>JABTXL010006712.1:16504134-16596272 GCA_025134845.1 Neodon shergylaensis
CAAGTCACGGTTCAAATGCTCTTAGGTAACGTGAGAGTCTGAAGCTGCTTCCCAGTCGGTCAGTGTTTAGCACCTCTCTACAACATCTCTGTACTCTTCCCATTCTTGTGACACAGAGGTCATCAGGGGGCAGCTCACAACGTTAGACAGGAAACAAAGAAGAGCAATAACAAGAAGGAGGTCAGGACACAATAGAGCCCCAAGGTACCCACTCCCAGTGGAAAATTCCTACAACCAGGCTATACTTTCTACAGCTCTTCTCGGATTTTTGATCTACTCATTGTGTTAAACTCTGGGTATGGGCTTAACTAATATCCTGGGTGTTTCTCAATCTGAACAAACAGTAAATCAAAATAACCATTACAGATCTTACATATGCCTGTTCTTGGACTGAGAGTTGGCTCAGTAGTGTATAGTGTTGGATGCTTTTGCAGGGTTTGAGTCCCAGCAGCTCTATGGAATCTTACAACCATTTGTGACTCCAATCCCAGGGCATCTGACATCCTCTTCTAACTTCCATGGGTACCAGGCGTGCATATGGAGTACAAACATATATATGCAGGCAAAACACTCATTCACATAAAAGAAGACAATAAATCTAAGAAATTTTATAAACCTCTGCCTTTTTATTTATTTTCCTATCTTCTACATTTCAGATAATAAGCTTTGTCATTCTTCTTCAAAACTATAGCCCTAGGACCCAAGACATTGCCTGGTATATTAAAATGCACTCAAAATAAATAAGTGGCTAAAATAATTGAAATAGATCTTATCGTTACAGGTCACTTACAGTCACTACATAGTAATAAAGAAATTAAAGTGTATCTTCTCAAATCAGTCCTTACTTTGTTTTCCAATTAGAGTATCAAGGGGGACAGAGTCACCTTCTTCAAGAATCAATTCAAATACTAGTGCAGCTATGTCCGATCCAGTGATCTGATATTAATCTCTGATAAATGTATTGATGTTGCTTTGGAGATTATTCAATCCGCTATACTAATGGACAACTTATTCACTATTTAGTGCCATAGTTCTCCACATGCAGGGCATATAATTAATATAATAGCAGTCCTTAGTATTAATCAGTATGAATATTTATTCTCAGGTTATTTCTCATTTCTCCACTCCTCTCTGAGGGGTAAGTAGCTACAGTTTCTAACCAAAAATATTATAGGATGAAAACCTATAAAACAGCACTTATTACTTTCATAAATTTTTCATAACTATTTTTAATATACTTAAAGCCCACAAGTAGATGGGCCATCTTGTATCTACAAAGCTGTTGTTGACTCTGAATACTCAAAGTTGGAAGAAACAGGAGTAAAAAAGCTAAAAATCAGATCAAACTTTCACAAGAAGGACTTTTACTAGGAGAAAGAAAATTTGATATTTCTCCCCAGATTGTTTTGCCTTTTCCTAAACATCTGTTGCCGTATGGGGCTTCTGTAGAGCAGAAGGCTCATCAATGATGTGTCTAGATTGAGACTATGAATATTTAAATCAGTCAAAGGAACAAACTGCAGGATCGTGTGTTTTAGAAATTTATTTTTAAAATCAACTTTTTCTTCTGGGAATTTCTATCAACAAAGGAACTGGTGTTGGGAATTGGAAAAACTGCCTACATAGTCTTACATAACACCTCTCTGAATCTTGCCTTGGGGAGACAGTTATGTCTGTTTTCCAACACTGTTAAAAAAATTCTCTGAATTATCAGTTATTGAAAGTTACCTCCATTATTGTCCTATTTGTATTCTTCAGACAGGAAGGATTTAATCTGTGATGTTCATTACTTTGTGCGCCATTTCTGCCGCCAGCTATATAGTATATGACCTTTGCTACCACAGCAATCAACCCGCCTCTGCAAAAAGTGATGTCACACAGACATCTGCACAGGCTACTATCAACATATGGAATGATAAGAAGACGACACAGAGTGTGGTGATACATAAGTTGCAAAACTATGGGCTCCTTCTAGGAGTAAGAAAGTCAGCCACAGCAATGAACAAAATATGTTATTCCCTTTGATTTGCTGGACATTCTTGTCAGTATTCATAGAAGTAGTTTTTAGAGTCATTTGTTCCTAAAACGAATGTGTAGAAAACAATACATTAAAAGTACACATTAATCATTTATCATCAGTATCCCTAAGGTACTGCAAGTTTTTCTTGCCCAACATTTCCACTAATTTCATAAAGCATTCAGTTTCATTATCTAGTCTTATCTGTCTTCAACCACAGAACAAATTTTAAAAAATTAATCTTAGTTAATAATTTTACCAAGCATTTTTTGAGACTCTAACAAGAAAAATCTACAACTATTTTCGCATATAATAAAAAATACATTCAATTCTATAAACTTATTTGATCAGAACTTTTTGTAGCCATTCATAGGGCAGTTTAGCACCTATATTAGGATAGCCATTATGGAAAGCAATATGAAGACTCATTTGAGAAAAATTGAGCCTGTCATGGTGGCCAATGCCTATAATACAAAGACTTACCATGATGGAGGAGGAGGACTGCCAAAAGCTGTGGGCTATATAGTGAGTTATAGACCATCCTGGTCTACAAAAGAAATGGAAATACAATATGAACCCAGAAATTCCACTACTGAGTGCATGTCTAAAGGAAAGAGAATTATTACATGGAGGAGACATCTATACTTTCAAGTTACTGCAACACTACTCCTGACAACAGAGAAATATAATTGAGATATATGCCCATCAATAGAACAACAGCTTTGTTTCTTGCTTTATTTTTCGTGGCCTCTATACTCAGCAGAATACTTTTCAGCCACAAAAAGGATGGGATACTATTTAATGGATATTTAACTAGGTGAAATAAATGAAACTCAGACAAACACTACATAATCTTAGCCATACATGAAATCTAAAAAACTTGATTTCATCAAAGGTAGTTCCAAAGATAGAAGGGATAGGGGAAATTTTAAACAGGTGCTAAGTTAACCTAAAATCAAAAATATAAATTCTGTTGTCAACAGTAGGGTGACAGAGATGATGAAGTACTGTCTACCTCAGAAAACTAGAAATGAAGGCTGTTGAATGTTTGCATAAGTTAATAATAACTGCATAGAACAGCAGACACACCTACCATGTTGAGAACATGTCCTGCACCCTGACTTGGCATCTCACTATGACATCTTTCCCCATCTATCCCTTCTAGAGACTATCTGGTAGCAAACGGGCAACTGGCAGTATAACCAAATGGATACATGCACTGGATCCTTTTCCATCAGCTTGAAGCAAGCTAGAGCTGTCTGACAGTTGGGAACCTCAGTTAAGAAGATGCCTTTGTAAGATCCAGCTGTGAGGCATTTTCTTAATTAGTGACTGATGGGAGAAGGTGTCACCCATTGTGGGTGGTGCCAACCCATGCTGGTGGTCCTGGGTTCTATAAGAAAGCATATGGAACAAGCCAGTAAATCGCATTCCTCCACAGTCTCAGGAACAGCTCATGGTTCATGCCCTGTTTGAGTTTCTGCCCTGATTTCCTCAATGATGGGCTGTTACCTGGAGGTGTAGGCTTAAATAAACCCTTTCCCCCTCCATGTTCATGGTCATGGTGTTTCATAACAGCAACAGTAACCTAAGACAATACACAAATGAGAAGGCGAGTCGTTTGAAGCTCTACCCCTTAACATTAAGAAGACAACACAGTGAACGCAACACAGAACTTATCTTCCATTTTTCCATTATCCCCTGAGACCATGAGATCATGGGCCTTCCTCACAAGCTGTGAACTTAAAGCCTAACTTCTGTCCTCTTTTGCTCAAATGTCAGACTGCTCTTCTACTTCTCCACCGAAACCTATTTCTCACTCCTGTGACAAACAACAGAAGTCTCAAGCAAGAAAGGAACTCCATTTGAACTCACCACAACAGAACTTAAAAACTTTGTTCTCAAAAGTCCTGTGATCTTGGGTCTGTTCTAGGAAAGCCTAAACAAAACAAATACTTTAAGTTCTGTTTTATGTTATATACAGTCCCTTGAATTCTTTTTCTATAATGTTGAGTAGAGTTTAGTGATCATACTCAGTTTAAATAAGACAGATGCCTCTTTTACACACCTTTTTAAACGTTTTGTTAACAATAGTAATATCAAAAGTAATAGAAGCTAAGAAGCAGAATCTTTAAACAAATATAAACAAATAATCTTTAAACAAATTTAAATATTATAAAATGCATATATGTAAGATGACATTTAGATTGAAACCATGAGTTAAAGTGAACAAACAATGCATTTCAATATCTTTAAAAATTACAAAGTACATTATTTAAGAATTAACTGAAGATGGAGTTTGTGTAATTTTAAACCTGTTCTGACAAAGCAGAGAATCAATGCCATTGTCTAGACATTCTGATAGATTATTAATTTCCTCTTCATACTATGAAGTCACACATAAGATATGGCTTATCTTCATAATTTTTTTTTCATTTGTGCATTCCAGTACTTGCTATATTTGTAACTTATATTGGATCCTATTTCTTTCCACTTTTCAGAGAAGATAATTGACTACTAAAAGTGTGTACTATTACTAATATGAGTTTTCTATTAAATTAGAAAATTTATAAAGTTCACTTTTCTACTCCATTAACAAAGTTTATAAACTTTATAAATGAATAACCCCAAATTATTAAATACAACGATGAAATATTTTTATAAGTTTTCTTCAACAAGTCAAATAGAAACATAATATTATCCTAAACTCCAATACAGAGCAAACTAATGAACGTATTTTATAGACATCTAAAACAAGAAATACATTATTCTGTTATTGTGTAGCAGGCAATATGAATGGCAGTAAGTACTGTTTTAAAATGGTAAAGCTTTTCATAAAAGGTTTTCCATAAGCATTCACTTATTAAAGCACTAATAGTATTTCTTTTATGTGTCTTTCTATATACAACTTCTATATCTGGAATGTAAGATTAAAAAAACATTTCAATCAAGGAAACTCATTCCTTGAGGAAGGAGAAAACTCAGATGCTGGAGAACTGAAGCTGGCAGAGTCAGGAATGAGGTTCTGACACGTGGTAAGGAAGAGTAGAAACTGTTGAGATCTGTGTTCTGTATTTTTCAGTCACGTTAGTTAAGCTGCAAGAGAACACAAGCTATTCATTCAGATCTTAACTTAACCATAACGTCAGTTTAAAATTAGAGACACCTTAAAGAGACCTTAAGGAATGCATGGGATGGGCTGAACAGAATTAATAGAAGGGAGGGAATAGTGTAATCCTATTATACATTTAAAAATACAAAAATATTATAAGAAATTAAATTGCAGACCCTGAAGGACAAGATTCATGCAAATGCCCTGTGCCAAGTACAACTGAAGTTCCTACTGCATCTGATGCACAAACCAATCAATAAAAATAGAATGTTCCACTGTATGACCTTTCTGAAATAATTTCATGTTAATATAAACATTAGGTTACATTTTTAGAAAGAAGGTGGTAATAATTAGTCACCTTTCCATGCAGATTCAGGGAGACCGAGCTGGTAAGGAAGGACTTTGAACATATCAAGTGTCTTTGTGTGGGATTTGATGCCGAGTTATAATGTTTTCCAAAAATAATCAGAAAACATGATGAGAGTGCCTGAAAAATTCATAGCAAATATTTGGCACAGAATAAATATTTATAGAGCAAACAGAATAAGTGAACAAATAAATGAACAGACTCCATATACTGGTGGGACTGTGATATGATACTTTCTGTGAGGCAGTCAGTGCCAGGATTGGGAGACCATATAATAGACAAATTTCACTTTTTCCACAAGTGTTCTTACACTAATTTAGCATCAATTTTTATCCATATTTAATTTGCAAAAAGTTCTGTGGCCAATTCAGGGGGTGAAAGCATACACACTGATCAATTCCAAAGGATGTATTTCAGGACTGGAACGGTTTTGAGCAGGATTTTCAAAAATATTTTTCAACGCAGGCAAAACCAGTTTTCACACTGGGGATGGCAAATGAAAACCCACCGTCTCCTTTCTCAGCATAGACCCTATGTAACCTGTAAGAGATAATTTTTTTAAAGATGTAAAGATGGTTACACTAATAAATTCCTGAAGATCAGAAATGATGAGAAATAAATAACACCAAAAGCAGAGAGGAATAAAATAAAATAGCCCGGTATACAAGAAAAGGTCAGAAAGTGCATCCAACAAAGGTCAAAGCAATTCCAGAGAGGCCTGGCAGAGGCAGAGAGCAGCAAGCCTGGACAAATTTGAGCACATGGGCAAGCTAGCTAAGTGGCTTCAACCATCATCGCCCCTCCTTGTCAGCCCGGCTATCGTCAGTGCCTAATTGCCTTCAACTGCTGTTTCTTGAGATCCGAGGATAGGGTTGCAGACTAAATGAAGGGATAAAGTAATATGTGTTAGGATCATAAAACATTTAGACACTGTCAATCCTGTCAATTGGAGCCAAATAAATTTATTTGGCAGCATTGCCTTGTTGGTTTTGTCTACCTTCGCATCAGCCTACTCACCCACCTGCGTATCCACCATCCGCATATATGTAAGGTTGACTTCCTGCAGAGAACCCTGAAGCCCTCACAGCCAGTAAGCCTTGCAAGGTCAAACCATCATCGACCTGGTGCTGCTTCCAAAGTCGTTTCTGATTTGGTCAACACAAAGCTGCCCTTCCTTAGCTTCCCTGCCACCTACCCTAAGTCTAAGATGGCCGTGACGTGAATCATATCTGGATGGACCTCTGATTTTTTTTTTGCCGAATATGTTTAAATCCTGTGAACTTCCAGCAGAAACACCCATCATCATGCTGGGGTTTGGCATTAAGAGCAATATAAGAAAAATCATCTTTAGAGCCAGAGAAAAATCTGTCACAGATGTAAAGGAGCACACGCCAGAGGGGAAAACTCCCCGAGCAGCTCATCAGAAAGCCCCAGGCAAGACATAGAATGTCCTTCGACTCATTTATGACTATAAAATGGGGGAAATGGTAAGTCCCATCCTCAGAGTTTGTGAGGACACTTCAGCTAATATGTGTAAAGCTCCTAAAATAATCCCTGGCCATGTTTAATGAATGACAGCTATTATTAGCTAAAATGAATTCCAATAAAAATAGCAGAAGCTTTTCAAACAGGGTTCCACTCACTCTCTTATGTTGGATCAAGTGCCTCCCCTAAGCTTTCTCCTGTTTTCACTAACGAAGGGAGACTCTCACAATGCCTCAGCTCATCACCTAACCTGAATAACCACATCTATCCAATGAGATTGCCTGATACAGCGAGACAGCACCCCACTTCTGTGCCTCCATGACTAGTCCCTAAAGGAGAACAAAAGGACAATTTCTTTCCTGAAAGTAGGTAACACTGGCTACCCAGCACTAAGTACAAGGTTAGCTAAGAGTCTCACCTATAAATTCTTAGATTCCATAAAACAGCCAAAAGAGAGGACCTCGTAAAAATTCTAGGAAGAAAGGGGTGTGAGTAACATTTTCTTTGCTGGCTTGACCCACATCTCTGGCTATTGCTTGTTATTTCCAATTCCCAGAGACGTTCTAAACAGACTGAGTGACAGCATCAGGGGCTTTTGGAACACAAAGGGCAAGATGAGTTATGTTCATGGAGAGTGTGTTTCCCAGTTGACTGAGGCTGTATAAGAAGTCCCCCTCTGCCTTTCACGATCCATCACTGTGTTGTTCTGTCTGGATGCCTTCACTTTTAAAGGGATATCACTTTTGCAGCTTACAGGGATTTTTCCAAAAGTCTGTGAGGTCATGTAACTCATTATATGAAACTGAAGACCTCAGTAAGACAGCTTGGCCACTAAACACAAAATCTCATTTCCCAGAGAATAATCATGCTCTTTAAACATGCTCTTTAGATCGCATGTTTGGCGCCTTTAAGACAATTTAGAAACATTTCTAAATTCCTCCTACAAAATTGTCTTAGATTTCCTTACATACCATTGAATAAAATATAATTGTCAAAAATATATTTTCACTTTTGAAAATGTAAAAATCCTAAAAGAAAGGACAAGAAAATGTGCAAAGACATTTTGGGTCATTCTGCTCTCTCACTAATAGCAGAATGAATCTAATGCTGCATTCTGTATTCTGGATTTCACTCAGTACTGGAACTCGTTCAGGGATAAATGTTTTCCAAGTCATCCTGACATACAGTTAGCATTCCATGTACATTTCTTTTCTATCTTCTAAAAGCACTAAGCATTTTCCTTCCAAGGTTCTTCCCATGTACACTGTCAAATGTCTGTCCTACCTGAGTTGGTTTTCCTGCGTTCACCCTAGTTCTAGCTTAAGAATCAAGGTCATTCTGTATCTGGTGCAGTGAAATAAACAGACCCCTTCTTAAAGATCTAAGATTGACTACTTCCCACCCACTTGACACACCCAATAAGGGGCCCTGAAAGAAGTTGGCTTTTATTTAATCTTCAAAGAAAATTCTGTAAGATTTAACAGAATATAATGGCAATGATCTTTAAATATGTTTGGAATGAGGAACCCTAACAAGAACTGATCCCAGAAAGTACTAACACTTCTATTAAGTAAGGACACCACCCCATACCTCCAAGTGCTCTTGTCACAGATTATTTGATAATACCATTTTACCTCTTAACATCACGTGACTGTAACCCAGAAAAAAGAGCCCCACAGCCAACAAGCAGGGTCAAGCAAACAACATCTTCATTGAGTTAAATCTAAACTAAAATGTTTGTTTCTAAAAATGTGCTCAGTTTTTAATGTAGAAGTTTCATTATCATTTTCTTGTAATTTGGGTTCTGATATACTTTAGAGTTCTACTCAGCGGTAAAAAACAATGATATCTTGAACTTTGCATGCAAATGGATGGAAATAGAAAACACTATCCTGAGTGAGGTAACCCAGACCCCAAAAGAGGAATATAGTATGTACTCACTCATAAGTGGATTCTAGCCATCAACAAAGGACACTGAGCCTATTGTTCGTAATCCTAGAGAAGCCAAATAAGAAGGTGAACCCAAAGAAAAACATATATTCATCCTCCTGGATATTGGAAGTTGACAAGATCGTCAAGAAAAAGTTGGGAGCAAGGGGGTGGGGGTGGATTTGAGGGAAGGGGAGATGTGGAGAGAGAAGGGAGGGGAGGATTGGGGAGAGCTTGGGGAAATGGGATAATTGAGATGGAGGAAGGGTGGATATGGGAGCAGGGAAGAAGTTATCCTAACCAAGGGAGCCATTTTAGGGCTGGCTAGAGTCTTGGCTCTAGAGGGGTTCCCAGGTGGCCAAGGTGATTTCCCCAACTAGTTCTGTGGGCAGCAGAGGAGAGGGTGCCTGTACTAACCTTATCCTATAGCCACACTGATGAATATCTTGCATATCACCATAGAACCTTCATCCGGCAATGGATGGAGATAGAGACAGAGACCCACATTAGAGCACTGTACTGGGCTCCCAAGGTCCAAATGAGGAGCAGAAGGAGGGAGAAGATGAGCAAGAAAGTCAGGACCACGAGGGGCGCGTCCACCCACTGAGACAATGGGACTGATCTAATGGGAGCTCACCAAGGCCAGTTTGACTGGGACTGATGGATCATGTGATCAAACTGGACTCTCTGAATGTGGCTGACAATGAGGGCTGACTGAGAAGCCAAGGACAATGGCACTGAGTTTTGATTCTACTACATGGACTGGCCTTGTGGGAGACTAGTCTGTTTGGATGCTCACCTTCCTAGATCTGGATGGAGTGGGGAGGACCTTGGACTTCCCACAGGGCAGGAAACCCTGACTGCTCTTAGGACTGGAGAGGGAGGGGAAGAGGGGGAGTGGGCGGGAAATGGGAGGAGTGGAGGAGGTGGAAATTTTTAATAAATAAATAAATAAATAAATAAATAAATAAATAAATAAAATATGCGTAACACTTAGCACCATGCCCATTTCCAGAGCTTCAATTCAGCAATATGAAGCATATGTCTATCTTGTAACCATTGGCACAGTTGCTTTTGGAACCCTTTCTATACTGTAAAACAAGGTCTCCAACCGTGCAACAATGCTCTGTGTTCTTCCCACTCCCACTCACTTCCTTCCTCCAGACAACTCCCTCTATCTCCTTGGTTCCAAACACTCTTAAGGAATGAAGTAAAAAATCTTACAATATATGTTTGTTGATGTCATCATGTTTCTTTTGGCCTATGTGAGTAGCTTGTTTAATTTAGTACAATGCCCCCCATTTTTAATCCATGTGGACATATATGTCATAGTTTCCTTTCCCTTGAAGTGAAACTGTTGAAGATGGCATGCCATTGTATATTCCACAGTTTAGATGTCCATTCATTG
Source organism: Neodon shergylaensis (assembly GCA_025134845.1). Classification (NCBI taxonomy): domain Eukaryota; kingdom Metazoa; phylum Chordata; class Mammalia; order Rodentia; family Cricetidae; genus Neodon; species Neodon shergylaensis. Next base: position 16,514,453 of record JABTXL010006712.1, read on the forward strand.
GTTGTAACAACCTTATTCTGATCATTGCAAAGCACTTGTGGTAGTATTAAAGACAAGGGACCCATCATCTCATACTTTGGAAAGTTTGGTCTCCAGATGATGGAACATTTTGGGAAGCATTAGGAGATGTGGACCTGGAAAATGTGTGTCACTGAAGGTAGGCTTTAATGTTTCAGAAGCCCACTCTATTCCAATTAGTTCTCTCTCTTTCTTTCAGCCTATGGGTTATTGTTTCAAGATGAAAACTCTTAACCCCTGCTCTGATGCTATCCCTACCACCCTGCTGCCATGTTTTCCACAATGGTGGTCATAGACTCACCTTATGAAATGTTAGGCCATGATAAACTCTTTTTTTAAATTTATTTTTATTGAGCTCTACATTTTTCTCTGCTCTCCTCTCTGCCTCTGCCCTCCCCCTTCAACCCTCCCCAAAGTCCCCATGCTCCCAATTTACTTATGAGGTCTTTTCTTTTTTTTACTTCCCATGTAGATTACATCCATGTATGTCTCTCTTAGGATCCCCATTGTTGTCTAAGTTCTCTGGGATTGTTGTTTGTAGCCTAGTTTTCTTTGCGTTATGATAAACTCTTTTTTTGCACGTTGCCTTGATTACTGTGTCTTCACAGCAATAGAAAAGCAACTGAGAGGATGAGAGAACATTGAGGAGATTTCTGATACCATTTCTGATTATAAATCTCCTAATCAATGTGTCTGGCATGTTACCTACTAAGACATTGATGATTTCTCTTGAAATTAAATTTTCAAGGACAAAAAAAGACAAAGTAAAGTCATTACTACTTTCCAGGATACAAACAGCAGCTTTTCTCTGGTTAAGTGGGAGTTCCCAGGGAAGGAGACCCCAGCAAGCACCATCATGGGACCACCAGAAATTTGTCAGGTTAAAGATCCAAAGAAAGAGGAACAAATGTGTGCCTTCAAAAATATCATGGTAGAAAAAGAAAAGATGGGATAGTTAATTTACCCTCTGGAGAGGACAGAGATTCTGCAGGCAGATTTGTTAAGAGGAGCATATTCCTTACTCTCTTTGCTTATACCAGTTATAAATATATACTAAAAGCCAAGGATAGAGCAGTTATAGTTTAAAATAAGAGAACAAAAACAGGGAGAATGTCTGCAAGAGAAGACTAACAACCATGTAAGTACCTACAAATCCAAGTAGGTAGGAAAAAGAGGATACAGATTACTGTACAAAAAAAAACCATAAATCCTAGAAAATAAATTGCTAGTACTAGGTGTTTGAAGCATACATACACACACACACACACACACACACACACACACACACACACACAAACGCATGCATGTACACACCACACACACACACACCTGGCTACAGAAGGAGAAAATAAAGTATTATACAAACAAAGTGTTGATTTCTTTTGTTTACTGTTATTGTGTGTGCATGAAATCTGTATGACAGTGTAAAATTGCATGCACATGGAAGTCAGGTGACCACCATGTAGATACACTTCTCTTCTTCCAAAATTCCGAGGATTAGACACAGATCTTCAGGATCACACAGGAAATTTTGCCTGCTGAGTCATCTCACCAGCACCAATTGTAATTAATATAAATACATACACACATACATACATACATGTGCAGAAACAGTGTGTAACTAAACTAAAACCTAACAAGGAAAGCAAAACTCATCCTCATTGCTACTCCATTTGATATCCAAAATTTGCCTTTGTGAGGAGGGTGTTCGAATCAGGATTTCTCTGTGTACCAGCCCTGCCTAGAACTCACTCTGTAGACCAAACTGACCTCAGATTCAAAGAGATCTGCCTGCCTTTGCCTCCCACGTGCTGAGATTAAAGACGTGTGCCACCACTGCCTGGGGGATTTGCCTATTCTTAAATCTAAAAGGAAATTTTAAATAATTCAACCAAAAAATTGACACGTCGTTATAGATTATTACAGCCTTAATACTATGATCTAATTAATCAAGGTCTATAATCAATATTATTCTAATGAATGATCCTATTCACCAGAAAGCAGTGAATGTTTTGCTTTCTTATACTGAATAAAGCATACCCAGTCACTATTCAAACTGCCCCTCAAAGTTTGCTCCACCTCAGAGGAACATAATACATCCTTTCCAGGCAGTGCATGGGGTGTATTGCAGTTTCTCAGATAAGATCATAACATCTTCCTTACTCCAGGAGAATAGATGTGACACTATATTGATAGCATCATCGTCTGAGATGATCCATTTGACACATTTTTTAATCACTCACCTATCACTTCCCTGAGTTCTAGTAACAAAATATGGCAAGAGCTATTTCTATTACTTGCTTCAAAATAACAAGTTCACAGTGAAGGAATTTTTTGTTCTTGTATTTCCTGGAGTCTATGAACCATTTATGATGGCAATTACTGGTTCCAGTTTCTAATGCAATTTATTTCCCTTCTTTGTCTCACATTATCTACTACTAAAATAAAATAAACGACTAGCTACTTCCTGGTATTTTTCTGCAAACAAATATTCTCACAAACCCTGAACTGTTGGGAGCAGTGAGACCCCAGATCCTGAATTTCTTGTAAGTAACTTGTTTTCCCCTGATCTGAGGGCCTACAGCTGCTCTGAGCACGAGACCTTCAGGAGTTCTTGATGGCAAGAGAGTGGTTTCTGGTGGGTTTGGCTAGGGCGTGGCTATCTCTATATAATCTGCCCCTGAACACAATAAAGCGGGCATTCTTGGGGAATTCAAGGATGACCCGTGTCGCCGTCTCTCTGTCTGTGTATTTTATCCTCCAGCCCCCTTGCCCGAAGCTCACGAACTGGATAATAGCGCACAGAGCACAGACACGGGGGCATGGTGCGTGGCACTGAACTTTGCAATCAACTTTCAATTATGCTTTGGATTGTGAAAGTAGAACCCTAGAACTTTAGCATGGCTATAAAGTTGCTATGATTCCAATCTTTATATTCCACTAACATCTAGACTAAAGATAAACACCTGCTATGATGTCATAAAGAGGTGGAGGCCTTTTGGAAATTATTGAATCATGTTGTATAGTCCCTCATGAATGAGGTTTTACCTTTTAAAAAAGAAGTCCTCAGAGGTTTGTATGGTCTTTTATTCCCTTGCATCACGCGAGGATACACCGTGAATCCTCTCTGGAGGGATAGCATCACAGGGTGCCATCTTGTAAGAAGAATCAGGCATTGCTAGCTACCAAGGTTCTCAGTACTTGAATTTAGACTTCTTGACCACCAGAATTGTGAGAAATAGTTTTTTACTGTTTATAAGTTATCCAACCTAAGGTATTTAGAGAAATATGAGTAGATCAAAAGATAAAGTTCCCCTAACACAGGATGAAATCAAGTCTGAGTCATCTGATATAATCTACCTGCAAGAATAGTTGATTTTCCCTGTCCTTGGTCTTTAGCAAAAGTCCAGGATGCTCAAACCCGCTCACCTTCTTCCCTCAGAGGCTTTGACTACCTATAAAGTAACTAGCAAATAAAAAGCAGTGGAAATTCATAGACCAAAAGGATAGAACCATAATTTGTATGACAGAATTCCCTGCAATACTACTTTCTATTTCTTAGACAAAAGTGATTCCAATAAATACTGAAATACAAGAAATAACAGAGTTGTTCACACTTTAAGCAGTTGCTTTAGTAGAGGCAGGTTGCCCTGGTCATCACGTTGTACCATTTTCATATTTACTTAAACCATTAAGCTGTCAAAGATTTATTCCTTTTAGAATAAAGAAAGGGTGTCAAAACAAAAGACACAAGGACAAAGAGAAGCTTGGTACATGAGAACACTACAAGTATTCATCAGAATACTCCATGTTTCCTGCAGGCTTGATATATATTTCATGGCGTGGAATACAGAGTCCTGAGTTCTTGTAAAATGGTGTTGAATAAATCTTTCATGTTTCCTAATACCTCCTAAAGAGACAACATTGTGGTTTCTATATAACTGTTTCAAACTTCAGTCTAACAAGTGACACCTTAAAACTCTCTGTCTCACCTCTAAGACAGAGATCTAAACATATTCCTAGAACACCTCTGTACTTTGACTTTTTTTAAATATAAAAATCATTTTATTTAGAGATATATTATGAAATCCAACACATACAGAGAAGAGTCTGATAATTCCTCTTCCCCCCTAGATATAAATACTCCAATCAGCTCTGAAGCATTCAGTGGAGATGTTACTTAGAGCTGCATGGAGCCCATTGGTTAATTTGAAGAGAAATGTCTTGTTTCGGATATTGGGATTCTTTTTTTTAACATTTTAGCAGACTTTTGTATTAATTACACATGTCCTTTGACAGTTTCACACATGTATATAATACATACTGATCACTTCAAACTACCCCCCAGGGAGCTTCCTCTATTCCTATTGTAGCAATGTTCTCTTACTGTGTTTCTTTTTTTTTTTTTGTACTTTGACTTTTTGAAGCCCTCAATTATCTCTTCACTCAGCCATTTTTCTTTACACTTCTTTGCCTAGTGAAACAGGTAAGTAAACTATCTCTCAACGGGTGTATGTTCTTTGTCTCCATCCACCTTAGGAACTCTGTGAGACTATAACACAAGTTGAAAATTATTAGTAGTCCTTACTACCAACTAGCCCCTCACAGTTGTCAAGGTAAACATATCTCATCCTTTCAAATATCTGAAAAGCCCCATGCCTTCATTCACAGATAATGAGCATCTTCCCTCACACAAAGGATGTGACGCATTAAGTAGGAAACTTCACACCTTACTGACCCTAATGGAAAAATTAACCTGCACTATCAGATCTGAGGAGCTCACCAAACCCCTAACAAGAAATGTGAAGGATATCCCATCACTTCACATTCTACTCAAGTGGCTTAAAACTCATAGTTCTTCAAAAGTACTCAGAAGAAAAACACAAGTGTCTTATGAGAACACATCCTAATTAAACACAGACTCTCAAATGGAAACAATGAAAACAAGTAAGAGCACGGCATCTTAAGAGCACTGGAAAAAAAATGATGATAACCCAGAATCCTCAGCCCAGTGATAGCACAATCCTAAAATAAAGTTGCAAAAGAGATATTTTCAGACCTACAAAAGCTGAAAGGATTCATCACCTGCAGACAGCGCCATAAGAATTGTTCAAGAAAGCCCTTCAGTTACAAGAGGAAACCAGACAGCAAACCACCTAGAAAACCGGCCGAGAGCTCAGTGTAGTGCTGTTTAAGTGATGGTATTGTTTTTAAGCTAAGAGTCTTAGATGAGATAGATCATGTGCATTCGTGGCCATAGCTATAGAAAAAAATGTTAGAAAATAAGAGAAAATTTATTTGAAAATTGTTTAATTTGCACAAAATGGAAGCATATGAAATGGTTTGGATGGTCTTTCTAACAGCATTTCAGAGCCTTCCTCCAAGTGTGAGCATGTAAAAGAATTGTCTCGGAGAACTACATCTGATATAAAAAGAGAACTCAAACGTAGTTTCTGTTCTTCCCTAAATGTCATTTATCAAGGTCACTGTGGAAAAATATGCTTTTCATTTTCTCTTGGGAAAGTATTTCTCATTGACTATAATTTCTGTATTGCTTGACTCTTTAATGATAGTGTATACTGCAGTTATTACCACGATCTTTGATGGTGCAAGGCAAGAAAACATTATTAAGAAAATTGAAACACACTCTACCTATTACCTTTCAGGGATGTGATGTCTGAATGTATAATCAAGAACCACAGTTCTTGTAGCCATTAGAAAGAGGGAAAGTATGCTAAAGAGACATGTGTGCCCTATTGCTATCAAACTGCTGAGACAATGCCTTCACCTGAAGTAGAATTTCTACAAGAATATCATATTGGGAGAAAGAAAGGGCTAAAACCCAGCACCAGCCAGAGAGGGATCTTGCCTTCTTGAAAGCTATTTCATGCAGAGTTGGTAACTTGGTCAGACCTCCTTGTGGGAGAAGCTAGGCAAAGATGATGAGCTGAGCCATATGTGGATTTTGATTTGCTTCTACTTCAACCTGTATCTCATGCTGAGACTGCACATGTGAATTTGGGGTAGAAAATTGGGGTTCTTTCCCCCTTCTCAATATGTCCATGGTGAATAATGTTCCTTCTGCTGTTTTTCACTATTAAGTTGTCTTTTTGTTATTTAAAACTTTTTTGAGAATTTTTACATGAGTACTGTATTTATATCGTTTTCACCCCTTCCCTCTTCCCTTTTCAACTCCTTCTGTGTCTATCCCCAATTCTCTCTCTTTCTCTCTCTAATTATTGATCTCTTCTTCATTAAATATATATATGTGTGTATATATATATGTATATATATACATACATACTTTGTCATATTCAGGCAAGTGGTAAGTCTTCATTTGTTAAGATGTCAGGGCCCAGTAACAATGTTCAATAACAATAAGCAATATAAAATTGGAAAAAAGTCTTAGCATTCATATGAAGTGAATGAGCACATAAGAAAATTTAAAATCATTAAAATTAATTTTCAGGAAGAAAAATAGTATACAGAACATCATATTTATAAAATGTGAACATGTTTTTATCAATAAGAAATAATCAACGATCATGGAAATTTTAAATATCATTTCTTTAAAATCAGTGAAATAGTTGCATAATAGTATACACTTGCCCCAAAACGGATAATTAAGGAGTAGTGAGATTTCAAATCAGCATGAATATATGAACAGGAACAAAGTGGTTTGCATCCAACTGGAAACTGCCTGGCCATTTGAAGTTTGCATATAAATTGTGACTTATGAATGCCTAAGAAAACTGTTCACCAGCCTCCAAGCGACCATGATGAAAGAGAATACCCACTCCTCTGAGACTGGCACTTCTAGTCTCTTTCCAGAGGGAGTGCTCTTGTCAATAGTGGGAACACAAGAGCTTGTGCCCTGGGAAAGGGCTTTAGGATAAAGGAACTCACCTTCTATTCTCTAGGCAGCACTGAATTCGCTGGAGACCTCCTACCCTGGGAACTAGAAAAAAAAATCTCTGACTTCATTCAAGAACAATTCTCAGGACTTTGGACCAAGTCAAGTGAGGCCTCTATCCTCATGTAGGTAGGCACAGCTCATCAGGCCAATTAATTGGCTCTTTCATTTATTTCACGGTCTTCACTGCTGCTTCTTCATGTTCTAGTTGACCGTGAATAGTAAAACCATCTTGTACTAATAAATACGAAGCAATGGGCGAATTCTCTAATAAAGACAACAATAAAAATCTTTTTTCTTTCTCCTCTCTTTGGTGAAATAATTCATAAGTGATTGTGATAATGGAAATAAATACTTTTAGTATCCTTCTTGTAGTAATTCACTAAAAACTCATTGTTTCAGAAACCTCCCCAACAAGGAAATTGGAATAAACTGCAGGTAGATTGTGACACTATTTGTAGCAAACATGAGCCAATCAGTATAAATGGAGAGAAACTTCCTCTGCTGTGAGACAGTATTGGCAAACTGGGTTGAGATTAATTTAATGGCTTTTCATTTAGTGGTAGGATGAGTAAGCAGTGCTTCTCTTTCCTCTCAAAACCCTTGTCCTCCTGGTAAATTGGGAACATGAGGACTATAGGAGATGGTTGAAGAGGAGAGGAGAGGAAGAGAGGGGAGCAGAGCAAAATGTATAGCTCACTGAAATCAATAAAAAAAAAGAAAACCCTTATCTTGATATTTCTTCAGGATCTCTGCAAATGACTTTGGCTTTTGGTTGTTGATTATTAGATAAATAAACCTGAGAATACCAGTGTTCTCTTATAAAACTGTTTTAGTTAAGAGGGTTCTCCACCACTTAAAGATCATAAACCTAATAAATTTAATGACTCCTAATCTATACTCCACTCGAATGTAACACTGTATCTTGGCCTCCTTTATCTCATTTCATTTGTCAGTATAAAAGCATCATTTTATGACATCATGCACAGATGTATACATCTATTCTCTCACACCTGTTCAAGGGCCATAGCAACAGTATCACTTGTGCTCAGGAGATCCAAGGCACCCTGTGCATAGTGAGATCCTGTTACAAAAAAACAACCACCAAATAAGGCAAATGTGCAAAATGATTCCCATCTTCAAGGAGGAGCTTTTTCGCTATTTACCTCCTTTCCAGACTTAAACCTCCATAAAAGTGTCTTTAAATACTCACTCATCATTTCAGCACCCTGAAGAATTGCTGTTTGTATTATCGAAATGCTATCATCTTTTCATAAATATAAAATGTATGTTTTTCTTCAAATAAGAAGAAAATAAGCAGGTATTAAAGAAATGAGGTATATTTCCAGAAATCTCTCTTCTGCCTTCTGCAGACTCATCAATTCAGTAGATGATATTCAATCATCTTTTGCTTTTCTATTACTCAAAAGTGGACTTTTATTTATTCAGAGTTCCAATATGTCCTTGTTTCCTGCATTTGACTTTAAAAGTGCATAAACTGACTTCCAAATACATTTCCTAATAAATAGTTGATAAATGAGATACACTTTTATCTTGCCTTCTACTTTAAAATATATGCATAAATATATATCATATATGTATATACCTGTATAAAATAATCATTAATATAGAATATATGATGGCATAAAAATTATAGAAATATAAAACTTGAGCAACTTAAAATAATTTTCTTACAAAAATAAGTATAGTCATGTAAAACTGTTGCATCTTAAAATAATTTTTTTAATTTGTAAATGGTGGAAAAACACTGCACTTTCAGAGACAGTCATTTTTTATAACAATTAATTTATATAATTTATACATTGAACCAATGAATTCTTGTAAGTGGAAAAGATTTTCTATGGTCTTGTGAAATTTTGTGTGAGGATTAATTATTCAATCTAAAGATTAATATACCAAAATTTCTAAAGTAATACAATTTAGCTTCAGTATAGTTAAACTTAATTTTAAAGTAGTAGGGGTCAGAAATTAATTTTACTCAAAAGAATGTCCTTAAAACTAGGGGATCAGTATTACACTGAAGATTTCAGAAAGGTAACTAACTGTATCATAGAAAAAGAAGACGTATTAAGGACCCATCTATTAAGTAATTGACATTTAACAAACACTACCCTACCTAATATCTGAGCCATGCAACCTATTTTTTTAATTTTAAACAGAAATTTTTTGAATTCCATTCATCATTCTACACTCTGAAGAATAAAAATATTCCAGTTGCCATTTGTACATTTTTCTTTCCAAACCATATCATGACAATTCTCCTATACTTGCTGTGTCAGTTAAATTTTAATCACATTTTTTGTACCTCAGCTCAAAACTATAAGATGTAGCCTCTGAGAAGTTTACAGCAGGAGATAAGAACTTAATATAGAATGTACATAGATGAAATTCAGCCCATAGCAAGCTTCCCATGGTCCTTTTCAATGTAAAATCTAAGATAATAAAAAAATGGCACCATATTTACATGTAAATTCAATGTTACCATTGTTCTGTACCCAACTCTTATCTAGCTTATTATTTATTTTAAATATTTACTATTTTTAATTGTATTTTGGTATATGTCTATGTTACTATGTTTTCCCTAAGTATCTGTGGTGTGGGAGGTCCTCTGTCTATGTGTTGCTTTTATTGGTTAATGAATAAAGAAACTGCCTTGGTCTGTTGATAAGGCAGAACTTAGGTAGGTGGGGAAGACTGGACTGAATGCTGGAAGAAGGAAGACAGAAAGGGAGACGCCATGGAGCCCCCATCAGTGTCAGACAGGCAGAAACTTTGCCGGTAAGCCACTGCCACGTGGCAATACACAGATTAATGGAAATGGGTTAAACTAATATAAGAGTTAGCCAATAAGAAGCTAGCGCTAAGGAGCCAAGTAGTGTTTTAATTAATATAGTTTCTGTATGGTTATTTTGGTTCTGGGTGGCCGGGACGAACAAGGGCCCTCCCCCCCACAACATGTCTGTACCAGAGGATAGCAGATGAATCATATCCTCCTAGAGCTGGCAGTTGATTTCAGCCTGAGATGCGGAAATTGGAATTTGGGTCCTCTATGAGAGCAGTAAGTACTCTTAACCACTGCGCCATCTCTCCTGCTCTTATGGTAGTTTCTTAGTGTAATTTGGTTGCTATAGGATTTGGCCCTCGTTTTATGCTTCCTAATTTTCCATACTATATAATTATATACTGTTAGGTCTGAGTAGATTGTGGGGTTTTGTTTGTTTGTTTAATGATGTTTTCTTCTAAGCAGCATATTTCTTTTTTTTTTCATGGCAAGAATTTTTTACTTTTTAGTGAATGCCCTAACAAATGCTATATGTTTTGAGGTAGGGTTGTCAAGAGTGGAAGAAAAGAACATAGCCAAAGAGCCAAATTCCTATTCTGCAAAGAAAATATTCAAGAGGAGAGTAAAGGGGTTCCGCACAAACCATCCACAGACATGATATGCAGATACAAGTGAACTAAGTGAACTAAACAGACTATTTCTTTTTTTTTTTTTTTTTTTTTGGTTTTTCGAGACAGGGTTTCTCTGCGGCTTTGGAGCCTGTCCTGAAACTAGCTCTTGTAGACCAGGCTGCTCTCGAACTCACAGAGATCCGCCTGCCTCTGCCTCCCAAGTGCTGGGATTAAAGGCGTGCGCCACCACCGCCCGGCTTAAACAGACTATTTCTAATGACACAGAGTTTAGGAATGATAGCAAATGTTGTAATGCTTTTCCCACCAAGACATGGAACTCTGTGAAAACTCCTCTTCTCTCAGTGTGGACTTTCCATTGCTTTGACCTAGAGACCTCTTCAAATGTGACTCTGTCTTTTGGGGTCTCAGGACTGGCAAAGGGATCACATTCACTACCTTCTTATATGGCATAGTCATTAAGCAGCATATTTCTATAGTGCAGTTTACTGCATTATCTAAGATTAGTTAAGTTTGATTGGCTCTATGTTTGCAAGGGCTTATTCTTTCCATATAAATTCGACATAGTGTAGTCACTTTGCAACACACTCTGCTTCACAAAAATGTCTAAACTGTATAGTTAATATAGTCCAAGAGAACAAAAAAAGAGATTCCATCTCCCATAATGAGAAAGAATAGAAAAGAAGCAAACCATAATAAAATTGGGGATCAGTGTAAACAGGCTTCCAAGTCAAGGATCCCTTGCTGCCTTTTTTTTGTTGAAGAGTAGCATCATTTAGCACAGATATTACTTTAAACTGAGGGAAAAATTAAATTTGTAATTTTCAAGGGCCAAATTTTTATTCTCCTATCTGAATTTTTCTCATATCTGAGCAGCTATTCAAAATTAAAATGGAAATATTGAATTAGACAAATCTCTTCTATCAGTGGTGAACCTGGAGCACAATTGCCACTTACTGGTAGTCAAATGTTTCATTGATGATTGTGCTACTTTTATGAGCAGTGAAGGTGCCAGTCATGTATGTGACTAGCTCACACCCATTTAACAGCTGTGTGCAGCATTCCTAACCAGAATTTTGCATTCTAATCTCCAGGGGTTCAAGATCCAGTTTCATAAAGACAGAGTGAGACATTACTAATCTATTTAGCATGTTAACTCTGCTTCTGAGCAGACTGATGGATAGATTCAATCACATCCACACACTAGAGATGTCTTATGATGGAGTCATACCAAAAATGTATTTGCCACAATAAAACATATAGTAGGAATTTGCTGCAATAAAATGTAGAGAATCATCTCCTCTCAGTGACTAGCACACTGGCAGCTCATAAAACACATCAACAAAGTCTGTTGCATTAGAAATTTGATCAAAGAACAGATCATGGGATACAGTCTTACTTTAATGGAAAGGAGACAGTAGTGTTCTTGGTGCAGCATTGTTAGCAAGATTTAAGTTAAATTTCTTAGAACATTAATGAGTATTGTAGAACAAATAAAAATGCAGATCATTGTAACGAGCAACTAAGAAACTATTAACTAATGATAAAGCCACATAATATATACCTAACTATTTTATTGTTGAGCAGAAAGCCTTATAGAAGAATCCAACCAATCTCATAAATATAAATTATATTATTTATTTATAGGGAACTTTGCCAGGTTGGGACGCAGCATTGTACAACTGAGCTAATGGGGAAGTGGTAAAACGAGGGGAGGCTCTAATTATGAAGGGTGAGGGAAATCAAGACCAAGGAGGAAAGCACTGCAAAAAGGAAGTAGAAAGATTGTAAGAGCCAGAGGAACAGGGAGGTTGTTGTAAGATGTGTCTCCTACAAGTGCCAGAAGTCACACCCATAAAATCTCATCAACAGAAGGGCCGAACATGAGCTGAACTAGGAGAACAACAGTAAACATGCTACACTTGACAGGGGAAAGTTCAAGAGACCTCATCCCTACACACACACACACACATACACACACCACACACACACACACACACAAAATACTTGTCATTAGGAAATAATGAGAGTTTGAGAAATAGTCTTCCCAGGGACTAGCACAGAAATTGATTACCCAACACCAGTCATCAGCCCTGAAAACATACATACAAGTAACATTACACCAACTGATCAAGTTGTATTTATGTATTTAAGTGGGTGGGGGTGTGAGGGGTTAGGAGTGGGGGGAGTAACAAAAATTAATGAAAAGAATGCCATGAATTTGAAAGACAGCAAGTAGGATATAAGAGAGTTTGGAGGGAGGAAAGTGAAGGGTGAAATGTAATTATATTATAATTCAAAAGTTAATGGAATTTTTTTTTGACAGAATTTCTCTGTAGCTTTGGAGCCTGTCCTAGAATTTGCTCTGTAGATCAGGCTGGCCTTAAACTCATAGAGATCTGCCTGCCTCCCAAGTTCTGGGATTAAAGGCATGTACTACCATCGCCAGACATTAATAGAATATTTTTAAAAACAAGAAAGAGCAAAGAATATAAAAGGTTAATCTTTTCTTTTAGATGGTGTTACTCTGGTAAGAATAGCTTCAAACGCAAGTGTCTCTCTCCTCAGCTTCTAGCGTGATGAGTTTATATGCGTGTGTCACTACAGCTGTATTTAAGTAACAATCTCAATGAGACAATATAAGTAGGAAAAAATGTAAAACATCAAAGTTTAAAATGTGTCCTCATTTGCTTTATTCTGCTGTTTTGTACTATTTGGTGTTTTCCTAGTCTCCTTATTTCAATGCATAAACCAGCAGATTCCTCTGCAAGTACACTGTTTAAAACCCGCTTTCCACATAGTTACCAGAAAGAGATTTGAGAAGAAACTTGTGTCAAGTCTTGACAACATTGAAGCCTTCCTATGGACTTGCTCGCCTTAATTTCCTTTCATCATGTTGTGCTCCTGACAGGACTGTTTTACCTCAAATTCCTCTCACTTCTCTGTTGGATACCTAGAAGAGTCTAGTGTTGAGATTTAAATCTGCTATTTCTTCCTTCTGGCATAGTCTTACCTTAGATAACTTCTTGATTATATGAATTTTCCTCTGTCAACTCATGGCTCAAATCTCCTCATCTCAATGAAATTTACTGTGGTCTTCCTTCTCAGCACCATGTGACTTTCTATCAACAAATAAATCTCAGCCTCGATAACCGGTTCAACATTTTCTTATGCCCACATTATCATCTTCTAATAGCTTTAAGAGTTTATCTATTTATTTCACGTCTGTCTTTCTTCTCAACTTAAATAAATAAACACAAAACTTTAAATTTACAATCTTTGTTACATAGTACATTACTAGAAGAGTTTTTGGCCCATAGTAGAGTCTCAGAAAATTACTGATGATAAAAAATCATCATGGAAAGATCACAACTCTGAAAGGTAAGTAACAAGAAAGACAAAAGGAGAGGGGAACTAAACGAGAAAGAAAGCAGTAGTGAATTAAGGGAAAATGATATCAGAAAGCAAGTGGATTTACTAAAAATAGGGCTGTAAGTAGATTTTAATAAGGAAACGACAGGAGAGGCAGAAATGAAAAGGATAAGGATGCTTTAAAAATTACCTAATTACCACTGCCTTTCCTGACAGTGTCACACTTCTTAACCATATGTGCATGGCTGTCCCCCCCACTTAGCATCTGCCAATGTTAGAAGGTCATAGTAAATTGAAGAAGGATGGCTACATATGATAACCTTATTAACTTACTACAATGGATGTGAGTAAGAAGAATTATGTCTTCCTTTGACCTCAATATTTCCTTTCCTTAATTGTTTGTGTACTGGATAATCCACAAGCCTTAAATGCCACAGTCACACAGATTCTCAGAGTGTGAAGAAATGTTAGAGACTATCCAGCTCCCAGTCTGGCACTGAGGTCACTCAGTGGCCTCTCTCTGGAAGCAGTCTGATCTCTCTTCAGACATCTCGTCTCTTTCATGTGTGCAGACAGTCTATCAGTCACACCAGGGTCTCATATGTGGGGCCTAGTTCCGCCCTGAGGCATTGTAGACACGAGGTACTTCTGTTTTCCTAAAGAACAAATCTTCCCCTATTTGATGAAATCTACCATTTTGCCTTTGTCTCTTCCTTTTTGAGATAAAACATTTTATGCAATTCAAAGACTTGTCAACTTCCTGAAAGACTTCTTCAGACTTTGACCTTTTAAAATCATCCCTAAGGTTCTTACACAAAACCTGAAAATGTGTTCCAAGTATTGCTGAGCTGTGTCGAATTGAATGAACAAGATAATCGCTTCTGTCTTATTTCACTTCTTTTAATTGTAGCAGCAATTCTATTAGCATGTGTGGTAATCACAGCATTCAATCAAACAAGGTATTCTTTAGTCGACCTAGGAATTGATAGTCATAAGAGTATTCCAAATTTCATTGAAACTTACATATTTATGTGAATATATATAAAATGTATATTATATATTAATATGATATATATTAATATATGTATGTGTATGTATGTGTATGTATATACACACACCATGGCCAAAGGATTATTATGGTCCTAGAAGACTTAGTATCTAGGAGAAGAAATGACTCAGCAGTTAAGAACACTAGGAACATGTGATGCTCCTCCAGATGACCGGGGTTTGGTTCCCTGCACCCACATGGTAGTTCACAATGATTTATAATTCCTGGCATCACTGGGCATTTCATGTGGCAAATACATGTGGCAAAATAATCCCACACGTAAAATTGAAATAAATATCAAAAAATTTTCTCTAAATAAAAGAGGTTTAGGTAAGACTAAGTTTATTATAATTAGATTATTTTCATATAACAAACAAAAATAAAAAAAATATGACCCACTGGTCATCTCAATTGTAAGCCACCATGGATCCTAAATCTTTTCCCTATTCATTGGGTGGTTATGTTGGGGAAGGGTCACTTGTTGGTTCCCAGCCTCCTGGCTAGCTTAGACCTGAAATAATCACACAGAAACTGTATTAATTAAATCACTGGTTGGTTCATTGGCTCTAGCTTCTTATTGGCTAACTTTTATATTAACTTAACCTATTTCTATTAATCTATATATCATCATGTGGCTGTGGCTTACTGGGTAAAGTTCCCAGTGTCTATCTCCAGAGGCTCCATGGCTTCTCTCTAACTCCACCTTCCTCCTCCCATGTAATAGGCCAAGCCAGTTTTCTTTATTCATTGACCAATAAAATCAACACATAGACTCATGGACCTCCCACACCATGGTTAAGTAAAACATGAATAATAACAATTTAAGATACTACAATT
Source organism: Neodon shergylaensis (assembly GCA_025134845.1). Taxonomy (NCBI): domain Eukaryota; kingdom Metazoa; phylum Chordata; class Mammalia; order Rodentia; family Cricetidae; genus Neodon; species Neodon shergylaensis. The sequence goes on from JABTXL010006712.1 coordinate 16,530,073, forward strand.
CAGTGGATTTTTTTATTTGATAGCTATTGTTGGTTGTCAACTTGACTGCGCAACTGGAATTTACTAAAGCCCAAGCAGCTGGGTACACCTATGAAGGATTTTTCTTAATTAAATTATTTGAAGTGGGAAAACCCACCTTTAATCCAGATCTTTTGAGGTGGGAAGATCCACCTTTAATCTAGACCACACCTCCTGGTGGGAACCTTTTTATAAAGGATATGGAAAAGGGAAGGTTTTGCTCTTTGCCCATTTGTCCTAATTCTCCCTAGAGAGTGCATTCCTTCACCAATGTTAGAACCTACTTTCTTGGGATTCCAGCATATACTAAAGATGAGCTAAGACAGCTGGCTTCAAGTACTGGATTCTAGGACTTTCTATTGTTGGTTTAGCTGGATCACAACTCATAAGCTACTTTAATAAATACCCTTATATATACATATAGACTCATCCTGTCCATTCTGTTCCTCTAGAGAACCATTACTTATACACTTTATGTTCCTATATATGGTCTTGGTTACAAATGAAATTTTAACACTTCACTTATTGTTCTTCCTTTATTTTACATCTCCACTACTGTTTCCCTTCTCTTTTCTCCTTCCAGTCCCTCCCGTTACTCTGTCCCCAGCTCGTCATCCGCTCCTCCATTTTTGTTCAGAAAGGGCAGGAATCCCATAGATATCAAAACAAAACAAATAAAAGCAAAACAAAAAAAACCATGGCATATCAAGTTGCTGTTAAGACTAAGCACCTCCCCAAGTATTAAGGATGGGCAAGGCAGTCCCAGTATAAGAAGTAGGGTTCCAAAACCAGTAAAAGAGTTGGAGACAGCCCCCTTTCCCAAAAGATTCCCACAAGAAGACCAGGTTAAACAACTGTAACATATATGCAAAAAGCCTAGGTCAGTCCCACGCAGGCTCCCTGGTTGTCGGTTCAGTCTCTGTGAGCCTCCTTGAACACAGGTTGTTTGTGGTTTTTCTTGTAGCTTTCTTGACCCCTCTCACTCCTACAATCATTTTCCCCCTCTCCTGCAACAATCCCAGAATTCCACCTAATGTTTCTCTGTGGGTCTGTATCTGGTTCCATCATTTGCTGGATGAAGACTCTCTGATGACAATTGGGCTAGGCACTAATCTATGAGTATAACAAGAGAATTAGGCATCATTACTTGAGTCTTTTTTCAGTTATGTTTGTTTCTATCCTAGGTCTCTGGGTCATCTAGTCTGTGTGTCCTGATGTCCCAGGCAGTGTCAGGAGTAGACTTCCTCTCGTGGCATGGGTTTTAGGCTAGACCAGTCATGTGTTGTCTACTCCCTCAATCTATAGGCCATCCTTATCCCCAGCACATCCCTTAGGCAGAACAGACTGTTGGTCAAAGGTTATGTGGTTGGGTTGGTGTTTTAATCCTTCTACTTGAAGTTTTGCCTGGTCACAGAAAATGGTCAGTTCCACTGTTGCTAGGAGTCTTAGCTTAGGTCATTCTTGTGGATTCCTGGGTGATTCCCTTGCACCAGTTTTCAACCTGGCCCCTAAATGCTTCCCCTTACAGTAGTCTCTTTTAGTACTCTCCTTCTCCCTCCCTCACAACCTGATCATTCAAGTTCTCATCCCCACCTGTCCGCAATTCACTCGTGAAATCTCTTCATTTCCCTTTCTCTAGGAGATCCTGGTATTCTCCGTTTGAACGCTTCTTGCTACCTAATCTCTATGAACCTTTGAACTGTAGCATAGTTATCCTTTATTTTATAGCTACCACTTATGAGTGAGTGCATACCATAATTGTCTTTCTGGGTCTAGTTTACATCACTCAGGATGATTTTTTTCCCTAGTTTCATCCCTTTGCCTTCAAATTTCATGATGTCATTGTTTTTAACAGCTGACTAAGACTCCATTGAATACACCAACTTTAAAGAAATTCATGATTATTCATAAATTTACATGATACAATTGAAAATAATATAATTCTGCTATATATTATATAATGCTTACCTGATAGTAATCTATAGTAGCTTTAAATATACATAATTTTATATATCAAGAAAAATACAGACTTATGGCATAGAGGTACTAAAATCCTGTTTGACTAAAGGTGTAATTATTTTCACTTTACTTCTTGACAGTTATACTAGAAACTTAGCGGTTAGTCCATAAAATGATGGTCTAAATTTAGTCTGTTGTGAATAATGCAAGCCTTTATTTTCTCTACTTTCTGTGCAGTGCCTTATGTGTGCATATGCACTTGATTAACTTTAAATGATGTTGCTTAGGCAATTAGGGCAATTGCATTGCCCTGTCCTATTAAAATAAATTCCCTTATGCAGGATAAAGGAGTTGCCCAACTCCTTGTTAACTTTCCTTGCAAGTTTGCATAATTTTTGCTGGGTTCACAAAGGTCCTGACAGGATGGCTAATTGGATCCTACCAAACAGTTAAACACAGTGACAATTTCTTAAGTTGCAGAATTTAGAATTGTAAGGGGTTAGAAAAGCCATCTAGCTTGACCTTCTGTACAATGGTAAGTTCTTGTTCAGCATTCAAATGTTTAAACATCGGGATTTTTTTCCTTGAGCTTAAAGGTATTTTTTATTTCATAAACAAACACTTACTTCTTTCATCTCTTCATTGTTACAAGTAACCAAAACAATTAACTGGAGTTATATAAAAGTAACTTCATTAAATCTGAATGGAATTAAGAACTAAAAGGTGCATTTATCCATAGATGGGAAAAGTGTTGACTAATAACTTTAGTACTTTTGTTATTCAAGAAAAGACAAAAATACATACATACATGCATACATTCATACTTACATACACAATATATTGTAGATCGATAAATGGATAAATAGACAGATAGGTAGATGCATGTTAAATAATGGTGTTTAATTTCCTGCATTTCTTTCTTAGTCAGGTAAGGCTGCCACAGGATAGATCATTTAAACAGATCAAATTTGTTTCTCATTTTTTTCTCCCAACTGCATTGCAGAAATGAAGTCATGATCTCTTACTGAATTCTACCATTTAAAACGTCATATAATCTCTTCAATACTACTATACAGAGAATCAAGTTTCAAGGTGTGAGTTTTAGAGTATGCAGTCTCTGGATTGTAGCAGGTATGAAGATCATTTGATGATCATAAAACAGTCTTTTCAATAGATGATACAGGCAATGTGGTTATTCATGGGCAAGAAAGTAGAGATTTTCTGTTCACCCAGACATGGTAGATCTGACCCAGAGTAATTCCAGCTTTTGAGGAGGAAAGGGAAATAAGAGGAGTAAGGAAAAAGGGAAGAGGAAATGGATGGGGAGGAGGAGAGGAAGAGAAAATTGGGAGAGAAGGGAGGAAAGAAAAAGAGAAGTGCAAAGAAGAGGAGGGTGGTGGCAGGAGAGGAAGACAAAGAAATGAAGAGATGAAAAGGAAGAAGCAGAAGAAAAGGAGGTGGAAGGAAGAAGCAAAAAGAATAAAGTGCTGGCTAAAATAGGGAGAAATTGAGACTCCTGATCCTTTGGGCGAAAAGGTGAAATGATGTAGATAATACAGAAAGTAATCTGGTCATGACTAAAGCTTAAGTCCAACATTGTTCAGCAAGACTACCCTTAGGACCATCCTTATAAGACAGAAGACAGTGACTCAGATATTCCTGCAACAGTGTTCACAATAGCCAAAAGTTGGCAATGACTGAAATATCTCCACAGATAAAAAACAAAAGTCATCCATCCATGTAGCAGTAGATGGTTCAATAATAAAAGTGAAATAAATTAAAAGACGCATTAAAGAAGTCTCCATTACACTAAGTAAGTAGAGCAAAACCAAAGAGAAAATAGGCAAGGAGAAGAAAGTAAGGAGGTTTGGAGTTTCTGTAGGGTTTGTTTCACTTTGTTTTTCTAGAAATACATATTGATCATTGTCAAATAACATTATGAAAATATGTAATACTTCTGACTATCTCAAGTTATATCCAAATTATCAGTTACAGAGCATTTGAGTATTCTTGACATTTACAAGCAGAAATGTGGTAATTCTTATATTACATGGAATACAAGATTTCAGTAATATGAAGGTCAATGCATATCTTTGCATGTTATATAAAGATTTCAAGACCTGTCAAAACAGTCTTTATGGACAGGGTGCAATATCTACAAAATGCAAGTCTATTCCTTTGTTCCCTTCTATTTATTTAATTTTTTTTCATTTCATCTACCAACCCCAGTATGCCCTCCCTCCCCTTCTCCCACTTCTATATCCCTCCCTTCCCACCTTCCCCCACTTACTCCTTGGGGTGGTAAGGCCTCCCCTTAGGGAGTCAGCAAAGTCAACAAAGATCCTTCAGAATCATCAGCAAGTGGTTGAGGCAGAGAGGTTGCAAGTTAAAAGTCAGCTTGAACTATAAAGAGAGTTCTGGGCCAGTCAGGAAACAGAAGACCCTGTCACATAAAAAGGACAAATAAAAACTACACAAGGATGTTGTCATTGTGCTGGTTGAGGTTCCTCTTGCATGCTCCCACTGCAGACATGCCCTTAGACACAAGCTTCCTACTAGTGACCCAGAGAAAGCATCGTACAACACCCGGAGAGCACTCAGCTTTCTCCCTTTGATTTTTACAGTTGTGAAGAATGTCTTTCATATTCAGGTTCCCTACTGCACACTCTTACTTTGATTCCTTTTGCTTCTATTCTGACTACTGATCTACTGCAGTACCCAGCCGCTGCCTTGCCACCAGACTCAGGATCTGTGGCTTACTCCTCTTTATAATGGCAAGTTCATACTGATGGAATTACCAGTCCTAGGCCAGCAAGAGGCCAGAGCAAGTAAAGGGACTTGCAATCAAGATTATGTACTTGAATTCCAACTCTCAGGAGTCCCATGATGGTATAAGAGAACTGAGTGTCATAAGTTGTCCTCTGATCTTAGTATAAACACACACACGCATGCCGAAGACATGTCAATCCCTTTGCTATTTTATAAACATACCATTGCATTCCCTTACAGTGGTCTGTGGCTTGACAATTGTATTATCTGTACCTTTCACTCATATTAGGGAACTGGTGCAGCTCTTTTAAATCTAAATAAAACTAATATTTTAATTACATCTACTTAAAACAACCAAGAATTTCTTTCCTTATTGTACTGAAAAAAAATTATACTTTTAATCTTTTCAAGATACTTGTTTTAGTTGATGGGGTGTGTTTGTTTTATTTTGTTTTGTTTGGGGTGTTTTTGTTTGTTTGTTTTGTTGGGGGGGTGTTTGTTTCATTTTGTTTTGGTTTTGGGTTTGTTTGTTTTATGAGTTGGGGGCTCTCATCTTGATATCGACTTATTACATAGTTGCCCTAATTCCCGTTTCTCCTGCCTCTTCTTTGAAAGCCCTTGGATTACAAGCATGCAGCACCATGACTGGCTGAGAGATGGAAATCGGTGCAACACAGAGCTCTTAAAATATGTGTGTGCCTGTGTGTGCCTATGTGTGCCGAGAGGGGTGGTTACATAACTTCTCTTATTCAAAGATTCTAAATACTTAACTATTTGACCACATCCTAGAGTTCTGCACCTAGAGGGTATTTTACAAAATATCACAATAGTATTAAATAGCTTAAAGATGAACTTTCAGGGAGATAGATAAAGCACTTTCTCCCTTTGATGTAGAACCTAATTCTTAACTTTAGATAAATTATGACAATCTCAGCCCAAAATGTATGAACTTTATTTATGAACCCAACCTTCATATACACTCTCACATTAATCTTGATCAATTTTAGAATTTCATATAGGATAATGATGTGACTTACTGTTTTAGCCCCAGACAGATATGTAACAAAAAAATCTCTATTATTACTATGCCAAGACAACTAGAATAAACTAGACAGTCTTGGGTGACCTAAAATTTGCCACTTGGTCATTTATCACGCCTGGAACAGGTTCATTTTTAGTTAAACGGTAGTGATTTCTATTAAAACTTGTCTTTCCAGAAGAATGGTGGGAACAAATGGAAATTTCAGTGCAGAACTTCACTTGCTTTTATCTCATATTTTATTATTTAAATGCAAATATTTTACTGACCAGCATAATAGATGCCTATGTGCTTGCAATGCTTTACTAAGAAAATATTTACCTAGGAGTTCTAAGGGCACAATTTGCAATTAAAATCACTGAGCAAATGCATTATCCCTCACTAGACATGCCTGCAAACGAGGGGAAATTCACTGTGTGCCATAACTGCTTTCATGTATCAGAATAAATGCCATAAGAGAAGCAGGGCATGGGCTACTCAAGTGCACAGTGGGGTTATGTTGTTAGCAGGTCTTGTTTGGAGCAAGGCTATTTTTTTCAAAGTAATTGTTTTCAATGAAGGACTATTTTTAAAAATTACACTGTAGTAGGGTCATTTGTGAGGTAATTATTTCAGGAAAAAAATGAATGTTTTCCAATTTGGGGTTTGAGGAGGTTTTTACCATTTGTCTTTATTTGTTTGTTTAGAAAAAAAAAGGTACATTATCCTTCCCAGAAAAGAGAGAAATCTATTTATGTGGGAGAAGAGAGTAGAAACTCCTGGCCACTAATTACTATTGCTTTCTGCTTTAATATGATTCCACTGAGTACTCAGAGTGCTGTCCTTTTTCCAAAGCTAAAAAACCTACACAGCTAGACCGTTCGTCAAGTCTGCCTACCCCTGGTGTCTGGCTGACCTGTCTGCTTCTCCTGTCTGTAAAAGCTCAGCCATCATGGCTGCTAAGAACTCTTCCTTTGCTTTGTTCACATTTTGTGTCGTTATCTCTTCAATGTTTGTAGCCCTGGCTTCCATAAAGCTATTATATTTGGATGTATTGTGTACATTGACCGTGTGAAGTCATTCACTCATGTTTTCCCCCTCTCCTTCCTTGCCACCAAGACTCTCCTTTCATCCAGTCTCACTTGTCCTTTCACATCATGTATGTGCCTATGTGTGTGTGCGTGTGTGCAGATACATGCATGTGTGTACATGTATGTATGTGTATGCATGTACGTGGGTGCATGTGTCAGCATGCATCTATGGCCATATATTTTTATGCATTTAAATAAAATAAACAATCCACAAATGAAAGCATATTCATATTTTTAGTTTTGTTTGATGCAGCTTAATAACTTTATGCACTTAATCACCTCCTAAACATTATGGCAGTGAGAAGTTTATAGAATCAAATGAATAAGATTTCACACATATTGGGTCTGTCGTGTTCCACTGTTGTGGAATTAGAAGTCTGTATGAGCCTGAAGTTGATATTGAATGAGCATATTTCTACCCCAGTCTGGAACTTCATCCCATATTCAAAACAGCTGTGAGCATCTCTCTCCTGGTCTCTCCCTGGCATTTGAACCACACAGTTCCAGGGATGGTGTTTATCACAGTGCTCTCAGCATATTCCTCTCATCACAGGAGGGTCTACCAGACTGGAAGCACCTAGCCAGGACTCTGATGTGATGTTTTAGAATTGATGTTCAGGGTTTGGAAATCTCTTGCTACACTAAGATCAGTCTTCTAATTTGACTCAAATAATAACTGTGGCAACATCCTAACTACCCTCCTACTTTTTATCAAATGGTTTGAAATAAAGAAAATATAAATGGAGATGGTATTTATGGAAACATCTAATGTCTATCATTTAGATGTTTTTTTTTTAAGTTATCACTCAAAGTAATGGGTTTCATTGTGACATTTCCATGAACCTGCCATTATCCTTTGGACTTATTCATCTCATCTTATTATTGTACAGAGGCCTCTTGTTTGTTCCCAGCTGCTCAGCCCAAAAATAATCACACAGAGACCACATTATTTGCAATACTGTTTCACCAATAGCTTAAACATATTTCTGGCTAACTCATATTAACCCATCTCCATTAATCTGTGACTTGCCACGAAGCTGTGGCTTACCAAGTAAAGTTCTGGCATCTGCCTCTGGCTTCTCACTCACTCTGCTTTCTTTCTCCCAGCATTCACTTTAGTTTTCCCCACCTAGCTCTACGTTGCCCTATCAGGCCAAACCAGTTCCTTTATTTATTAACCAATAAAAACAACACATATACAAAAATACTTTCCACATCACCTCCCCTTTTCTGTTTAAATAAAAAGGAAGGTTTTAACATTAACATAGGAAAAAAAACGTATCCCGCAGAAATTAAAGTTACAATATTTTATCTACTTTATCTTTTATCATAACTAAGAAAAACTATAATTATAACTATCTATTACCTAAGTAAACAGGAAGTGCATTGTATACAACTTCCAAAACTCTAGAATTGACAGGGATATATCACTGCCTGGACAGTCACCCAAGGTTCTTCCATACCACTGGGGCATCCATCAGGGCATCCATCCTTCATCCTACAGGCCCATAGTATTCAGCAGACTTTTCCATGAAGCAAGAAATTTCAAAGATAATTCTGCCTATGTTGTCAGTTTGTCTGTTACTTTCTTTTGTGTCCTGCAGAATGTCTAGCAGGCTCTTTGATGAAGCAGAAACCACAAGGGATTGTCTCATCATTAGGCAAGTTCAGCAGTTAATTCTCTGTGGGTCCTGCATGTCCAATTCATACAGCATAGCATCAGGCAGTCCAGGCAAGAGGAGTTTTTGCCCAAATGTCAAACAAACTCCACAAGGGGCGTCTTCAATGCCCATCATCCTCTTGAAGTAGATTGGTGCTGCCAGAAGCAGATAAATCTCACTGTCATGAAAAATCCTCAGTTTTTAAAACATTTTAAATGCCATATTCTGAAGGTCTCTGAAAAATTTGAAGAATACCTATCTAAATAATATATATATATATACATATATATATATCTTAACTAACATGACTAACTTAACTTATATTTCTTAATTATACATTACATTTTAAATGAGGTGCACACTACCTTAATCATAAAAATATCTATAACAAAATTGACCTTAAATTTGTATCAATAGACCAAGATCTATACCAGTGCAAAGTATCCATCTCTATAGCCTATCCCTCTTTAAATGTAAACATACATTTATAAACAATATTTGGGAATTATGAGATAGTTCTTTCCAAACTGTTTTCTGCTTTTTGTTGGGCAAAGTAAATTTTCAGGGTGTTCATTGTAACCTTTCAGGTGGTCTTGGTCCATCAAACCACATTAATCTGGAAGAACTCTACAGGTTCTCATCCTTGTAGAAACAAAAGTAGAACCTCTTTTCTAAAGCAACAAATCCTTAGACCCAAATTCTGAAATCAAGATACCTCTAAAACATTTACGTTGGTTTAGCTTAGCAGCCTGCACAATGAAATGTCTCTCTGTACTTAGCTTTTTCACAGTCAAACAATTCAAAGAAAACATAATAATATACATAATCGAGACTCTCTGTATATGTTCCATCTTTATATGGCCTATTTTTCTTACTCTATTAATTTTTCTACAAGTTTAGTATTTATTTTATTATTTTTATTCCTTTAATCTATGACTGTCTGTACTCTTTTATATTATAATTAGTGTCTCTTTACTCTCATTCTTCTCTCTCCCAAGCCTACATACATTTTTAAAACACACTGTGTCTTGTTTAGCTGTCTTTTATGTCTGAATCTGTCCTATTGTATATCTGTAACTATTTTCTGTCCAGAAGTGCCTTTTTTATTAATTGTTAAGAAAGTGTGGATAGGGCCAACATGGCATTGCCTGCTTGCTTTGCCCAGTCTGGCATGGCAGAGGCTTGTTTGCTGCATCTGAAAATCATATATATTGCCCCATTTTTAGGCACACAGTAGGTGTATGTTGCCAGTAAGCAAGTTGTAGCACTCTACTCATAGAAGCCATTTTAATTCTCCATAGATGGACCTCCTGAAAGAATCAGAGCTATTTGTACTGGTCAACCAGGATACCACTGTTTTGAAACTGAGAGGTTTTTTGTTTTATTGTTTTTTGCCTAGAATTCCTTCCCAAACTCTCTAAAGTTTTAAGTGGATTTTAGTTGGCCACATTGGTGCCAATTTGTTGGGGGGAGGCCTCTTGTTTGTTCCTGGCTGCTCAGCCCAAAAATAATCACACAGAAACCATATTATTTGTGATACTGTTTCACCAATAGCTTAAGCATATTTCTGGCTAACTCATATCTTAAATTAACTCATCTACATTAATTTTTGTATCACCACAAGACTGTGACTTACAGGGTAAAATTCTGGCATCTGTCTCCAGCAGGGCTACATGGTTTCTCACTTTCTCCACCTTCTTTCTCCCAGCATTCAGTTTAGTTTTTGCTGCCTAGGTCTACTTTGCCCTATCAGGCCAAACCAGTTTTTTTTTTATTTATTAACCAATAAAAGCAACACATATGTAAGAGGACTTTCCATATCACTGTACAAAATTTCTGCACTTCTTCATCTCACCTCCCCAGTTACCCTCTCTATTTCCCCTACTGAATCTTGCTTGTCCTTTTCTTGCCCTGAAATCATCTCCCCTTCTGCTTTCATACCATGGGCATTCCAGTACCTGCTTTTCATCCACTGAAGGTGTCTACCTACTCTATCATTGTCCCATTTCCACTTTCACAAACCACATACAAAAACCTATCATCTATCAATCAACTATCTATCTATCATCTATTTATATGCAATATGTAAATGTGGCTTCTGTAAATGCAAAAGGTAGAGCCTTTATATGAATCTGGTCTATCTTGCTTAAAATGATGAACTCTGGATCCACCCATTTCCCTGCAAATGACATCAATTTATTTTTCACATCTAAATAAATTCCACTGTGTGCATGAGCAATATTTTTTTATCCATTCATCTGTTGATATACATAAAGGCTTGTTCTATTTCTTAGCTTTTGTGAATAGTGTATTAGTCAGCATGGATATCACAGGTTGACTTTGGATTCTTTGGAGTGTATACCAAATACCTTATATAGTAGTTCTACTTTAGTTTGTTAAGGAATCTCCAAACTGTTTTGACACACTTGCAAATAGTTTCTACTCTTCCAAGCAGTGAATAAGGGTTTTCCTTTCCCCAGTCCTCATCAAGATTTATTAACATTTGTTTTCTCAATGAAACCATTCTGTCAGGCCTAAGATAGAAACTTAAAGCAATGTCTCTTGATGGATAAAGATGCTAGAAACTCTTGCAAACAGTTCTCCTTTGAGAACAGTCTATTCAGATTCTTTACCCATTTACTGATTGAATGATCTGTTATTGAAGTTTAATTTCTGACTTTTTATAGGTGCTAATATTAGTTCTCTATTGTACTAATGTCTCATCATTAACAAAGTTTTTTCTCTAATTTTACTGGTGTCTCCACTCTAAGAATTGTTTTCTTTGATGTGCAGAGTCTCTTAGCTTCTTGTATCTAATATTTCAATTCCAAAGTCAAATCCTACAGTTCTTGAATGAGGGTAATTTGCTATCCTCCCATCCCCAATACTGTAATTCACAGTGACTGCCAAGTGATGAAGAGGCATAGCTGGGAAGAAAGTAGCTTTACCTTCCTTCTCTCTACAGTTCTGATCAAGATGCTTTGCATTTCTGCCAACACCTTGAGCATTTGGATTTGGGGAACTGTGCAAAATATCTGAGATAAAGGGCAAAAGGGCAAAAGGATGAATTAAGCTCCTACATTTGGTGCTCAACTGTGTATAAAATATCACATTGTCATAACATTAAGCCACTAATTCTAATGATCTCAAGTTCATAGATGAGGAATAAGGAATAAGTAACCTTTACCTGTTGCTATAAAAAGGTCTGGCTGTCTAGGCTGTGAGCAATTATGAGTTTGGGTTTCTATAATCCTGTGCATTGGCTGGTCTGTACACAGTGGTTTTTCTCTCTTATTTTTTTTGACTCTTGATTTTTCTGTTAGTACTTCATTCATAAGCCTGTTCTCTCAAATAGGATGACTGGAACCTGCTGTGTTGTAATGTTTTTGTACACTGTAAAGATTAGTCACTTGCCCAGTAGCCAGGCAGTAAGTATAAGTGGGGAGACTAGATTAAGAGAATTCTTGGAAGAGAAAATGCAGAGAGACACAGTCATCAGCCAGATGCAGTGGAAGAAATATCAGAATGCCTCACTAAGAAAAAGTATCAAGCTGTGTGGCTAAATATAGACAAGAATTATTGTTAAGTTGTAAGAGCTAGTTAATAATAAGCCTGAGCTGAGATAATAGGCCAAACAGTTTATAATTATTATAAGCCTCTGTGTGTTTCTTTGGGACTGAACAGCTGCAGTACATGATGGGGTTGGGGGAGAAACTTCTGTCTACAGAAACCAATGGGATAGAGGATGTCTGTCTCCCTCAGACTCCTTAATTTGTACTGCTGAGTTCAGAGAGAGACAGAGAAACAGATACAACCAGAACTTTTAAGCCCTAGTCTAAGATTTATCACTGCAACTACTTAGACACAGTGTTTTAACTAGAGCAAGTCAAAATGTAAGCTTGGATTTAAAAGAAGTAGGCCCTTCCTCTGGGTGGGATAAGTGACATTATGTAAAGATGTAATAGATACTGTTGACATGCCTTTTGAAAGATCTATTACAAAGAAATAAAAGATCAGAGGAGAAAATAATTTATCCAGAATCACACTGATGCAAAATGACAAGTCTGATACAAAACTACGGTGCTTTCTTGATTGTAAAGATAATTCTGTCAATTGCAGCAGTAGTTTCTAGGTCATTCTTTTTTAAAGTAATTTATTTTCTATCTCAACCACAGTTTCTTCTCCCTCCTCTCCTCCCAGTCCCTATCCCCCATCCACACCTCCATACCCCACCCAAACCACTCTCCATTTTTTAATTCAGAAAATGGTAGGCTCCCAAGAATAGCAACAAAGCATGACATATCAAATTGCAGTAAGACTAAACACATTGTCTTGTATTAAGACTGTACAAGGAAACCCAGTATGAAGAGTAGGGTCCCAAAAGTCAGTAAAAAACAAAGGCAGAGACAGCCCCTGATCCCACTGTTAGAAGTCCCACAAGAAGACTAAGATACACATTAGTCACATATAACTTGAGGGCATAGGTCAGTCTCATGCAGACTTCCTTGTTGTCAGTTCAGTCTCTATGAGCCCCTATGAACCCAGTTGATTCTGTGGGTTTTCTTGAGATTTCCTTAATCCTCTGTTTCCCACAATCCTTCCTCCCTCTCTTTAGTAGGATCCTGAGCTCAACCTAATATTTGGCAGTGAGTCTCTGCATCTGTTTCCAATAGTTGCTGGATGAAGCTTATCTGATGATTACTGGGCTAAGCAACGATGCAAGAGTACAGCAGAATATCATTAGGCATTGTTATATCGACATCACCCCCCCCCCCAGTTGTTTGGTTCTATCCTAGGTCTTCGAGCCATCCGGATTGTGGGTCCTGGCACTCCAGGCAATGTCATGGATGGACTCACTCTCATGGCCTGGGTTTTAGGTGAGATCAGTCATTGGCTGGCCACTCCCTCAATCTCTAGGCCACCCTTACCCCACATCCTGATGGCAGGACAGACTGTTGTTCCAAGGTTATTTGGCTGGGTTGGTGTCCCAGTGCCTCCATTTGAAATCTTGCCTGGTCACAGAAAATGGTCAGTTCAGGCTACATATCTTAAATTGCTAAGAGTCTTAGCTTGGGTCATCCTTGTAAATTTCTCGGAGTTTTTACCTGACCCCAAAATGCCCCCATTTCCAGTCATCTTTTCAGTAGTATCCTCCCCAAACTACCCCCACCTAATCTCTCATGGTCTCATCCCCAACCACTCCCTGTATATTTGCAAGATCTCTTCTATTTCTTATTCTCAATGAGATCCATACATCTGCCCTTGGAAACTTCTTGTTATATAGTCTTTCTGTGTCTGTGGATTGTAGCATGGTTTACCCTTTCCTTTATAGCTAATATCCACTTATAAGTGAGTACATACCATGTTTGTCTTTCTGGGTATGGGTTGCCTCACTCAGGATAATTTTTTTTTCTAGTTCCACTTATTTGTCTTTGAATTTTCTGATGTCACTGTTTTTAACAGCTAAGTAATAATCCATTGTGTAAAAGTACCATATTTTCTTTATGCATTCTTCAGGTAAGGGACATTTTGGTTGTTTCCAGGTACTTTCTACTATGAATAAGGCTGCTATGAATACAACTGAGCAAGTGTTCTTGTAGTATGATTGAGCTTCCTTTGGGTATATGCCTAAGAGTAGTATTGCTGAATATTGAGGTAAACTGATGCCCAATTTTCAGAGAAACTGCCATATTGATTTCGAATGTGTCTGTACAAGTTTGCACTTTTACCAGCAATGGAGAATGTTCCCTTTGGTCCACATCCTCTCCAGGATAAACTATCACTTGTGTTTTTGATCTTAGCCATTCTGACAGGTGTGAGGTAGAAACCTGGAGTTGTTTGACTTGCATTTCCCTGATGGCTAAGAATGTAGGCCATTTGTTCAGCTGTTTCTCAGCCATTTCAGATTCTTTGGTTGAGAATTATTTGTTTAGATCTGTACCCCATTTTTAATTGGATTGTTTGACTTTTTGAAGTCTAGTTTCTTGAGTTTTTTAACTTTTTTGAAAATTAACCCTCTGTCAGATGTAGGGATGGTGAAGATTTTTTCTCAAGTGTAGGATGCTGTTTTTTCCTATTGACAGTGTCCTTTGCCTTACAGAAGTTTTTCAGTTTCATGAGGTCTCATTTATTAATTGATCAAAATAATTTATTAATTTATTAATTAATCCCATCTTATTGCCGGTTCTAAATGTGTACTATTCAGGATGCTGTCTCCTGTGCCAATGTGCTCAAGGCTAAAGCCCACTTTTCCTTCTATTAGGTTTAATGTAACTGAATTTATGTTGAGGTCTTTGATCCACTTAAACTCAAGTTTTCTATGTGGCGAATGATATGGATTTATTTGCATTCTTATACATACTGACATCCAGTTGTGCCAGCACCATTTGTTGAAGATATTTTCTTTTTTCCATTGTATAATTTTGACTTTTTTGTCAAAATCGGGTGTCCATATGTGTGCAGATTTATGTCTGGGTCTTCAATTCAATTCCATTGATCCTCCTGTTTGTTTTGATGACCACAGTCATAAGTATATATTCATCACATGAAAATATGAATGTGGAGAATGGAGAGATGGCTCAGAAGTTAAGGAAACATATTGCTCTCAGAGAAGATGCAAATTCAGGTTAAAACAACCAGTAGTTACAGATACAGGGAATATATATCTCCTTCTTTCGGTCTCCATGAACACAGATACATCCAATACATACACGCACACATTCACAAACATACAGAGAGAGAGAGAGAGAGAGAGAGAGAGAGAGAGAGATGCTTAGTTAAAAATTTAAAAATAAACAAAATCTTTTTTCAATTAAAAATGAGAACAGAATTTAGATCATGAAATAAAATGCAAGAATTCCTTCTTCTATCTGAAGAATTAAATTCCTTAGATGTTTTGTTATGCAAGATCATTGTTATTTTATTTTCAAAACAAGATCCTACTATACAGCCTAGGCTGTCTGGAATCCATGGCAGTTCTCCTTCCTAAGATTCCTAAGTGCTGAGATTACAAGAATGTTCATATTACACAGTATTCAGAAAACATTAACAAAAAAAATCTATTTAAAAAAGTTTAATTTTAAATGACAGTATAAAATAACTTCTTATAAAATTAAATTTCTAAACAAAATTCCCTTACCATTTTCTATGCTTCCATATTCATTTGCCTTCTATCAGTGATTTGGTGGATATCTGTCAAAAATGTGTTGTCCATAGAGAATAGAAAATGGAGTCTGGAGAGCTGTCTCAGTAGTTAAAAGTGCATACTACACTGGATTCTCTTACTTGAGCCCTGCTGTGGCCTCCCAGGAATCAGCACTCTCATCTGTGCACGCGCGTGCGCACACACACACACACACACACACTTATAAATATAATAAAATGAAATATTTTAAGTGAAGAATACAAAGTGATCTGACTGTATAAAGAATAACACTTTGCATGAACAATAATTAATTGTTCAATATATAATAAAAGCTAATTATTCAGCATATTAATCTATGTTATTGTTCTAATCTCTTTATGGTGACACTTGAGATGCAGCTGCAATTGACTCAAATATTATTTCATGAAAAAAAATGAGACAAAGAATACTATGTATAGATTTGCTACTTTTATTAATAGTTTTAGTTAAATGAAATGAATAAAACCCTTTTTAGAGTCAAATTTTCCTATACTTTATTTTTCCCTACTTATGAGTCTAAAAGTAGCCAAATAAGATTTTCAAAAGGAAATGTCTTCTCTTCCTTTTTATATAATTTAGAGAATGTGTATCATGACAGAACTTACAAAGAAGTTGGGTTGAAATTTTGAGTGGGCGGCATATCATTGAGGAGGATGTTTTACTGCGGATAAGGGAACTTGGGATCACAACAGCAAAGCTAGAGAGAATATTAAAAATCATCTAATTTTTCCCTCATTTGAACTCGGAGTGTCTTCACGCTGCAGATCTGAGTCGGAAGCAATCCTGCATAGCTCAACTCAGAGCTCAGTCATGCTTGCTACCCCCACCATTGCTTTCTCTCCCTTCTTGTTGCTATTGTCAGTTAACTGTGAACTTGAATTTCACTGGAGAAAGGAAGCTGAAGCACAATATAAGATAATTTGGGCATGAAGAGAGGCATACTTACCATAAATCAAGCTTTAATAACTGATTTAACATATCCAAGCCCAAGCTTAAATGAGGTACTATGTTATTTAAAAGCTGTCATGTTTTAGAATTTTCTTCAGTTCTCTAAGAAATGATAGAACACCATAATTTTATCCTGAAGCTTGTCAATGCAGCTAGATTCTGATTTGAAGACTTTAACCTAACAAATTAATTGGATTGTGAGTAGGTTTGCGATAATTTTCTTGTACTTGATGGCATTGCAGTCTACATAACAACCTATATGTAGAAAATTAGCAAGTTCTGCCTGGACCACTGGCTTAGATTGGTTCTTGGCATGACCTTCAAATTCTCAGTGGCTTACAAAATTTCATATATTCGTGTACAACAGACATAAAAACAAGATTAAATAATGAAATTAATATGACATACTTATGTAAAGTTCTGAATTATCCCACCTAGAAATTTATGAAGTTATTTATAAAGTTGAGATATAGTTTCAGTCATAAAGGACAAAGCCCTGCACTGATCTTCAACATTGGAGGGAAAGAGGAAGAGGAAGGAGAAAGCTGAGGAAAGAGACATAGGTGAAGTAGAAGAAAGATGGGTGACATCTTTCCTTCAATACTAATATGATATATATATATAATGCCTTATATGATTGTGATATTGAAGTAAATAAATGACAGTTTAAAAATTAACACACCATTTTTTCAATGAATTTAAGAAAAATATACTTTGTCTCACACAAATGATTAACAAAACACATGAAAAACATCACCTTTGTTAATCAGATTATGCAATCTTTACTGACTTCTCTTTCATTACACAATAAAAAAGAAAGTGTTTGCTCTTTGTAAGTGACTTCTCAAAAGTACTAAGCTAATCTCCAGCTTTTGTATTCAGAAACTACTAAACACTACTTGAGAAGAGAGATATAGCTCAGTAATGGAGGGCTTGCCTTAGGGCCCTACATAAAAAACCTAGGATACAGAACTTAAATATTTTTTTTAAAAAAATGTACTACATACTTTCAGCATCTGCAAAAGGAGCGAGCGAGAGAGAGAGAGAGAGAGAGAATCATGATGGGACTATTATCATTCATTACATTTTCCATTAAACTAACAGGATAGAAAATAAATTTCTACTCCATCAGCAATAAAAACAATAAGCTGCACCAAGCTTTCCCTGCTTTTTATGTGGGTGGCATAAATCATATGAATAGATAAATAAACCTGTCTTTTTCTTCTTTCCACTTAGACGGAGAGAAAGAGGGAAAGAAAACCCTGAAACAGCAGAGTTTTGGTGCTCCTAAAGGTGAGAGTCTGAAATGATTGTCTTTTCTAGCATAATACATTAAATAATTTCAGAGAATGCAAAGCAAAACTCCCAGCCACATGTGAGGCTGAGGGAAACATGGCTTTGTGTGAAAACAAAAAGGCCCTCAGCTCATCAACAGCACTGGCAATGGAGGTGGCTGAGATCAACCCTCCCTATGGAGAGAAACTATGAAACCATGACACGGTAAACAAGCACACCGGGCGAGAGGAGAGAAAGCTGGAAATGAAAACCAGCATTGGAGGCTGCTTTGTCTCCAGATGCTGCTGCCAAGACTGGAGCATGAACTGAGACTAAGAAACTGTATATATATATATATATATTATATATTGAAGATATAGAGGAAAATTGCATTTCAGTGAATCCAAGAAAGAGTGGCTCTAATCAACGCAAGATATATGTTTGAAGAAGGTAAATAAAACAAAGACTAAAATCTAAGACATTTTCTCTTTTTTAAT
Organism: Neodon shergylaensis; assembly: GCA_025134845.1. Classification (NCBI taxonomy): domain Eukaryota; kingdom Metazoa; phylum Chordata; class Mammalia; order Rodentia; family Cricetidae; genus Neodon; species Neodon shergylaensis. Next base: position 16,548,492 of record JABTXL010006712.1, read on the forward strand.
TTAGTTTTTATTTTTGGTTTTACTTTTGGAAGAAGAGGTAGATCAGCATTCAAAATAATGTTTTTATGACACATTCATTAATATATATATCCTGAAATATTTGCCTAACATTACACCTCCCCCACTGATTGCCTTTCTCTTAACAAAAGACCTCTTTCTGCTTTAGTGATAGATAATTAGGCAGGCAAATGGACAGACAGATAGACAGAGAGAGAGAGAGATGATAAATAGGTGAAATGATTATAGGTAGATAGCTATAGATTGGTCTATTTTACATGTAAGAAAAAAATACAGTATCTTGTCATTGCTGTCATTGTCTCTTCCTTTGACCTCTCCTTTTGTCTCCTTTCCCTATCCCTTCCTTCACACACACACACACTGTATATGCTACATTCGAAAGAAAGTATATTTATTTGGAATCTAGCCTAAATTGATAACAAAAATTGATATCTACTTCTATACATTTTCTTACATGTAACATAATCACATTTCTTTTCACACCTGAGTAAAATTCTAAATTGGTAGCAAAATTATAAAGTTGCTGCTCTCAATAACTTTCTCCCCTTTTCAGTTTTACATAAAACTGTTTCTTTTAACCTCACACATGCCTAAGCAGTTTTCTTTGTATTCTCAAAAACTAATTAATGTATGATACTAGGGAAAAAAAAACAACCATTGCAGACGTTAATCTCTTTTCTTTTTTAATATATTTTATTGATTTTTATTGAGTGCTACATTTTTCTCTATTCCCCTCCCTGCCTCTCCCCTCCCCTTCAACCCTCTCCCAAGGTCCCCATGCTGCCAATTTACCCAGGAGATCTTGACTTTTTCTACTTCTTATGTAGATTAGATTCATGTATGTCTCTCTTAGAGTCCACATTGTTGTCTAGGTTCTCTGGGATCGTGGTTTGTAGACTGGTTTTCTTTGTTTTATGTTTAAAAATCACTTATGAGTGAGTACATATGAAAACTGGCTTTCTGGGTCTGGGTTACCTCGCTCAAAAAGATGTTTTCTAGCTTCATCCATTTTCCTGCAAATTTCAAGATATTGTTATTTTTTCTGCTGTATAGTACTCCATTGTGTAAATGTACATTTTCCTTATCCGTTCTTTAGTTGAGGGGCATTTAGGTTGTTTCCAGGTTCTGGCTATGGCAAACAATGCTGCTATGAACATAGTTGAGCACCTGTCCTTGAGGTACAACTGTGCATCCTTTGGATATATACCCAAAAATGGTATTGCTGCGTCTTGAGGAAGGTTGTTTCCTAATTTTCTGAGAAATCGCCCCACTGATATTCAAAGGAGCTGTACCAACTTGCACGCCCACCAGCAATGAAGAAGTGTTCCCTTTATCCCACATCCTCTCCAACATAATTTGTCAACAGTGTTTTTGATCTTGGCCCACGCTCTTGGGTTAGTAGAATTAACATAGTAAAAATGGCAGTCTTACAAAAACAATCTACAGATTCAATGCAATACCCATCAAAATCCCAGCAAAATTCTTCACAGACCTTGAAAGAACAGTACTCAACTTCATGTGGAAAAGCAAAAAACCCAGGATAGCCAAAACAATCCTGAACAATAAAAGGACTTCTGAAGGCATCACAATCCTTGACATCAAACTCTACTACAGAGCTGCAGTACTGAAAACAGCCTAATATTGCCATAAAAACAGACAGGAGGACCAATGGAACTGAATTGGAGACCCAGAAATTAATTCACACACTTTTGAACATTTGATTTCTGACAAAAAAAGCAAAAAATATCAAATAAAAAAAGAAAGCATATTTAACAAATGGTGCTGGCATAACTGGATAGCAACAAGTAGAGAAATGAAAATAGATCCATATCTATCACCATGCACAAAACTTAACTCCAAATGGATCAACGACCTCAAAATAAAGCCAGAGCATGAGAGATTTTTCCACTTTCTGTTGTCTTCTTTAATCTCTTTCTTCAAAAATTTAAAGTTCTTGTCATACAAGTCTTCCACTTATTTGGTTAGAGTTACTCTGAGATATTTTATGATATTTGTGGCTATTGGGAAAGGTGATATTTTTCTGCTTCTTTCTCAGCCCATTTATCATCTGTGTACAGGAGGGCTACTAAGCGCCATAGTGAAAATATCACTATGGAAAATTCTTCTGGCCCTCGCTCGTTCAATGCTTTTTGAAGGTCAGCCTTTACCTGCTCCCAATCAGTGATATTAAAGCCCCCTGCGTGTAGAAACCAGGGACTAAACTCACTCAAAAAATTAGGCAAATAAATTAAATTACCTTACACAAAAGAAAACTGTCTTAAGGAACTCTTGTGCTGTCTAATTTTAACACCGGTGCCTTTCTTGCCTTGCTTCTTTAAAAGAACTATCAATTGGCCAGTCAATCAATTGGCCCATCATTACTGAATTAGTAACACCCATTTTCAATTCACCCTCACCAATCAATTTCTTACCTGCTGGCCAGCCTTTCGAGGGAGATCTCTCAGGGGTCCTCTACTTCCCGATCTCGCTGATGGGCCTCCGACTGTAATTCCTGATCATCCCAGGTAGGTCTCTGTGAGTTCAAAGCCAGTCTGGTCTACAAAAGCTAGTTCCAGGACAGGCTCCAAAGCTACAAGGAAACCCTGTCTTGAAAAACAAAACAAAACAAAAAAATGGAGTAGACTAAAAACCATATTATCTTGAGCTATTTCTAGTCCTTTTGAGAGCTATAAATTGCCTTTTCTCATGTTTGCCCAAACATCCTTGTGACTACAAATACCTTTAAAATCTGCTATTAGGAGCCACCTAGCTTCTAATAATCCAAAAACTAAGCTGACTCTAGATAAAAATGTGAGGACTACAACAGATTTCTCCAATTTGCTGCATCCCACATCACTGATATTGCTCTGTAAATGAGAATTTCTGTCAAAAATCAGTCTGCAAAGACTAATTTACTGATGAAAAATACAGTTAACTGGAGACATAAGAATGTTGCAGTTCAAAAGACTAATTACCTTATCTTGGGCTAGTTTTCTGCCTCTGGCAATCCATTCCTTACCCAGAACTAATGTGCTGTGTTAATAGACACAAACATTTGAAGCCTGCTAGCAAGCAGACCACTAGCTTACATCAATCCAAAAGATACAGATGTCAGTAGTATCTGAGGCCTCCAGAAAAGTTTCCCCATCTTTGTGTAGGCTCCTCTTGGGCATAGTCATCAACATATTTTAAATTTGTCCTAATCTATGACCTACTTTGTTCTATAAAACTATCAAACTTCATGAACATGAAATTTAGGCTAAAATAGCTATGAATTCCTGGGCATGGTCCCGGCTATTAAATGAGCCCTCTCTAAGTTTCTTTCAGGTGAGAGTTGCGGAGTCTACTTGTTTGTTGATTGCTTGCTTGCTTTTTTGTTTTGTTCTTTTCATCAATATCATCAGGTTGTTGGATGAATTCTTGCATTATTGCCTACCAAACTCTTCCTTCAAATAAGGCTGACAATGTCTTTGTGTCTCGGTCCAATCCTTGCAGTGACTGTCAGTAATGTGGCAGGATACAAGATTAACTCAAAAAAAAAAATCAGTAGCTCTTTTATATACAAATGATAAAGAAGCTTAGAAAGAAATCAGAGAAACATCACCCTTCACAATAGTCACAAATAACATTAAATATCTTGGGATAACACTAAGCACAGAAGTGAAATACCTATTTAGAAGACCTTTACGTTTTTGAAGAAAGCAATTGGAGAAAATACCGGAAAATGGAAGGATCTCCCAACTTCTTGGATAGGTAGGCTCAACATAATAAAAATTTTACCAAAAACAGTCTATAGATTCAATGCAATCCCCATCAATACCACAACACAATTCTTCACAGACCTTGAAAGAACAATAATCAATTTCATATGAAAGAACAAATATCCCAGGAGAGCCAAAATAATCTTGTATAATAAAGAAACATCAGGAGGCAACACCATTTCTGATATTAAGCTCTATTATATATGAAAACAGTTTGATATTGGCATAAAATCAGACAGGTTGACCAAAGGAATCTAATCAAATACCTGGTTATTAATTAACACACCTATGAATATTTGATTGTGACAAAGAAGCTAAAATTATACAAAGGAAAAAAAGCAACCTCAACAAATGGTGCTGGCATACTGGATGTCAAAATGTAGAAGAATGCAAATTGATCCATATCTATTCCCATGCACAAAATTCAAGTCCTAGTGGATTAAAGACCCCAATATAAATCTGACCACACTGAAACTAATAAAAGGAAACTGGGAAGTAGCTTTTAAAGCATAGTCACAGGAGAGCACTTCCTAAATATAACACCAATAGCACAGGCACGAAGAACAACAATAAATAAATGGGACCTCCTGAAACTGAGAAGCTTTTGTAAAGCAAAGGACACAGTCAACAAGACAAAAAGGCAGCCTACTGAGTAGGAAAAGATCTTCATCAACCCCACATCAGACAGAGGACTGATGTACTAAAAAACTCAAAAAATTTGACATCAAAATTTCAAATAATCCAGTTTTAAAATGGGGTACAGAATTAAACAGAGAATTCTCAATGGAAGAATCTCAAATGACTGAAAGAAAATAAGGAAATTTTCAACATCCTTAGTCATCAGGGAACTGCAAACCAACTCTGAGATATCATCTTACACCAGTCAGAATGGCTAAGATCAAAAACATCAATGACAGCTTATGCTGGAAAAGATGTGGAGTAAGGAGAACACTCCTCCATTGCTGTCGAAAATACAAAGTTGTACAACCACTCTGGAAATTATTGTGGCAGTTTCTCAGAAAATTGGGAATCAACCTACCTCAGGATCCAGCAATATCACTCCCAGGCATATACCAAAAGGATGCTCAATCATAACTACAAGGACAATTGTTCAACTATGCTCATAGCAGCATTATTTGTAATAGAACCTGGAAACAAGCTAGATGACCCTCAACTGAAGAATAAATAAATAAATAAAATAAGCAAAATGTGTTACCTTTATACAATGGAGTATTACTCAGCAGGAAAAAAATGACATCTTGAAATTTGCATGCAAATGGATGGAACTAGAAAACATCCTGACTGAGGTAACCCAGACCCACGTAAATGAACATGGTATGTACTCACTCACAAGTGGATACTATCTATAAAGCAAAGGATAACGAGGGGAGAAGGGAAGAGGGAGGAGAACTTGAGGAAATGGGATAGTTGAGATGGAGGAAGGACAGATGAGAGTAAGGAAACCGATATTTTGATTGAGAAAGCCATTATGGGGCTAGAAAGAAGCCTGGAACTAGAGAAATTCCCTGGAATCTACAAGGATGACCCCCACCAAAACCTTAAGCAATATAGGAAAGAGTGCCCAAGCTGGCCTTGCCCTGTAATAAGATTGATGAATATATAAAATGTCAGCGTAGAATCTTCATCCAGCAACTGATGAAAATAGAGGCAGAGACCTTCAGGGGAGCACTGGGCTGAGCTCCCAAAGTCTGGTTGAATAATGAGAGGAGTGAGAATATGAGCATCAACATAAAGACCATGATGAGACACCCTTTGAAACAGTTTACCTGAGCTAATGGGAGCTCACCAATTCCAACCAGACAGGAAAGAAGCCAGCATAGGAGCAAACTAGACCCTCTGAATGTGGGTGACAGTTGTATGGCTGGGGCAAACACTGGGGCCACTGGCAGTGGCACAAGATTTATCCCTACTGCTTGTACTGGCTTTTCAGGAAGCATTCTCTTTGGATGGCTACCTTGTTTAGTCTAGATACAATAGGGAAGGCCTTGGACCTTCCCCAAAACAGTGTGCCTTACCCTCTGTAAATAACCCATATGTATTATACTTATATATTGAAACATGAAAATTTAGTGATTAGTTTCATATTTGCTGTTTTGAAGATAACTTTTTTTCTAGGCAAAGTTATATATTGTCATTTGTTTTCAGCAAATTTCATTATATATATATATATGTATATAATTTGCAGTAACCTGACTCTGCATTCACAGGCCATGGTCATTCATATAATTTGTTATATTTGAGCGGTTATTGCATTGATTACAAGCATTAATTTTAAATATAAGCATAATACATTGTTTTATTTGTAATATTGCTGAAAGAAACTAAAACTCCAAAATTGTATATCCATTTGATATAGTACTCAATGTTCTAGCTAGAGCAATAAGACAATGAAAGGACATCATGGAGATATAATTTGGAAAAAAAAACTCAAAGTGTCCCTATTTGCAAATGGAGAAGATGTAGAGCAAGGGGACCATTCCTCCAATGCTACTGGGAGTGCAAACCTGTACAGCCATTTTGGAATTCAATATGGCAGTTTCTCAGAAAACTGGGTTTTGATCTACCTCAAGAATCAGCCATCTCCTGGGCATATATCCAAATAATATGCCATCCCATCACAAGTACACCTACTTGTATACTTTCTTCCTTCAAGATGTGCTGGGGTAAAAAAAAATGGTAGTGGCTAGCTAATGACTGGTCCAAATTGAGACTCATTCCTTGAGAGGTAGCCTATGCCTGACACTGCCTGGAGGGCCAGAAACCAGAGGATGGACAGCCTAGAGACCTAGACAAGAACCAAAAGACAACCAACATAAGAAAAAAAACAGAAAAAAATAAATGATATTCTGCTACACTCATAAACCAAAGCCTAGCATAATCTTCATCAGAGGCTTCATCCAGCAGCTGAAAGGATAATAGATAGACACTCACAACCAAACATTAGATAGAACTCAGAGAATGAGCCAGAGGGATAAAGGATACCACAAGAAAACAGCCTACAGAATCAACTAAACAGGGCTCATAGGCGCTCACACAATCTGAACCAACAATGAGGGTTCCTTTATGAGTTTGAGCTAGGTCCTCTGCATATAAGTTAAGGTTGTACATCTTGTGTTCTTGTGGGATTCCTAATAGTGAGAGCAGGGGCTCTTGCTTCTGGGACACTTTTTTCTCCTACTGAGTTGCCTCAACCAGTTTTCCTATAAGGGGATGTGCTTAGTTCTATTATACCTTGATATGTCATGCTTGCTTGGTATTCTTGGGAAGCTTGTCTTTTTCTGAAAAGAAAGAAGAAGGAGTGTGTGGAGAAAAGAGAGAAAGGAGGAGAAACTTAGTTCTACCTGGACTTGAGTTTTGTGCAGGGAGATAGATATACATCTATCTGCATTATTCTACATGCTGACACCTATTTTAGCTGCACTGTTTGTTGAAGATTCTTTCTTTATTGCATTCTATAGTTCTTGCTTCTTTATCAAAAGTCAGGTGTCCATAAGTGTATGAAATTATGTCTGGGTCTTTGATTTGATTCCATTTATCAACCTGTCTCTTTTTATGTCAATACCATGTGATCTTTTATTACTATAGCTCTATAGCAGAACTTGAAATAAAGGATGGTGATGCCACTCGAAGTCCTAAAAACACACAGGGTTGTTTTAGCTATTCTGGTTTTTTTGTTTTTCCATATGAAGTTAGGTATTTTTCTTTCAAGGTCTGTAAGAACTGTGTTGGAATCTTGATGCCATTGAATCTGTAGATTGGTTTTGATAGGATGCCCATTTTTTGCTATGTTAATCCCACTGATTCATGAGAATGAGAGATCTTTCCATATTTTGATATCTTCTTCAATTTTTTTCTTCAGTGACTTGAAGTTGTTGTTATATAGGCATCTCACTTGCCTGATTAGAGTTATCCCCAAGAAGCTATATACTATTTGTGCTACTGTGAAGGGTATTGTTTCCTTGATTTCTTTCTTAGCCCTTTGCTATTTATATATAGGAGGGCTACCACTGATTTTTTTTTTAGTTAATCTTGGATCAAGCTACTTTGTTGATAGTATTTATCAGCTGTAGGAATTTGCCTAGAAGAATTTTTAGGGTCATTTATGTATATTGTCATATCATCTACAAATAATGAGGAGATAGGAGAAGTTGTACTAAGGTATAATATATGAGAAAAGAATAAATAAAAAAGGAAAAATTACCAATATTTTCTCTCAATAGCCCTAATCAAAACCAGCACATGTAAATATAGGCAGCTGGGAAAAATGAAACATTTGCATATCATCCCCAATAAAAAATAGAGGATATTACATATTAAAAACTATTATAAATATGACATCATATCTAATGAAGATTGGAGTACTTAAGATGATAAATATATCTACTGATCCATTCAAAGCAAAAAGGGAATTAAAACATCTGAAAGAGCTTTAGCAGTCTTCTGTTCAAATCAAAATATTAAGGTCTAGGTCTAGCAGTCTTGGAAAAGAACACTGCTTAAGAAATGTACATAGTGATACATTATTTTTATTTTGATAAATAAATCTTGCCTGAAAACCAGAGGCAAAGCTAAAGCCACTAGAGGTAAAGCAGTACACACGTTTAATCCTAGGATTTGGGAGACAGAGTCAGGTGGATCTTTGTGAGTTCAAGGCCATCATGGGCCACTATCCAGGTGGTGGTGGCTCATACCTTTAATCTCATTCCAAGGGAGTCACACACCTTTAACTCCAGCACTAGAGAGAATAAAAAGTGGGAGGAGAGAGGGGCTTAGTCCACTTAGTTTGTGGTTGCCCAGCCTTGGTAGAGGCAAGGTTTCTCTAGTGGATTGACTACTTTGCTTTTCTGGTTTTCAGGTTGAACCCCAATTTCTGTCTCTGGGATTTTATTATTCATTCTACAAATGTGCTGGATGCAATGACAAAGTCAGTGGAAGACAACAAAAGTGTACAGTTCACCAACTTTTTCACCTGGCAAAGAAAACTCTGTGGTACATGAGGAAAGAAAAATCTTTGTAGAGGTTTTAACTTCCACAATATGCCACAATCCTCTGTCAAATGAGGCAAATGTACAAATATTAAATATGAGACAATAGACATTTCAAAGAAAAAGATCCATATGACCTTAAAGTAAGCTAATATTTCTTACATAAGATCAAATTGGCATTAAGTATAATTGAAAAGAAAAGAACAAAGAAGTCTATGAAATCAGAACACTGCTGAGATAAAATCACTAGACAAACAGAAAGATGATAAACATATGCATAGTTTTAAAATAAACTCTTATCTGTCATACATTAAAGAATTTGACAACAAACTGATAATCCATCAGAATATGAACAAAATATATAATGGTTACTTCATGAAGGATTTTGAGAAGAAAGATAATAACAAAAACTTTCATCTTTCAGAGATAATAAGGTAAAATCAAAATGAGTTTTGAGAGTGACAAATGTTGAAGGAGGGATGGAGCTTCAGGAACTCACAGGTTATTAGGAATGTCACTTGGTTCTTCACTTAGAACGTCACTAAATGGTCTCATTTGGAGACTGAAGTGGAATGTTTATCTGTATTTACCAAATATACATAAGATGATCATAGCAAGACTGTTAATTTTTTAAAAAAGCTACCAAGAGTTTTAAGGATAAATTCTACTATATCTAAGCAATAAAGTTCAAACTATCAAAATTTAAGTCAATTGTTATAATCAATAAATTAGGACATATTTCACAATTGAGGTACAAAAGAGTACATACTAGGTAATTAAACTTACAAATAGAACAAAGACCTTACTATGTGTTATTAAAAGACAAAATAGTTCAGAGACTTCAAAAGGGAGCATGTGCATCTGTCCCTCCCTTTTTAAAGCAGTGGGCTAAACATATGCACTTAAAAACCTTAGAAGACATATAAAAACATGATCAAAAGAACTGAAAAAAAAATGACCATGAAGCATTATTTACTACAACCCCAAGAAAAAAAAGGCATAAACACCCACGACTGCATAGTACTAAATAAAGTTTATGTTGCAATAGAGAAAACAGAATCATCTCCTATCTGATCAAGAGCTGCCCAGAGGCCAGCAGGTAACAGTGTACACTGCACCACCTCAGAGACCTGAGTTTGATCCTCAGAACTCACATAAAGATTGAAAGAACCAAGTCCACAAAGTTGTCCTCTGTTCTCAACACATACTCTGTAAAACACACATACATACCATACACACCAAAAAATAATAATAACTAATAAACTGAAGTCTGATCAGAGAGCTGAGAAGTGGTGGCACACGTCTTTAATCCCAGCATTTGCCAGGCAGTGGCAGGTGGATCTCTGAGATAAAGGCCAGCTTGGTCTATATAAGTGAGTTCTAGGACAGCCAGGATTACACAAACAAACCTTATCTTGAAAAGCCAAATTAAAAAAAAATACCCTCTGATCAGACGATAGACAAAATACAATACATATTGATGACATTGCCAAAAGATTAAAGCTTAATCAGGTAAAACTTCTATAACATTAGAATTTACAGCGTTGGTGCTAAAGTGGAGAAACAACAGTAAGAAATATAGATAGGCCATTGTGGCTTCTTCTAGAAGTAGACGAGTCATCGTCTGTATTTGTCCTTGCCCACTGTTACTAGAGATCATTTCATTTGTCATAGGTCATTGAGAATTGTTTTTAAGATATGTGCACTTTCCTGTATGTGCATTGTACTTCAATGTTTTTAATGATTACTAAAATTAGACACTGAGGAAAATTTAGAGAGGCAGGACATGCAGGCTTTAACCTAAGGCTTTAAAAATACAGTAAAGGAGAATACAGAGAGATCAGAAGGAAAAAAAATAAAAAGTGTTAGAAGAAAAGATGCCCTCGATGTGAGGACAAAAATGTATGGGGAAATCTATGCAAACGTGAATTTCATTATCAGAGAGAATCAAAGGAGTTTAAAAAGAACCAAAAGGAACACCTACTTTAAAGTGGCTAGATAGGACTTGCTCATCGGTCAGCTGCGAAATCTGCTCTACCGAATAGCTTTGTTGTTTTGTGAGAACTAAAGAATAGTCTTGCTCATCCATTTAGAAACCAATTGTATGTAAGTGGTCAAGTCCTTAACAAAGACCACACATAAAATTTGCCAAGAAGCACAATGTGCCCCTGTCAGGTGTGTATATCAGAGCCCTAAGCATTAGGAGGTCCATGTCCGAGTAAGGAAAGAATGAAAATTAAATGAAGTTTTGAGGATGGAGCCCTGATCCAGTATGATTATGAAGCCTCCGAGAGTTCACCATCTTTACAAACCTTGCTAGTATATCTGAGAATCAAGGAAACAGCTCCTTAAATATTACATTGGCTATACTTTAACCCTGGACATAGCATCCTTTTAAAATGTGTGGGGAAAAATGTGTTAAGTCACCGAATATATGGTATTTTGTCATGGAAACTTGCACACATTAAAAGAGACAGGGGGGAGGCTGTTGCGGTGGTGAAAAGTTAAGAGCATGGATTGTTCTTCCAGAGAACCCAGGTTCAACTCCTAGCAGTCACATAACAGCTTGAAATTGTCTGTAACAAAATGTAAAGTATATAATATAAAGACAGGAGAAGTTAATTAGATAAAGACGTCTTTTTCCATATAACACTATCATCTCAAACCCAAGCCTTAAATACAGTTTTGTAGCAGCTGATGTTTCAGACTCCTGTCTTTAATGAAGCAAAATCGGGCTGCGTGTATCGTTTTTCAGTCATTTCGTGTGCATCCTTTCTTGTCAAGTATTTTTGGGACTTAGATAATGCCTCCCCTTCCTTTCAGATTTCATTCCCTACAGGAAGATTATCATCTTTCTGTTTTTAATAAGCTGCTTCTTCTATTTATTTCTATAGAATTTTTTTATTGCTTCCTTCTCGTAGACAGCTCTGTGCCCACCGCTGCACAAAAGTCTCTGTTGAGAAAGTCTATGTATAATTAAAAATTCATGTTCTATAGAAATGTAGATTTACGGATATAAAATAATGACTCGTTATGATTATGCTTTCACAAATCCGTCATTTTTTTATTAGGATTTCTTCTGGGTTCAGTAAATTTAGGTCTCTGACAACCTTATGACAGCCTACATAAAACTGTCAGAAACTCATAAAATTAGAAAATCATTAGTTCCTTTGCACAAAGAGAAATCCAAGTTACCTGAGCTTTCGTAATTATGGGGGGAAATGTATGAATTTTTTTGAAACGTGGAACATGCCTCCGACTTTCTCAGGTATTTTTGAAATTGTAATTGTAATTATCCTCATATCACAAATCTCAAATAAAGTTTTAAAATTGACTGTATGTGGGTGAATAATCACAGGTCTTCTATCTTCCGTGGTCACTTGGGAAGAATTATCCAGAAGTCCTATGGTTGGAAAGTTCTCGAGTCTGCATGTGGAACAGTAGGAATATACTTATCATTACAGAGTTGTATACTTACAGGTGTTTGACAGAAAAATTAGTTTTTAAATGTGCAAACCTAGAACCTATGTTACTGATATATGCTAAAACTTACATTAAGATAGCACTAAATTGGGCTGGAGAGATGGCTCAGTGGTTAAGAGCATTGCCTGCTCTTCCAAAGGTCCTGAGTTCAATTCCCGGCAACCACATGGTGGCTCACAACCATCTGTAATGAGGTCTGGTGCCCTCTTCTGGCCTGCAGACATACACACAGACAGAATATTGTGTACATAATAAATAAATAAATATTTAAAAAAAGATAGCACTAAATTAATTTGTGATACAAATTCTAGAAAAGCAAACAGCATTTAATATTTATAAGACTTAGATATGTAATTTATGGCTCTTAGCTCCAAATATTTAGATTTGAGTATATCACCCAAAGTAATCACAGAAACAATTGAAGTAGAAATGAGGGCACAGGCAACTCCAGAGAAAGGGAATTATAGACATAGGTGCTAGGAAAGAAGGGGGAAAATGGGTGGAGCTTAACTGAGGATGGGGAGGGAAGGAAATAGCAAGGAAGAGGAGGATGGAAAGATTAATATTAAAGATTTTGAAAAATTCTTAAGGTTTACTGGCTTTATGACTGATGTAATTATAGTTGCAAAAATAAAAGAATTTGTGTTTAAAACAATAGATAGAATGGATCAAAGCTAACTAAAACAACGTACAAAGAGTTTGAGTGCAAAGAGCCTGTCTCCCTTCTCCAGAAGTAATCCAATCAGAACTTTTTGTCTTGTCTCCCTGCATCCTTGTGATTTTCTGGTTGATATGTCTTTAACTTCAGAAAAGTAATACTTCTCAGGGCTGTAAAACAGTAGACCAGTGGCTTGAGCTGTTTAATTTCCTCTCATGCATTAGCTAACAGACAATGAAGAAGATTAAAATAAAGTCACGATCAACAGAAAAAAAAAGATTTGTCTATCCATAATGGAATAAAAAATAAGCCCTTTTGGTTCATGTGAGTCACCTGGGAGGTTTTCTAGTTTTTCTGTACTCGGGGAATAAAAATCTCTACCAACCACAAGCAAACGAATCCAGCAAATGCTCACATCCTAAAAACAAAACAAAACAAAAAAGCCAAAAACAAAACCAATATATATATATATTCAATGTGTATGGGTAGGGGTAGAATTGTAAGGACAACTTCTGGCGGTTGTTTCTCTTCTACCACATAGAATAAAGTCATTCAGCTTTGTTTGTCAGGCTCCACAATAAATAACTTTACCTGCTGAATGAACAAACATACTACTTACGCTCACAGCACTTAAAAAAGAATTGGGACGCTTTTAAAAGTAAAATAGCTGACTTGGATGATATTTTACATTTTACTCTTCTCTCATATGTTACAGCCTGACGACAGTTTCCCTTCCCTTCACTCCTCCCAGTCCCTTTCCCCTACCTGCCCCCTCTCACATAGACCCACTCCTCCTCCATTTCCCCTTGGAAAAGAGCAGCCCTCCCAGGAATATCAACCAAACATGGCATAACCGCTACAAATAAGACTAGGCACAAACCCTCATATCAAGGCTGGACAAGACCCAAAAGCAGGCAAAAGGATCAGAGACACACACATACCCCCTTTCACTGTTAGGAGTCCCACAAAAATACCATGCTAACAGCCATAATATATATGCAGAGACCCATGCAGAATCTGTGATTGCTGCTTCCGTCTCTGCAAGCCCTTATGAGACCTGCTTTGTTGATTCTGTGGGCCAGTTCTCCAAGTGTTTTTGACACTCTGGCTCCTACAAGTGCTTTTCCACAGGATTCCCTGAGCTCTGCTTAGTGTTTAGCTTTTTGGTCTCTGCTTCTGCTCTCGACAGTTGTTGCATGAAGACTCTCAGGTGCCGATTGGGCTGGGCTCTGACCTATGAGTACAGCAGAATATGGTTAGCAATTATCTCATTACCCTTTTTGTTTGGTTTTGTCTTAAATTTCTAGGCTGTCTTAAGTGTTTTTCAGCCATGTTAGAATCCTCCATTGAGAGTTCTCTGTTTACATGTGCACTCCATTGTTTTATTGGATTATTTGTTCTTTTGATGCCCAACTTTTTGAGTTCTTTGTATATTTTGGAGATCAGTCATCCATCTGATGTGAGGTTGGTGAAGATCTTTCTCCATTCTCTGGGCTGCCATTTTGTCTTGTTGACCATGTCCTTTGCTTTACAGAAGCTTTGCAGTTTTGGGGGTGTCCCATTTATTAATTGTTTCTCTCAGTGTCTGTGCTACTGGGGTTATATTTAGGAAGTAGTCTCCTGTGCCAATGTGTTCAAGTGAACTTACCACTTTCTCTTCTATAAGGTTCAGTGTGGTTGGCTTTATGTTGAGGTCTTTGATCCATTTGGACTTGAGTTTTATGCATGGTGTTAGACACGGATCTATTTTCAATCTTCTACATGTTTATATCCAGTAATGCCAGCACCATTTGTTAAATATGCTTTCTTTTTTTCCATTTGATATTTTTTGCTTCTTTATCAAAAATCAGGTGTTCATGGGTGTGTGGATTAATATCTGGATCTTCAATTTAAATCCATTGGTTCTCTTATCTGTTTTTATGCCAATAGCAAGTTGTTTTCAGTATTGTAGCTCTGTAGTAGAATTTGAAGTCAGGGATTGTGATGCCTCCAAAAGTTCCTTAAAACAATGGATTTTTATTGCTTTTATTGAGTTATACACTTTTATCCACTCCCTTTGCTTCCTGCCCTGCCCCTTCTACCTTTTCTTGTGACCTCCATGCTCCAAATTTATTCAGGAGATCTTGTTTTTTTTTTCTCCTTCCTAGTAGATCTAAAACAATGCATTTTTAAAAAACATCAACAAGTTGGTAAGTTGGATGTCATTAAAATTATAAACTTTTGTTCTTTGTAAGATAATATCACAGGGTTACGATAAGGTCTAAAGTTCGTGGTGATATACAGATTATTAGAAATGGGTTAAATCAAGATGTGAGAGTTAGCAAATAAGAGGCTAGAAATAATGGGCCAGGCAGTGATTCAATTAATTAAAAAAAAAGGTAAGGTCTAAGGGATGGGAGGATCTATTTGAAAATCAAGAATTAGATAAAAAATTGACTCCTAAATATTAGGAACTTACAAATCAATAACAATAAAATATAAGCAATTAAATTTTAAAATGGGCAGAAACTTTAAATAGTCATAACCTCCACACCTGTGAACTGTGACTGTCCAGATGGTTGTGAGCCATGAATATCATTAGAGATAAGTGACCAAATTCACTGGAGATAGAATTTGCTTGTATTTTACAGGACTTAGTGTCAAATGTTTGTATATTCAAACATTTGGTACTATGGCCTGTAAGAATTCAAATGTCCACAATAAAATGTATTTGGAAGGATGTATAACAATTTGAGCCCTCATATTCCTGGTAGAAATGTGAAGTGTTTGAGTCATTTGGATAAGATCTTGGCAGTTCCTCTTTAAGTATTAAGTAGATATCTAAAATTTAATAATAATAACTTATAATCCACTTCCAGGGAGATCCACAATTGAATATAAAGCTAAAATATAGAACTAAATCATTGTTTTTCAAATCATGAATAATAAATACATCTACTTTATCTGTGCAATGTAACGTTATTCACCCTTAAAACAATCAAGTGTATATATAAACCATAACACTGATGACCCTTGAAAACATTATCCTAAGTAAAAGAAAACAATCACAAAATGACATCCTATGCAAGGTCATTTTGTTAGCTGTATAAGGCAGATAAATCCACAGAGAAGCAAAGACTACTGGTTGTCAGGGACTTTGGGTTGGAAAAGTGGGATAAGGAATAATTTCTATAAATAAAGGGCTTTCAGAAGGAATAATGAAATGTTCAAAAATTGAACCTTCTGGTGTTTGCTGAATTCTGAATTGTAAATATGAATATAGTAAATTTTATAATAAGTGAATTATGTTATAACTTATATAAATATAATTGATATATTTAGTATATATAAATAAATGTGTTGTTTGAAACAAAATAACAAAATCAAGTTGAAAGTCTGTATAGATATATTTATTCAGGAGCATAGATCTATATCAAGGAAACTCCAAAGAAAAAATAATAGGGCAGAACATCACCTCAACTTCCCCAATATAAACAAGTCATGCGACCTTAGCACCATGATAAAAACCAGAACCCCGATATTGGTAGAGTAGCATTAATTAAACTACAGACTTATTCAAATTTTGAGTTTCTATGACTAATGTCCTTGTTTCTGTTCTAAAATTCAGTATGATAATAGAGAATGAGAGAGCAATTTATCCTATCTCTTTCATCTTTTAAAGTATTTGGAACTCAGAGATTAAGGATTATTAAACCCTTTGAGATGAGAAAAAAGGAAGGTCAAGAGGGAGGAGAAGAAGGAGTGGGAAAAGAATAAAGCTTTAGGATAAAAGAGAAAAGAAGCTTTATATTCAAAGCAATATTCACAACATGCTATGAACTTGAGTGTAGTTCACAAGTGTAGCCATTCAAAACAATATGGTGTTTCTTAACTTCAGTTAAAACTGCCTAAACAGGTTTCAGAGTTCATCCCTCATCTGTCTGGCAAGAAACACAATACTCTGTCATCTAGCACTTCACCTCATTTCCATAGGTTCCCTGGTCTCCCACCCCACAAGGTAAAAACATTCATATATATCATCCTTAGGGTCATAGAATCCTAGAGGATGCTGGGAGCCTGAATCTAGGATGCAGCTATCCTTGGTACAGCACCGCCAGCCTCCTAGTACTTTCCCTAAATGTTTACAGGGATTATGAACAAGTTCTTAGCTCTTGAGGCAACAACAAAGGGAATTTTTTTTCATTTCCAAACCTATCCTGTAGGTATTGCTGCCTTAATCTTTTCAGTCAATTTGTTTTGTAAACCATATCCTCTTTTAACCATACACAGATGTCCCAAGGCAAATTCTACATCTTTCTTACTGAGTGAAGGGAAATGAAGCAGAAGAAAACACAAATCATGCTAACAAATACATAATTTATCTTGTTCTCCAGAGAAAACGGGCAATCCAGGGGTGAATGCCGAGTGGAGACTTCCAAAATGTTACTCTTGTATCTTTAACCCAGACTTGAGGAGGTTAAAGGAATTCATAGGCTAATGTGTAAATTGAAAGCTGGTGATAGAGAAGGGAGCTTGTTGGTTCCCAGCCATCTACCTAGCTTAAACCCAAATAATCAAAGAGAAACCATATTAATTGTATCACTGTTTAGCCTATTAGCTCTTGATTCTTATTGGCTAACTTTTACATATTAATTTAACCCATCTCCATTAACCTGTGTATCACCACATGACAATGATTTACTGGCAAAGTTTTGGCATATCTGACTATAGCAGTGGCTCCATGGCATCTCTCCTATTCCACCCTTCTTTCTCCCAGCATATAGCCTAGCTTTCCCTGCCTAGTTCTGTTCTTCCCTGACATCTGCTCAAAACAGTTCTTTATTCATTAACTGATAAGAGCAACACATAGACAGAAGAAACTCCCACGCCAAGATGGGAGATAAATTAATTGTTAAGAGGGGAAGGAAGAGTAGAATCAGGTTACTGTTAGACAAGGCCCTTTCCTAATAACATAAGGAATCTAAATCTTTACATTATGATGTCATAGTGCAGGGGGTGTACATAATGAGAGAATGAGAGTTGAGTGGCATTGACATCCAAGCCCATACTGAACACTAACACATATGGACTTTAATCTATAGGCAGCAGAACATGGTTAAGATCTATCAAACGGGCTCAAAACAAACTTATTTTCACTTGATAGTTAATGTTGACTACAGCATAGACAACTGAGGCTGAAGGACAGTCCAGGTAGTTTGTGAAACCGATATTAGAATCCAAAAAGAACACTTTAGCACTCTTAAAATGATCTGCTGTTGAAATGATGATAGCAGGATCTTAAAGAGCGGCAGAGAAATAGGGGAAAGTGGACATAGCTCACTCATAGGAACTTGCAAAATCACTTGATGTGACAATATTGCATTTCATGAGCTCTAAAATATTGATTTAATATTGTTATTTTGTTGTTGCTGCTTTTGTTGTTGTTTGAGACAGGGTTTGTCTATGTAACAGCCTAGATGTCCTAAAACTAGTTCTTCTAGACCAGGCTGGCCTTCAACTCACAGAGGTTCACCTGCCTCTGCCTCCTGGGTGCTGGGATTAAAGGCATGCACCACCACTACCCAACTATTGTTATTTTATATACTAGGAAAGCAAACCCTGGCGAGAATAAACCATGGCACACTTGAAACATCACAATTTCAGGTGTAAAATGTGACCAGAAAATGACATTGTGGAATTGATAAAATGTAGTAGAGTGGGTATAGGAAGAAAGGAAAGACTCACAGAGATGGGCACCTGAGTAAGGGATGAATAAGCAGGTAAGATGGAAAAGCCTAGATGGAAAAGCAAAGGCAAGAGAAATGCCGGCGGGCGATCAATTTGAGTACATTGAAATGGCAAAGTCAGTGGCATTGTTAAATAAAAAGGTTTAAAAGTCAATTTCTTGTATTGGTCTTGAGATTAATTGAGGGCTCTCAGCTATAGATAAAATTATGGAAATTTTTGTATATATCTATGAGAAATAAAATTGATATAAAACATGTCACAGTAGGGTTCGGGGAAGTAATCAGGGTCGTGCCCAGCTGTAAGGCCTATTGAAAGCATTAATGAGTGGCATGGCAAGATATTCTCATGGATGCAAGAGTAGTAAGAATGATATGAGAATAACCAACTACATCCTGATTGGATTTGGAGCCTGCTCAACAGAAGAAAACGCAAGCCATGTTTGTATACTAGCCAGAAATACATTGTTGGGGAGCTCCACAAGCTCCAGGAGTGAATTCGCTACTATTATGTAGCTAAATTGACATAGTATTAAGCCACCCTCTAAATGGACATCTCTCTAGCCATAGGTTAGTGCAGCCTTCATCCTCATCAGCCAAGGTTCTTTGTGGAGTGGATAGTAGTTAATGCAGAGGCTCACAGCTTGTCAAAGTATAGAGAATCAATGGAATACTCTGCTACAAATGGGACATTTATTTCTCATCCCCTCTTTGAGGCTCAGGGACCATCACAAGACTATATGAGTCAGAAATTAAAGAAGAATAGAACTATTATGAACAATGCTGCTATAAACATAGTTGAACACATGTCCTTGTGGTTTAATTGAGCATCCTTTGATTATATACCCAAAAGTGGTATTGCTGATTCCTGAGGTAGGTTGTTTCCCAATTTTCTAAGAAATCACCATACTGATTTCCAAAGTGGCTGTACAAGTTTGCACTCCCACCAGTATTGGAGGAGTGTTCCTGCATCCTCTCCAGCATAAACTTTCAGCAGTGTTTTTGATCTTGGCCATTATGATAGGTGTAAGACAGAATCTCAGAACCTGAAAACAAGCTAGGTGCCCCTCAGCTGAAAAATGGATAGAGAAAATGTGGTACATTTGCATAATGAACTACTACACAGCAGTAAAATATAATGACATCTTGAAATTTGCAAACAAATAGATGGATCTAGAAAAAAACATATTCAGTGAGGCAACCCAGACCCGAAAGACAAACTTAATGTGCTCTCACTCATAAGTGGCTTTTAGACATAAAGCAAAGAAAAACCAGCTTACAGACTACAACCCCAGAAAATCTAGACAAAAAAGAGGACCCTAAGAGAGTCATACAAAGATCTACATAGGAAGGAGAAAAAGACAAGATCTCTCACGGCAGAGGTGAGAAGGGGAGAAGAAAGGAATGGAGGGGAGCAGAGAAAACATACAGCTCAATAAAAAACTTTTTTTTAAAAAAAAGACTAGAGCAAAGGAAAGTGTTCAGGATATGACAAGCATGCTACACTCATGAACTCAGAGCAGCTGTAGTTACCTGAACAGTTCTAAGTCAATAAACATTTCAGCATGAAGATGGGGAGAGATCATGAATCCCTTTACACTAGCTGAAATCTGTTGACATTTTATGGCTTTTCTTCCAGAAAGAGAACAGTTTTCCTTAAGGTAAGCAGACTGCACTGGTAAATAGGCCACACGCCAGTAGATGGCCCCATATTCAGGAATGTATGGGTAGCACAATTGGAGCTGATGAGTTATGTAAAGTAAAAGAGAATAGGCAAGAACCAAATTTAAAAATGGGTCATGAGAAGACATAGGACAGAAAGTTCACAAAAATAAAAATACTATTAGGTAGGTAAAATTTTCGAAGTGTTCAGAATCCTCAGCCATCGTGGAAATGCAGATTAAATCTATGTTAAGATTCCACAGTACTCTTTTCAGAACGGTCATCATTGGGAATGCAAAGGACAACAAATTATGGAATGGATATCTGGAAAGGGGACTCCTAGCTTCAAATCCTTTATTTTGTGTTGTTAGCATGGAACACATATGGAAGCTGTGCCCATGTCAACAATATGCATTCACTCAGGACTTCACTCTCTTTCCACAATTGGTGCAGGACTATTGTCTATATTCTGTCAATTATATTTTAAATAAATGCTGATTGGCCAGTAGCCAGGCAGGAGGTATAGGCAGGACAACCAGACAGGGAGTAGAAGTGGGTCAAGAACAGGAGAATTCTGAGAAGAAGGAAGCCCACTCCTTCACAATCCTGTCCAGACACAGAAGAAGCAAGATGTGACTATGCCATTGAAAAAGGTACTGAGCCATGTGGCTAACATAGAGAATAATAGTGGGCTAATATAAGTTATAAGAGTTCATAAGAATCCTGAGCTAATGGGCCAGTTTATAATTGATGTAGATCTCTGTGTGATTTCTTTGGGACTTAATGACTGTGGGAACCTGGCAAGACAGAAACCTCAGACAACACACAAAGGTGGATTTGTAAGAGATTCGAATTTGGGACAGGCATTTCCAGCCTCAATGTGGGACTTGGCCAAACCTACCCTCCCCTGAGATCATAAGTCCACTTCCTGATTGAGGGAGAGTCAAGTTAACCCAATTTTGAGTCAGCCTAGGGAGACAAGAAAACTCCTTTACCAAGACTATCCCATCCTTGTGTAGAATAACAAAGTAGAAGATACTAATCACAAGACAAAGTAATAAGTACAAAATAATTACCAATAAGTCCAGGTGGTTCTACTAAAACCTAGATATCATCATCTCTCATCACCAAGACTGCCTGTGGACAGAGCCTCTGGAACAGCTCAGCTTCCCAGGAAGAGATGCATGGTCCCAGTATATTGGACTTCTAGTCAAGTGTCATTTGTGACCAGCTGCAGCAATCTTGGACTACATCAACACCTCAGCAAAGGGCACTCTATTGTATCATGGGTTTTGGTCCTCCCCCAGTGTGCTTCTAGTCTCAGCATTTGTTGAACTCAGGGTGTGATAGTTTGTCATCACTGTTGGCCAGAGGTATTACATAAGAACCTACTGACTCTGTCCAGAGACAGCCAGAATCCTGCAGTGTCTTGCCATTGGTCGCTAACTATGGATGAGGCATCTGGGCCAACCCTAGCCCCAGGGAGAGACATATGGGAACTGACTGTAGCTTCTTTCCTATTTCTTTCTGAGCCAGCAGTATATCTGAGACAGACCTAGGCTTGGATTGCCCATTAGTGCTGATACTGTGACAAAATATCAGCGCCAGACTTGCAGAAAATATTGACTTGGGCATCATCCACTGTTGGCATAACAAAAGTGACTACAGGTTCAGAAAGTGTGTCTGCTTAGAAATCCTGCAGGGATGAGCACCAAGAGCCACATTCAAGAGAATGAACATGATATCTAGAGGCTTTAATGATCAAATTTCAAAAATAGGCAGACTATCTAGACAGAAAATCAGTATAGAAAAATAACTCAACTGATTACTTAGCCAAATGGACACCTAACAGATCTAACAGACACCTGAAGAATGTTCCACCTCATAGAAGTTAGGTCATGTAAACACAAGGAATATTCTCCATGACAAAGTTTAGGATAAGCCACAAAACATCCTTCTTAAATCTTTTAAAACTTAAATTCTAGTAGGTATCAATAGATATCTTTTCAGACTTAATTAGAATAAAACCAGTCAATTTTTTAATTGATTTTACTGAGTTTTACATTTCTTTGCACCCCTCCCTTCATTTGTCAAGCTGAGCTCATCACCCTTTCCTCGCGTAATCTTAGGGTACCCAGTTCTCTTTTTATTTCCTTTTGCCAAAGTCATTATGTCTGTGTCTCTTTTAAATACTGTTAGCCTGAAATGAGCATAATACTCAGCTATAGTTTGATTGATAAAGAATGAAGAACTGTTCCGCTACCTAAACAATTCGAAGTCACTTTCGACCAAGTCAGTATGGAACCTTAATTTTTTTCTATTTTGTGCTTAGCATCTGCCAGTACCCTGTCTATGCATATATATCCCCAGTACCACTGCATGAACTTCACAGACACAAATTTGTCTTGAAGTATTCTGATTCCTACAATCACCTCAAAAGGCCAACTCTGATCACCTGGCACAGACCTCTCTTCCCATCGGCATAGCTCAGAGCTGTTATACGCAATCTCCCTAACCCACTCAAGAAGTAAGATAAACTAACTTTGGTTCTAATATTCATTCAGAGGTGTTGAGCCTATAGTTACTTTTCCCAACAATTCTGGCCTACAAAGAGAGGCTGAGCTGATTCCCACAACTCCAGTAGCACAGACAAATCCACCTGGCCAGTCAAGGTCATCTTCATGGCCCTTTGCCAGTGTCTGTACCAAATGGGAATGTTTAATTTTATTTACAAATAGCAGTAACTCTTTGTTAATTGTACTGTAATGAAGTTTTAGTTCAACATCACAAAGTAATAAATATAATAAAATCACCTTTCCATTTGAAAAATGTGTCCATTATGGGAATCACTTATCATGCACTACCCACAGAGATGAAGAACTCTAATTTCTAGATAGTTGGAAAAAAGAAAATATATAATGACTTTATTTTGTTTTAAGTAAAATTATTTTAGAAAATTTTAGACCTACAAAAAAACTTCAAAGTTAATAAAGAAACACCCCTCAATCTCAGCACCCATACTCCCTTATTACTAACACTGTATATTAGTATGGGACATTTATGACGATCAATAACCCAATACTCATACATCATCACTTGCCATCACTGATTACTCAGAATTCAGCAGCTGTCTCCTGATGCCTCTTCAGTAATTCATTCAGAGTACCACATTCAATTAAGTCATTATTTGCTCTCAGGCTTTATTTTTAGCTGTGACAGATTCTCAGACTCCTAGTGAGCCCTTGTGACAGTCATAGGTTTTACAGTGGTCAGGCAACTTTGTATAATGTCTACCTAGTAGGATTTTCTTGGTGGTTTATCTCATAAATAAGACAGGGATTATAGGTATGGGAGAGGAAAATGAGAGAAAAAGTGACATTCTCATCCAAGATTTCCGCTACACAATCCATGCACTTACCTTTAGTTGGGCCACAAAGCTGAGAGAGCAATCGTGGGCAACACTTTCGATGAATGGGGATTTGGCTATGTTTTACCTTCTCAGGAGAGAAGCAATGTTTACATGAATTATTTGTGAACTGTGCATGTGACATCTATCTATTCCCCTTTCATTTATTTATTTATTTAGTCATTACTTATATAAGCATATTAGGGATATTTATTTTATAGTTAGGCTATAATCAAATAGTCCTTTTTTATCATTCATTGTCTCTACTTAAAGTGTCTCAGCTTTGGCCACTGGCAGTTGTTTCTACTGGCTGAAAGGACACTTAGAACTCCTCCCACTGTCAGCTAAAATTAAGGGCCATTACTGGTTAGTATGGAAACCTAATGCAGTAGAATCATCCTAAAATATATACATCTATGAAGGTAATTTAAATGAAATTAACAAGTAATGGGGACTCAGAGGTCCAACTGTCTACCTCTTGTCACCAAATGAAGATTCCAGTACTGTCATTGGGTTTTGTCTAATTGAAGTTTTGCCCAAAAGGGTCCAATAGGAACCTCCAACAACAGATACACAACTCATTGAACATAGAGAAGTCAAGACAGTGCCTACATAGAGCCTTCATTCTATACGCTAGGCATCTTTGGTACAAGAATGTATTCTGCACCATATCAAAGGAGAAGTGTAAGTACCAAGCCAGTCACACAAACCTTCAATCTACAATGGAATTCTGACTGCAAGATATGCGAATGCAATGGTAACACAAAGCTGTGGGAGTAACCAACCAACATCTGATATGACTTCAGGCACGCTCTGTGAGTTGGAACGCTCACCCTGATGTGGGATTCCCCTCTCTATGTTGTGAATACCATTGGTTAATAAAGGAACTGCTTAGGGCCTATAGCGGAGCTATAGGGGAACAGAGCCTGGTGGGGGAAATTAAACTGAATGCTGGGAGAAAAGGAGGCAGAGTCAGAGAGAAGCCATGTGGCTCTGCCAGAGACAGACGCTGATTGGAATCTTGTGGGTAAACCACAGCCACATGGTGATACACAGATTGCTAGAAATGGGTTAAATTAAGATGTAAGACTTAGACAATAAGAAGTTAGAATGGGCCAAACAGTGCTTTAAATAATATAGTTTCTATGTGATTATTTCGGGGCTAAGTGGCCAGGAACTAACTAGAGGCCTCCTACTACATCACCCAACATTGCTTGGGTGACCAAGGATTTGAAACTAGATAGACAAGGACTTAGGTAAATCCAAGTACTACTGTTATACTAAAATAATATAGCAATAAATGACTCCTAATGACATTTGGCTATACTCATAGATCAGGGCCCAGTGTGGGACAATGGTCTGTATTCTGTCAATTATATTTTAAATAAATGCTGATTGGCCAGTAGCCAGGCAGAAAGTATAGGTGGGACAACTAGACAGAAAGTACTGGCAGGTTAAAAAGACCAAGAGAATTTTGGGAAGAAGGAAGTCCTAGTCTATAGTACTGTCCCAGCCAAAGAAGAAGCAAGATGTGACTGCCCCGCCGAATAAGGTACACAGCCACGTGTCTAACACAGACAAGAATAATGGGATAATATAAGTTGTAAGAGTTAATAAGAAGCCTGAGATACTGGGCCAGTTTATAACTAATGTGTGATTTATTTGGGACTTAATGACTGTGGGGACCAATCGGGACATAAACTCCGACAACAAGTGCCTTGATCAGTAGTCATCATAGACACTTCCTCCTGAAGAAGGTGGGAAAAATACAGCCAAGCAATATGACCTTGGGGCATTTAGCCTCAATAGGGATGTCTTAAACCATTGTCTCCTCTCAGAGATCAGGGAACCCTACAGAGGAGGAAGCAGTAAGGGTGTAAGAACCAGAGGGATGGAGGACACCAAGGAAACAAGGCCCTCTAAATCAACAGCATTGACACATATGAAATCACAGACTGGAAAAGCATGCACAGGGCTTGCAAGAGTCTGGGTTCCTAGATGAGGTCCTGGAACTGAAAAGAGAAGTAAATACACACCCCATCCCTAAATCAATAGCAATCTCTAATTGATAATTATGTGCAAATAGAAATTTAATATTCTGCAAGGTAGTCTCACTGGGAATACAAACTACTCTTAAGGGTAGGTTGCATACCCAACTATGTATAGATGACCAACAGAAAATGAACTCAGCATCTTTGGAGGTTCCTTGTCTCATAATGTTATGTCAGAGTTTTTATCATATTTTTAAATGATTTTACTTACATATTTTCTCCTTTACTCTAGAGGTCCTTTGGGTTATATTCTGGCTCCCAGTTTAGTGCTTTTATGGGATTTCTGAGTTTGTAAACAAGTGAATCTATGTGCCAATATCGGTTTTTTGTCCCTTATTTTTTAATTTATTTTTTAAGCCAACCTTTTCTCCTTTTATATACAAATCCCAGTTCCCTTCCTTCTCTCCTCCCGCTCCCCCCACCTTCTACTCACTCCACTTTCCATCCACTCCTTAGACAGGGTAAGGCTTCTCATGGAGAATCTGCCACTTCATTTGAGGCAGGACCAAGGCCCTCCCCACCTTATCTTGGCTGAGCAAGGTATCCCTGTCTCCAAAAAGCCAGTTTGAGAACTAGGGGTAAATCCTGGTCCCACTGCCAGTGATCCCACAGACTGTCCCAGCTATACAACTGTCACCCACATTCAGAGGGCCTGTTTTGAGCCTATGCAAGTTCCCCCACTGTCAATCCAAAGTCAGTGAGTTCGGACTAGCTCAGGTGAACTCATTTTTGTGAGTATCCCCATCATGGTCATGACCCCTTTGCTCATATTATTGCTACTCTCTCTCTTCAACTGGACTCTGGGAGCTCAGTTCAGTCCTAGTTGTGAATCTCTGCATTTGCCCCATCAGTTGCTGGGTGAAGTTTCTTTGATGGCAATTAAGGTCATCAATCTGATTATAGGGGAAGGCTATTTCAGGTACCCTCTCCACTACTGCTTAGGGTCTTAGGTGGGGTCATCCTTGTGGATTCCTGGGAATTTCCCTAGTGCCAGGTTTCTTGCTAGCACCATAATGGCTCCCTCAATTAAGATATCTCTTTTCTGGTTCTCCCTCTTTGTCATCCCCCATCTTGGATAGCCCATTCCCTCATGTTGTCCTCCTCCCATCCTTTCTCCTCTCCTCTCCCCTTCCACCCTCCCATCTACCCTGCCCATGATCACATTTTCTCAAGAGTTTTTGTCTATTTCGCTTTTCCAGGGGGATCCATGTACGTCTTTCTTAGGGTTCTCCTTTTTACCTAGTATCTCTGGGGTCATGGACTATAGGCTAGTTATCCTTTGCTTTATATGTAATCCACTTATGAGCGAGTAAATACTGTGTCTGTTTCTGGGTCTAGATTACCTCTTCAGGATTTTTTTTCTAGTACCATTCACATGCCTGCAAATTTCAAGTTGTCATTTTTTTTTGCCACTGAATAGTGTTAAATTTTGTAAACATACAACATTTCCTTTATCCATTCTTCAGTTGAGGGGCATCTAGGTTGTTTCCAGGTCCTGGCTATTTCAAATAATGCTGCTATTAAAATAGTCGAGTACATGCTCTCATATTATGAGTGTGCATCCTTTGGTCTATTTTCACATATTAAGAAAAGGAAAAAAATTCAGATGCTGGCAAGCAATCAGTCTTGACTATCTCTCCATATGATGAAGATCTAATGCAGGAATGAATCCTTGAAACCCAAATTTCCCATAACAGTTCTGATTTCAAATATTCCTCAAAAATTATGAAAATATTCCAAAATTAAAACTTTGAAATAGTAATGCAAAAAAGCAAGGTAAAAGCACTGAGAAAGCAAACAAACAAAAAACGCACAAAGAACAACATCATAAAGTATGTGCCAGATACAGAGAAAAGAGAGAAATCAAAGACTAAGACAATATCAAGACATATCATAAAATCCATAACATGATTCTATGTGTGTAATGTTGAGTGAATACAGCATGTTGCTTGCTCTCTAAGACAAAAAAAAAATAAATTGTGGTAAGATATAAACCAAGAGAATTCCTCTCACCAGTGTGTGTGCGTGTGTGTGTTGATATTTTCTTTTGGGGAATTCCCTTACTCTCTAGTTCCACATAACCCTACAAACTCCTATATATTGCATCTTGTGTATTTCCTAATGCAGTTCAGAATTTGTCATTTCTCCAAAGTTGATTTTAATTGAAAATTATGTTAGAAAACAAGCTAGTTATGTCAGGTGAGCCTAGTGATCCTAAAACATCACTCCTTCTAGGCCTTCTTGGCCAAGAGCAGGGAACTGTGCATAAGTGTTAAAAAATGTGTGTATGTGTGTGTGTGTGTGCTTATATAACAATTAATAGTTACCTATTAATGTAATATTAAGAGATGTTATTTAATGAAATATAAATTAGGCCAGACTTACTGAAATATTATTTGTTATGCCAAAAGTCTCAAATACCAACAATCTTATATGGATCTAGATAATGCGCACCAAAAAGTGTATAAAATAAAGATACATAACTTAACAAGTCCCTATAGAGGTATATTATTTGTGTTTTAATCAATAAAGCTTGTCTGAAGATCAGAGAGCAAAGAAGCCAGACTACTTAGCTTACAGGTCAAGGAGTCAGGGCACACACCTTTAATCACAAGATTTGCAAGACGAAGGCAGACAGATTTCTGAATTCAAGGCCACCCTGGGCTACACAAGATTAAATCTCTCTATAAAAGAAACAGAGCTCACACTTTAATTCCAGCACTAGGGGAGGTAAAGACAGGAGTAGTGTGACTGGGCAGAGAGAGGAATATAAAGGAATACACAGAGACTCAGTGTAGTACGAAGTTTGAGAATTCGTGGAGACAGGATCTCGCCCTTAAGTCTAAAGATTTGGTAGAAGTAAAAGGTCTCTCTAGTGTTTGGCTGGTTTGGTTTTCTGAACTTCAGGTTGAACCCAACTATCTATCTCTGGGTTTCTATTATGCATGCTACAATTGACCCAACATTTGGAGTACAAATTCATGGAACAAAGCTGTTAATGTTTGGCTTTACAGCCAAAGGCATAGGCCAGACACACAAGCAGCCGGAGTCACTGCCCTATTGGCTAGGTTTTTCTTTTTTCTCTCCTGGCAGACTCTCCCTGAACGCCCCCCTTCTCTGGCTGCTGCCAAACTAGGCAGCTGCCTTGAAATTCAGTAAGGCTTTTACTGTTCTATGCAGCAGCAATAAGCCTCTCATCTTCATCAGATTGGTAAGACCACTATGAATTATTAAAGGTACGAACTATTTAAAAGAGAGAGATTTTTCCCACTTTAAAAAATAGGAGAAAAAAATTATAATGGAGGAATTTGGGTCTCTGTATGATACTATGCTAGACAGTTTAAAAATGGAATTATTAAATGAGAGGATAACTAATTTAGATGGCATTCATGTCATATCAATTGTAAACATTATCTGAATTATCATTTTTGTTTTATCACTAAAAATGTTGGATAATCTGAGTGCTAAGATATAGGTCTTAGAAAAACTTAATAAAACAGATCACAGAGATACACAAATCCAGACAGTAGAATTGAATGTAATGGAGAACCAAATTCAGTGTTACATTATAAGAATAGAGAGGAACAGCCTAAGGTTTCAAACAACCAACCTTAATATAACCAGCAACCTTACAGGAGTTGCCAAATTCCAAAGGCTCTGTAAGAACTGAATGGACTCCTTTGAAAATGTTAAATTTAAGGAAATTCACGGAAGCAATACTCTCATATTTCATGTATTTACCTTTTGTCAAGCAAATATTAAACTCATAATCAGGTTGTAATAGAATTTTTCACTAAAGACTGGATAGAATTGGTTAAAATTGTTTTAGGACCTGATCAATATAGTGGCATTTCATTTGTATTTTAATAAATAAAGCTTGCCCGAAGATGAGAGAGTAAAATAGTCCCCACTGGTCAGCCTTACAGATCAGGCAATGGTAACACTCAGACTACAAACTGTTCAGAACACTCTCAAATTGGCTAGAAATAATCCATCTTAACAGACTACTCTATCCAGGACTTGAGACAAGCCCTGCACTTTCCTATTATGGAGAGAATGAACAACAAATGATACAACTACCTCTTCCAGGACTTGACAATTAATCCAATTTTTTATTTTCAGGACCCCCTAAAGATACCTTCACCCCCAGACAGCAGAAATTAATTTTTAGAATATGATGCTCACATTTCCAAGAGGTAGGGTGGGTGGTTTTTGATCATTCAGTACTTTATGGATATTTGCCATTGTTTATCGGGGTTTGTTACAAGTTGTTATTGGTTATGGCCAGTAGGAAAGCAGAATAAAGTAGATTCAATTTGAAGTTCTTTTTTTAATTAAAGAAAAAAGGGGGATACAGATATAAGAGGATAAAAGGTAAATTATTGAATCTACTCTGGAAGGAAATAAGGAAAAATGTAGATATGATAAGATAAACTTAAAAGGTAGATTATTGAGTCTACTTTTTAAAAGCAACTACTAGTTTTAAATGTTTTATATTGGATTGGAATTTCATATATTGTATACAAATTTTGTATTTTGATACAAATTTGAGGTTAATTTTATTAGAGCATACCATACATACAACTCTACTCTTGAAGGTATTGTACCTAAACCACTAATTTAACAATGTATTGGAAATTTCTAATACTTTAAAATTATTATTACCAACTGTTTAGGATAATAAAGAAATGCAGTTAATAGTTAATCACCTATTATAATTGAACTTGAAGTCACATTAGGCATGTTTTCAAGATCAAACAAAGATATATTTTAGATAGACAGGCTATCTTCAAACACGTTAGATACCTACAGAATAAGGCATTTAAGAAGCTTTAAGGTTCTTTTTTGTTTTTAATGACAATGAATCATTCTGTTCCTGGAAGCACCAATCTACTTCAGAGAAGATAACGGGCCTTGAAGAAACTCCACATAAAGTTTACTTTCTTTGTGGCAAAAGTAAACCCCTGGGTAAGAAAATGCCCTTTCTATGACTGCTGACAGTATGCTTGGACAAGCAGGACACAAAAGAATGTGACTGCCAAACATCATCAAGACAAGAAAGGACAGCCTGTTAGAATATGTTGTTTCATAGAAAAGTCTGTCAGATATTCTAGGCCTGTAGGCTAAGTTGAATGCCCCAACATTGCAGAGAAACCTGGAGTGACTGTCCAAGCAGACAGCTGTTTTTGTAATTGCTCACATTTTTTGAATGTTTCTTGCTTCCACTTACTGCTTACTCAGTTAATATTATTGAAGACTAGATAGTTGAAGTTTTCTTTTTTTACCAGATGCAGAAAGCAAGTTATGATAGGAAGAAAATTAGGGACAAGACTTTGGACTCACCAAGATAGGATAGATAATGGAGGGTTTTCTCTAAATTTGTCAAATGCAAATGGACTAGACATTGTTGATGTATTTATTGCCCCTATATATTAGATATAGTTATTGTACTTATTGTATATAGTTTTTCTTAAATTAGTTATAGTCTTCTTTTTATTTTAGACAAAAAGGAGAAATATGGTGGTATATTATTTGTATGTTAATAAATAATGCTTGCCTGAAGCAACCATACTATTGAGTCATATAAGCCAGAGAGTGGTGGAACACACCTTTAATTCCAGGACTTGTGAGACAGAGGCAAATGAATCTCTTTGAATTCAAGGCCATCCTGGGCAATACAGCACTGAATCTGTCTAAAAGAAAATCAGAGCTCACACAAAGGTGATCCCAATACTTATGAACACATGCCTTTAATCCCAGCACTAGGGAGGTGGAGACAGGGGTCATATGACTAGGTAGAGAAAAGAATATAAAGGGAAGAGACAGGAGTTCAGCGTAGTGTGGAGTTTGAAGAGTCATGGAGACAGGATCTTGCCCCTTTGATCTGAAGATTTGGTAGAGGTAAAAGGTTTCTCTAGTGGTTGGCTCCTTTGCTTTTATTATCTTCAGGTTGAACCCTAATATCTGCCTCTGGGTTTTTATTATTCCCATAACCCTTGCCTATTTAACAATGAGAAGCATGAACAGCACCTGTACTTCTCTCTAGATATCAACTCCCCTGAGATTTATAACAATTAATGTTTTGCTTACAGTACCTACAGAATAAGCTTTACTGCCCAAATGTGGATTTAAAAATTTAAGGAGCTTTTTCATGCTTTTTGTTTAAGGCAAAAACATCATATGAAGCTTTTGTGTCTCATATTCACCATTGTTAGGTGTAGCATTATCAGATTCATTTTGTTATTTCTTTATTTCATAATTTAGAAAATGAATGTGCAACGATTTACCCATTTTGCTGCTGACTGATATTTGATAATGTTGTTTGTGACTGATAATGAGGAAGCCATATCATCACCTTTTTTGATCTTCAATTTCCTGGTGTCATGAATTTTCAAATTCATTGCTATTTTTAAAAGAACCAAGATTAGAACCAACTCTTATTTAAATAATGTCTTAAAATACATAATCACCAAGAAACCTTCTGATTATAGTGTGGCCTCTCAAGTAATTCTGCCCACAGGGAAAACAGTGTATGATCCAGAATTAGTATTGCTCTTCCTGTGACGACTGAACTTCTCATTGTGATTTCAACAAATTGGCATTATGTTTTCATACATCCATCTCTGGGGTTTGCTTAATGAGTCCATCTCAAAGAGATGGATCTCTTCTCTTTTTGATGCATTGATAAAATCAGGTAATGAATTCCAACTCATGAGCTTCTTGAGAGGCAAGCAGCAGGCTTCCAGAGACAGTTTCAGGATGCTTTTCTTCAACAGTGAAGCCATCAAACGAGAGCCCAATCTTCCCATTTGGACCTATACAATAACAAACTCATATGCCCTCAAATGTGGGCAGTCTTCCATTTAAATATGGGAATCTTCCCAGAGGCTTATTAATATTTCTTATTCATAAAGATTTTTATAAGGCAGTTTTAAAGTAATTCGCATTTTCACTAATTTACTTCTTTTCCTTACCTGTCCCAATTACATATGATTGTCTATAAGAGTGCTTTGTTAAGGCACACAATTCAAAATATAGTATTTTAAGAAAAATACATTAAAGATTTAAAAACAGATAATTGTGTTTCTAAAGGGGCTACATGTGCTCTAAATGCCTCCAGGGGGGTTGTATTTAATTCACAGGAAAGTAGGCCAAACCTTCTAAGATCAATTTCTAATCAAATAGCTATTCTGTAGTTTAATATTTATTTTATAACTCTTTCATTAATGTCATTCAGTATTTCTCTACCCCTTCTACCAAAAAGAAAGCAATTACATGACTCGTACATTAACCACAACGTTTCTTATTTCTTGTATGGATTTGTGCTGTCAGAACAAATGTGAGAGCAATGTGCCTTTAAAATAAGCTTTAGGGAGGCTTTCAGCTTAATCTTCACCAAGTGTATTTTGATTATTTTTATAACAAACTCTGGAAAATTGAAGAATAGAAATCAATTTCTTTACTCACCTTTTCTCATACAAGGTTGTACAAATAGATCCATTTACACGTGTAAACAAAGCTTTATGAACCCTATACGATATGCTCAATATATTTCATGTATTTAGCCAATTTTTACACATGTTACAAAGCATGCAAAATGGAATAAGGCTGAAAACTGGAACCGCTTGTTTTGAGAAGTGTCACTCGCTGAACATCGCCATCTGCTGGGAAGCGAGAACACTGCGATTATTTATAGGATTTTTAGCAGAGCTTACTTGTGGTTGGAATTGTCATTGGGCCCCAAGCCAGCTCCCAAATAAAAACATGGAGACTTTTTATTAATTTTGAATGTTCAACCTTTGCTTAAACTTGTCCCACTTGCTCCCTTAACTTAATTTAACCATCTTCTATTCATTTACATTAACCTGGGTCTTTTTAACCTTCATTTCAGTCTGTATGTCTACTTCCGTGCTTCCTCTGTGTCTGATTGGGTGGGCTCTGGCATCTCCCTGGTGTCTCTTTTCTTTCCTTCCCTGAGTCAAAATTCCTCCTCCTTACTCTCCCTACCTGGAAGTCCTTCCTTTACCTCCCCCCTTGCTATTGGTCATTCAGCTGTTTATTAAACCAATCAGATGCTTTAGGCAGGTAAGATTAAAAAAAAGATAAGGATCAAACTAATTTGAAACCAATATAGGCACAGACCTTTATTTCCAAGACTTGGAAAACAGAAGCAGGCAGATCTCCATATTCTTTGAGTTCAGGACCAGCCTGATTTGTCTGAGTTCCAAGACAGTCAGGACTATGCAGAGAGAGCTTATTTCAAAAACAAAATACAGTAAAAAACATTATAAATACTTCAAATTAAGTATATATTTTACAAGTTTGAGTTAAACAATTATTCCAATAATTATATTTCATTGTCTTTTGAGAGAAAAAAAACTGGATCTCTTATGAAGTCAGATATTCTCTATTCTTCCCTTTTTTTTTAGTCAACAAAAGGAGTAAGTATTTAAGATGTATTTGTGGAATTGTTCTATGATAGAATGGTGTTACTACATCCAAGAAAACATTTACTGACATATTTTCTAATCAGAAAATTATTTTAACAAGATAAACTTGAACGAGCATTAAACATGGAAAATAACTTTTGACTCATATTATAGTGGCCAATGGACTCATTTTGGAACAAATCTATAAAAAGTGAACATTCTTGGAATACAGTAGATATCACAAATACATTAACATCATAAAATATCTTAAACAAGTAGAATATTGTTGTGAAATAAAGTAATGGAAGCTATTTTTCATTCCATATGATTGCAGTGTCAATTTTAATTGTGTCCATGCATTTAGGAAAGACCAAGTATTATTGGATCCTACAAATTTATCATTTTGACACTGCTACAAAATACACTGTAAAATAAAGAACAAACTCTAATACATGTCAGTTTAGAAGTTTTTAAACTTTATACAGCTAGTCCTGTAAGGACAAAGTTGATACTTCTTAGATACCACAAATCCATAAATCTAGTTAATAATGTGAGAACCTAAGTTACATCTTAAGTTCTAATTACTAAGTTCTAATGCCTACAAGATCAGTGGAATAAAAATGCCTCTGATCTACAAGCTCCTAGGCCAAGGAAAGATAGTTCCTGAAATGCTGGAAGCTGTTGTTTATGGCACATAGCAAGCCACATATTTTCACTCCCCTAAATAATTTTTTTGACCTATGTACACCAGATGTGCTTGATCATCTATGAGCAAGAGGTTAGGGGACAGGAAATATGTCAGTATGTATGCTTGCCTCTGATTGGACCTGATAGGAAATACTTTAGTGACTGCAAACCATGACTCAGGACGATTTTCTGGAAACCCAGGGATGGACCTGACCAGAGTCCATGCACATGGCTGGTATTTAATTAAAGCTTGCTAAATTTGGCTTTAAATTGTGACAATGGTCTTTTTCTCAACCAGTGGGATTAACAGTAACTTAAGGATTGTCTGGCATGGGCACCCAGTATGTACTGAGCTATTTAAATCTAACTTAAGCACATGCAAAATAATAAGTACGAAAATACATTCTATTCTTACTAGCCGAATACATAGAGTTATTAGAGGCATAAAATGTACAGTTAAAAATGTTAATAAAGGGCCAAAGTGGTTGTTCTGAAGTTAGAAACACCTGTTGCTCTTGCAGAACCCTCAGGCTGGGCTCCAAGCCATAGAGAGGTGTTTTATAATCACCCATAACACCAGGTGCAAGAGATTTCATTCTCCCTCTTCTAATATCCCCAAACACCAGGAATGCATGTGGTGTATACACATGAATGTGTGAAAAACACCCATGCACATAGAATAAATGAATCTTTTTTAATGCTGTTAAATATTGGGGAAGATGAAATAATATGTGTTTGACTACAGAATGATGAAACTATCCCAGAAAAAAAAATGTCACTTTTTCAAATTGTTGGGATTGAAATTAAATTGGGCACTGTGATGAAACTCATGCAATTATGAGATTTGCAATGTGTGTTTCCATCTGCCTATAATTCACTGTTCATCCTGCATCCCTCCACAGTGTCCTATTATGTCTCTGTGCAATGTTTCAGCATGGACCAAAGTCCACAAGTCCCACTCTATAGACTAATAGTCCCTTTTGTCCTCTTAGCTCTTTCTATTAGAAGGCAAATGTGTACTAAAAGTGTCCTTCCAACCCTCAGATGGGTGTTCTATGGGCTCATTTTGAAGCAATAAATTATAATGAACTTTTATTTCAGAGATAAAGAACTTCATTTTTCAAGCAAGGCAACTGTGGACTGGAGGAAGGTCATGCCTTTTCTCAGCGTTATTCAGTCACTTGAACAGGCTGGCAGAGTTTGTCAACATACTGTTATGTTAGGTTGCAATGTGCTTAAAAGTGCTGTGAAGAGGTTTCTGATTTACTGGCTACTTTAAACAGCCAATATCAAGGAATGAACTGTTTCCCCCCAGAATTCATAAACTGAAGGCGTCATCATCAGCACATCCAAATATGACTCTATTTGGAGATAGCGCCTCTAAATTTGGGTCTTAAGGGTAAAGCACTAATTCAGTGTGACACATTCCTTTTGAAAAGAAGGAATGACGGCAGAGGTAGTGCTCTGGTGTAAAATCACTCTTAGGACCATCTGAGACCATGGGCAGCTGTTCATTTGCAAGCTATGGAAAGTGGCCTTAGGACATCCAGCCTTCAGAGCTATGAGAAGCAAATTTATTTTAGCTTTCCAATTTTGTTTGAATATTACTTAACACTTATCCAAATAGAAATAATATCATTTCCTTAGAGCTTTTTTTTTGTTGCTGTTATATGAATGATTCCAGTGCGTGTGTGTGTCTTGGGGGGAGGAGAGGGAGAGAAGAAGAGAGAGGAGGGATGATAGACATGCATTCATTACCTAGTTGAATTTCTATTGGATTTGTAGAAAGATATTGATATGATAGGATTCATTTTCATGATTTATATGTCCTTTATTAAAAACTGAGAATAACTCATACTAGTTTTACTATGGCTTCCTCTAAATGAATCCCTTTAAGAGTCGGGGATGATTTTACAAAGCTGTCATCAATGGTGAGGTGCATTATGCTCTCATAAAATGTGTCTGCTAGTGATTTGTTGTTCTGTTTCGTGGTAACTATATGGCATCTGGACTGCCAAATGATTAAGTAGAAGAAAAATGGGCTTCGTTAAGATGCAGGGTAAGCTGAATCTGCACTCCAGAGACTGCGCAGTTATAATTTTGTAGTTATTTAGAAAATGTGTATCAAATGCTGCCAACCTAGGTCATGCCACCAAAATTAACTTCAACCTTTTCAGGCCAGAGTTGAAAATGCTATGGTTGAGGTTTATACTTTGTTACTCCCCCACCCCTTCTTTAATATCATGCTTGCTGTGAGCTTGAGCGCTCTATGCAAAGAGGGGAGTGTTTGCCCCTAACATGAGATTTCCTCTCATCAATGTTGTGATTTTCTCCCCAGAGGGACCCTTGCAGAGGGTCCCATGGTGCATGGGTACAAACTGTCACGGGCCAGAGACAGACAAATACTCTATGAAGACTGAATTTGAGTGAGGAGTTTATTGAGAGGAAAGTAGAGGGAGGAAAGAGAGAGAGAGACAAAAAGAGGGGGAGAAGGGAGAGGGAGTCAGGGAGAGAGGGATTGGGGGCAAAGGCCTGTTTGCATCTTCAGGAGAACAGCAAGGAGTGGGTTGGGCTTGTTTCTTAAAGTAACAGGGTAGTGTCTGCCATGCATACAGGTCTGGCACAGGGCTAAGGCCCTGACACACTGTGCCAGGTTTCCAAGGGGCAGCGCCAAGGTGTGTCTGAACACTAACATTTGTATGCTATAATTCTATTTGTGTTGAAGTTGCCCCGTGAATGCTATGGAATTGGCATGTGAAGACTGAATGAAAATGGGCACGGCAAAGGAAACAATATAGTAACTCTTGGGGTTAAAGGCAGAAAAGGTGTATTCCAAGGTTTATTCCTGCCAAGGCTGTCTTCTGGAAAGTAAGGAGTTGCAACCGGGGAAAGATTTTCAGGGTGAAATGGAAATGGGAGGAAGGGGGTTTGTGAGCTAGGGTGGGGCTTGTGAGGCTAGCATTGACCTTAACAAGTTAATAGGCACTAAAGCCATATGTTAGTAGAAGAGTTACAATTTCCTCTAGCCAGAGATAAAGTGAATGTCTTGCAATTTAGCAAACAGAAACTTTCCTCAAAACTGAGGGAATGGGGTCTTTTGTCTAAATGCTCAACCTTGGGTAAAGGACTTGGGAGGGGACCAGACACATGCATTTGAAAGCAACCTTCACTAACTTAGACAAGTCTATCAGTACAAATATAGTAAACTAGGAAGATCAACCAATTTTTTTTAACAAATTCAAATGTGGCAAGAAGTAGCAGTTGGGGAGGAAGCAATTTTTTTTCTGGTAAAAGTGGAATTTTAGCACTCTTGTAACTATACTGGATGTCTCTTTATTCCAGTGTGCATACAATAGCTTAAAACCACATTTTACATTACATTGGTGGTTTTCTTATTTGTGTACTGGCACAAATTTCTGCATTCTACTATGACAATTGCTGGAAAAGGTCTACACTCTTTGGATAAGATAAAGACTGATAGACAGTTTCAGAAGCCTTGCTAGGGCATTCCTGCTGTGGTTTGGATA
The DNA here is from genome assembly GCA_025134845.1 of Neodon shergylaensis. NCBI lineage: Eukaryota > Metazoa > Chordata > Mammalia > Rodentia > Cricetidae > Neodon > Neodon shergylaensis. The sequence goes on from JABTXL010006712.1 coordinate 16,586,903, forward strand.
AACAATTGTCTTTAGTTTGAACCCCAAGAAAAATCAGGACTTTCCATTGACAGACAAATAAAATCTTCTCTTTGGGTAGCAAAAGGCAGCTAAACAAAGCTCCAAACCACAAGAATAAAGCTGACAAGCGCTAAAGCCCCTATGAGCTGTCAACTGGGAAGTACTGGAGGGCCATACAAAGAAGAAGCCTTTGTTAAAGGGCAAACACAGTCAGTGGGGAGTTAGCTTTGTTAGCAGAAGGAAACTAGTTGACTAGACTGCCTATCCAACTTGATTGAATCCCCCAGTTGTTATGACCCCACAGTAAGTGTCGCACATACACAAAACCATAGACGCCCAGCAGAGATAGCTCGGTGGGTAAACGGACTGCCACAAACGAAAATCCCACAATGGAAAGGCAGACTCAACTCTCAAGAATTGTCACCTGATCTCTGCATGCACACTATGGCAATGCACAAGCAGACACACAGCACAAGAATGCCAGATAAAATAAAAACTCTCAAATGGTTAGGGTTTTTTATTCGCAGTGTGATAGCCTTGGATAGCCACTAAATAGAGGTGTGCCAGCAAAATGCTCTGTGTGCAAGCTGCGGCTTGAGGCACCTGTCCCAGCATACATTTTATCTGCGTCTTTGCACGCTGGGAATGCTCAAATGAAACATGGCCTGCCCTGGCTCCTCCGGTGTGTCTTAGAACACGTTTTTCTCACCTGCTAATAGCAGCTTTTAATAGTATCCCAGTGAGAGTTTTATACTGCTGTTGCCTTTATACTAACCACCCGACTAAGAAGGAGTCCCATGTTCAGAAATGCCCGTGGTCAAGTTCTCCACTGGTATTTCATCACAGCTAGGCCTCAAGCCCCCTGGGACAGATCGGAGTCCATCACACTTCAGAAGCAAGCCTCGGTGGTGCACTTTCCATCTTTTGAAGTAGTCTTCCGCCCGAGTTCTCTCTGATATACCTCTATGAAGTCAGAGTCCATTTCCCTTTTGATCACTACCACTGCAAGGGCTCTGCAAGGCTGTCTCCAGGCTGCCCTAAATAATTTCAGATTAGTGGGGAGTTCATTGCTCTTGGCTTGTGTCCATTCAGGCATTGACGCGACCAGTACTGGAGCCCTTGGTATCCCTTCAACACCACAGTGAGACGTGGTCAAAGATTACACGTAGGATGGAATTGGCTGTTAGAATTTATAATTGGGAATTTAGAAACACATAATCAAGGGAACGGAGAAGTGATTGATTCTGCCCGTGGGACCAGGGAAATGCTTTAACGACTCCTTGACTCTCACTCTCTGGGTCTTAAAGGATAAAGGAGACTTTTCATAGCTACTTCTGGATTTTATGGTAATGAGTGGCATAAAGGGAGGTGAGAGAAAGCCATGTCAGTAAGAGCAAATGACTGGCAGTGTGTCCATTAGAACTGAGCTCAGCTGTAAAGAGCATTAAGAAACAGGAAGTGATACAAGCACACAGTCTAGGGTTGGTATAGTGATTCTGAACCATGGTGTTCTCAAAAACTATAATTGTCTCTGTTTGGATGTTTGCTGCTGTAGAATAATATTTTGTGCACTGTAAAGATTTGTCACTTGAACTGGTTTGACAAAAATCTGGCAAGCCTGTAACTAGACAGGAAGTATAGGTGGGACGACCAGACACAGAGGAGGCTGGCAAGGAGTCTGAGGAGTCGCCAGACAGATGAGGAAGAATCAAGACGTGCCAGAGAGGTAAATACCACAAGCTTCAGGGCAGCACATGGATTAAGAGAAATAGATTAATATAAGTTGTAAGAGCTAGTTAGTAAAAAGCCTGAAGTACTGGTTGAGCATTTATAATTAATATTGAGTCTCCATCTAGGTTATTTAGGAACTAGTGAGTGGAAAAGTCTACCTACCTTTTGCTCTAAATGGATTCTATCACCAAGGTCACTCAAGGTCCAATCAAAATGAATCCTGCAGATGCTGCAGTGGGTTCTCATCCTTGTAGTAATTTCAATGTATTCTTCTCTCTCCAACTCCTCCTTTATTTTCTCCCCAATACTCCCTCGTACCATAATAATCACATTCGAGATCTTGCCATTGTAAACATTTGCACCCAGTTCATATCAGTGCTCCCAGCATCCACCACCTTCCTTTCCCATGTACTCCCAGTGTACCCCCAGTACTTCTGGACCTCTGAGCTCACCGTTTACTCAGTTCTCCCAAAATGCCAATAAACTATTACTTGGTTTGAAATTGTCCAGTTTTGTAGTCTTCTCTTTTTATATTGTCAACCTTCTCAGTTTTCCTAGCAAACCCAAAACCTTCATGCTGTGCCATTAATGGTTTTGAGAGACCCCTAATGGCACATGTTTGGAATGTTGCTTTCCAGGGTGGTGGAGTTAAGAACACGTAAAATTTTTAGAAGTGATGTCAAAATAAGCCTATAGGTCATCCTCAGACAGGTTTAAGGGAATTATCACAGTTAATGTTTACAAAAGGTTCTTTCTTTCACAAGGTACTTGCTGTTTTGCTAGATGATACTCTCTTAGCAGCCGTTTCTACTGTGGTAATCTTAGTTTGAGTTTCTGTTACTGTGAAGAGACACTATGACCATGGCTACGCTTATTAAGGAAAATATGTGCTGTACTCTGCTGGCCTGGGTACCACCCTGTCCCTTTAAGAGACAAACTCCACCCTCCCCCTAAGCTTCCCTGGAGGCAAGGGAGTTCTCTCTCTCTCTCTCTCTCTCTCTCTCTCTCTCTCTCTCTCTCTCTCTCTCTCTCACACACACACACACACACACACACACACACATCTGCCCTTCTCCCCTTCCCTCTCCATAATCCACAAATAAACTCTATACCCCTGCTCTCTCTGCATGGCTTATCTGTCTATCTGTCTCTCTCCCACCAAGATCTCAGGCCATCTTCCAGCAGACCCACAGAGGCCTCAGGTGACCCCCTGCTGCCCCTTGTGGGATCTGTCCTGGGTTTCTCGGTGTTTATGAATGATAACAATGTTTAATTGGGACTGGTTTACAATGCAGAGTTTTAGCCCATTATCATCATGGCAAGAAGTATGGTGGCATGCAGGCAGACATAGTGCTGGAGAAGGAACTGAGAGCTCTGCATCCAAATCAGTAGGTAGCAGAAAGAAAATGCCATACTGTGTATGATTTGAGTATCTGAGACCTCAAAGCCTATCCCCAGTGACACATTTTCTCCAACAAGGCCACAGCTCCTAATAGTGCCACTCCCTTTTTGCCTATGGGGGCGGTTTTGTTCAAACCACCACATTCCACTCCATGGCCCCTATAAGCTTGTAACCATATGATAGTGAAAAATGTTCTTAGGCCAAGTTCAAAAGTCCTGATAGTTTATCATAGTATTGATAATGTTTAAAAGTCTAAAGTTCAAAGTCTCTTCTGAGACTCATAAAATCTCTTAACTGTAATCCCCTATAAAATAAAAGGCAAAACAAATACTTCTGGCATATAATGGCACAAGATAAACATTACCATTCCAAAAGGGAGGGAAGGAAATATAATGGCAAAATACTGGACCAAACCAAAATCAAAAACTAGCTGGACAAACTCCAAATTCTGCATCTCCACATCTGATGTCAAAGCACTCTTCAGATCTCCAACTCCTTTCAGCTTTGTTGACAGCAACACTCCTCTTTCTCTTGGGCTAATTCCACTCCCTGTTAGCAACTTTTCTCATCAGGTATCCCACAACTCTGGCATCTCCAACATTTTAGGGTCTTCAAGGCAATGCAGTCTTCACTTTCACAGCTACACACAATGACGTCTGTAGGCCTCCATTCAAAGACACCCCTGATACATGCCTGGCCTCAGCAGTTTTCCTTAACTGTGGGTGGAATCACATGGCCAACACTGCTCTTTGTTGGGGCTGGAAAATGGCTCCCTCCCTCAACTGCATCTTCACCAGCTTTCTGTTTACAATGACTTCCTTCACTGCCTAAGGTTGGCTATCCTGAAACTAGATCTGTAGACAAGGTTGGCCTTAGGCTTAGAGATCTACCTGCCTCTGCTTTCAAGTGCTGGGATTAAAAGTATGCACCACCACATACAGCTCTAAGCTTTTTTAAAATTCCTTTTCACAAATTGCAAGGTTGGATCTTTCCCTGAGGTTACCCCTCTCTTTAATCCATTTAACATCCAGATTTTCTTTAATCTGTTTATATTCTGGAACACACGATTTAGATACATTCCACTACCTAGTGCCCCTTTTTCTGTATATGTTGTGATTTTTCTTGCTCAGCTTGCCCCTTTTTATTATATCAATCTGCATAAGAGTGAACATAATGCATACACCATAGTCAATGGTAGGCTGTTCTTAAATATCCTCTGCTGAAGCTATTAATATATAATTCTTCAATTTAGCCTCAGGCAAACTTTTTGGGCAAGGGCAGAAAGCAGTCACATCCTTCACCAAAATAGTGCAAGAAAAATCTCTTGGCCACATATTCCCGTTCTCCTCTGAAAAGTCTTGAGCCTAGCCCCATATTTCAAGTCACCCTCAGCACCACTGTCTTCCAGGTTCCTACAAACACCATGGTCCATTAAATTCTGCTGAGCACATCAGCTGCCTTTCTAATTCAAAGCGCCAAAGTCTACACTCATCCACACAAAAACATGGTCAGGCCTATCACAGGAATATCCCAGTCTCTGGTACCAACTTCTGTCTTACTGATTGTTTCTATTGCTACAATGAGACACCATGACCATGGAAACTCCTTTTTCCCAACATAATATTTGTATTGATTCTTTCGGAATTTCATATCATGCGCGCCAATCACACTCACTTCCCAGTCCTCCAAAGTCTGCCACCCCACCCTCATGACCTCACCCTATGAAAAGAAGGAGGAGGAGAAGGAGTAGAAGCATGGTCAAACTCCCAATGGCCAGTCCCATAAAGAAAACTGAGTCCTTTCCCCACCTGTACCCCTTCTAGAAGCCATAAGTTGTAAAGAACTTCACTTCAGTATCCTTATCACTTTAAGAATTCTTTCTAATGGCCTTTCTGTCTAGATTGTTTCTTTGGGATAGGGAGGTTGAAAGGTTTAAGGCAGCTCAACATTGGCAGGGAGACTGTAGCAGGCAGGAGACAGATATGGATGTGGAGAGAGCTTGGGTATAGAATTATTTAGTGGGTATTGGAAAGGGTATAAGGGTAAGGGGATTATGGAGGATTAGTGCTATATTGACATTGGTTTGGCACAGTCTAGAATTCTTGTTATCATCCTCATTCTTTCAAAGAAATGCAAGTATGCTTCCCCTTTACATGTTCTTATTTATTCCACTTCAGCCTTCCATAGCTCCTTGCCTGGATATCACACTCAAATATATATCATTCCTTATTTTCTCCGATGCAATAGAACTTACTCATTTGCTGTGATTATGTTTTATTGGATATCTATCCCAACCAAAATAAAGGTTTCAAAAAGACAGAAATATTTTTACTTTGCTGTACCTTCAATAGTGCCTAGAACATGTTTAAAATTCAACAAATGCTTGTTGAACACATCACATTTGTTTTCAATTTCCTAGTATCCAAGAGTGTGCTTATGTCACCCAGGACTTCAGATTTTAAGTGAATTAAGTCCAATTGTAGTCAACTTAAATAAGAATAGCATGTTTGTTCTATTGCAGTTTCTTTCTAGATTGGCTTAGTTCATGGATTATAACAGTCCAAGATTTGCATAGTCTCTGTTGACTCCTGGTCTTCAATGAAGGCCCAAAGTATGTGCTCTTTGTTGCTCAACACTTCCCCACTCCCCTCTGACTCCATATCTGGCTTCATGTCTCCAGCTGAAATGATGGAGACACACACACAGCTTTAGATTTACAAGATTTTTAGATTCTACAGATAATAATAGAGAAAAATCTCCTACTCAATTACTAAAATAGTCATTCTCTGTCAGCTGACTGGAAGATGGGGAGATAGGACTACTTAGGCCAGGCCCACACCTCAGGATCCTGGTACCAGCCTGCAGAGGTGAGAAACAGTTATTGCAAACACACTGGACTCCTGTAGTTGTCTCTGGCTGTCAGTGACTAGAAGGGCAAGAAGTAATTATCCTAAAATAGAATGCTGAACAGAGAAATTTATATTTCATGTACAACTGAAAGATTCTCGGAATCATTTACTTTGTGTTGGTTGGTTTGTTTTTAAACTCATAGAATTTGGTATATATATATATATATATATATATATATATATATATATATATACTTAAATATGTGATGTGGAATTTCCCTCTGTATGCTGTGAATACCATTGGTTAATAAAGAATCTGTCTTGGGCCTGGCAGGGCAGAATAGAAGTAGGTGATGTTGGGGGGGGCACTAAACTGAATTCTGGGAGAAAGAAGGTAGAGTAAGGAGATGCCATGTAGCCACCTGGAACAGACATGCTGGAACCTTGCCAGTAAGCCACAGCCATGTGGCGATACACAGATTAATAGAAATAGGTTAAATTAAGATGTAAGAGTTAGCCAATAAGAAGCTAGAGCTAATGGGCCAAGCAGTGATTTAATGAATACAGTTTCTGTGTGGTTATTTCAAGGCTGAGCAGCTGGGAACAAACAGCCTTCTACTACAAAGATGGGGGGATGACTCAGGGGATAGAGGGTTTGCCATGCAAGCATGAGAATTGGAGTTCAGATCTGTATGAACTGAGATGAAGGCCTAGCAGGTGTGGCACTACCCTCAGGAGGGAGAGATGGGAATTTCTCAAGGCAAGTCGTCTAGCAATACTAGCCAGAATTCGTGACCTCCAGGATCCTCAAGAGCCCCACCTCAATAACCTGAGAGAGATCAAGGAAGACACTCAAAACCAACTTCATGCTTTCACATAGGTGTACACATATGCACCTCCACATAATTATAAATATGTGGATATGTATCATTTTCTGTTTATCTCCCTGCTTCTCTGTCTCTCTGTGTCTCTGCTGTTTACCTCTCTTTATATGTGTGTGTATGTGTGTATGTATATATGATAATTTATATGTGTTTAAATAATGTCTCATTGGCAATCTATCACATTAGAAACGTTACCAAGAGTTTTTAAATCAATAAATAAAGAACATTTTAGTCACATTTTCTAGTAGTTAGAAGCAAAAAGAGCAAGCACAGATATAAATTAAGAAAATGTTGTAATTTCCCTGACAAAGTAAACCTGCTGTAAGAAAAACCCCTTCCAAATTCCTATTAACATTCCAGTATGTTCAAGCACAACTAGGCTTGCAAAGATTTAGTATGCTATAAACTCCTATACTACATGAGAAAGGTATGTTTCACTATTATATATGCCTTTTTCTACATGTATGTAGCTAATGTGTACGCAAGCATATTAATAAATAAGATCAAGTTTGCAACAGAAATGTTAATAATGAGGTTCAAAATTACTGTAAGAAAGTATGTCTGAGTTCAGTGGTTATAAAATTTAATTATGCTTTGCATATAATCATTATCTGTTGTAGAGTACCATTATAACTTATTAAAATGGCAAATAATCCAGAGAATTACAGCTTATCTTCTGATTAGGGATTCTTAATATTTATAAGAGCATTGTTTACAACTAATGTCACATTTTTAGCATCGCCTGATCTATATCCATGCATATATTATATACCCATTGCATTAGAAGACATTCATTACTTCTGTATGTGAACTTTTTATCTCCTATTAATCAAGGTGTGTTTTAAAATATTTTGAAATTAAGTCTTACTTAAAATATATACCCACTATAATACAGTAACAATCATAATTTGTGCTTACATAGTTATCTCAGTAATTATTTTTTATTTATAACCCAAAATAACTATAATTTTAAATACTCTTAACTAGTTCATGTGCCCTATAGGATAAACATAATTTAAGTAAAATGATTGTGGGGGAAAAATAAAGTCATTTTGACAAATACTTCTTTGGAAAGTTGCAGGCCAGTTTGTTACATTGGAAAAGACATTAAAAGGAAACTGAAAACTGCCCACCTGATACCTCTCTAAAATTATTTTGTTTTATTTATTTATTTATTTATTTATTTTTGGCTGAACAAGACGAAGCATATCTGTAATACTACTCCCAGCATTTGAGAGGATGAGGAAGGAAAATAATAAACTTGAAGCAAGATTGAATCACATGGGGAGACCCTGTCAGAAACATTTTAGCTCTATACCAGCAAAATAAACATATTTAAAAAATATTTTATTTATATGTTCATGTCAATTTGTATGTGTCTATACACACACTTGATGGTGCCCGCAGATGCCAAAGGAGGATGCTGGGTGCTTTGGAACTGAAGATACAGGCAGTTGTGATATGCCTGAAGTGGATCAGTCCTGAGAAATGGCAGTAATTGTTCTTACCTATGGAGACATCTCTCAAGTCCCTAAAACAAACAGTCGTGATACCCTCCTTCATTTTTCCTTTTTTCTGTGGTGAGTTCATTTCTGTAGGTAGACATGAAGACAGTATAGCACAGAGTGTTTCTAAAATCGACAAATTAACAATCCATGATATCACCAAGCTTTTCATGTCATGTTGGGTAACTGCTCTACCACTGAGCTGTATTCACAGTCCTTATTATTTCATAAATATTCAAATTTTTCATTCCAATTAATGAGTTTGATATACCTAATTAAAACTACACATAAAATTGTTTTTCTAAAATTACTTTTTATTCCAGGGAAGCTTTCTTAGCATTTTACCATCTAAATTTAAACTGCTTTTAGGAAATTCTTGGTGTGGAATACATATCTTTGAAAGTTACCAAATTTGAAAATAATTTATAAAGTTTAATTGCTTCAACTTTTAAAATACAACGAATAATTAATTGCAAATATAAAACTTATCAATAGCAAGCTATTTCACAAAGTCTGTGAGCATTTTCTACATGTGTGTCTAATATAAACCTTTTTTGTGGGTGACTTTTGCCATACAAGCCTGGCCACCTGAATTCAATCTTGAGATCCCATGTAAATGTGGAAACAGAGAACCAATTCTCCTACAAAGCTGTCATCTGACCTCCATATATGCAACACACATCCCAACACCCTCCCAGACACACACACTCACACACCATATGCACACATACACACACAAAACACTAATAGTTTGTTTGTTTGTTGTTGGCTTGTTTGTTTGTATTGAAAAATAAGGAATGTGTGACTATTTATAATAAAGGGTACAGGTGTTGACAAAGATGAAGTCATTATTTTACAAATTTTAATGGGACTGGGAATGGTTGTACACACTTGCAATCATGCAATCACAGCTGTGGAGAAACCAAGGCAAGAGAGAATCAAGTTGTCAAGACCAGCCTGAGCTGCACAGCAACACACACACAGAGAGAGAGAGAGAGA
>JABTXL010006712.1:16596282-16643620 GCA_025134845.1 Neodon shergylaensis
AGAGAGAGAGAGAGAGAGAGAGAGAGAGAGAGAGAGAGAGAGAGAGAGAATGAATTTGTGGCATGAAGGAAGACTTCAAAAAGAGGAAAAAAGAAAATTTCGCTATTTTATTTGATTTTTGTTTTGTTAAAATAAGCCACTGAGTAAGAAAACACCCCTGTCTCAACTGCTGACATTATGCTGTCCTAACTAGACACAAAATATTCTGCTTCACAGAAAAGTCTGTCTGATATGCTAGGCCTGTTAATAATATTAACTGAGTAAACAGGAAGTGCAATAAGTCAACTAATCATATGTATCAAATGTGATAACCCTGAATTCACATGTACATTTTAACTATAGCATATTCTTAAAGGCATTTTATAAGGTAGGCTGCTCCTTAGCTTAGGTGGAAAGTATAACCTATGTATAAGGAGGCATGTGGGAGGAAGGTGGTTGTTGAGATGCTTAAATTGGCTAGATACTTCCAGAGGTCAGTAACCTGATAAACAGAAATAGCAAAAACCTAAGTGGTATCAAACATCTAAAAAATCGGAATCTTTGAAAAGTAAATAGTAGATCTATTCTCTGTGTGTTAAAGACAGCTTAACAATTGCTTTAAGTGGAAAAGCATAAATACCAACTACCGAAGGGAGTTTTTAATTGTCATAATTGTAGATTCTCCAAAATTTCTCTCTTTCTCTCTGTCTGTGTGTGTTTGTGTGTATGTGTGTCTGTCTATGTGTGTATCTGTGTGTATTTTAAACCTGTGACATAAATAATGTGAACACAACTTGTACCCCACATTTCTGCAGAAACTCAAATGAGAAGCACAGAAACATTCAAAAGTAAAATAGCATAAAAAAGAACTTGTAATTTGAAGTAAATCATATCAAGGAAAAAATGTAAGTGAAGATAAACTGAAGACATCAAACATTTTTGCATAACAGCTCACATAATTTAGCATCCCGGTTATAAATGGGCTATATCACAGGCTTCTACAGCTTGGGTCAACGGCGTTGGCATTCCTGGATTCCTCTGTCTTTTCTGCTCTTTTCTCTTTCCACAGCTATGTTATAATTCCCCCAACTCAAAGTAGCGTGATGGAATAACTTCTGTGATGAGCTTGAAAAGAGGTCTCACCATGGAGCCCTGGCTGGTTTGGAGCGTGCTATGGAGAGAACCACCTGTCTCTGTCTCCATAATGCTGAGATTAAAGGCAGGAGCCACCATGCCAGGCTGTATAGCAAGTAACTCCTAAGGGATCCTGGTCTCAGAGCTGCTGGCTTCCATTTAGCAACACAGTGTCAATCTGTGGGTGGAACTAGTAGAAATTAAGTCTTCCCTGACCCTGGGAGACAGCTCTGCCTTTCCACACAGGAGGGGCAAAATGAGGTTTGTTCATTTCTCAAACAGAAATGAATGAGGAACTGCGAGAGTGTTAAACCTCAGCACCGGAAGGGGTATTGAAGGTCACCACTCTGCTGCTCTTATTATAGAGATGAAGTTACCATCAGCCAGAGAGGTTAACTGTTACTGTCCCCTTAACTGTATGTGTTTTTATGACTGCTGTCTTTGTGCCAGTGTGACTTCACAGACCAAAGCGTGTTCAAATGATCCTTATCACAGTGCCGGACAAAAGATTTGCCTCTGATTTACAACTCCTGTCAGCATTTGCTGAGAGTTTGGTGTTTATTATTTCAAATAATAAAGTGATGAAATCTGTAAGCTTGCTGAGACCCCAGGAGATCGCCCATGCTAAGTCCTTCCTATGCCTTCTCGGGCTCCTCACGATTCATCTTTTCTTCTTTGAAGGTATTACACTCTCTTCATTACTCATCTCCATTAATGTTAGGAAGCTCTTTTGAAATAAAAGGCAGATAGCAGTAACCCAATTTTATAAATGAGATAGTGGAGGAGAATTCAATGTCCAGGTCCAAAAGAAAGCTAACAATATAACTAGAATTAAAACCCAGAATATAAATCTAAGCCAGTAATCTTTTTTCTGATGGTATATAATGCTTCACTTGTCCCAGCATTTGATTTGGGGAGGAACAGAAAGGATTGCCCTATGTAGATTGATTCTACAAAATTGATAACTTTTTGAAAGTACAAGGTAGCTTTTTATCCTCACTTTTTTTTTCATTAACTGCAGAATGACAAAAACTTAACTAGGTGACACACGGCTTTCAGAGAAAGATAAAAGGGTACTTCCTTTTAAAAATTTAGAATCTAATTGGAGAAATGGCAAATGCCTATGAAAAAATAACTGATGACAAAAGACTATAAATAATAAATGTCTGTGACTAATAGAGGCTCAAACGTTGCCTGATGTCAAAGGATAAAGATGATCTCAAACTTCGTAGACAGTAGAAGAGCCCAGAAAATGTGCAAATAGAAACTTTATAAGTGGATCTCAACCTAACTAGGCATAATTATTGTGGGACTTACTCATTTATTAATTTATTAGTTTATTTATTTAAGTCTCCTACACAAAAGACTTGAAACAAACTTGTCACACTGAAGTACCTGCCAATATCCTTTCTGAATCTCATAGAAAAGAAATTGGAGAATTGACTTGAATTCGTTGGCACAGGAAAGGACTTTCTGCACAAAACACCATTAGCACAGGCACTAAACCCAACAATTAATAAATAGGACCTCAGGAAACTGAAAACTTCTGCACAGCAAAGGTCGCCATCATTCATGGAAAATGGGAGCCTACAGAATGGGGAAGGATCATTATGAATTATACATCTGATAGATGGTTAGTATCTAAACTATGTGAAGAATTTTTAAAAACCTGAAGATAAACAAAACAAATGACCTAATTTTAAAATGGGGTATATAGCTAAGCAGACAGCTCTCAAAAGATGAAACAGAAATGGCTGAGAAATACTTTTTTTTAAATGTTCAACATCCTTAGCCATAATGGAAATGCAAATTAAAGCTACTTTGAAATTTCATCTTACCTAGTCAGAGTGGTCAAGATCAATAAAATAAATGACAGCTTATGCTGACAAAGATGTGCAGAAAAGGGAAAACTTATTCATTGTTGGTGGGAGTGCAAACTTTTACAGCTGCTGTGGAAATCATTTCGATGGTTCCTTGGGATGCTTGGAAAATATCTCCCTCAAGATCCAGCTGTTCTACTCTTGGGTATATCTACATCACACTAAAGAGATATTTGCTTATCTGTTTTAATTTAACTATAACTTCATAGCCAGAAAGTGGAAACAGTCAACAGCCTAGATGGATGTCAACTTAGGGGTGGATAATGAAAATGTAGCACATATATGCAACTGAATATTACCTAGGTCAAGAAAAATAAAGTCATGAAATTTATGGGTAAATGGATGACACCAGAAAAAAATTATTGGGAGGAAAATAACCCAGACACAAAAAGACAGGTATCTACCTTACATGTAGTTCTGGCTAGTCTTAAGTCAACTTGATACCAGCTATAGTTATCTGAATGGACGGAACTTCAATTGAGAAAATGCCTCCATGATATCTGGATGTAAGACATTTTCTTAGTGATTGCCGGTGAGGCACCCAGTCCATGGTGGCTGGTGCTTTCCTTGAACTGGTGGGTCCTGGATTCTATAAGAAAGCAGACTGAGTATGTCATGGAGAACAGACCAGTAAACAATGTTCCTCCACAGCCTCTGCATCAGCTGTTGCCTCTAGGTTCCTACTTGAGTTCCTGTCCTGACTTCCTTTCATGGTAAACTGGAGCTGAACAGAACCACTAAATAAAACATTTCCTCTGATATGACAATGTATGCTGGTCCACTGGCATTGAAGGATCAGTTGTGATTAATAAGACGTCATTGGTGGAGGTGCAGCCTCAGTGGTAGTTTAAAAAAGCCCTGGATTTAATTGATCAGTTAGAGGAGCTGAGGCTTGGCACTATGAAGAGAGCCTAGTAGATGCTATTGATGAAAGTGAAGCCCAGCTGCAAGACAAGATTCCAGTATTTTGGAGGCACCAGTAGTGTAGTGTGACTACCAAGAACAGCAGCAGCAGTGGAATGGTTGAGCCAGAGCCTAGGAGACAAGCTCCGTGTTTTGTAGAAGGTGGAGCCAGAGAAATGACCTAAGCTCCTTGGAGGAATGCAGAGGACTGTGAGTTGATCCTAGACATTGGACATTGCATTATTTTCATTGCTGGGATCTACAAATCATATGACTTACAACAGCAACCAGCTTGTAAGAGATGCTGGTGCAATACTGGCACAAATGATATGGGAGTAATCTACTACTTTCTTTAAAAGATTTAAGGCCCATTCCATGTGTTTGAACCCATATCTAATACTGCTAAAGTGGTCAAAAATCTGAGCTTAATAGATCATGAACCTAGGGAAAAATAAAATGACTCCTCAGTGCATACTGCTATACCCGTATATTAGTGCCTGACTCAATCACATCAGAGAAGCTTCTTACAGTAGGTGGGAAATAATAAAAAAAAAACAACAAATAGACAATGTGCAGAGAATTATGCACTTGAAGCTCTCAGTTATAAACAGGATTTTCTCATCAAATTCTCTCTTTCAAGGCTCAAGTGTGTATGTATAAGAGGAGGTAGAAAGATTGAAGAGGCAGAGGTTATCAAAGACTCCAAAGAAACACTGTCTTCCAGACACAAATGGACTGATGCACATAAGAACTCTTATAGACTGTGGCGCACACCCAAGTCTTGTACAGATACAATCCAGGCAGATATTATTGCTGAGAACGAGAAGAGGACATAGGTCCCCACCTCTAAACCAGAAGTCATCTGAAACTGATACTAAACTGAAAGGAAAACTCACTTTTTCCCAATGGCGTCTCACTTGGTATATGCACATTTCAGGGCAGGACCCATTCCCAAGAGTAGTTAGCGAACAGGACACAAACTCAGTGGTATTGTTATAGATTTCTTGTTTCTTTTTGCCTTGTTTTGTAATCTTTTTTTTTGTCTTACTAGTCTTTTGTTTGTTTTGACGTCGATTACTGTGGGTTTTTTCTTTGAATAAATATTTGTTTTAAAGCAAGAGAGTAAATAATGACATAAAGTCAGGTGGGCAGTGAAGTGAGAAGGATTTGGAAAGAACTGGGGTGGAGCAAAACCATGATCAAAATATGCTGTATAAAAAATTTTCAATATAGAAGGAAAAAATAAAAATTGTGATGCTGAAATTGATGTGAATAAAGTCAACGACTTGGGTAAGTAGATCAGATATTTCTGTATGAAATCAAAAGATCCATAAGTTGTTTACAGTAAATGCTCTACCCAGAGAGTAAGTATATAAGAAATGACAGATAAAACTAAAAAGATAGACTGTGAGTTGTCTTATCTTGACACCATGTTTTTCAACAAAATTCTAGCACTAGTTTTTCAAACTAATTGGATTAATATTTGTATATTCATTGAGAACAAGATGGAGTCATTCCTTGTACTTCATGGAAGAAAATGTATAGTTAGTTCAATAGTTATCAATATGTTTGAGGTTTAAAGAACTTTGAGAATTGATAAAAGGTTAGTCATATGAGAAAACCATTTCTACATACAAAAATATTATGGGCAAAATTTCAGGGATTTTACAAGCCATAAGGATCTTCCCTTGACCGTAAGAGAAGAAAATTGGCTATCTATAAATTTGGAATTTTCTTGGGACACATATAAAAAGCTTAAAAATATCAAAAATTAAGTTTATCTTTTTCATCATCTTTTTATCTTATAGCAGCTTTTGTCTAGGAAAACAAAAATATTTCAGCTAAAGCATCACTTGTTTCTAATCAGCAAGTATCTGTAGTGATATTTTATTTGTGTTTTAAATATTTCCCCTTTGTGTAGCAAATTGATATTAAGGCTAGCCTTTAAATGAACTTGTTCCATTTCGTATTGAAAGAATTGATTCTTTTTCTTTTCTTTTCTCCTTTTAGTTTTTGTATATAATTCAGTATAAACCCCTAGCTTCATGAGAAAACAGCAACAAGAATACACGATTTTCATTTCTTTCATAGTATGTGCCATTTTCCCACATGTGTACCCATCTGTACATCACTTGGTGCTAGACATCCTTAACATTATCAGAGCTACAGTTAGGGAATTGTGTTTCCCTGCAGACATCCTCACTGGCTGATTACTAATGTGTGCTCCAGCATTAAGCACTAATGCATTATCATTCTTAATAACTTTGATGTGTTGTCAGTAAACGTCAAATAGATAAAATAATGATGAAGAGTACTTAATACACAACAGTATGCTGCTGGTTATGCCTTTGAGCTTGGACTGACTTAATCTTACAGTTAAAAATGAAAACTGCAGCTCCTATGGTTTTGAAGAAGATGGCAATGTTTGTAGCTATGTAGACACTAATCTAACTTAATAGCATCATACTTTGCATATTGACAAAATATATAAATAAAATGTATAGAGAATTCCCTGGGTATTGGTAGTATGATTAATAAAAACCTAGAGACATATATTGGGATTCAATCTGAAGGTCTCAGAAAAGCAAAATAGCTAGCCACTGACTCTTACTTCTACCTCAGACTGAAAAGTCAGTCCTGCTTCCAGGAATCCTCAGAATGAGACTGTACCTGAGAGCTCTCTCCTCCCATCTTATCTCTAGTGCTGGGATTAAAGGCATGCACCACTACTACCTGGTTTATATAGCAAACTGTGTGGCTGGGATTAAAGGTGTCCTGCCTGCTCCGTAAGACTAACCAGTGTGGCTGTTTCACTCTCTGATCTTCTGGCATGCTTTATTGGACACAACCCATATGCATATATATATATATATATGCAGATAGCTAGGTAGGGAACCATAGTCCTGACCCATTGCAATATCAGGTCAAGATCTCAACAGAATAAGCCAGTGACAACTGGCTGAGCAGTAGAAAGAGCTTTCATGGCTGACTCATACAAATTCCTGACAGAGAGGGACAGTAATTTATTTTAATTGACTGAGCCAATTGACACTTCACTGGTCAGTTGTGTGAAACAGCTGAAGCTGTGGCACCGCAGAGCATCCAGTTCCTCGAGTCCTAATTTGGACTGAAATAACTTGGTAGAAACTACTTTTGAAACCGACATCATGAAGTAGATTTACATTCCTCTCAAAGCGAACTGCGAAGAATAATTGAAATTCACTGGAGAAGATTTTATCACTAGAAAGCCGAAAGTACCAATGTGTCTTTGCACTGTAAATGTTTCACTGGCTTAAGAGTGGACCAAGACTCCTCTTGGAAAAAGAAATAAATAAAATGCAAGGTAACAGTAAAAGAGCCTTTCCTAGAAGTGTTGTCCTCAAGTTTCATTAGTACCCTGGAGAACATGACAGCAAATCTTAATCATTCTCAATCTATGCAGGATAAAACATTCAACTTGGAATTAGAGAAAGCATGACAAACAACTCAACTAGATGTGGTCAAAACTGTATTTGCATTCTCATATGATACATTATTATACATTTGTATTCTTATTCACTCCAAAAGACTTCTGCATAGCTAACTCTCTCCGGCCATTCTAATTTAAAGAGGAGAAACAGGAAATTATCTAAAGTTTATCCCTCTGGGTTCGAGGCAACATTTTACTCTGAAGTGCTCACTTAAACCCACAGGTCTTTTATGGACATGATTATTAGGTTGGTGCTGCTAATGGGACAGAAAAGAAAAATAAGAGCTTTGACTTACAGTTCTTTTCTATAAAATAAATGATTCTTTTTCAAAATTTTTACATTCTTGATTAATATTCTGCCCTTTCCTTTTACTTCAGCAATAAGTAACAGATCGGAGGAAGCAGAATTTCCAGCACTGGACAGAGCAATGCCCTCTGATAAAACTAGTCACTGCAGTAACTAAGGTTAACTCAGTTACCCATTCTGACACCACAGCAAGAGTAAGGGCTGGACCAGCTCAAAGTATCCTCAGGGCTCTTGCTAGAGTTCCACTGTAGTGACTTCAAGCATCCATTGAGTCTTCATTCTCTTGTAGGGATATCTGACTGTCATCTCCAGGCTATTGTGTTTATAATGTGTTTATAATCTTACTTTATCTCCTTCTTTCAACCTATCCTCCTTACCAATTACAGCATTTATAATGTGTTTATAATCTTACCTTATCTCCATCTTTCAATCTGTCCTCCTAACCAATTACAGCAGTGCACAATCAACTCTGACTTTCTTCCCCACTTTGCTTTAATATTAATTTCGTCTTTCATTTCCATCATTAACCATACCTAAGTAGTCATAAAATCCTATCAGTTTTTCTTTTGGAATAGTTCTAACAATCACGCTTTTCTCCATTGTTTATTGTAATGATTATAGGTATTATTTCTGCATCATAGCAGCCAACCATATGTTTTGCTGGCTATCATCTCTGCAACACAACAAAATTTTAACCTATCTTGTCCTTCTTTACCTCACAGTGCAACTTTGGCTCATTGTGAGCCACTCACTCTGCTGTGAGTCAAGCATACATTCAACTAAGTCATGAGCAATGAATCGTTTCCATAGAGACACTAAGTGGAAGTGTGGGGTGTCCTCCACTTTCATAACTGTTTTATTTTCCAGGTCAAAAGCTATTAAGACATCCTGAATTCTACCCATTGCCTCTTCTCTCATTAAGCCAATCTCAAAACTCTCTATCTCAAATTTTTTTGGGGAAAAAAAGGGTTCTAGACTTCAGTCTTTACTTAAATTTTTTGTCCCAGCTCCAAATCCATCTTCCACTATTATACTGGGGTTATTTTTAAAGCATAAACTTTTTTTCAGTGCTGGCGACCAATTTCAGGACCTACATATGCTAGACAAGCACTCTACTACCAGACCACATCTCTAGCCTTAAAATATAAATTTGATTATATGATTTCCCCTACAGAAGTCTCTTTAAGAGCTTCCTACCCCTGGTATCAGTTTCTCAAAACAAGGTCAAAGATTACAGGCACCAGGAGAGGCTGCTTCCAGCATAAACTCCAAAGCAGTAGTCATCTCCATGTCTGAACATTAATTTCCCAGAAATAATTTTTAATTGATTTTTATTGAGCTCTATATCTTTCTCTTCTCCCCTCCCTGACTATCCCCTCTCCCCTTCAACCCTCCCCCAAGGTCCCAAAGTACTCCATTTACTCAGGAGATCTTGTCTTTTTCTCCTTCCCATGTAGATTGCTTCTTTCATATCTGATAGCCTCTATAAAGCCATTTTGCCTTTTTTTTGCCTGCATGCTTATTTCTCTAAGTAGTGACAAGCTTCTTTTTTTAATATCTTAATATTCTTTTTTATTTTTTTTATTTTTCCATTCAAAAATTTATACTTCCTCCCCTCCTCACATTCCCCTCCCGCTCCCCCACTCACCCTCCTCCCCCCCCCCTCCTTAAGAGAGGACAGGGAACCCTGCCCTGTGGAAAGTCCAAGGCCTTCCCCCCTACTTCCAGGCCTAGGAAGTTTTGCATCCAAATAGACTAGGATCCCAAAAAGCCAGTATATGCCGTAGAAACAAGTCCCAGCGCCTTATCAATGGCTTCTCAGTCAGCCCCCATTTTCAGCCACGTTCAGAGAGTCTGGTATGATCGCATGCTCATTCAGTCCCGATCCAGCTGGATTCGGTGAACTCCCATTAGAACAGGAACACGTCTTTGGAAATCTGTGTGGCGGTTTCTCAGGAAATTGGGAATCAATTTGCCTCAGGATCCAGCAATACCACTCTTGGGAATATACCCAAGAGATGCCCAATCATACTACAAAAACATTTGTTCAATTATGTTCATAGCAGCATTATTTGTAATTGCCAGATCCTGGAAACAACCTAGATGACCTTCAATAGAAGAATGGATAAAGATAATGAAATATATACATGAGGACTACTCCGCGGTAAAAAAATAATGACATTTTGAATTTTGCATGCAAATGGATGAAAATAGAAAACATTATCCTGAGTGAGATAACTCAGACCCAAAAAGATGAATATGGTATGTACTCACTCATTAGTGGACTCTTGCCATAAACAACAGACAATAAGCCTATAGTTGGCAAGCCTAGAGAAGCCAAATAACAAGGTGAACCCAAAGAAAAACATATATAGATCCTCCTGGAAATAGGAAGCAAACAAGCTTCTTAAGAAATATTAATATATCATACCCGGCTTTGTATTTTCAATATCTACCACAATTCTCCAAACTATTTGCGAAGAGGATGAATCAAATAAATGAATGAGAGAAGGAGGAAGTAGATGGGCGTGAGAACATCAATGATGCAACAGTATTTGTAATGAAAACCTAATCCTCTACTGTGTTGTTTTACGTTATTTAAATTGAATAGTAAATATCCACTTAATTCAAGACTATCAAATTTACAATTCTCTTTTGATCCTCTCCCCAGTTTCGTTTTTCCCATCTGCCAGTCTTGGCATAATTACAATTCCTACCCAAGGTGGTGAAAATTAATCGGCTTGTAAATAATGATAAATTAGTCCTTGTTTATGAAATGCTCTCAAGACAGAAACCACTCCATTACCTCCAAGCACTTTCATTTATTAGGAAATAAATTGATGTGTTATCAATACCTAGTCCACATCTGTGATTTATGCCCTCAGTACAGTGAAGCTTTTTTTTTTTTCTATCCAGTTCTACAACCAGTTCTGCCTTCCTTTTTGGTGGGTACAACCTGTATCATTACCACTGCGGTGAGGCAAATGAAGAACACTGGTCTAGCTCTGTGAACCAATGAACATATTCAGTTGTCTTACAGTGGCATCAGTCACTGGTTACTTACAAGCATTTTGGGCGACCCTAAAAAGCCACGTCACTGAACATTCTACTCCATCAAAGGTTACAACCTTCTCACAACTGCATTCACGGAGTCTTCCCTTAGCTAACCTCCACACAGATAGCCACGCCCAAGATTCTTGGCAAAGCAAAATCAGGATGCAGAAGGGCTAATGTAGGATTTATTGAAAGCTACTTCATGTAAGGCATAAGGTGCTGGCGTCAAAGTCCTCATTCAAAGACTCTGTACAAATATAAAGCAAAATATATAGATACTCAGCAGAGATGTATAGAATGACAGAAATGTTCCAATTTGCTCTTGGTTAGCCCAGCCCTAAAACTAAGTATTTGTAGAAAATATGCAATCTCTACCATAAAATTGAAGCAATAATTGATAATTTCAGAAAAACTGTCCTCTGCCTATGTGTTATTTTAGTCCTTAGTTAAATCTTTATGAGCACACGCCTTTAATCCCAGCACTTGGGAGACAGAGACAGGTGGATATCTGTGACCTCAAGGCCAGCCTGGTCTACAGAGTAAGTTCCAGGAGAGTCAGGGCTACACAAATAAACCCTGTCTTAAAAAACAAAATCAAAGAAACAAACAAAACAAAAACAAAAAAAGAAAGAAAAAGAAAAACTAAGAATAGTTTAGGAAACACCTTGTTTTAACCAATTCTTATTAAGTCTTTCATGTAATATTCACAGCTATTTCTACACCTATTTTATAAATAAGTAACTGGCATCTTGAAAATACCTTTAAAATATATTTGTCTATTTGTGTATGTACATGCATACATATGTGTTTGTGTGAAGATTCTTGTATTACATGGTACTACAATAGACTCAGATGTCAGTCTTTGCCTTCCACTTTGTCTGAAAGATTGTCTATTGTTTCCTACCAAACAGCCCAGTAAGCTTGCCCTTCAACTTCTAGGGAGTCAGCTGCTTTTGACCCCCTTCTTGCTACTATATGGACCACAGAATTACAGATGCTTAATACAGTTGCTTTTATGTGGGTTATGGGCAATCAAACTTAGATCTTCAGCACAGCAGCTGATTTTCCTGTTGAGCTATCTCTCTTGTCTGGAGACTTTTAATCCACACCTTAACACTGGCAGCTGATCAACAACAGCATTGAGGGTAAAACCACAAATGGCTTCAGTTCCTGTTCCTCCTCACTCATAACTGCTGTCATAGTCCCTTGATCACAAGGCAATAATTTAAAAAGGCTAGGAATATTCCTTGCCAAAGATCAAGAGTGAGTGGGATAAGGATTTTCAGTACTACTAAGAAACTCTTCAAAATATTCCCACCCTCGTTTCCTTGAGCTCATTTTTGAGCTTCAGAAGAAGGATTGTATCACAAAATACCAGCAGGGACTACCTAGAACTATCCAGTGGCATCTACAGCTACAAGAAGTACTCTGTGTATAGGCTTCAGGTGTTGTGCTAGACCCTATGCAGTCATCACAGACAAAGGCAATGGACCCTTTCATGAGCATCAGCACCAGACAATGGCAATGGAACCTTTCATGAGTATCAGCACCAGCAGCATTTCCTTTAGATGGGAGCTTTGAAAAGAGCATTCCCAAGACAATGATCATTTTGAACTCTAAGAAAAGATCATATGAGAAGAGAAAATATGTGGGTGTCTGATGCTATGACCCAACCACATGACTTTTTCACAAGGAACATGTAAACTATACTTGAGAAATTCCAAAACTATTTAAGATTCTTTTTTAGAGATGGATGAAAAGAAAATAATGTGACAATTGAATTGTGACTGTTTCAGAAGACCTATTCTAGTTTTATTACTTTTAATGACCCCTTTGGATCTACCATTGATGTTTCCCTACTAAAATTTGTGTAATATTTTTAGATATATTTGAACATTGTTAGTAATTTCTACACCACATCATCACACTAGCACCAAACGATCAAGTCAAGGAAAGCAGATGTCAGAGCACAGACCACTGTTGATGGAGGGAGCGGGCCTGCTTTTCGTCCCAGCCTCCCAGCTAGCTTAACCCCCCGAAATAACCACACAGGAATTGTATTAATCAAATTACTTCCTGGCCCATTATCTCTAGCTTCTTATTAGCTAACTCTCACATCTTGATCTAACCCATTTCTATTAATCTGTGTTCACCACGAGGTCGTGGTTTACCGGCATGAGTCTAACCAGCATCCATCTTGGGCAGGAGAAACATGGCATCTGCCACTCTGCCCTTCTTCCCAGAATTCAGTTCTGTCTTCTCTGCTTACCTGAGTTCTGCCCTATCAACTAGGCCAAGGCAGTTTAATAACTAATGAAAGCAACACAAATATAGAAGGACCTCCTACACCAGACCACCAAAGCTGAATTTTCCTTAAGTACTTATGGTAAGCAATAAAGTGTAGTGAGTAACCAATAGGTTAAGCCATCTCTAGCTCTCTCTCTTTATCCAGTGACTCTGTAGCATGGCCATCTTATCCATGAAACAAATATTCACTCTGACTTTTGATTTCAAACCACCCTAGTCCATGCTATAATTGGTCGGTATTAAATATAATTTAATCTTTTATTATAGTTCTTTGTCAGCTTTCCTAGTCTTTCCATTTTTCTCAATTTTCTTTCTTTTTTATGCTTTCTAATCTTCCATCTTTGTACAATTCATTTATCAAATCACCTAAAACTGTGGTTACAGATGGGTGTACGCTGCACTGTGGTTATTGGGAACCAAACCTGAGTCCTCTGTAAAAGCTACAGGTGCCTTACCACTGAGCCATCTCTCCAGTCCCTGACTTTCAGATTTTTAGGAATCTCCACACTGATTTCCATGGTAGCTGCACCAGTGCAGGTTCCCAGCAGGAATTAATGATTCCTGTTCCTCCAGGTGCTAGCATCTGTTATTTTCTTTATGATCCTACTCCAAACAGACATGAAACTGAGTACCAAGTTCTTTGATCTGCATCATTTTTACATGTACTTATGGACCATTTATACGTTGATTTTTCAGAATGATTTTGCAATTTATTTTTTCATTGTAGTTGGTTGTTTTACTCTTTTAATCTTTACTCTTTGCTTTTTTTTTTGCATATGGGGAAGCACCACCTCACTCCCAAATAAATCACACAGTCTTTCTTATGAATGACCAGGCTTGGTTTTAGCTAACTTTTTTTAATTTAAATTATCCCATCTACCTATTGCCTCTGGGCGTTTACTTTTCTGTATTGCTGTATGTCTTTTCTTCCCTTCTTCCTCAGTGTCTGGCTGTGTGGCTGTATGGCAGTCCCCTTCTTTTCTCACTCCATGATCTCTCCTCCTAGATTTTCCCTCCTATTTGCTTTCTCTGCCTGCCAGTGCCACCTCTCCTTCCTCCTGCCTTGCTATTGACAGTTCAGCTCTTTATTGGACCAATCAGGTATTTTAGATAGACAAAGTAACACAGCTTCAAACAAAAGCAACATAAAAGATTGCAACACACTTTGCATCATTTAACAAATGTTTCACAGCATAGACAAATGTGACACATCTTAAAATAATATCCTACAGCAGCCTATTACTTGATTGGATTATTCTTTTAATGATAACTTTTCCAGTTGTTTCTATATTCTGGCTATTAATCCTGTGAGATAAATAGGTGGCAAGACTTTCTCCTATTACCTAGACCATCTCTTCACCTCGTAATTGTTTTCTTTGCTCTGTAGAAGCTTTTTAATTTAACGAATCCATCTGTCACAATCTTGAGATGATTTCCTGAGCTACCTGAGTTACATTCAAGCATTCATTGTTTTCACCTACATCTTGATTTTTTAAAAAATATTTTCTTACAATAGTTGCAATGGTTCAGGTCTTACATTAATGTCTTTGATCAGTTTTAAATTGATATTCCTGCAAAATAAGAGGTAGGGTCTAGTTTCAATGTTCTATGTGTGGTTATTCAGTTTTCCTGGCACCATTTTTTAAAGAATCTGTCTCTTTTTTTTTCCAGTGTATGATTTTGGCACCTTTGTCAATAATGGCTTTCACTATGTAGCTTTGCTTCTTGGTTTTCTCTTCTAGTCTGTCTGCCTAGATGCTGGCATTTTTGGTGTCTGTACTAAACACTGTTTATGCTATTATAGCTTTAAGTATAATTTGAATATGCAAACCTTATTTCTTAAATAAGAATAGGTTATCCAAGAGGTCTTGGAATAGTTGAGCAACATAGCAAAAGAAGTTGATTTTTCTCTTCTTATCTATCAATAGTCAATAGAGTATTTAGTACTATGATAGATAACCAATAAAATAAAGAATTGTGCTATTTAATGCTGACACAGTTTTAACATTAAATTTTAGATTGTTATCCTCCAGTTTAAAACTTGTTCTTATTCTGAAATAATCTGCTAACACTCCTTTCTTTGAATTGAATGAAAAGCTTACTTTCTTTTCAATACCGGAAGCTTTTCTTTCCCAGGCTATTTCAACATGAAGTAATTTAATAATTATGGTTGCCCAAAGAATAACAAACTGCTTTCCAAATAATCATCAAATAGGGGATTCTTTTTCATACAGCTAATATACAAGTTCATGTTCCACTGAATTATCATCTAAATAAATGTTACTATGTGGTCTATGTTTTACCCAAACCTGCACTATTCTTGGGAGCTGGTTTTAAGATGAGTTTTTCGTATCTGTCTAGCCTCCTGTGCCACTTGTTAGACTGCCATCCTTCAATTCTAAACCCACCCACCTATGTTCCACACTGCTGTGTTCTACTCATGGGTCAAAATCCTTTCTGTTTTCATTGTTGACTTCAGCTATGGGGATGAATAATAAAATAAAGATAAGGTGTTATCTTTATTTGGGAGTTGCCAAGCCCAAAGCCACGGCTCTGACAGTTCTAACATGCTAGGCTGGCTACCCAGTGTCAGCAGGCCACTTAAAGAGACAAATAATAGTGAAAAGTAGAGAAAATAGTTCATTCATTCATTTATTTATTAAGTATCAATCCATTTATTCCAAACATATGTTTATTTATCTTCCTATGCCAGACTTTCAGAGATCAACAAGAGACTCTGAGATATACCAGGGGACCAAAATAGGCATACGTTCCTCAAAAATTCATATTCTAATAGGAGGAAGAGTTGATCAAACAACAGCATCCACAAATATGTAATTAAAGGCCCGAAGAACTGTGTGAAGACAGAAAAGTACAAGAAAGTCTTCTAGATCCCTGTGCAAAGGACCCCTAGGGAGAAGGAACAAGGCAGTGTGAGACCTGAAAAAGATAACTGTGCCTGGGTGGGAAAGGGAGCATGAGCAAGCGTGAGTTCGGAGAAGGATGTTCGTTATCGTCTCGTACACTAGGCTCATCACTGCTAGCTGTGGAAATCAACAGATCCAGGAGACCAATAGGAGGCAGGAGCCAGCCTTTGGTCAGAGTTTTATCCCCAAGAAAAACATTCTAGGCGACAAGCTGTGAGAACTGAGCAGATCACTCTTCTCCCCAGTGCTGCTAAGGCAGTTCCCTCACTAATGATTCCTCAGGGGAAAAGGAAACAGGCGCAGTATGTGATGTGGAAAGGAAGGCCTCTCCAGCAGGGTACTTTAATTTTCCATGCACAAAGACAAGCTGTTGCTAGGATCGTCTGCGAATATATCCTGTTAGTCTCCAAAAGGAACGAGTTATACGAGTTATATTAAGAGAACAGATGACTTAGTTTTAAAAAAAATCAGCATTTGGCATAATTAATGTAAATATTGCATGCAATAGAAAAATATCCTAACGCCTTCTTTATTTAAAATGGGTTTAATTAATGTCAAGTGCTGTAACAAGTGGCTATACGCTCCAGGTGCCTCTCTCCTCACAGTGTGGAAAAGTTCCTGCTGCCTTGTTTACCTGCAGACTTGAGAATCTAAATATGCAGGAGGATGTTTGAGCTTTAGCATTATTTCCAAAGTGTTCTCTCTCTCTTTTTCTCTCTCTCTCTCTCTCTCTCTCCCTCCCTCCCTCTTGACGTCTTTCACTGAAAGAAACTATTCCCAATGCCTCTTGAAAATTCCTCTCTTGTAGACAAGTTCTGTGTCTCCAACAAGGACCTACCCAGACCCACTCCAGGTTTATAGGCCTAACAATTGAAAGTAAAAATGTAGGTCATCTTTATTGGCCAGCGCCTAACAACTGAATTCCTTTTTCCCTTTCTTCTGCCCATAGATTGACTCCACGGGGATCCTAAACAAGACAGGAAACTGGTTGGGGTGTCAAAAGCAAATGTCAAGAAAACAGAGAGAATTGTATTAGGCTTACAAAATAGCCAGGAGGGATTCTCTCTATGAGCTGCCTGCCTTCTTCACAAGTGAAATGGCATGCCTGTTTAGCATCAGTTCAGGGGCTGAACCCATGGAGGAACCTGTCTCTGTGCCTATTAAACACTCACGCCGACGTTTATAATGTCTAAAGCAAGATACACTAATTTTCTTAGTGATTTCCAACACAATATTTTGAAACTTGTATTACTGAAGAGACTTTCATTTTTAAGGATAGATCTTGAAGTAAAACTTATTTTGTCTCTTGGCTGATGGTTGAGAATAATAAAAGCATTCAGTGTTTTCTCCTGCCTCTTGATCTACTCAAGATTGTTGTAGTTACAGGAACAGAACATGTAGAAGATAAAATGAGTGGAGACAAAAGACTCCGTACTCTCCATCATTGCTAGTCTAAGAACTGATTGAATCTTGTTTACTTGGCCTTTTAAATCAGAGAGTTTTTTTTTAATTATTTTGGGATTTATTATTTTGTTTTATTTGTCTTGCTTCCCATAGTTTTGGTTCAAACTACATTTTCCATAATGCAAGGAGATCATATATATATATATATATATATATATATATCCATCCTTAGGTCACAGTCCTTCAATTCCAGAGTCCAAAGTTGTGGAATTATTTCAGATCAATCCAAACCTGAAATGATTACATGGTTTCCTTGGGAGTAGCATTATTAATTCAGAAGTTTCCAAATGTTTCAAAGATCTAGTTTCCCTTCATATGCAAATACAAAGAAAATATCAGCACCGAATATACTTTTTCTAACACTAAGTTTTATATTGGTATAAAAATACTTTGCCTATCTTAAAAAAACATTTAATGCCATCAAATCAAAATATCTTCATAATTTTTAAAAACTTACAAGATGAAGCTAATCCTGATTTATCTTAAATATAATTTGAGGATATTTAGCCTTCAAATGATATTTTCAGTTAGGAAATTGATTTACTATTTTTATAATGTACTCAAGGGTCTGATTTAAAACTAAAATATTGGAAAGGAGCGAATCAAAGCTGAAAATGTCTTTAATTGCTTCTATGAAAGTTCCTGGGTTCCATTTAAATTCACAGAGAGAAAGAGAGAGAGAAAGAGAGAGATTATTTTCTCTAATGTAAAAACAAATGAAGCAGGAATCCAGATATATCTGTTTACCTATCAAAACTATAGGCAACCACAATGAGGTAGTATGATATTCATTATGGATACTCATTTCCCCCATCACGGGATAGCTTTAAGACTTTCACAATTTGTTCCACATCTTCTCATTCAACATTTTGGCTTTTGCTCTGATCCTGTTCATTAACTTCTGTTCTCCTCCATGCCCTTCTGCCATCCCAGGGGGCCCTCCTGGAGCAGCAGAGATTCACCAGGTGCTTTAGTCACTGAGGAAGATCACTCCACCAGCTTCTAGTCCTTACAGACTTTACAACTGAATCAATGAATTCATACTTGTAAATATCAACTCTGCTATTTTCCCTGTGTGTCTCATCATGGCGTTTTCTCTTTCTTTCAAAGACCATGCTGTGATTTGAACAGGAACTAGTGTTTGGTGGACAGACCACTGAAACAAAAAGCACTGGACTCCTAGAAATAGCTGCCTTCATAGGTCTGTGTTATATACAGTTCTTCTCTCTTACATGATATTCTCACAGACCTGCCATTACGTTCACTATATCTGCGCTGCATTTCTTCTCTGCCCCTTTCAGTTCAGATTGGCAGTACATATTCTTGATAGAGCAAACCTCTCAAAAACTTGGTCCTTGAGCATATTGCTTTCTCCCATTGTAAACTCTGAACTTCCAGGGTGCCTATACCATTTTTTACAGCAATGCTTCATAGTTGCTTCCAGGATGACACTATCACTAACCCTGACTTCTGCTACAGTTACCCCACTAATCCATTCAGCAACCTTTTGACTATCATCAACATCTATGGCTATGAAAATATCAGTCAACTGAAATTTTCCAAATCATCAAATTTTATAAATTTCTAGTTTTGTCCACATTTTTTCTTTTTTGCCATACTTTTATAAGGAGCTAGGAGAAAGCAGACTAAAATGTTGATAAATTTTAGAAAAATGGCTTTAGCTAAATATCTGAGTATATTCCTTGAAATTCTATTTCTTGACCCAACACAGTAAACACCTTTCTCTGCTACTTATATTCCTGGACTATAATTCTTCCATTCTCCAATAGTGTGATCCTCATTTCTGCCTGGTCCCTCATTAGAAATAACTTCACCCTTCATATTTTAATAAAAACTCTTTTCATGAAATAAAAGTATGTACCATAAAAAGTGGCAGAAAATTTCTCTATGACAAGTCTAACTTCTTCACAAGTCCTTTCCAGTAATGTCTGTCATGTGCATATTTCTCCCAAGGGTCTGTTCAACTCAGTCTGGTGTTTTCTATCATGCACTTCAAAATTCTTATCTCTACCCAATTCCATTTGTTTTAATTTTTGTATTTTTAAAAATGGTGCCCTTCTTAAGATCAGAATTAGTTGACTATATTATATGCAAAGGCTGTCATAGCAAAGTGCAATACATCAAGAGCCTCGTGATGAATGAAATGCATTACTCCATAATTCTGGCAAACAAAAATTAAAGCCAAGATATCAGCAGTTTGTTTCTTTTGGAGAGCTCTAGTGGGAATTTTTTCCCCATATTGTCTTTATAATTTCTGGTGTTGTTCTATAATCATGGCCATTCATTGCTTGAACTTGCATTCCTATAGTCACTACTTCTGATATCTCATTATCAATTTTTACCAGTATCTCTCAATGATATCAGATATCAAAAATAACAGATGATCTAATGCTAGAATAAGTAGTTCAGTCTGAAGATACATGTACTATATAAATTCAAGTGTCTGAGGATAAAACTGGAAATTAAACTTTAGTCCTTATTTGCACAGTAATTTATGCCAGGTTATGATGCCATATGATGGTAAATTACCAAGGAATTTCAGTTTGGCTTGTACTTAAATGCTTAGAATTAAAATGAATTTTTACTCAAGGAGAATTGTTGCTATGTAAATAGACATAAAGAATTTGAGCACTTGCCATGAGGAGGCTAGGAGCCAAGTCTCAAGAGAGGGTGTGAACACATGAAAAGATTGTAGGTCTTCCAGCAATGAAATCTACAGTTACTGTTGATGTATAGCTAAAATGTCTTGCTATTAAATAAGACTGTGTCTTTTCTATTTTCTCAATATGGAGATAATTAAGTCAATGAAAGGAAGGAATGTATAGGAGCTTGTGATATTATTGAGCTGTGAGAAAGTTCTTAGCAACATCACAGAAGCAATTATTAAAACTCTACATGCCTGAAAAACCATGATATTTTATAGCACTTGAAAACAAAAAGGTTCAGGTATCTGTTCCATTCAGTGGAGAGTTATAAGAATTTCATGCTCAATAAAAAATGGAGAAAGCAATGAATTATTTTATGTTCAGAAAATGAAACCAAGAATCAGCAACAAATAAGCACAATAAGTTAGCTAATCAACCAAGACGACAGTGCATCTAGTACGAAACGCCTCATAAAATGCTTTCCTACTAATAAGGACACATAGTTCTTCCATTTTAAAGATAAGTAGGATCATATTCTGGGAGCATGAGTGCTATATGCCAGAAGTACTTTCTGAATATAGGTTTCTTTCCGATACAAATAATAGATGTTGGATTTCTTTTATAACAGTTTCTTATTATTGCATTTATTTATTATGCCCCCCTAACTCGTGTGTGCGTGTGTATGTCTGTGTGTGTCTGTGTGTGTATGTTTTGGTTGTCTTTTCCATCATACATTCCAGGGATCCCAGTTGGGTTATCAGACTTGGCAACAAGCACATTTACCTTCTGAGCCATCTTACTGCCTTATTCTGCAGATTTTTAAACGAAATCATTTTGTCTTCTGAAAGTCCTAAAAGTTGTAAGCTTTTCAACTATTTACTTCAATCAGTGTTTCTAAAACTATTGCTACACATGAGACGTTCATTTTACAAAGCTTTCATTAATCTCCCAGTGCAGGCAAGAGACACTATAAATAGATACAAAGGGGAAAGCTTGGGATTAGGAGATTTTTATTTCAAAAAAAACACAAGTCAGTAAAAAAAAAAACAATGAAGAAAGAAACATGCAGCAAAGGAACAGTTGGCACTGTGTGGGTAAAGTCAATAGAGCTGAAGTGGAGGACTTACTGCTACTTTTATCATGTCTAGGAGTTAAAGTTAAGAGAAAAGTTTAAAGTCTCTTGGAACTAAGTTCTGCCTAGCCATATAAGACATGTATTGAATGTATTATATCATTATCATACATTTCCTTTTCTTGAAGCAATATCTTTGACTTCATGTAAAGAAGCCCATGTTGTGTCACCAATGGCACTGAAAGTAACTTAAGAAAGGAAATGTTTCCAACACATGACAAACAACTTGGCATGAAAAACTTTATTACATTCAACCACCACCAAGCAACAGGAATCTGACACAGTGATTTCTTCCTTACATTGCATTTACTGCTCTGTATTAAATCAAAGAATGACATTAATTATTCTTCCAAAGACTTCTTCCTTGAAGCTCAGACTTCTATAACCACCTGCCTCCTTAACATTATGCTATATTATAGCATAGCTGTGTGCAACTGAAACTAAACTACATTTTCTGGATCCCTTTCCTAAACTACTTCTCATCCTCTGCACATTATTCAGTCACAACTTTGTTAGTTACCATATATTGGAAGAAGAAGCTTCTGGGATGAAAGGTGAGTGATGCTCATGTCTAGGAATAGCAATATGTCATTCATTAGAAGTCACAGTGTTTCTATATTCCTTTAGCTGAATAATAGTATTAGGTTTTCCTCTAGGCCTAAGGTCAGATTCTTGACTGCTTTATCAGTTTCAAGTAGAGGTTGCATCTCACCAAATAGGCCTAAAGTTCAATCAGAAAGTAGTTGCTTGCTCCAATAGTATTTGTGCCACTATTGCAGCAGTATATCTTACAAGAAGGTTGCTACTGAAGGTGTAGGGTGATACTGATGGTTCCTTTCCTCCTACAGTAGTGTGCAGAGTACCTTCTACCACCATAAATGGTAGTCAGTAGGAATGATGCTTTTAGCAAGGCAATAGCTCTATTTCTCCATGTTCAGCCACGTAAGTGTTTCTTCAGCATCAATATCAGGTTATAGAGATAGCCTAGGCAATAGCCTGTGATGTTTGGGAGGAAATTCTATGTGGTCCTTTTGGTCAATGACTGTACAGGATCTAACACATTCTTGGCACTGGATGTTTTTACCTGATGGAATAAAATAAGATGTGATAAGATGTATAGTTGGGGCATTGTATCCTCAGTTATATGGCAAGTCCATTTTAAGTACTTCCATTTATATAGGAATATATATATATATATATATGTGTGTGTGTGTGTGTGTGTGTGTAGATATGTGTGTGTAGATATGTATGTGTGTAAATATATACATATTTTGGGAAGCTTCTACATTGTATGTTTCCTTTATACCTTTCCACTAAAGGTTATACCTTAACACTAAAGGATCTTTGGTGTTAGTTGTCCTTAATCATATTCCCTCTTTTACCTTGCCCTCCCATTCTCCTCTCCATTTAATCCTATTATAGTTTCCCCTTAATTTTTTAAAATACTGTATCCCATTTCCCCTCACTTGGAAGATGCCCTCCTCCCCACTGACCCTTTACAAGCCGCCTCACCTCTGGTTATCCTGATTGAAACACATATATTTAAAGCTTGAAAACTAAGGTCTGGTTGATTGTTTTCAGTTCTATCCATTTCACTACAAATTCAATAATTCTGTTTTTCTTAACAAGCATAAAATATTTCATTGTGTAATTATACAACATTTTCATTATCCATTCATCAGTTGATAAGAAGCTAAGCTGTTTCTATTTTCTGACTATTATAAATATAGAACCAATAAAAATGGGTGAGTGTACATTTTTGCATGAAGATCTAGGGTCCTTTGGGTATATGCCCAGGAGTATAGCTGAATACTGTGGTAAATAAATATTCAGATTATGAGGAATATGATTTTCCTAGTGTCTGTACCAATTTTCAGTCCTACCAGGAATGAATAAGTATTATCCTTACATTGAATCCGCACAAGCATGTGCTATCTTTTTATATAGGCACCAGAAGATAGAAGGGTCTCCCACTTCTATCTCCCATGCTCATGGATCAACAGGATTAAAATAGCAAACATGGTCTTCCTACAAGGAGCAATCTACAGATTCAATGTCATCGCTATCAAAATTCCAACACAATTCTTCACAGAAATTGAAAAAATAATCTACTTCATATGGAGAAACAAAAAGTTCATGAAAGCTAAAACGATCCCTAGTAGTAAAAGTTACTGGGGGTATCACCATACCAGATTTCAAGTTAAATTAACGAGACAATAGTAGTAAAAGCAGCATGATGCTGGAATAAAAACAGACATATTGATCAATGGAATAATATTGAAGACCTAGACATAGACATAAATTCACACACCTGTGGACACCTTATTTTTAAATACACACCGAAGAAAAAAAAGTATCTTTAGCAAATGGTGCTAATCAAACCGGATGTCTGCATGTAGAAGAATGAAAATGGATCAGTATTTATGACCCTCCACAAAACTCAACTGTAAATGAATCAAGGACTTTAACACAAGGCCATGAACCCCGAATCTTAAAAAAGAGAAAGTGAGAAATAGGCTTGAACTCACTGGCACGGGAATTTTTTCTGAACAGAACACCCACTGTTAGTTACCATGGGCACTAAGATCACAGTTAATAAATGGGACCTCATAGAGCTGAAGTTTCTACATGGCAAAGAACACCATTACCTGGGTAAAGCAGCATTTAACAGAGTGGGAAAAGATCTTTACTAATTGTCATCTGATATAAGCTTAGAATCTAAAATACATTTTTTAAAAAAACTAAAAACATGCACACAAATATCAAGAAAATATACAACCCAATTAAAAATGGGGTACAGAAATGAGCAGAGAGTTCTTAAAAGATAAAAACACAAATGGATGAGAGACAATCTTCAAATGCTCAGCATCCTTAGCTGTCAGGGAAATGCAAATTAAAATTTCTTTGAGATTTCATTTTACTTCACTGAGAATGGTCAAAGTCAATGCCCCTGGGTTTTCCCCAGGTATCTAGAGATACAAACACATGCCCTCATGCTTGCATAGATAGCACGTGAGCCTTCTTCCCACACCCCTCACCAATTCTTGTCATCCAGTCCATTTTATCTTCGTCTATTCTATTATGTTCTATCACATTGTTCTGTTTATTCCTTTTGACTCAAAGCTGTATTCTCAATTTCTATCACATTATAATAGCTATTCTCCCCTAGGTGAGTCAGGGTGAAATGTGACCTGAACTTGCGGCATGCATTCTGTCTGCATAGTGGGTCAGAGCTAGTAGCCACCATGTGGAATCCCTCCCAACAAGTCAGGTTGGCTCTGATAAAACCCTAAGGACAGCGCTTACCAAAAGAACAGAGTGCACTGTTATATTTCACAATTTTGTTTATTCTACACTCCCCTGCCACAAATGAAGGGGATTTTATCATCAATTTTGATTTCACTCTAAATATCAGGGGGTGATTAGAAAGTGAAGATTAAATCAATCTCCAAATTAAAACATTTTAAACAAAATATAATACTGTTGTAATTTATTTGATTGTGCATAAATCTTATTCTATCCTGGAATTTTTATCCACACATTTTCAAGAAATAGCATAGTAATATATAACCTGGAATACTGGTAAACTGAGGCCATATGGTTGGAGTCAAGCTCAATGCCAGTGTCTACTAACATGTGTAAGAACTAAGTTTGTAAGAGGAAGTAAAAATTGAGACCAACATTGACAGCAATAGTAGACTTCTTTCTCCTGGGCGGTTGCACCTCAGGGTCTCACTCCATGATGACTGGGTATCAGAACCTGCAGCCCTGCGCTGTGAGAGAGTACTTACTGCATTGTTGAAGCAGGTGTTTCTGAAAACTAGGACAGAGAAGAGAGAAGTGGTGGGATTCATTAGGGTAGAATAGGAAAAGTAAGTGCAGGGGAAGGCATGGGTCTGTTCTTTGCCTTTGGTATGAACTGGGTCTCTGTGTTCTGGTCAAGGTCAGCTGCTTTTTCTTCTGCAATCTCAAGGGGTGGCAAAACGAATGCCTTCCTGTGACTTTGAGCACAGTTGTGGGGCGTTTGGCTTCTTTTTTCCTTTTAAAAAAGTTTTGTTGAGGTATAAATTGCATAAACTAGAACTCAGCAAACTTATTAGAGAGTTTGAATTTCGACAAACAATGCATGACATGGAACAACACAAAAACAATCAAAACAAAATATTTCTATCATCCCACAAAATTCGCTTTATTCCCTCTCTCGATCAGAACAGCCCAGTACCTCGCTCACCCGGTCCCCACATGCACAACACACGACCCAAGGGCTTAGATGACTTTCTAAACCATGCTGTCATACCAGATTCATTTTAGCACCTTCAGAGTTCCATAAAAATGGAATTATATGTGTCTACTCCCCTTCCATGCCTGTGTTTGCTTAGAAAAATGTTTCTGACATTCATTCCTCTTGAGTGCTTCAGTAACTTGTTGCTTTTCATTCCTGAGTCACAAAATTCATCATAAGAAATTACTGTTGTTTATCGCTGCTATATGAAACTCCCCCTACGCCATTCTGAGGCTATTAGAAATAGAGCTCTCATAGATATTTCCGAGAAATGTTTTGGTGAAAAAATATTTTTATTTCTCTGGTGTAAACAACTACAAGTGAAATTGCTACATCATGTGCTATTTATTTAACTTCATGAAGAGCTGCCAACAATTTTCCATAGTGGCCATTCCATCCCATAGTCTCAATAGAGATATATAAAAATTCTAGTAGTTCCATCTCGCTTCCAGCTCCTGACATGATCAGCTTTTCATTTAGGCATCTTGGTAGGTCAGCAGTGATAATCTCTTGTAGTTCTAATTTAAATTATCATAGTTACTATAAATGATAAGCATATTTGTCTTGTATGCTATAATTGGTTTACACTATTTGCTTTGTTGCCTTGTAAAGAAA
Source organism: Neodon shergylaensis (assembly GCA_025134845.1). Lineage (NCBI taxonomy): Eukaryota > Metazoa > Chordata > Mammalia > Rodentia > Cricetidae > Neodon > Neodon shergylaensis. Next base: position 16,622,402 of record JABTXL010006712.1, read on the forward strand.
CTATTACCTATTGACTACTCATAGTGACCTCTGTCTGTCCATTACACAGACTCTTTGTCAGATATGCGCATTGTGATTAATTTTTTTCAATTATAAATACTATTGTTTCAAAATGTTTCAGAATATGACTTAGCTTTCTTTTCTTTTTATTCAAAATCTCGTTCAAATGGAAAATATTTTTAGGGACCTTATACCACTCACCTATGCTTAATTCATCCAGTCATTTCTCATATCTTAATGTAAAGAACTATAGCATTTTTGACAACTTTAACATATGGACTGAAGGTATACCAATTAATTGGTTAACTGTCTATCTAAATATTTGTTTCATTAATATTGATTTACACATATTTAAAACAACATACTACATGAAATAACAAATAAGTGATAGAACTTTTCCTACTTTCTAATGTCATGAAATAGTTATATTTCAACTCTTGAGACATATCTAATGCCTGAAATATAAAGAATTTAACAAGAACCATATTCTGACCCATTATCACTAGGTCAACTTAGGAAGATAAGCATACAGCTCACCTTCTATCTGAGCATATCAATTACAAGTTAGGTTCTATGAACAGTAACTAGGCCTGTGCTGATATTGGAATCTGAACTGGCACGACTTCACTTTTTACAGGGAGCACAGTCAACAGCTTGCTAATGAAATGTGCACTTGTTATATGCTCACTCTTATAGCTATTACAGCAGATTTTCCCAAAGTGTAATGCCTTGAAATCGTGGTCAGTGTCTTCAGCATGGTCTCTTTACCTGGGAGTATAGATAAGCTGTAGCGGGGCTGCTCTTTCCACTGGAGAAAGGTTTTGCATTTAACAGACAGGTCATCTGGGGCTGTAGTTCACTAAACGTTTGAATGAGATGGGAATCACTGCTTCCAAACATCTCACTCACATGGTTAATAACTGGGAATTTGCTATGAACTGGGAGCTTTAGTCTTGCTTATGGTGTTTTCTCATTGCTTTGGTGTTGACTTCCCAACAGTGAAAGTTCTGAAAAAATGAAGTCAGCCAAAGACACACTGTCATTAAAAAGCCAGCCATAGAGGCAATAAGAGATACATTTGCTGCTTACCCTTGGTTAAGAAAATTACAAAAGGAAAGAGACTTAGACAGCTGACAAGTACGGTTTTGTCAATGCCACAGTGTAATGCGGGCATTTGGATGGGATATTTACTGATTCAGTCTACAGTCTGCCACAGTTCTACATTTTAGAGACACCCAACAACGAGCATCCATCCTCCACAGTCCAAACATCAGTTTCTCTGTTTTTACTTAGGCTACCCTGACCTCCAAAATAACCGCATAAGATAAATATTCATTTCTCTTTCACAGAGTAGAAACTAAGTTTAAGAGCAATTATTTTTTTTTCTGAGTTCTTCCATGTAAATAGTATGAAGGATAAAACAGGATTTGGGTTAAGCATAGGTTCAAATTCTGACTAGTAAGGGAGGTATTTTTAGTGCTCATGAAAAGACCAATTGATTCGTGTTATTCATGAGGCCACCTTGGCTAACCAAAGACACTTTACTTCAGTAAGCGTTCAATAAATTGAATATTTATACTGCAAATGGCTAGTCACGTGTGAGCCATGATGCTGTACATCATGCAACCAATTATTTTATACAAGGTTTTATTTATGGAAGTTTAAAATGCACTGAAATATTCTGTATATCTGGTTTGAGAAATCCTTCTGTCTGTAGATGTATTGCTTTTATTGATTAATGAATAAAGAATTTGCCTTGGCCTATGATAGGGTAGAGTAGAGCTAGGTGGGGGACAAAGGGTGGAGTACACTAAACTGAATGTTGGGAGAAAGAAGACAGAGTAGGGGAGATGCCATGGAGTCGCCTGAGGGAAAAGACACAAGCTACCAGCTGGAACCTTGCCAGTAGGTTATTTCAGGAGTCTGGGTGACTGGGAACAAACAAGAACCCTTCTACAATCTGCATCTCTGACAATTGCAGGGATTAGGCAGAGCCAATGTTATTCTCTCATTGCAAGTAAATGAACGAAGTAGACCTGGGAAACACATGGTCCATCGATGTGAGTAATGTGGAGAATGTTTAAGAAGGACACTATTGACAATGGTGTTCTTACTGTGGAGAGAAGCTACACAAGACATTGCAGTGCCCAGTTACTGTCACCTAGAAACAGTCAGTGTATTATCTGGTCCTAAAGGACCAGTAGAAGTGCCTGGAAAGTTATTATAATCCAGAAATGTGACATCCGTTCAGAATCAGCAAAGGCAAAGGCAAAAGATAAACATCTGACCTCCTTCAGTCTCCCTGGCCTGTTTGCTATCTCTGCTATGAGACAAAATCTGTTGGCTAAGAACGCCCAACAATGCAATTCATAATTAGTAATGAAATAATTAAATTCAAGATCAAGATAAAGAATCAAAAAGACCCAAAATGGCACATAGGAGTTATTCCCCACACTGTTTCAAGAGAGACAGATTTTCAGCTAAGATTATAAAATATTGGGAGTGAAAAAGAGTAGACTCTGGTTATGAAGTAAAAGTTTGCTCTTTGTATCCTTTAAGGAAACTTTACTATTTTTAATAACTGTAGTAAATACGTAAATATGCACCTCCTGGGTTTGCTCCTATTGTGTAACCCGTACTCACCTCCAGTAATTTCCTTACAGTCTCATTGAGAAGCATTTGACAAAACAACTACTTCCAGAATTATAAGGTATAATATGCTCTTCATTTTTGTTTACAACATTTGAGCTTCATCTCTCTCAATTGCATTACAAGTGCTGAAAAAAACAATTAAGAAATTAAAACTCAAATAATTGAGATCTGTTATTGTGTTGTCAAGCATGCTATCATATTTAGGCAGCCATGTTGGTGAGACTTCACAGGTTTAAGTTCTAATTTGACCTGAAAAATGACCACATTACATTCTAAGGTGGGAGCAGGAAGACTCATCGAGCCTGAAAGACCCTTGACAAAGAACTACAGTTAACTAAGGAATGATGACAGTAGGAGAAAGAGTCTTCCATCAATGTAGAGTACACCAATTGGCTATCCAATACCAAATGATCAGCCTTGAATATATATTCGTACAAATAATGTTACATGCACTATGTAATGTATTTATATATTTAGGAAAATGTATGTGTATATATTTATATAACAATTAAAGAAAAAGAGACCATGAATTTGAAAAAAACAAATTGGGGTACATAGAAAAGTTTGGCTGCCTAAACAGAAGGGGGCAATGATATAAATATCACCCCCAAAATTCTTATTAAATATCTTTAAAGAATACAAAATTACTACCAAAACTGGTTAGTCTAAATAGTGTTACTTACATACTTCCATTATAAATACTTAAAAGGAAAGAAAATAAATTTGTAATCAGAGAATAATTAGAATGTCTTATCACAAAATGTTCTGTCAAAAATTAAGAAAAAAAAAACAAATGTGAGGTAGATTCTTTTAAATCTAATACTGTGTTTGGAATGTATAGGTTTCAAATATGTCTCACAACAGAAGTTATCTAGAAGGAGATCAGTGCAGCTCTTTATTTAGGGTTAAGTCATTTAAATATTATTCCAGAGAATATGAAAGATACACGGGAGCAAGAATGAAAACTTCCATGAAGTGCGCTGCTGATCCGTGCAGGATCCTTGTCATTTACAGCTCTTCATGCTTCTTGATGTCAGGTGTAGACCAAGTGAGTGAGCAAAGTGGACACTGGCTGTGCAGATGGAGCTCATATTTGCTTTAATACTCTGAAAGTGATTCCTGGGGAAAAGTTCCTGTCTGGTCTTATTTTCCCAAATAGCTATCTTTTCCTGAGAACTTATTTTGCTTTATCTTCTGGGTATGGGTATGTGAATTTTATAGTTGACCCAGTTTTCCTTTTATGTGCAGTGTCTTCTGGGGAAAAACGAGGGAGTATCCAAAACTGATCTCAAACTACACAGATACAAATGCTGTTGAATTCTTTCATGCATTTACTTTTCCCCTCTGTTTCTGCTATGTCTGTTCTGTTATCATTGTACAGTATGCCTGTCTATCTACATATTGATTGGTCAAGTGATCAGTTTTTGAAACTTTTTGTCAATTATTGAAATCCATACAGCTACATATATGCCTTTGCTATTCACTCCTTCTAGGTATGTTTTATTTATAATTTTGCTATATTAGTTATTTTATAAAATCTCTGAAAACATTAGACAAAAATATCAGGAAAATATGAGAATTTACCAACAAGAGACTTGTCAGAAAGTCAGGAAAGGAGTTTAATGATCAGAACATTGATAATATAAACATGTGGAGTAAGAGAAGATAATGTATAAGCCAATGGAAATGATTTTTACTATGAACAAACAGAACAGAGTGATCTGATGGTAGAGATTTAGGTGGAGAACAAGGAACCAGTTATTATTTACAGTGTGGGCATTTTGGTTAAACAGGATCCTTGATAAGACTATAAAATACAGTGAAGAATGCGGAAGTTCGAAAGCCAAGACCTAGTTGAATAATATATAAAACAAATATAAAATAACCTCTTTAAAAGACAAGCAGAACTTCACATTCAGGGAAGAAAAAGACATAAAAATGCGCAAAAACATAATTAGGTAAAATCTGATTAAAAGAAAAAATAAGCCAATAAGATTTCAAATAAAAACACAAAGTGGAGAGTTGTGCTGAGAGTCAGAAAGAAACTTCAGGAGAATAATAAAGTGTTAGCAGGACAACTTTAGCGCTGCTCCCAGATGCAGAGGGAACCACAAGATAGAAGCAATGAGACCACAACATAGGAGATCCCAGACAGAACAGATGTTTCTGTATCCTTTACAAGATAAAATATAAAGACAATTTTTTTAAAAAAAAATTTAAGAACAAAGAAAATTTTTAAAAACCTCAAAACAAGGATTATCATATTTCAAGGACACAACTTTAAAATCCGGAAGACAGCAGAGAAAGATCTAAGGCAGTTTGAAGAGAAAAATGTAAAACTCAGTAAATTTATATTCAGAAAAGTACTTTGTCCTGTCACAAAAACAAAGGCAAAAATTAAAAATAAATGACGGCACATGAATGAGGAGATATCACATTAATGGAGATTAAAGACTCGGATTTAGGTTCCTGTTATACATCACTATAAACTTAAAAATGAACAGTAAAAGTTTTGGGGAATTTTAAATGTAGTGAAGTTTTTCTATGCTGAAATCTCAAAGTTTAGTTTTTCACTAAGGAGTAAGAAAAGAACAATAAAATGCATGAGGTGGAACAGTTTATACACAAAGTTTCTTGGTTTTCATTTGTTTGTTCTCTCTCTCTCTTATTTATTTTAAGACACAGAATATCCCTATGTTCCCTAGGGTGGCTTCCCACTGGGTATCTTACTTCAGCTTCCTGGGCAGAAGCAATGACAAGCGTGTGCCACCATGTAGAGCCTTTCTGACCTGACTCCTCAGATTAGTTACTTCCTTTAAAAAATATGAGGTGATTCCCTTAATTAAGTTATGTGATTCCCTGCTCCTCTATCCAACCTTGTTTTATCCCCAATCATCCCATTTCCCCAAGTTCCCCCCATCCTCCCCTTCTCACTTTTCTCTCCCCATCTCCTCTTACCCCCATCCCACCCCACCCCCAAGATCCCAATTTTTTGCCCAGCAATCTTGTCTTTTTCCCATAGCAGAGATAATAACTATATGTTTTTCTTTGGATTCACCTTCTTATTTAGCTTCTTTAGGATCACAAATTATAGACTCAGTGACCTATATTTATGGCTAGAAACCAATTATGAGTGAGTACATCCCATGATCCTCTTTTTGGGTCTGGGTTACCTCACTCAGGATAGTGTTTTCTATTTCCATCCATTTACATGCAAAATTCGAGAAGTCATTGTTTTTTATGGCAGAGTAGTACTCTAATGTGTATATATTCCACACTTTCTTCATCCGTCCTTCCATTGAAGGACATCTAGGTTGTTTCCAGGTTCTGGCTATTACAAATAATGCTGCTATGAACATAGTTGAACAAATGCTTTTGTCATATGATAGGGCATCTCTTGGGTATATTCCCAAGAGTGGTATTGCTGGGTCCAGGGGTAGGTTGATCCCAAATTTCCTGAGAAACCACCACACTGATTTCCAAAGTGGTTGCACAAATTTGCATTCCCACCAGCAATGGATGAGGGTACCCCTTTCTCCACAACCTCTCCAGCAAAGGCTATCATTGGTGTTTTTGATTTTAGCCATTCTGACAGGTGTAAGATGATATCTCAAAGTTGTTTTGATTTGCATTTCCCTGATCGCTAAGGAGGTTGAGCATGACCTTAAGTATCTTTTGGCCATTTGAACTTCTTCTGTTAAGAATTCTCTGTTCAGTTCAGTGCCCCATTTTTTTATTGGGTTAATTAGCATTTTAAAGTCTAGTTTCTTGAGTTCTTTATATATTTTGGAGATCAGACCTTTGTCTGTTGCAGGGTTGGTGAAGATCTTCTCCCAGTCAGTAGGTTGCCTTTTTGTCTTAGTGACAGCGTCCTTTGCTTTACAGAAGCTTCTCAGTTTCAGTAGGTCCCTTTTATTCAATGTTGCCCTTAATGTCTGTGCTGCTGGGAAGCGATCTCCTGTGCCCATCTGTTGTTGAGGTAACCCAGACCCAAAAAGAGGATCGTGGGATGTACTCACTCATAATTGGTTTCTAGCCATAAATATAGGTCACTGAGTCTATAATTTGTGATCCTAAAGAAGCTAAATAAGAAGGTGAACCCAAAGAAAAACATATAGTTATTATCTCTGCTATGGGAAATAGACAAGATTGCTGGGCAAAAAATTGGGACCTTGGGGGTGGGGTGGGATAGGGGTAAGGGGAGATGGGGAGAGAAAAGTGAGAAGGGGAGGATGGGGGGAACTTGGGGAAATGGGATGATTGGGGATAAAACAAGGTTGGATAGAGGAGCAGGGAATCACATAACTTAATTAAGGGAACCACCTTAGGGTTGGTAAGAGACATGAACCTAGAGCGGCGCCCAGGTGCCCAGGGCAATGTCCCCAGTTAGTTCCTTGGGCAGCTGAGGATAGGGAACCTGAAATGACTCTATCCTATAGCCATACTGATGAATATCTTGCATATCACCATAGAACCTTCATCTAGCGAGGGATGGAGATAGAGACAGAGACCCACACTGGAGCATCGGTCTGAGCTCCCAAAGTCCCAATGAGGAGCAGAAAAGAGGGAGAACATGAGCAAGGAAGTCAGGACCACGGGGGGTGCACCCAACCACGGAGACAGTGGGGCTGATCTATTGGGAGCTAACCAAGGCCAGCTGGACTGTGACTGAAAAAGCATGGGATAAAACCGGACTCTCTGAACATGGCGGACAATAAGGGCTGATGAGAAGCCAAGGACAATGGCATGAGGTTTTGTTCCTACTTCATGTTCTGGCTTTGTGGGAGCCTAGCCAGTTTGGATGTTCACCTTCCTAGACCTGGATGGAGGGGAGAGGACCCTGGACTTTCCACAGGGCAGGGAACCCTGACTGCTCTTCAGACTGGAGAGGGAGGGGGAGAGGAGTAGGGGAGAGCCAGAGGGGCGGGAGGAGGGGGAGGGAAATGGAAGGCTGGGAGGAAGCAGGAATTCTTTTTTCAATAAAAAAAATACGAGGCAGAGATTGTCTCTTGAAAATACAGTCGCTTAGGTCATATATCTGCTTTTCGTTTATCTTTGAGATTCTTTGATTTTTTTATGTGGGGGGTGGAGTGTGTGAGTGGAAATGTGCACGTGAGTATAGGTGTCCGCGGAGGCATTGGATCCCCTAGAGCTGAGGTAACAGGCAATTCTGACCTACATGGCACGGTGCTCAGAACAAAATCAACCTTCTGCAAGAGTAGTAGAAGCTTTGGACAGTTGGGCCATCCCTACAGCCCTTCATATTTTTTTTCTTTTTAGCTGCCTCTAGGAAGTCAAGTGAACATGACATAAAATGTAATAAATTAATTAATTAATGAAATTAAATGAAAAGATACAAATTTTAAATTTGAATTAAAAACCTCATTAGATTTAAGTGGTTCTTTAACTTTAAACTCATGTGAACAAACCAAAATTTGATATAAACAATAAATTGAAACTAAAAACTGTACCTCCCGCAAAGCAAAACCACTAACTGACCTTTAAACGAGGCACTCCTAAATGAGAAGATATTGGTCAACAGGCTACAATAAGATAAAAGTGATCAATTGCGGTGTTCAGTAGCACTGCTGGTATTGTGAACAGTACGGCTGTGGATACTCAAGAGCAAGAAGAGAGAAATTTGGATGTATGCACACAACATAAAACCCGGCAGTAGCAAGTTGTCAGCCCTGACATTATATACATACAAGTAATATTTCATAGACTGAGCAGATTGTATTTATATAATTAGGAATATATATGCATAAATATAACAACAAGATTGTGTGAGAGAGAGTCAGGGGTTTATACAGGAGGGGCTGGAGGAGGGGTTGAAAAGGGAACAAATATATTTCAAAATATATTTTAAGAGAAAACAAGAAATGTCAAGTTTAAGATGACAGATACCCTAGTTACTTTGATTTGATGTTTATCTAATAAATGCATATAATAAAATTCATTGTCCCCCATAATATACAAATATCACATCTCAATAAAAAGATATCATGAACAGAAAGCAGTGCTAGGCTATAAAGTTCAAGCCTCATCCCCAGTGACCCACTTCTGCCAAGAAGCTCTGCCTCCAAATAGCTGTCCAGACAAGCACCACCTGAGGGCCAACTACTTAAACAATGGGCTCTGCCGCACAACCCATCTCACATTCAAACCACAGAGGAGTTTATGCTTGATTGACAGTTTGAGGTAACAGATCCTCAGGGCCGGGAAATCACGGTTGTCAAGGCAGAAGATCATGTTACATTGGAAATCAGGAATGAGAATATGGAGTGGAAAGGGAGAGATTTGGGGAGAGAGGAAGAGAACAGGAAGTGGGCAGAATTATAAAAAACCTCACGGCTGGCCTCCCCAGTGACTCAGTTCCTTCCGTGAGGCACATTACTGAGGCATTACCAAGTGTTCAAACATTTAAGTTTACGGGGGACATTCACAACCAAACCATAGCAGGTCGGGTGATATCTCCAGATAGTAAGTGTCAGAATTGAGTTAGACTGTGGAATATGCAGTTGGTATGTCTTCAGAAGTAAAGACATGAGAGAGTTTTGGTATGGGGATGAGAAATCTCTACATATTTTGGTGGTCAGAAATATTATAAGCATGTGTAAATACATGAATTTTTAGGTGCTATGAACACATGAAATCTCTCCAGATACTAGGCCATTAAGTGGATAATAACGTTGTGCCTAAGTAATACAGGAAGGCTGGAAAAAGATCGGGACTTTTTTCCACTTTCCCACAGCCTCCAAACCTTTTTGCACCAGTGTAGCAATGCCACAGAAAGTCAAAGACAGCAACATTTCCCATGAACTGTGGAATTACTGAGTTCTCTGAGTGCATATTTTTTCTTTGCGTTTTAACGAAATATCACAGTGAATTTCTAGAAATGATCATGTCAGCTAGTTATTAGTATCCTCTTAAATTTAGCAACAGCGTAGTTATACATGTGATCTAATCACAGAGCTAATGAACATGATAGGAATTTAATCCAAGAAATCTGGCTCCGGAGCCCCCACTGTGAACTTCCAAAATAACTCGTGGTAATGGGTAGAGGGAATATGGGTTTTATTCAGAACTTGATGTCTTAAAATATCTTTTCACACAAACAATAAGAATGCATGGGGAAAGTTTCATCACTGTGCTATCACTGTCCTACCTTACACAAGTGAACCTACAGAATTATGGTTTTTTAGCTTTTGGGTTTTTTTTTTAACTTGGACATGATTCTTGGCCAAGAAACAGCAGTAATATGCATTCGAACTGTCCGTTTGACTTTCTCTGAGAGAAAACATGATCAGCCGAGGAACATTTCCTTTGCTAATTTTCTCTTCAAACCTCATTAACATTTTGAAATTTAAGTTTAAATATAGAATTTCTTGAGCTCGAAATTGAAATTTAGATACACCTGTCAGTCAAAAGTAAAAAAAAAAAAGCCAATCAGTGAAAGGAAAAAGAGTTGGTGATCAAAACTTTATGTCAGCAGTATGTGGAAATTACCTAGTCCATTTGTAATAATAGTATATCCATTATAGATTATGTCTTGTTAAATCCTACAAGTTTTTAAGAGACAGGAAGTAAATTAGGTTTATTCCTTTCAAGTACTATAGAATACCAGTGAAATATGTACCTTCAGTCAACACCTGGGGCAAGTTGTAAAATGAAGGTATGTCATTGATATTGGTGTCTAGAAGTGGAGGAGTAAGCCCTTTGATTTTATTTTTTGTTAAAGCAAAAACACAGCCAATGCACTGATTGTGCAGAAGCAGCCAATTGGGACAAGTGTCTTAAAGACAATCCAGGTGACGTCATGTTAATGTGATGATTATTACTTATAAGGTAATTTCTATGTTTATTAACATCCTAAAACTATGAACACGGCAGCATTAAAAGGCAAGCCATAATCATTGTCCATTTAATCCACACTGTGTGGATCCTTGCTTTTACAATACTACTAAATAACAAGTGGTCCCAGCTGTTCCTGTCAACATCGTTCAAGAAGTGGGAACTTTCCATCAGGCATTTGATTCTTGTCAACACATGAAAATTGCCTTGATGCAACAGCCTGAAGCACTCCACAGATCCCTTTCCCATCATTAGCTGTGACCACCCCATCTCCCACACATGCGTATATGCATAAGTTCCTTGAATAGCCCAGAAGTTGATAAACATGACTGGAAAATATTCATAGAATGTTTTACTTAAGCCAATTACTTGGGACTTCATAAAATTACACAATTCTGGTTCTCTAAAACAGGATGACTATTTATTCCCCAGTGTGGGACTATCGGTTATACATAGATTATATTTAGCTAACAGCACCTATTTTTTTTATGCCAGACTTTCTCTTAAATGTCAATATTCAAATTGCTTTCCAAATAGCAATTTACTTCAATTCTGTCCCCAAACAGGAACATGGATTTCTATAGCTAAATGTTTGTCTATTTATAGGTTTTCTTTTTTACAAAATTGATCAAATGTTAGGGGCTACATTAGATGGACATGTTTTGGTGGATGCTCTATATAACTGAATATTTTAATAAAGAGTTATTCTCTACACTTGCCCAGTTCCTGGAATTGAACAAGACAGAATTAGTTGAAAGCCTATACCCTAAAACTACATGGGTATGATTTAATCAATGATTCATATATATACATATATAAGCTCATCATTCATCTTGTGTGTATTTTTACACTAGATGAAAAAATTTTCTGAATAATTCTTAAGTCATTTATTTCAAAGCCCACAAATCAGTTTAAGTGTTTAGAAAATGTTCTCGGTACTTCCAAACTGTAGTTGATTTCCAAAGAGGACAGAAAAACTGTGATGGGAGCCAAAGAGCAATCCCAGGTGGGAGGGAAAGGCAATATTGTGATTACCGTAAAGGGGATGCATTTGACCTGGGGCCGAAGACACCTTCAAAGAGTAAAATAGGAAGAAAGGAGCTATGTGTTGGAGATCACATTTATTTCAACTTTCATTCTGAATAGAAATCTGAAAATCCTGAAAAGAGGAATAAACACCACTTGATCTCTGGAATTTGATTTCCAGTCCACCCTCTTCTGAAGCTCCAGGGCGGGTGAATCATTTTCTGAGTCTCTTCTGAAGTAATTTCTTTTTGAGAAACTCCAAAACTAAAGAATAGAACTCTTTCATAGACTGACAAGCTAATGGAGTTCCTGGCTGTTTCATCATAGGGCCCAAGAGTCCAAATGTTAATGTAATTGAAAAGCATAACTATGTAAAATAGAAAAGGTTTACTATACTAAAGAACACCATGAATAGCAAACATAATAGAAAAATAGTCCATGAATACATAATTTGATTCAATGTTATTAAAATGACTAGGAGGAGGGTAGTAATTGCTCTGTGGATAAGAAAAGAGACAAGGCCAAAAGCAGAAATAAGGATACTTTTGGGGAAAAAAATCAAAAAACAATATGGAACAAATATCTAAAAATTTGAAGAACAGATTCATGTAATGAACACAGAGAAATCTTTTAGAAAAAAAGTTGGCAATATATTGTGTAAAATAAGAGAAAATAGATTTTAGACTTTGAAGGCTACACATGTTATTCGTAACAGCTACACACATTTTTAAAAACAAACTATTTAATACGTACTTTGACCTCCAAAGCATCATAATTACTCAAATACCTAAAACAAACATATTAAAATTGGTGAAAGTAGCAGATGAAAAGGATATAAACAAGTAAATTAATTTATTCTAGGACCCTGAGAGAAAAATTAGCAGCATAGAGGAAATGTTAGGAAAAAATTAGTTATGAAGCCATCAACATATGTTAAAATGCATCATGACCTTCAAAAACTCAGCAGGTATATTGAGATTTTGAAAAAATAGTTGAAATGTTTTATATGAAAAACCCAATAAGTCAAATAAAAACACTGAAAATCCTGAGATATAGAATTGACCAATCAGAAATAGAACATGAGATATTAAAGAACAAGATTTACAAAAATACTACAATGACAAAGATCACATAAATGAACAACACCACAATGTCCAAAAACTTGAGAGAATTGAAAGACCCAAATTTAGAATCAATGGAGCAGAAGGAGCTCAGATAAACACTGAAGTCACAGACAATGTAGCCTGTGAAATTCTAGTAGGACATTCCTCATATATTCCAAAACAAGAAACATCTGAAACTGCAAGTTAACATGACCAAATGGAAAGCTATTCAGAAAGTATGATAGACAAGAAAAAATGCAAATCTGATCAAGAACCCAGAGCTAGAAAGTTCATAGGCCCCAGGAGTTAACATACCATTATTATGATGTGTGGCTACAATACCAAGTATCCTCTAGATTCATACTTCTTTGCTCATCTCTTGTCACTAGTTGAATCTTCCAGTAGCAGGAATGAGTTACATCTAAGTGAATTGTTGACCCAAGGGATCTCATGGGAACCCCCAAACAACTCAGAATGTTGCCAAGACTATAGGTTGCTCTTCACAAAATGAAGGCATGTCCCCATTGCTGAAGACAACACCTACAAAACTCATTGAAAATAGAGAACTCAAGATGGTGCCTAAATAGAATTTTCACCCCTTCGTGCTAATGTATTTGACATAGAAAGCTCCACGGCACACTACCAAAAATGACATGTAAACACCAACCCAGTCACAAGCTTTTGATCTGCAAGGGTGTTCTGCCTGAAAGATATGCTAGTGCAATAGGGGACCCCACAGGACCAATGCATATATGAACTCACAGAGAATGGCAGTATGCACAGGGCTTTAACAGGTGTTCTGGATTCTTTTATGTCAGCTCAATACAAGCTAGAGTTATCTAAGATGGGAACCTCAATTGAAAAAAAAAACAGATGCTTTCATAAGATCAGGCTGAACACAAGTCTGTAGAGCATTTTTATAATTAGTGATTGATGGGGGAGGACCCAGCCCATTGTGGGCGGTGCCATCGCATGGCTAGTGGTCCTGGGTTCTAAGAAAGCAAGCTGACCAAGCCATGATAAGCCATTAATCATCATTCCTTTGCATCAGCTCCTGCCCCCAGCTGTCTTTGGCTTCTTCAGTGGTGGACTATGATGTAGAAGTGTAAGCCCTCACTTCCCAACTTGCTTTGGTCACAGTTTTTCATAGCAATAGAAACTTGAAGTAAGACAATGGGTATGGAGCAGATGGGGTTCTAGAACTAAAAGAAGTGAGCACACGTCCCCATCCCTAACACAGAAGTAATCTCTAATTGATAACCTGTTGTGAATGAAAATTTAACTTTATTCATGGGACTCTCACTGGGGAAGCAACTCTTAAGGGCACACTGCATGCCAGCAGTAGATAGCCAAGAGTAAACAAATTCATGTCTTATCAGTGCTTTTGTTTTTCTTAATTTTAGCATACGTTTTATTTTATTATTTTAAATTATTTTATTAATGCTTTTCCTTTCCTATTTTACTCTACAGGTCCTTTGGGTATATATTATGATGCCAAGTTTAGTGTTTTAATGGAAATTCTCAGTGTGCAAATGAATAGGTGTCTGCGTCTGTATCTGTTTCCTACACCTTTTCTTAGACACTCTTCCTTCTGTTTGTTTTGTCCTGTCCTTTTCCAATATTGGTATAAGAATGAAAAGGCAATCAAATGTCAGTGAAAGATATTTCAAAAGCAGAGAGGGAAACAATTAATATGAACAACATGCAAAGAGATCCATAAATAAATAAAGAAAACGCAAACTAATAGAAACTTGCATTTCCATGATGGAAAAGATATAGCCAGCAATAATTAGTGATGTGGAAAATGCAAATCAATGCCACAGTTTAATACTATCTTATATATTTTTCATTGTCAAAAGTTTATGTGTCTTATAACCCCAAGCTTCAAAGAAAAATATGGACTTGTATTTCTCTACCATATTAACTAGTGATTTCTGCAACCATAAAAATTGTCCATATCTACAACACAAATATACAGATATACTTATAGCAAGAACCAGCTTATAGTTCTGTGGTAGAATGCCTGCTTACCATGCATGCCTCAAGTTCACATGTTAAGCCAAAGAGGAATAAAAGACAGACAAGTGCATAAAGAAAAAAAACTTCAAAACAACCCAAAAGACCATATGTAGGGAAGTACACAAACACAATTATGTTCAGAAACTGAAATAACTTGTGACAGACAAACACAATCATATTCAGAAACTGAAATAACTTACAACAGTGCATAAAATGCACAGTGTTATGTTTTAGTAGAATCCCAAATGATAACAGGGAAAGTGATGTACTTCCTAAAGCTTAAAAGTTTAGTGCTTAATAAAGGATGTTTTAGGAATACACTTACATGTGTTAGCAAAATTGAAAGAAAAAGTATTAGAATAGCGAGACTAGATTAAGTGACTGGTGTGTCTAGTTGGAAAAAAGAGAAAAATGTGGGTGGTTTGAAATCAGAGCCAAGTCCCTCACTTTCTAGACAGTATGGTCATTGGTCTTTTTCCATTATTCCTAAGACTTGCTAATGAAAGTAAGACACCTATGAGCCAGTGTTGAATGTGCCATACAACAATGGTGAAGACTTACCTATAATCCAATTTTTATCTATTAGGTTCAATTTAAAAGTTCACAATTAATAAAAAAAAGTTGTAATTTGAAGGAAAGAAGGGAGAAGTATATTGGAAGGTTTTTGAGGGAGAAATGTAATTCTATTATAATCTAAAATTGTTACATTTTTTAAAAAGTGTTATAAGATGTAGCTTTCCTCCAAGCTTAAAAAAATAAGGTGGAATGCTCCATAAAATTCAGAATAAGAAATAGCTTGGGAACAAAACCTGATCTTTTGAAGAGAGGAAACACTGGTTCATTGCTACAAAAACTAAAGGCCAGTCCCTTGTAATATTGAAAAGTGTCTTGGATTTTAGTCTTACGGTTGACAGAGTATTGGTATGCAAGGCTATCTACTTTTGAAAGCCTATGTTAGGTCCACAAATTCCCTAGCCCCAGAGAGATTGAACACGGATTATGTTTGAGTGTCTTGAAAACAGTCTTAAAACAAATCCTCCTCTTGCTTTTCCTCTTGTGAATTCTATTGTGGTTCTTTCTTTATGTCCAGCAGGTTCAATTCAATTAAAAACAGATTGAGGTAGTGAATTAATTTTTTTATAAAATGGTCTGTATCTGGCAACTCCTCAGAATTTTCAGTATGTATATTCTTGGCCTTATCACCCATGTTATGGTTTGTAGAAAAGAAAATATTGAATTATCCTGTGTGGGGAAAAAAAGCCCTGCAAATACCATTATGTTATTTTCTGAGTTTTAGCTTTAAGGTCTCACAGATTCCTAGAAGAATCATCATCAGTTTCTCCCACCAGGGATACTGGCTTTCTAATTCAAGATGCTTTTCTAAAGTAGAGATGAAATTTTTTTCAGAAATCTATTCCAGTATTATTAATGTCTATTGATAATGATCAATAGGGGGGTTTGGTGAACACTTTTTAATGGCCAATTAATGAAGACTTTGCATCTACATCAACTGAAAAGATATTTTAAAAAATAAGGTTTGAATATACGTTCAATTAAAGATAAAAATGATATATTTTCATTTTAAATAGGTTTATTTAATACAAAGCAAACTTTTGTCAGAGAACAGTGTAAATTTGGGTGGATGTGATGAAGGTGAAAAGTGAAAACCATTATTAAAGTGTGTCCACTAATGTTTGAGGCAATTTAATAAGCGTCAGATCTTAGTCTATCATTGCTTCCTTTCTTTTGAGAAAGTTGAATAGTAAGACACTTGGGGGGTCTATGAAATATCAGTTAATTTTAGTGGTCAGGAGTAAAGCATGTAATGACTTTAAGTTTAGTAAGAGAACCTGAGCCAAGTTTCAAAAGAACTTCTCTAATGCATGCCATACTGGGCTCAGTTTTGAGCACAATTATGTCACAAGTTATTGAATCCCCATCATCTGTAAGGCAGAAAACCTTTGTGAATCATTTATCTGCTGTACAATTTGTATTTAGAATGCATAAATAGTGGTAATAGGTTAGTAATAAAAGGGCAGAGGACTTTAAAATTGGGTCAGGGCACATCTTGAACCCTTGCAGAACAGACCCTACCTTCTACATGATAAATGTCTCTTGTTATCTCATTACAGAGAATCAATTTGTAGAATGTGAGAATGGACTTCTCTAGAAGAATCTTAGCTGGCAACATATTAATAAACTGCATTGTTTTAGAAGTAGCAATGTTAGTGTTCAAAGGAAACAGCATTTGTGAGTAGAGATGGTCAAATATTAGTTTACAGCACTTGATTCTTAAAATCCAGTCCATTAGCGGGCATGTGGCAACACCAGTGTGACCTCCCTGTCTGACATCTGACCTTTCACCTGCACAAATCTGTTAACGTTTCGCTTCAGAAACCCATTCGGACCACGAGCACAAAGACCACTTTTCTCTGAAAGCATTCTGAATCACCACCTCCCCTGGTCACAGAGGCCAGCAGAAAAAGAATGTGCTTTCCCCTGCTACAAGGGGAGCAATTCAAAACCGATTTGTCAGCTGTGAAAGGAGAAAATAGAAAGCATGTCTGCGGGCAATGGCTTTGATTTTTACTTCTGTTTCCTTTTTCTTCTTCACTCCTCTTCCCCCTCCTCTCCGTCTCCTCTTCCTACCCGTCAAAGAAATTTAGAATGTTTTTGACTTGGTTAAAAAATACAATTACTTTATGAAATAAAATTTTCATTGAAACAGACTTACTAACAAATCACTTAGCATGAATTTTAAACAGCTTTCTGTGTGTTGGTAAGAATAAAAACGTGTATGCTGTTATTTTGGCTGACCTAAAGTTAGAGGGTCACTCCCACTATGATTCACATTATAACCTTTAGAGTCAAGTAGTTTTTTTCCTAATGACACACAATAATTTCAATAGGAACACTGGGAAGTAATTACATCTTGGCCAAATAATAAAAAAGAGAATTTTTATTATTGGCACCGTAATTTGGCTGAGGTGCTCACGGCTTGTGCAATTCGTGTTATTCTCATTTTATGTCATCTTAATTAGAAAGCATCTGGGAAATGAACACCCGAGTGGCAGAAAGTTAAGAGGTGGAATGACAGCTCTTCATGGTGTTTAATGGGCTGGACTGAAACAACTTTTTCAGGTCATGAAGCCTTTTGATCATTACCGAATAATTAGTGCTGGGAAGTGCCATGAAGTTAGCTTTGCCATGCACCTGTGCTGAGGAAACTTTAAGGGAATACTCATAAAGGTGGCTTAGCGTCTGGTATCAGAGTCAGTTCTCAGTGTAAAGTTTAGCCACAGCCATGAAGTCTCTGCACTCCGGGCACTGATGTAGCCGTGATTTGTGATAATACCATGCTGTATTTCATCCTCATTTCTGATCGCACTGAAGTTGCTCTATGATGTCACACCTTTACAACCACCCGTGTACAACCCCACTATTGTCTTCACAACAAGCCTTTGTGATTAATTAGGCAATTGCATCTTCATATATTTCTTTAGTAGCATCCCTTAAATATAGCTTTACAGATGAAAGAACTTTTGAACTTCATGAAAAACATTCCCCAAATCACTGTAAGATGTTACCTGGCAAGCATTCAAAACCCTCATAGTTAATCTATATATGTGTATCTAGGCAACCGTAGGATGGAGAATTGGCCAGTTATTTACTGGTTGTCATGATTACAGATTCTTCTAGATACAAACTAGAGTCCAAAAAATAAAGAGTGATTAATGTCTGCCAGGTGGATGCCGCTGACTAATCGAATTGTTCCAGTACTGTAGCAAGCATCAATCCAAGACTCGAGTACTTGATAATGCAGAAGCAACCACAGGCCTCAACTGTGCAGACAGCTAACGCATCAGCATAACTTCATCCACCCATTCAGCAGATATTATTTAAGTCTGTTATGTGTTAAACACAGTTCTAAATTTAGACACAGCAGCAAAAAGAAAATTTCATTTTTTATGATGTTCTATGCCTAGTGATCTACTTGAAACATTAGCCAAATACTAAACAAATGGGGGCTGGAGAGGTGGATCAGTGGTTATGGGAACCAGCTGCTCTTCCACATGATCAAGGTTAAAGTCCCAGCTTTCAGACTGCAGTTGACAACTATCTATAACCTCAGACTCAGGGGATCTGATGCTGTCCTCTGGCTTGGTGCACAGACACAATACCCTTACACATAAAAGTAAATAAATAAAAATTAAAAATTTATTAAAAATGTCTTTATTAAAATGTATTCAATATTTTAATATACTGTCAAGTAGTCAGTGTAGGACTATTTTTAAACTAATAGACTTTAGAGCTTCGTTTGCTTCAGTATTTCAGTTTTAAAGTTTTAACAGTTATATGAGACTTTCTAGTTTCATTGGGACTATTACTGTTTATTTGTTTGTTTTGTTTTTGAGACACAGTCTCTCTGTTATTGACTGTCCTGGAACTCCCTGTGTAGACCAAACTGGTCTCAAACTACCAGAGATCACCCTCCCTCTACTTCCATGTGCTGGGATTACGGGGATGTACCACTTCTCCTAGTTGAGACTTTCTCATTTAAACAAGGTGTAGTTTGCTTACAAAATGCTTTATTCCTAGCTAGTGTCTAATACATCAGACATCACAATTTATGAAGCACATGACGGTGCCATAGTTGTGACTGATATCCTCTCAGAATTCTTGAAGACTTACAAAGAAGATCTCGACTTCATAGCGAATCTGAGAAATACGTCACTGCCAAATACAGTTACTGTGTGTATCAATATTAGAGCAAGCTGCCTACAGTGAAATACCAAGGACTATATTCTTCCCTGAGGCTCAAAATAAATGAAGCCACAATATGGGAGAAACACCAAAGAAACTTCCTGTCTCAATCCTAGAAAGAAGTATGAGAAGGAGGAAGGGTTTTGTATGTTGGTTTTGTTACTATTTGCACTGGGTCTTCCCATAGTGCCCAGGCTGGCTCTGAATTTATGGACTCAAGCCGTTCGTCTGTGCCCCAGCCTCCAGGATAGCTAGAACAGCAGACACAGCCAGTTTTCTTAGAGATTTTGAACCTCAAAGTGAGTTATTTATTCTATTAATTCACACTACAATGTGTGGCCTAAAATGTCATGTAGAATTTAAAAAATTTTAAATGATCTCAGGTGATCACATCAATTATTTAAAGACATTATTGGTTATAGAAATTCAAAGTGATTTAAAAGACATTAAAATATTTTAATGTGTCTTGAGTTTATTAAGATAATAAAGGTTTAGCTCCAAAATAAAGCCTCTGTGTAGTATTCCTAGTAAGGATTGTTGAAAGCTTCTGATTTAGAACAAAAAAAAGCAGATTTGAGTCTGGAAAGACGTCTCAGAGATTGACTGCACTGGTTACACTTGCAGAGATTTGGTCCCACCCCATACATAGTGGCTCACAACCATCTGTAACCCCACTTCCAGAGGGTTCAAGGCTGTCTTCTAATCGCCACAGACACCAGGCATCTGTCACATGAGAAGTACATACATACATGCAGGCAAAACATTCATACACATAAAATAAAAATTTAAAAGATGTCAAGTTAATAAAGAACTCTCACCTTCAGCCTTGTTTCGCAAGACACAGCCCGAAAACAGCCCATGTCATCCAGGCGTTTTAGATCCAAGGCAAGTGTTCCGTTTATAAATTGATTACGTCTCTGCAGGAAACCCTGGACTGTTGCTCTTTCTGCTGTATAACGGTTGCTTTTCTTGTGGGTGTACTTTAAGTTCTAGGTACCCTCGGAATTAACGGAAATTTCTCATTTCCTGCCACAATTCTTTTGCTAGTCTCTGGCTCAGCACTGAATACCCAAGGGCACACCTAAGTGTGAACGTTAATTTAATCCAGTGTCTCATAAATTTTGGGTTATAATCTTCCATCGCAAAAAGTCACGATTAAAATAATTGATTAAAAACTTTAATTTTGGGTGGAGAGACGGAGAGCTAACGGTTGTGCGCAGCCCTCCCGCTGGAGCTTCGGTCTTAGCACGGACCCGCAGTAGAATCGGCGGTCTCTTCCTTCTCCTTCCTCCCGGGAGATTTTTTTGTTTGTTTGTTTTGATCTTCAGCTACATTTCAGCTTTGTGAGAAACCTTATCAACAAAGGAGATGGCTAGCAATGTTACCAACAAGACAGAACCTCGATCCATAAATTCCCGTGTATTCATTGGGAATCTCAATACTCTTGTGGTCAAGACGTCTGATGTGGAGGCAATCTTTTCAAAGTACGGCAAAATTGTCCGTTGCTCTGTCCATAAGGGCTTTGCCTTCGTCCATATGTTAACAAAAGGAATGCCCGGGCAGCTGTAGCTGGAGAGGATGGCAGAATGATTGCTGGCCAGGTTTTAGATATTAATCTGGCTGCAGAGCCAAAAGTGAACCAAGGACAATCAGGTGTGAAACGATCTTCAGCGGAGATGTATGGTTCCTCATTTGATTTGGACTATGACTTTCAATGGGATTAGTATGACAGGATGTACAGTTACCCAGCACTTATTCCTCCTCCTCCTCCTCCTCCTCCTCCTCCTCCTCCTCCTCCTCC
>JABTXL010006712.1:16643630-16709081 GCA_025134845.1 Neodon shergylaensis
CTCCTCCTCTTGCTTGAGCGGTGGTGCCTTCTAAACACCAATGTGTTTCTGGAAACACCTCTCGAAGGAGCAAAAGTGGATGCAATTCGAAGAGTGGACAACGGGGGTCTTCTTCCAAATCTGGAAAGTTGAAAGATGACCTTCAGGCCATTAAGAAGGAGCTGACTCAGATAAAAACAAAAAGTGGATTCTCTGCTGGAAGGCCTGGAAAAAATTGAAAAAGAACAAAGCAAACAAGCAGTAGAGATGAAGAATGAGAAGTCTGAGGAGGAGCAGAGCAACGCCTCTGTGAAGAAAGACGAGAGGAACGTCAAGATGGAGTCTGAGGCGGGCGCAGATGACGCTGCCGAGGAGGGCGACCTGCTGGAGGAGGACGACAATGAAGATCGAGGGGATGACCAGCTGGAGCTGATCAAGGACGATAAAAAAGAAGCCGAGGAAGGAGAGGATGACAGAGACAGCGCCAATGGGCCTGACTCCTAAGCACATAGCGGAGCTTAGAGATCTTATCCCGTTATTCATTTACCTAGGCTCTCGTGAGAGATGGAAGTAACACCAGATCCTCTCCCCTCGTATCTTCATCACATTCACAACTGTTCGCCCTCTCCTTATCCTGTGTTCATTGATTCATATTTGCCTTGTGCCTAGTTCCATTCTCACTTTCTTTGATGATGCTCCTTAGTAGTTTTGTTAAGTCTTACCCTGTAAGTTTTGCTTTTAATTTTGATACCTCTTTGACTTAACAATAAAAAGATGCATGGTTTTTATCAACTGTCTCCAAAATAATCTCTTGTTATGCAGGGAGTACAGTTCTTCCCATTCATATAATTCCAGGAGTTGCTTCCCTAACTGCAGAAGCATCTCATTTACTTGTGATCCCCGAGAGCAGCTTTGCATTCGAGGTGTGGGATTTCCCTCACTTGAGTGGGGCTGTTCAACACGAATGTAACAATGTATTTTTGTGAATGAGAGTTGGCATGTCGAATGCATCTTACAGGAAAATAGTGTAATAGTCTTAATATTTGTTTTCTAATGTTAATACCATGGGTTATTTTTGTGAATAGCCTGATGTTTGGGATCTTTTTCTCAAAATAAACAATTCCTTATTAAGCCAGGAATTTGAAGGAAAAAACTGAAAAACAAAACTTAAATTTTCTTGCCTGAGGGAAAAAAATTCCTCTTTTATAAAGATTTTCTTTCTTCCTGGGAACAATGTTTCACATTAAAAATAATAATAAGGCATCATTTATTATTACTGAAGAAAACTAATGAAATCACTATCATTTTGAAAAATAAATTTTTAAAGTTATATTTCCTAATGGTTGTATCTTTTCTATCAGGGTGCATGCAGCCCTCTGGCACACTTTTAATTCATGCAAAAAACCCTACACCAAATGGAGATCATTTAAATTTACCTGAATTTTTTTAGAACAGGAAATGTTTTCTTTTTTTTTTTTCTGTTTTTGTTTGTTTGGTTGGTTTGGTTTGGCTTGGTTTTGGTTTTTTGAGACAGGGTTTCTCTGTGTGCTTTGGAATCTGTGCTGGAACTCACTCTGTAAGACCAAGCTGGCCTCGAACTCACAGTGATTCACCTGCCTCTGCCTCCTGAGGCTGAAATGAAAGGCCTGTGACACCACCACAAAATAACAACAACAAAATGTCTTCTTTAGATTATACATAAATGTAAAAATATTAAAATATTAATTAATGTGGTATTTTGAAATTTTAAAATACTCATTTTAGAATAAAAATTATGTCCTGTGTATGAAAAGTACTTACATAAAATCACCAATTCCTTTTCTTCTTATTTTATAGCAAAATTCGATAATATTTACTTCATAATTAAGCCAGTACGAATCTTGAAGCAGATTTTATCCAAAACATTAGAGTTGAGAGACTTTCAAAGTGACTCTTTGCACACACATCAGCTATCAAAGCTAACCAGGGCCTTTCTCCAATATTCTTGTGCATTTGTCTTAATTGGTGGACAAAACAAATGCTATGTAATCTACTATTTTATCTTTTCAGTGCTGATAATGAAAGCCAGGGCTCTGTGACAGGCTAGGCAAGCACTCAAGCCCTGAGCCCTGTTATGCTTTTCTTAATGTGTCAACTCTTTTTAATGCTGTTTTCATTTTCTTACTTCCTTCTACAGGAGGCACTTCCCTCTATCGTGATTGAGAGCAACTGTGGGAAGAAGTGCCCTTTCAACCCCCCTCCCCCCTTATCCGTCTGCCTTATTTGTTTGTTTTTGTAAAGAATGCACTATCTCCTTCTAGACTCATAACCTCCTCAATTAGTACTTATTATCTAAACTACCGTTCTGCAGTATTCTGATTTAGAATCCAACGGTGTAATTGCTTTCTTTTCTGAAGAGTAAACCTGTAATTTTACCCTATAACAAATATAGAAAAAAAAACCTTAAAAATCTAAATTTGATGTCAAGATGGAGGTGTCAGTAAATAATGCAATCTGGAAAAATAACTTTGAAATCAGTAAAATATACATTTGTAATCAAAGAAATGAATGCCATATACATATTGAAAATCTACTAAGTCTGTTTTTAGTGGGCATTTTAGAAAGAAAAATTATAAAATATTGTATAATTATCATCTTGAGAATTTATTTATTTTGCTTTTTTCTTTGAAAGAAGAGAGCAAAATGTCCTGACCCTGTCCCAAATATACATTGTTAAAAGTGGAACAATGTGTTTTCTGCAAACATGGAACTCACAGGGAGTACAGGAGCAGGTGCAGGATTTAGTTTTCTTTTCTCTGGACTGAGGACCCTAGACTGAGCATGAGCTCCTTCAATCAAGTAGCCTAGCACCACCATGGTCTTGTCATAAAGATTGCATCTCTAGCTGAACCATCATGTGTTGTGGAATATTGTTTAAACTAGGTAAAGATGTGTTATATTTGTTTATGCTGCAGAATATTACTTTACCTGTGGAAAGATATGTTTTTTTGCTTATACTACATTTGTTTAAAAATGTAAGGATGTTTTACATTTGTTTGAGTTTCATTTGTTTAATTGTGTAAATATGTGTTGCATTTGTTTTATCTTACCTACCTAAGGCACCTGATTGTTAAAATAAAGAGCTGAATGGCCAATAGCTAGGCAGAGAAAAGGTAGGTGGTGCAGTCAGGCAGAGAAATAAATAGGAGAAGAAATCTAAGCTCAAGAGAAGAAAGGAGGAAAGAACAGAGAAGGAGGAGAAAATGAAGGACAAGAAGCCAGGTAGACAACAGACAGACAGGCATAGAGAAACAGTGAAAGTAAGATCTACAGAAAGGAGATAAAGAGAAACAGGTTAATTTAAAAGAACTAGGCAGAAACATATGGAACTGAGGTCGAGCATTCAAAACTAATAATAAGTCTATGTGTCATGATTTGGGAACTGGTTGGTGGCACAAAAGAAAAACCCTGGTATAGACATGTGACTCAGGATAGATGAGTACATGTCGCTATCCTCCCCCCTTTTCCAAACTTCTAAGGTTATAGACTGTCACACTCACTCCAAAATGTTGAGTTCAGACAGCACCTGCAAGAAATATTTAGGTTTTGACGACTGCTCTCCTTTGTGATAATTCATTCAATGCCTGAAAGAACATAGAACAATTTTAACCCAGCAGATTAACTTCTAGGAAAAGATGATAAAGGAAAAAAGACTGATTAAGTACTTTTAAAATTCATAATATTATCATAAAGGCTTTCTTTCTAGAGACTTGGGGGATTTACCCCTTCTGAATATATGATTTAATACCAACAAAGCACTTTCTATATAGTTTCCATTTTCAGATTATTATGTTGCCATCTACCTTAATTTTCTCATTTTGTTGTCATTGTAGCAAGAATAATAAAATCCCAGAGACAGATATTGGGGTCCAACCTGAAGATCAGAAAAGCAAAGCAGCAAACTACTGGCTCTTACCTCTACTTACCTCAGACAAAAATGGCAATCCTACCTCCATGAATCCTCAGAATGAGACTAAGCATGAGACCTGTCTCCTCCCATTTTATATTCCTCTCTAGTGCTTGGATTAAATGTGTGCACCACCACTGCCCAGCTGTGGCTAACTAGTGTGGCTGCTGGGATTAAAGGTGTGTGCCACCACTTGCCTTGGCCTGTATGACTCACTAGTGTGGCTGTTTGCACTGGTATTCAGACAAGCTTTCTTTATTAAAACACAAATAATACATCACTATATTTCACCTTTTTTGAGTAAGCATAGGACAGATATGAAGTATTTTCTCTGAATTTGTGAAATGCAAATGAAGTAGACATTATTGATGTATTTATTTCATATATATAGTATATAGTTATTGTACTTAGTGTATCTAGTTTTTCATTTCTCAGTTATAGACTTTTTATTTTAGGCAAAAAGGTAGAGATATAGTGGTATATTATTTGAATTTTAATAAATAAAGCTTGCCTGAAGATCAATGTAAAGCAGTCACGTTAGTCAGCTATACAGGCCAGGGAGTGCTTACATGCGCCTTTATTCTAAGAAGCCACACTAGTTAGCCATAGAGGCCGGGAGATGGTGGTGCATGCCTTTAATCCCAGCGTTAGAGAGGAATATAAAATGGAAAGAGACAGGTCTCAGTCTCAGTCTCAATCTGAGGATTCCTGGAGGCAGGATCTCCCATTTTTGGTCTGAGGTAGAGGTAAGAGCTAGTAGCTGGCTGCTTTGCTTTTTCTGACTTTCAGGTTGAACCCCAATGGGTGTCTCTGGGTTTTTATTATTTGTGCTACAGGACATAGTTTTATCTATTTACCTAATTTATCTATGAATCATCAAACTACCTATCAATAATACTCCAATACACTTTATTAAAAATACTACATATTATTTTTAGTTTTATTAGTTTGAGGGTTTCCTTAGTGTTTTAATCATATTCATTCAGTGAAAACTCTTCACAGGTCCACCCCTCCTTCCTTTTATACCCAAATCTGGGTCTTTTAAAAAATTATAAGAAAAAACCCTTTAAGGCCTACTTATGCTGCCAAACTATTCTTGGATGTGTGGTCTTTTAATGGAGTGTGATCAAATTTACAGTCTTAGAGAAAACTGTCTCTCCATCTCCTAGCAGCTAAGAATTGCCAATAGCTCTATGGCTTCAAGTAGGATGGCATCTCCAACTTTCTCTCCATGCTACGATTTGGTCTGGTTAGGGCTTGTATGGGTTTTGTGTATGCTGTCACAACCAAGTTTATATGTGAAACTGCCCTGCTGTGTCCAGAAGACAGTTTCCTCTCCACCCACCATCTCTGGCTCTTATATTCTTTCTGACCCTCTTCTGCAAAGATCCCTATGCCAAGAAAAGAGAGAATGTGATATGGTGTGTGTGTGTGTGTGTGTGTGTGTGTGTGTGTAATGTGTGTGTGTATAATATGTACCATTTTGGATTAAGCATTCTGCCAGTCTCTTATTCTCTGTACCTTGGCCAAATGTGGGTCTCTCTACTGCAAAAAGAAGCTTCTCAGATAAGGGTTCAGAATGGTATTAGTCTACAGGTACAAAGATATTATTAGGAGTCCATTTATTACTGTGTCCATTTAGAAGAATAATAGTAGAAGTTTGTCCTGTAGGGTCTATGACCTGTCTGGTCATAGATTCTTGGCCTAACAATGGTTCCAGGTATGGGTTCCACCTTTGGTGTGGGACGTAAATCCAATCAGAAAGTAGTTGGTTACTACCATGATGTTCCTGCCATTTTTGTATCATTGTTCTCCTGTCTTTTCAGGATAGTCATCATCATTTCCAGCTCTGTGAAGGCTAGCAAGTGATGATGAAGCTTCCAATCAAGATCAACTTTATCTCTCTATGTTCTATGACTCAAATATATAGTATGTTCAGCAATAGGGCCTTACCTTCCAGGTCTGGAGAGTAACAAAGAGCAATAGCAATAGCCTGCAATGTTGGTGGGCAGTGTTGGAGTTATTATGCAACCATCAGAATGATAAATACTCAACATTAATACCAGCTTGATCAGGTTGTGGAACAAGTGTAAGGTATCATCCTTGCTGTAGGGAAGGAAAAAAGGTAATGAAAACAACTGGGAATTTTCTTCTAAAACTACATATGTCATTACCATATGATCCAATAATTGCATAGTTTTGTCTAAAGCAGAATGTGTGCCTGATTATAACAGCTTTATGCATGAGAAAACTTGGAAGAACTAATATGAGTGTCAGGACGAAAACAGATTTTTTTAATTGTATATCTAGACAAGTTAATCTATATTAAATGGTAGCAAAAAAATCTAATTTCAAAGAGACACAGGAGAAATTTAAATGTATATTAAAGAGCCAGCCTCAAAAGCTATTTACTTCATGCTTCTAATTATGTGAGTAATCTGGAAAGTCAAAATAAGGACAATGGTTAAGCATCCAGAGATTAAAAAGACTGCAGGAGTGGGCAATGGATAGACAGACCACAAAGGGAATCTAAGACAATGAAACTGTTTTCTCTATGATATTGCAATATAAATGTGTGTTGTTAAACCACACCAAGACCATAGAATATAGAACACTGAGACTGAATTCTAGTGTGCACTGTGGTTTTAGGAAACAGGAATGTGCCAATGTATGTTGATCAGCAGTGACAAGTGATATTGTGCCCTGTGGCATTGGACACAAAAGCATTGAGAGATGAAGAGTATATGATATATGGGCACTTTATAATTTTTGTTACATTTTGCTGTGAACTTAAAACTGTTCTAAAAATGAATTTAGTTTGTAAAAGATTGTCTTATTTGTGATAAGAAGCATTTTGAAGAAAAAAATAATAACTACCTTGTAAGTGTTAATACGTTTTCTCTGCTTGTGAAATAAAATAGCTTCAAGTTGCTTAAGAGTTTAGGAATAAATTAAGCATTCACAAGGCTAATTTAATGGTATGATCTATCAGTTTATATGAATGAAATTTATTTCATTTCAACTAATTTTATAATTGATGGCATAATTCATAAGTTCATCTTCTGAATGTATGAGTATGGAAAAATAAAATAGTCTACCCCATTCAAAGAAGCTAGAATCATAATAAAATCTTATATATCTAATAAAATATAAGGCAAACTTTCTTAGTTAGAGTTTATATTCCTATTACAAAACACCATGACCATGGAGAGGTAGGCTTTTTTTCGGCCTTAGGTCACATTCACCACTGAGGAAAGTCAGGGCAGAAACTGAAGGTAGGAACCTGGAGGGAGGGACTGAAGCAGAAGCCATGGAGGAGCTGTGTTTACTGGCTTGTTCCTCGAAGCTTGCTTAGCCAACTTTCTTATAGGACCCAAGACCATCAGACTAGAGCACCACCCATAACAGACTTAAATCAAGAAAATGTCCAAGAAACTTGCTTATAGGCCAATCTTACGAAAAGTATTTTCTCAATGAGAGCCCCTCCTCTCCAATGATTCTAACTTGTGTTAAGAGAAAAAGAACCAACACACATATACCAAAAATTGCCCATGTTTTACAAGAATATAGTGTATTTTTATTGAGATTATTTAGGAATATTCTGTTGTAGATTATTAGTTGAGATGTGTTATATTTGTTTATGTTGTGGAATATTTGTTTAACGATGCAAAGATGTGTTGCATTCTTTTATGTTGTATTTGTTTAACTGTGTGAAACTGTGTTACTTCGCCAATCTTAAACACCTGATTGGTCTAATAAAGAGCAGAACAGCGAATAGTGAGACCGGAGAAAGGATAGGTGAGGCTAGTATGCAGAGAGAATAAATAGAAGAGAAATCTGGGAGGAAAAGATGAAGGAACAAGAAAGAGGAGGAGAGGAAGATTCCAGGAGCCAGTCACCCAGTTACACGTCAAGCCATGGAGGAAGAAGTGAAAAAAATGTATATAGAATAGAGAATGATAAAACCTCAGAGGCAAAAGGTTTATAAGATATTTAAGTTAACAAATGCTGGCTAGCAACAATCTAAGCAAAGCCTGGGCATTCATAAGTAAGAATAAGCCTCTGTGTATTTATTTGAGAGCTGGGTGGCAGATCCCTCAAAGAGCCAAAGAGTTAAAAACAACTACTACCATTTTCCATGCTGGAATTAATATATTTCAAATTTCTTATGAAGAAACCTATATAAAAATCTTCACTTCACATTTCCTCCCGAAAAGTGTGTTTTTGGTAACTTTCAAAACCTCTACCCAAAAATGATTTATTTATGTAATTCAATTCAAAGATGGACTGAAAATTTTTTTCAGACCAATGATAATGGATCACAGAAATTAGAAGAAAACTTTCAGTGATTTCTATCTATAGAGTTTCTATGTCTAAGGCTCAGACTTAAACAGTTTATGACATTTCTAAAAAAAATCATCTTGGGTTATGTGGGAATGAGAGTAGAAGGAAAGAAAAGTGGAAGGAAGAAGGAAAGGAAGGAAGAAGAGAAGGGAAGGTGGGAGGAAAGGAGGAACATGTGGTTGTTTTAATAAGGTATATTCCCCCAAGGCTCAGGTATTTGAACGTCTGGGCCCCAGTTGATGAAGCTCTTTGGTGAGGAGTAGATGGTACAGCCTACCTAGAGGAAGCATATCATTGTGAGTGGGCTTTGTGAGGTAGAAGTTTCACCGCCTTCCAGTTTATCACTCCCTCCCCCACCATCTCATGCTTTCAGCTGAGGAGGTGAGTTTTCTATTTCCCAATTTTCAGACTTTTATGCTGGCCCTCTGCCATGCCTCCCTGACTCATCCTTCTGTTACTGTAAGCCCAAATAAACCCCTCCTTCTGTAAGTTGTTTTTGGTCGTGGTATTTTTTTTTACAGCAATAGAAAAGTAACTAATACAGAAGAGAAGGAAACACATAGTCTTAAAATTAAGCAAACCAAGGGATAATTAGGCATTAAGTAGAACACACTGAGAAAAATGCTATAATTCCTGAAGAATACTGAAGTCACCAACAAGAAACAACAAGTTTATATTATGGTTCTAGTCCTTTCTAAACTACATTGATATTAGACTGGGGATGACCAAACCATGTTTTTGGAGTTAGGCAATATTGCCAATTTGGCCACCAGAGAGCCCTCTAATGAATCTTTTATTTATTCTGAATCTGTGCATATAAAGTCTAACATGAATATCCATGAGGAACATAACTTTGATCATATAGCAATTCTGACTTCCAAATAGACTAAAAGATGAGAGGGACTTCTAGGTTTTATTGAGGAGAATTCGTCAATTTATTAAGAAATAAAGCTCACAGGTTGGAAATGTTCTCTAACACAAGAAGTACATTTACAGAGGGCCAAACACCCATCACAAACATGCACTCAATTATTCAACTTGTGTAGACAAAAGTTAAAATCAAAATGTTAACCTCAGTAGCCAGATTTAAGGCTAAAATTATTTGTTTTGACAGACTCTGGTACAGATAGATAAAACATTTATAGGTACAGCCAAATCAAATTAGAAGCCAAGAAGAATAGAAGTTACAATTTACCTGTCTCGCCTTTGCTTTTCATATTTTTATGTACTGATTATTAATGGCAGAAAGGAATATTAGTCAAACACATTATCAACATCACTCTTCAGAGAGTTCAGTTATACTTCTAGGTCTTAATTTTTTAGGATAAAATAAAAAAGTAAGAATATAATATTCTTTTTGATATCTTCTTTTATTTTGGATTATTTAAAATATTCAGAGAAAGTAAGCATATATAATACATATTTTCATATATACATGCCTATTTTTATTTACCTGTATTTATTCATGACTTCGTGCATAAATACATGTCTATATATATTTACAAACACATACAAATCAAATTACACTTGTTCTTTTGTATGACAATAAGAACTTTTTAAAGAAAAGATGGTGTCGAAGTTAAAATTCCTCTTGGGTTGAAGGACAAGAACAAAAATGTCTGTCCTTCTCCACTCATCCCAATGTTTTCCATTACTTGGGTAACATTCTTAAAGCTATACATAATCAAGTTTTGTTTGCTTGTTTATTTTTTTACTTAAGGTTTTAATAAGTTCTCTATATCTTTCCAGAGTTGGGGAGATAGACAGAACATACTCCACTAGTCAACTGTGAAAAATAAGGACAGTAACTTTTTTATCTAGATATAGACAGGGTAAAGGTAACATGGTATAGTCATTGCCTTAATGAACTTAAGTTCTGCCATGATTTTATTTCACATATGCCTTAAAAAATTCCACATTTTATGTATTTCAAGGTATCTACATCATATGTATTTTTCAAGATTCCTAGATGATGTAGTATGTGAAACTTAGAATTATTGTTATTGGACAGCTTACAATTAAATATATTTTAACTATTCTTGAAAACAAATAGTGAGAGGTGGGTGGTATTTTGTTTGTTTTATTTTTTTTCATTTGGGGAAAATGGGGGAGCAAGAATAAAGACTTCATACCCCCTTTCAGAAAATCAAAAGAAGAAGAACAACTTCTAGCATCTTCAGGAGGGAAAAACTGCGTTATTCAGATAAGAGATCCTGATGGAAATGACAATGGGGACTGTAGTCCTCTAGAATGCACTCAGAAGGAAGACCTCCTATGAAGGGACAAGGACCAGAGGAACCTTTGTAGATAAGTGACTCTTGTGTACAGGCATCCCACATGAACCCCTCAGAAAATCATCTCAGCAGCTCTACATAAGTAATGCACTCTTTTATCTTTTATAGTTTACTAAATAGAATTTCTGTGAGGTTAGGTGCCCTGTGTAGTGTTATCCGACCAGCAACTAAGCACAATGAGATTTAAGCTCATGATTACTTACCCCAAGTCCTTAGGTTTAAACCCATGGCCAAACACGGGAGTTTTTGCATGCATGTACTCCAATGATGGTAGAAGGGACAACTCTGACATTGTACTGCTCTTCCTCAGTCTTTTTACTTTCCTTCAAATAAAGCTTAGTTCAATAGGATCCCAGTAAATGTAGATTGACTTTCTTGGAGCTTTCATTCATTTTCAGCACAGTTTAAGAGTTGCTAATGTTGAATTTAGGAGATGCAGATTTCTTGCTTAGCTTATAAATGTTTGATTAAAACATTTGATAATGACCATAAAATGTACATCCTTGATTGTTTATGACATGAGTACAAAAATAATTTCATTGTTATATGCCCAAGTATGGCATATTGATGTATATATGTTCATATGGGGATGCCAGAGAGAAAAGTAAGTAACTTGCTTAGTCACTATTCACACTATTTTTGGAACAAAATCTTTCATTGAACCTGGTGCTCATTGATTAGGGTAGACTGTCTTATTGGAGCATTCAGGAATCTGCCTGTCTCCTCCTCCCTGTGCTGCTATTACAAACGCATGCCACTGCACCCAGCTTTTTATATGGGTGTAGAAATCTGAACGCAGGTCCCCATGCTTATGTTGCTAGCACCCCATTCTCTACCAAAGTGATTTCTGCTCAGTTGAACTGAAAGCAAATGTTCACTCCCATGCCCCATCTTTCCTAAGAGTGAATGTCATTTTCACATAAAAATACCAGAGAGCAAAGATGCCTTTACCTGACCTTGTTTGTACAGTTGAAGTATTGTTGGACTTGTTCAGCACTGATTTGGAATTGGAGGCTTGTAAGACAAATTTGAAAACCCAATCTTGCTCAGCAAAGTGACCTAGATTGGTCGACACAGTAGCTGAATCTCACCAGGAGTGACAAAAACCATAGGTGTAGGAAGGGTCGCATGCTTCATTTACAGAGAAAATCTACAGAATATATTGTTTCGCTTTAAAGCTGAGAGCTTGGAATGATAATTTTTAACAGCTAAATCTGTATCTTTGTCACAGGAAAAAAAATCACATTGTCTGCCTAATAACCTATATTATGAGATCATTCTGCTAACAGAAGAAATTTCAATCTGTCTTTCAGACATGTTCCTCTGTGGCACAGGTTCAGCTTTATTGACCAACATTGTTTTTATTTATTAAAATATATTGATAATTATTGATTGGAATAATTCAGCTGTGACTATATGCCAATGATAGCTATTTTGATTGAGCAATGTGAATGTCTTGTATGTTTTTAAAACTCTCATATTTTTTGTTGCTGGTATATAGTTCTCAAGAGTTGGAAATTTATATTTTTACAAACAGGTGTTTTTGGTCTGGTCATTTGTTTGTTCTAGCTTATGTTCCTGGAGACTGTAAGGTACAAGAACAAGGTTCTAGTAAAATTTTAGTTTGCACAGTCCCATTTCATAGCCACTCTGTGCATATGTAACTGATGCTATCCAAAAGAGGAAGATCTCACTACTAAAACTACAGCATCCATCCATTTCTGAGGGCCCCGTCTGTGTGATTCCAAATGCTTCGCCCAAAGCTCGAAGCTACCAGTATGGAAAAGTAGAGGAGCAAGCCTCAACATTGGTGTAGGAGGAGAGAAAACACATTTAAGCCATAGATACAACAATCACTAATTTTATTGAGCAGTTATTATTTTACCATATACTGTGCTAAGCCTGTTGATGTGGGATTCCCCCTTTGTATGGTGTAAATGTCATTGGTTAATAAAGGAACTGCTTTGGGCCTATAGCAGAGCTGTAGGGGAACAGAACTAAGCAGAAAAAAAACTGAACGGAATGCTGGGAGGAAGAAGACAGAATCAGAGAGAAGCCATAGAGCTGCCACAGGAGACAGAAGCTGTGAACTTTACCCGGTAAGCCACAGCCTCATGGCAATACATAGATTAATAAAAATGGGTTAAATTCAGAATAAGAGTTAGCCAATAAGAAGCTAGAGCTAATGAGCCAAGCAGTGATTTAATTGATACAGTACCTGTGTGGTTATTTGGGGGCAAAGCGGCTGGGAAACAACAAGCAGCCTCCTCCTACAGCCTGAGGTTTAAATTACCCCATGCTGTCTTTGATAGGAGTCTTAGGAGTAATATATGACTTCTAAACACTTCATAGATGAATCTAGAGTTGAACAAGTTTCCTGAAGTTACTGAGCTGGCAAATGGCTGAACTAACATGAGAATCGGCCTCCCCTAGAGAGAGTTGACATTTTACTACTTCCCTGCACTCTGGGTATGTGGCTTACATGGTGAAGGCAGCATTTGAGAAAGTT
The DNA here is from genome assembly GCA_025134845.1 of Neodon shergylaensis. Taxonomy (NCBI): domain Eukaryota; kingdom Metazoa; phylum Chordata; class Mammalia; order Rodentia; family Cricetidae; genus Neodon; species Neodon shergylaensis. The sequence continues at coordinate 16,656,703 of JABTXL010006712.1, forward strand.
TTTAAGGATTGTTATCTTTTGCTTCATTTAATTAGTACCAATATTATTCTCTCCATCTGCCGGTTTTCAGTTTAACACCCAGCCTCTGAGCCAAAATCCTAACAGAGATTTTTTAAATTTCCCTAGATAAATGTTGAGATCGGAAGCTGTTTAACCCTGCACAGATGAATTCATTTTTATAGAGTTGAAAGAAAAAAAATAAATAAACAAACTGGAAAATTAGAGCTTCTGTGTATTTGGGGCTCCATACCATTACTACAGCAATTAACAAAAACTAATCATTTTCATTTTATATGGAGATTATTGGCTTGTGTTTTTGTTTTAGTTTAAATTGTGCATATTAACATAAATACACAGACGAAAGGGAAGTAACTAATTTGCATTTTATAAATGCAATTAGCATTAATAGCATGTATGAACTCTGATAGTCTAGATGACATAGTTGCATTAATTCTTATCCTGGGATAGAGTTAAGTAATTCAGAATACACTGCTTTCTAATTGGATTGTTCTAACAAGGATAGCTCAGGGTGATGTGCATTTAGAGATAAACAGACTACAACTTTCAGAATTTTAATGATCTAATGAGTTGGGGTTTTTTGACTTTCTGTAAATCAGGCTTTCAAAGATACCTATAAAATTATTTCTACAATACTTGTTTTCTTCTGCTTAGAAATTTCATTCTAAATAAAGTATTTCTTTTTTTAAAACAGTACTGGCGGGTATACCCAAGGGATGGCTTATATAATTGTGTTATTATTCAAGTAGGTTTTAAGATCTTAAAAAACATTCCATTTAAAAATTCTTCGAAAACTGTAATGTCTAATTTAGTGTGAACACTGAATAGAATAAAGTGAACATGACACTAGTTCCCACAAAAATTTTAGTCACTCAACGTGTGCACCATCTCTCACTCTTTTGTGTTCTAATAAGCCCAAAATTTTTGTGTAGTTCAGTGATTTTGTATGCTGACTATAGCATGTTATTTTTTTAATTCATGAGAATAACCTTTTGCAAAGAACATGATATTTAGATTACTACAGCTTATAACTTCTAAAATACAGAGGGTTCGGCACACTTTAAAAATGTTAGATATAAAGAATTTTATTCTATATAGCTCTAAACATAGAATTTTCAGGTCCACTGATCGAAAACTTCTGCATCCTGTTGCCAATGAGGTTATTGCCATACTTTCTTCCTTTTAAATAACTTTTGATGATAAAGTGATGCTACGTGCAACTTAATATCAAACTCTCCCTGTAAAGAGATTTTAGAGCTACAAGTATTTCTTGCAATCAATTAACTATCTTGAAAAATGGACTGGACTTTTCACATTGACAAAGCATAAGCCTACTTATAGTGAGAAACCTATTTGTGCATGCAGATATGATGATTTCATATAAGCTATCAAGAAACATTAGATGGATGATGCTAAATTCCTTTCTTCGGTGATTGTATTTTTTTAATTGTCATCTTTCTGACCTCTTTTCCAATTAGAATAAGTAATGCTGAAGAAATCAGTAAACTATCCACACATAGTTTCAGGAATAGATACTATACTTGACTTTTCTTAGTCTCTTAGGATGGTCACTACATAATTCCACAGAAGGGATGATTCCAAACAAAACAGCCATTTTCCCCTTGCATGATGATGACCACCCCTCCCTCTGTGTCACATTCCTAGTGTCTCTGCATAGATGCTGCGACTCTCCTTCTCAAAACTCTGGTGAATTTGTGATACATGAACCTTATTACTCTTCTGCAAGCCCTGTGTTCTAACACAGTAGTACTGAGATTGGTGACTCCAGCAGACTTTGGGGGTGAAACAATTCAATCTATAAATGGGTTAATTGTGTGACAATTCAGGTGTCCTCACTCTAGTTCCATTTCTATAGGAAGATATGGTTATACATCCTTGCTTTTCAGTCCTTAGTTTATCTAATGAAATATAAACAAAACTTCTAAAAGTAGCCTGCGGCTCTCATGATCACATTCCTTAGAGAAATATTATGCATGAAAGCTTCACTAGTCTGTATTCTAGAAAAAAAATTACAACATGGATTCCCAAACAAGTTTACATTTATATCTATGGGAGATATCTTTGTTGGAATAAGCCACTTGGATTTGGGGCACTGTTTGTTTGTTTTTAACCTGTAACTTATAATTGATTCTGATCAATATGTGGATATAATCATTGCTATCCTATTAAATCAAGTTAATGGTCTTTAAACCCTAAACAAGAAGTTCAATATCTAGTTCCTTTTCTTCTTTCAACTGGCCCTGAAACCAAAAAATAAATTCTCTTATTGATTGTTGCTGTGTCCTAACAGCTCCCACAGGGAAGGGATGAGAAGTCATAGCGTCAACGATATAGACATTGGGAGTTAGGTAAAAGGCAAACAGCAGACTCTTTTATTAAGCAATGGAGATAGCCTTATATACCTACCTCCCAGCACCCAGGTTGCATTCTGATCTGTTAACATTACATCATTGCCACTCATTGGCTAGGCATGGTCACGACCTTTGACAACACCTGTTGCTAGACCCTCAGACAGACTTCAAGTTGTCTCATTTCACTGTCTTGTAACCTTATGTCCCTACAATTCATCAATAAAATGGACATATGAAATTATCTGAATTACACATATCATTCTGAATATAAAAATAGTATGCATTCAAACTCATGCTTTAAAATAGACAAAAGACAAGTTATAGCAACATGCTACTGTTACACTGATTATATGCTTCCATGATCACTACATATTCAAGACTGTATACTACACTTTCAAGGGTATGATGTATACTAACAATCTGAATTATGGTAAATATATTGAATCAAGTACCTTCACAATTGTAAAGAATATTTATGATGATATGGAGATTAATGTCAAGGTTTTTATCGCATGTATGTGATTCTGAGTGTGATCCCAGTACCACATATTCACACACACAGAAACACAAACACATGAATGGCATGGTAGAGAAAACATAAAAATATGTATGTTTGGATCACCAAGCAATTTATATGCATATATATTCCCAGAAACAGGAAAATCTGTAAACATTCAATGTTATCTGCTATGATATATACTTGAATAACTGACTTCTTGCATTTTTCCTTTTAGTGAAAATAGATATTTTTTCTTGCTTAATACATCCTTATTATGGTTTCCCTACCTCCCATGTCCCCTCCCATCCAGACCCACCCCTTTACGATTTTTCATTAGAAAACAAACAGGCTTCTAAGGGATAATAAGAAATAAGATAAGATATAATAAGACAAAACAAAACAGACATATTGGAGTTGAAGAAAACAAATACAAGGAAAAGATCGAGAGGAGGCACAAGAAACAGAGACCCACACATTTGCACTCTCAGGAACCCCATAAACATAATTAACTAGAAGCCATAATAAATACACAAAGCACTTACAGGGTAAAAAGAGATAAGAAAAATTATAAATAAAGTAATAATAAAAATAATGTACATAAAAATTTTAAAATCCCATGACAAGACATTATGGGACAAGGAACCTCCAAGGATGCCTTGAAGTTCATTTTCTTTTGGCCATCTACTGCTGCACAGGCAACCTATCCCTAAGAATAGTTTCCCAAGTTATACTGACAATTTTGGAGAAAACTAAGTTTTCAGTTGCAAGTGGTTATCAATTGATAAAGATTCTAGATGAATATTAGGGTCCCATGTGGTGCAGGGCCTGTGCAGACGCTGTGGATGACACCTCAGTCTCTTTGAGTTCATATGTGAGTTCAGATCCTGTTGATTTAGTGGGCCTTGTTTCCTTAGTGTCCTCTATTCCCTCTGGCTCTTACACTCTTTCTGCCTCTTCTTCATGAATCCCTGAATACTGTTGAAAGGGATATGGTAGAGACATCCATTTAGGACTGAACATTCCAAGGTCTCTGTACAGTGTCTGACTATGGGTCTCTGTAGTGGTTCCTGCCTGTTGCAGGGGGCAAGCTTCTCTGATGGTAGAGTAAGACATTGGTTTATAAGTATAGTAAAATGTCATTGGGAATCATTTCATTGCAATTTTTTTAAAGTAGAATTTGATTTACCTTCAGTTTCTGAGCTATCAAGTCTCAGGTTCTTAGTTGCACAAGCAGTGTCACATGGGTTACACCACATGAAGAAGGCTTTAAGCTAAGTCAGATTTTGGTTTGTTACTTCCTTAATCTTTGTAACACTACTGCCCTAACATACCTTACAAGAAAAATACCATAGTATATTGAAGGACTTTGTGGCTGGTTTGGAATTTATACTTCTCCTTTGGTAGTATGAAGAATTCCTTACTGTACCAAAGATGCTAGCACATATGGATGAAGACTATATAGTCACCAGCTTGACTCTTCCATGTTCAGTGAGTTATATAGATGTTATCTTCAGCAATGGAGCCTTGCCATCAGATCACAGAGAGAAACCTGTAGTCTTAGCAACAGCATAGATTGGGAATTCTTTGGCCAACAATTCAACTAAATATAACCCAATCCTGGTACTGGAAGCTTCACTGGGTGACAAGAGATGTTGTTAATATCCAGCCTTAATCTGTAGTAGATAGATAGGATGCAAGGTGTTATTTCAATTTTCTTGTATCTGTTGAGACTTGCTTTGTCTCTGAGTATGTGATCAATTTTGGAGAAAGTTCCTTGAGGTGCAGATAAGAAGGTATATATTCTTTTGTTTTGGGAGAAATGTTCTATTAATATGTTATGTCCATTTAGTTCTCCAGTATTCTTGTTTAGTTTTGTCTTGATGACCTGTCTATTGATTGAGAATAGGGTATTGAAACCTGCCAGTATCAGTGTGTGGGGATCAATAGATGATTTATTAAACTGTAATAGTGCTTCTTTTACAAACTTGGGTGTCCTTATATTTGAGGCATACATGCTAAGAATTGGAATGTTCTCTTGGTGGGTTTTTCATTTCATGAGTATGGAAAACATTTCATGTCACTTCTGATTAGTTTTGTTTTGAAGCATATTTTGTCAGATAGTAAAATGGATACACCAGCTTGTTTCTTAAGTCCACTTGCTGGAAATATCTTTTTCTTTTTACCCACAAATGATGTCTGTCCTTGATATTAAGGTATCTTTCTTAGATGCAACAGAAGGATGGATCCTATTTTTGTACCCATTCTATTAGTTTGTATATTCTTATTGGGGAACTGATACTACTGATGTAATATATGGATAAACACTGTTTGTTGATTCCTGTTACTCTGGTGTGTGTGTTTCTCATCTTTTGATTAGCTTATTTAGATAATTTATCCCTTCTTTTATCTTAGCTGTGGTTATTTTTAGGTTAAAGTTTTTATTCTAGCACCTTCTGTAGGCTGGATTTATAGATAGATATTGCTTAAATTTGGTTTTATTGTGGCATGCCTTATTTTCTATTGTGACTGAAATTTTGGCTGGATATAGTAGTCTAGGTTGGTATATGTGGTTTCTTAAAGTCTGAACATCTGTTTGGGCCCAGATTTTAGGGTCACCATTTAGTTAGGAGCTCAGATAAAAGGATGAGTGGGAAGAAAGGGAGGAGGAGAAAATCTGCTTGATGCCCTAGATGGGGACAGAGCCCAGCAAAGGAAGAGTGGAGGCTGCAGTAGGTTGCAGTCTACTGTAGCAGTTGCTACAGAATGGGGAGTTAGATTTGAGTGATCAGAGGGACAGGTGAAGATCCACAGTTAGCCTGGGTGCCCTGTGGACTCTCGGGATAACTGATGGAGTCCAGACTGGGATAAAGCAATGAGTGTGGGAAGGAAGTTTGGAGGGCATGACATGTGTGATCCACTGGAGGTGGGGCAAATGGGAAGTGGGACCTTGGCAGGTGGCCTGCTGCAGAACTGGGGATAAACAGGGAGAGGAAAAGAGATGCAGTTAACCTTCCTCCTTCTTTGGCTGCTGGCTTCTTGCATTTTTAAATTTTGTTTTATTTTATGTTGAGATTAGGAATAAAATATACCACAATAACACATGTATCACATAAAGCTATGAATATGTCAAGACCTGAGAAAGTCTGCCTTTCTCCTGCCCAGGATTTCTTTACCTGGTAGTACTGATAGAGAACTTGAGATTCTACTAGTGCTTTCTCTGTGGCTTGCTCTATGCAGCTGCGGGGGGGGGGGGGGGAGGCTGACCCCTGATGTCCTCCTCTCTTTGTTCTCTTGTTACCTTCTCCTAGTTTCTCCTTCTAGTTATCCTCTCTTCCTGCCAGCCCTACCTATCCTTGCTCCTGCTTTGCTATTGGCCATTCAGGCTCTTTATTAGGACCATCAGGTGTTTTAGACAGGCAAAGAATCACAGCTTCACAGCTAATCAAGTGCAGCACAAGCAAGTCACACATCTTAAAAAAATGTTCCCCAACAAATAGTAATAATAATAGACCCCAGATCTCTGTAAAAACTCAATATATCTACTTACTCTTTTCTCTCTTGGGGGAAGCCTGAATTTCCCCTAAAGTTTTGAACTCACTTACTTTAACTCTTTTTCTTTAATATAAAAATTTTTTTCCTGAAAATTCATACTCAGACTTAGACCTTATTCCCACAATTACTAGGATCATTCCCTTGCATCCATTTGTTACTAGGTACACACGATGCAGCAATCAGTTTGGCGAACGAATTCTTGACAAGTTATATCCAGAGGAAATAAATCAGTTTACAACTACAAAGAAAGAACAATGGCTTGACTGACACAGAAGCCAATGGGTCAGAAGATTTTTGTGAAGTCGATACCTCTTCTCTGGAGGATGCAGGCTTGTGAGAATGACCATTGTGGCGTAAGTGTTTACAACTGTGCCTATTCTTTTATCACCAAGGACGTGACTTTAACCTGCATCTGTCATTGTCCTGGCTTAATGCAACTCGGTGTTCACCTTTACTTCTTATTCCCCCTCCTTAGACACCTCTTAAGATTCAGCTTGCCTGAGAAACTCCATTCTATACTCTCTGGCAGCACCGTCCTGCCTTTGTGTCTTTCCTGATGCAAGATATTGGCGATTTCCAGCTGGACGGGGACCGAACGAGCATGTGATCAAACCGTACTCTCTGAATGTGGCTGACAATGGGGGCTGACTGAGAAGCCAATGATAATGGCACTGGGATTTGATTCTACTGCATGTACTGACTTTGTGGGAGCCTAGTCTGTTTGGATGCATACCTTCCTAGACCTGGATGGAGGGGGGAGGGCCTGGACTTCCCACAGGGCAGGGAACCCTGACTTCTCTTAGGACTGGAGAGGGAGGGGGGAGGGGGAGTGGGGGGAGGGGGAGGGAAATGGGAGGAGGGGAGGAGGTGGAAATTTTTAATTAATAAATAAATAAATAAGAGATTTCCTATTGCTCTTGTGTTTAGAATTACTATTGTGTCTGCTTCTCAGAAACAATATTTTTTAACAGATGTGTTAAAAAATACCACAAGGGGCTTGAAAGATGGGCTGGAGTTTAAGAGCAATGGCTACTCTTCTATGGAACTTGTGTTCCACTCTCAGAACCTACATAGCAGCACACAACTGTCTGCAACTCCAGGGGATGTGATAAGCTTTTGTGCCTTTCACAGGCACCAGAAATGCATATGGTGCACAGATATACACACAGTCAAAATACCAAACACGTAAAAAAGCAAAAGCAAATTAAAAAGAATTCTAAGACCTATTGATTAAAGATTATTTTAAGTTATGAGACATCATCCACATTCTGACTGGATTTAAGGCCGACTTCACATGACAACTTATGCCTAGTAGTATTAACTGGGCCGAATCTAAGGTTATTAAGGTTGTAGGCCTGAAAAGAAATGAGAAAATGTGATGCTTTTGTTCTGTTAAACGGACAGAGCATTAAACGGAATCCTGTTGATTTCACTTTATACTCATGAACTAGTCCATCCTTCAACCCTCATAAGAGAAGTTGCCTTTTACAAAAGATAGTGATTCACACAGAGACATGCAACTGATCAATATGAAGAGAATAAGAGACTGGGGAATGATCAGCCCTAAAAGGGACTGTAGAAGGAGACTGCTCATTTGTTTCCTGACTGTTCAGACCTGAAAATCATACAGAAACTATGTAATTATAACAATGTTTGGCCTATTAGCTCAGGCTTCTTATTAACTAACTCTTACATCTTAAATTAACCCATTTCTATTAATATGTGTATTGTCACAAGGGTGTGGCTTACTGGAAAGGTTCTCAGTCCTTCCTCTTTGGTGGCTACATGATGTCTCTCTAACTCTGTCTACTCTCTCTCTATGTCTCTTCCAACCTGACTACATTTTGCTAAGCCATTGGCCTAAACAGCTTTATTCATTACCCAATCAAAGCAGCACAAATACAAAAGGACATCCCACATCAAGGAACGTCTATGTCATTCTCCATCTCAGGGATCATCATAGGAAATGAGACAGAAAATTTGAAGGAGACAGAGGTAGTGGACAGGCTGCAGTACAACAGTGTTTCCCAGACATGACAGGGCCACTACCCATGCATAGCATCACAGTGGCTGTGATCGCATGCATAAGACCTGCACAAGAGCAAGCCAATCCAATGCCAGTATGTGTGGGAGGAGAGCTTGTGAAGCTCCACCATTACCTGAGGGACATTAATGACTGATGTCATGGATTATAATCGGGGGAAAATCAGCTTTCTTCAGGAAAGCAACACTTGAGGGACTGGTCACGCTTTTGTGGATGACATTATGCCCATGTACATACTAGCAACACTAAATGGACTCAGTTGATTTTAAAAAAAGAATATATGAATCTTGGAGGGAACAGTGGTTGGAAATTGTGAGGAATTGAAGAGTAGAAAATGGAGGTGGATTTGACAAAAAACACATAGAAACATGTATGAACTGTCAAAAAATTAAGACAAATTTTACCAATGATATTAAGATATACAAATATAATAATGGTTTGTGTTTTAAGTCATAAATACATGAAAATAGTAGTGAATGAATTTTATGACATTTGACTTACTTAATCTTTCTTGAATATGAATGGGAGAGAGAGTTGTGATATTTATTTTTCCCAATAGAATCATACTGCCAGTATTTTGGAAATCATTGCACTAGAGGTATTTTTACTGTGTTACTTCATAGATGTATTATATCTAATGTAGTCCATTTTATCACTGATCAGATGAAGCATTGATTCAGTCACTCACACAATTCAGATATTAGAGTCCATATGGCAGCTGTATATGGTGAAAGAGCTTGGATCTAAACTTCATTATTTACATAAACAACCGAGAGACTACTTGAAACAGCACAGCCTGGGAGCAAATATAAGAACAATAGCGACAGCATACAGGAGAGCAGCTGGGAGAACAGCAGGCTGGTATGATGGGGTTATTCTTGAACAAAGAATTCAAGCAGGTTAGCAGTCTATGGGAAGGAAGTGCAAATAGTATCAAGTTGTGTAAATAGTAGCTGGACTTATAAAACAAAGGGCAAATTTTATATTCAGCAGCTCCTGAGTTTGTAACATATTTATTGATCTTCTCAGTAAAAGCTATCAATACAGTCCTATAGCCATAAGGTGATATTTAGACAGCCTGATGAATTGGCTTACGAACACACTTGAAAAGAGAGGTTATAATTGGTTAACAGACCAAAAGGTAAAATTCTGTACTTTATTTGTGATACCAAAATAAGTTTTACCTGATGTGTTTATTATTTGTACTTGATTAGGAAGTTTCCATTTCAATATGTGTTTTTTTTTTTTGTTTTATTTTTTTTTTTGGTTTTTCGAGACAGGGTTTCTCTGTGGTTTTGGAGCCTGTCCTGGAACTAGCTCTTGTAGACCAGGCTGGTCTCGAACTCACAGAGATCCGCCTGCCTCTGCCTCCCGAGTGCTGGGATTAAAGGCGTGCGCCACCACCGCCCGGCAATATGTGTTTTTCTTTTCCTCACCAAATGGTTTGTTCAATCTTTGAAGGCAGGCGCTGCATTGTTATTTATAAGTAGCTTTGAACTTATTGTTGCACCTTCTTACTGTTATTCTGGTACCAAATATTAAATAAAAGATGATTTGTGTTCTTAAGCTGATATATAAAAACAAGACTTACATGGTATAGACAATGATTGACAATTACAGAGCAGGGTAGAAATGTTAGCCCTTCCATTTACTATGTGATCTAGGATAAGTTGCTAAAACACTTCAATTGTTATGTTTTCAGTAGTTCTCATCTTGAAGAGTTTCTTGCTGAAGCTAAAGATTAGCACTGAGCTTTGTGACTGAAACATGTTAGAGATTTGATAAATAGTAGATACTATCTTAAGTTGTGTAATTTTCATAGTATAGTATAAGATTTGGCAAAAGAGATCAATATATCACCAATAAACATCTAAGACACTATTTTTTTATTTTTCAATATGTAGTATATTCAAGGATAAAATATCATATATATATATATAATGCTGAGTTTTATTTTTAATGCTCTTCATACTTTGTGTTATCATAGGGGTTGCTAAGTCACACCTTTCACTCAACGCATTATCTATAATGTTCTTGATATGGGTCGTCTTTTTTTTTCCTTTTTTCCCCCATTCTTTGCTTTTCTTTCTGACTTTATAGCCATTATTTACTTAGGACCAAAAGAAACTTTGATCCCTCTATAGTTTATGACTTAGTATAGAATTATACAGTTGACTATTTGTTGAGAATAAGGCAAATGATAATTTATGAATGGTAAAAATCATAAATCATTCTTTTTTATTATGTTTTTTGGATCCCAGCTACATTTTATAGCTAAAGAAGAGCAGAAGTTGGGGCTGAAGAGATGGCTCAGCAGGTAAGAGTGCTGGTTGCTCTTCCAGAACTCAGGTTCAATTCTCAGCACCCACAAAGAAGCTCACAACTGTCCAGTTTCAGGGGATTTGACACCTTCACAACAATGTGCATACAAAAATTTAATTAAGTCTTTAAAAGACAAGCAGAAGTTTGTGTTCTGAGTTTTATTAATATTTTAAAATATTAGATGAATATCTTACAGAATCTGAATGCCTATAAAAACAAAGAGGAAAGATTTAATTATGATGTGATGATTTCTATAACCTTCCATATTCTAATTCAATCAATGTTCTTTGAGCACTGAGGACTTTAAACATGGAGTGTAAGAATAAAATATATGTGCATTCTTTGAGTTAGTAACCTGCTGGAGAAGAGTGAGGGAGGACAGGAGACAGACAGAAGGAGAGAAGGAATGGGAAAAAGAGTGATAATGCGAGCAAGAAAGAGAGAAGGAGGTGGTTAGGAGGAGAAAGTGAGGGGATAACAAGTTTGGCTAAGCAAGAAACATGCAAAAAGGACAGATTAACTCAACCAAGCAATAAGGACATACGGAATTGAAGAAGTGAAGACCACATCTTAGTAAGTGAGGAAATGCTTCAGCCAGAACAGTGAAATATGAGTAATATGTACTACAATCATTTTGTAAAAATTATGGATAAGATAACTTGAGGATTTATTTTTTAACTAAGGTGAAGGCTCTTGTAGGGAAAATGAGAAAAGGATTATTGACAAGATCGCAGTGAGGAAAGGAAGGGGACTTAAGATCTTAGAAAATGAAAGCGCCCTTGTCTAAATGAAAGATGTAAAGTTCAGTACTACCAAGAAAAGGCGAACTTCATTGGCTTTCCTCTGCTTGATTGCACTTCCTGCTTACTCAAGTAACATTATTTCCCTTCTCGGGTCTTTGTTGGGGTTGAAGAATAGATAGTTGTAGTTACTTTCCTCTCATGACTTGGCCTAGTTATTTATTATGCAAGACTTAGACTTCAACTCCATAAGACAGGGTAATTATTGAAATATTTATCACATGTTTCTTGATTGATATTGTTTATGCTGTTGTAATTCTACTTTTTATACCTGATATTTGTTCTTATTGTATATAACTTTGTATTAGGCTTATAACATTCTTATTTAAACAAAATGGGGAGGTGTTGTAGGAATTCCTACTGCCAGTAGCCTTTACATTACCGGCCTACTTAGGCGTGGCTTCTTATGCTATACATGCTGATGTAAGGCGCCCATCCGGCTTCTTTTCTTACTGTGGGATTTGGTTGCTGTTCCCTGGTCCAGCAGAGGATTGTGACCTGTGAGTCTACCCCTAAATAAATAACCCTCTATTATGCTCAGTTCTGAGCTAGTGTGGGATTTCTTTAAACTGTCCTTCTTCACAAGGGGACTCACAGAGAATGGAGCAATAAACACAGATCCTGTATGGCTCTGAGCTAGGGACTTTGCACATACCTTATGGCTATGTTGCTTAATGTTCTTGTGAGGCTCCTAATAGTGGGAGTGTAAGAATTCTCTGGCTTTTGCCTCCTCTGAGGACCCTTTTCCTTTTACTGGGCTTCTTCATTCAGCCTTGATATGAGGGTTTATGCCCAGTCTTATTGTATCTTAGACCATGTTCTGTGAACATCCCTAAGAGGCCAGTTCTTTTGGGTGGGGTGAGGGAAGAAGGACGAATTGATCTCAGGGAGAGGGTAGGTGGGAGAACTGGGAGAAATGGAAGGAAGAGAAACTGGAAACTGTATCATTCAAGAGTGAAGATAATAGCCTGATGGTGGTGGCACATGCCTTTAATCCCAGCATTCGGGAGGCAGGTGGATATTTGTGAGTTCAAGGCCAGCCTGGTTTACAAGAGCTAGTTCCAGGATAGGCTCCAAAGCTACAGGGAAACCCTGTCTGGAAAAACCAAATAAATGAATAAATAAATAATAAATTAAAAAGTGAAGACAATACTTCTGGGCGATATATTGAACACTGATTTCTTGACCATCTAACTGCGAATTTGCTCAAATTCTTTGCCTTTACTTATGGTATTAACAGTTACTCAGGATCATGCTGACTCTAACAAATAAGTAAATGTTACATTGTCCTTGATTCATTATTAGATGTAAATTTGAAGACATTTATTAACAACAGCCTAGAGCAAATTAACAAGAGTTTAGTTAGTCAAATTATTTTTTACGTAGGAACATTTATATTTTGTGTGACATAAGTCATTTTCTCATTAAGATTTCTTTACAAAAGCTTTTGTGCTTTCTCAGAATTTCCTAAATACACTGCCAAAGACTTTGGAGAAGTCTTAGATGTAGAGGTCAGATTCATATTGATTTTCACAGTTACTCTGTTAATGACTATCATGGTTCAGTCAACTGCATTTGGGTAACCCTCATCTATAGTAAAAGAGATGCTTCACTGACCTCAGAATTGACATATATTTCCTGTAGTCTTGACACATTCAGCTTATAAGGGGTATTAAAATAACCTCCGAGGGAAACAACGGCAATAAACATACAGAATTCATGGTCTATTTCAACTTTTAAAAAAGCAAGTTAGATATTAAAATGTTTCCATGCGTCTCACCTGACCATAATTACTGACAATTTAATTTTGTTTACAGGCTTACCTTGCTGCAAGGAGCTTCTCACTTTGATTACCTCTGGGCATTATTCACTTACAATACATTACACTTGGGCTCCATGTATTTCTCTTGATACATATACAGCTTCTTGATGCTATGGCAAGTGATGGTCTCCCCCTTGCAAATGGCTGGCTTTCTATTACCATACAGATTACTTTTCTTAATTAAAGTGGGTAGGTTTATAAATTGGAGCTGAAAGCACTTGGCTCCTCCTTGCAGCTCTGTGCTGTCATTACGGGGCATGTTCTCCCTCGTATTCACACCAACAGTACACAAAAGGGCAAAACGCCTTCTGAATTAAACAGGCCACATTTAGACCAATTAATCTTAGGAAATATTAAAGGTCAGTCACCGTTCCCTCAATGTTTGTTGAATGAGGAAAATGATGAGTAATATATCATCAGAGAAAACACAAAAATGAAGGTTACTCATTATAACAATTATACTTCAAAATGAAATAATGGCTTTAAACAATACTAGATAATTTTAGAATGCTCATAGTATCTAATTTTTAAAAGTGAAACTATTAACTTATATATGTTAAAAATTAAGAAAGTTACACCCACTGAAGAGCTATCTTGCGATCTTTTGATACATGTATATATTACAAAATACATTGATCAAAATGCATGAACAGTCTTTCTTCTCCTCTTAATACTTCTTTATTATCACCTGTCTTGTTTCCTTGCTCCCACTGAACTTCTCCTTGTCTCTCATCATTCCCTTGCTACACTTATGTCAACACATATATGCATATAAGTAAAATACACATAAATTTAAGTCAAGATTCTCCATCTGAGACAGTGTATGTTTTTTTTTAATGTTTGCCTTATTTTACATATCACAGTGATTGCCAGTTCTATCCATTTTTTCCTGTAGATGTCACAATGCCATTGTTGGAACCCCGTTTTTCTTTTTTTTTTTTTTTTTTTTTTTTGAGGGATACCTTGTGTTGTAGGAGGGCCTCGGCCCAGCCTCAAAGTGATGTGTCAGAGTTTGTTGATTCCACTTGGGAAGCCTCACTCTCTCTGAGGAGTGGATGGGGGTCTAGGATGGAAAAAAGGAAGGGGGAAGCAGGAGGAGGGGAGGGAGTGGGAACTGGGATAGGTATGTAAAATGAAAAAAAAATGTTTAAGAAATAAATTTAGTTAAAAATAACTCTGGGGTCCTGACTTCCTTGTTCATGTTCTCCCTCCTTCTGCTTCTCATTTGGTGCACCCACCCACTGAGACAGTGGGGCTGATCTAATGGGAGCTCACCAAAGCAAGCTGGACTATGACTGATGGAGCATATTACCAAACCAGACTCTCTGAACGTGTCAGACAAGGAGGGCTGACTGAGAAGCCAAGGTCAATGGCACTGGGTTTTGATCCTACTGCATGTACAGGCTTTGTGGGAGCCTAGTCTGTTTGGATGCTCACCCTCCTAGACCTGGATGGAGTGGGGAGGACCTTGGACTTCCCACAGGGCAGGGAACCCTGACTGCTCTTTGGACTGGAGAGGGAGAGGGAGGGGGGATAGGGGGAGGGAAAGGGAAATGGGAGGAGGTGGAAATTTTTAAGTAAAAATAAATTTTAAAAAAGGAAAAAAAGAATAGATAGTTATAGTTTTTCTTAGTTATGATAAAAATAAAGTAGATATAAATATTGTAACTGGAATTATTTCTTGATAACTGTTTTGTTATATGTAATTTTACTATGTTGAAGTTAAAACCTTCCTTTTCAAATAAAAAGAAATGGTATAGGAAAAAAATAAACTTTGGGAAAACTGTAAGATTTAAAGCTGCTTTGGACCATTAAAGATTAATGTAGGAATATATTTTGCCTATGCCTAAAGGAATATTGAAAGTTAGCAATGCTAACAATTCTACATTTTTCCATAAAGTTAAATGTAAGTTTTATGCTAAATTTTCATATAAATGTAGACATAATTTCATTAAAAATATAATCAATCTAAATCATACTATTCTCTCACCTATATTTGAAAATGTATATTCAATTATGCCCATAATATCACAAGTCTATCTTAAAACTGAATCAACAAATGAAATCTTTGTCTGCAACTATGCCATAAAATAACATTTGCTTACACAACAATACATTACTACAGTATTTTGTGAGCCTATATTTTTACTCATTAATTTGGGCCCCTGCTTACTCTGATCTACACATCTTCTGACAAAAGATTTTAATAAATATAAATATTTAAAAACATTAAAAACCAAAAAGGCATCATTGATAAGTTTATTATAAAAATATGTATCATATGAGAAACATTTTTATAATTATTTATTTATGAGAGCCATGTAAGATTTCAACTTTTCAAAATAAGATTTATTTATTATGTACACAGTGTTCTGCCTGAATGTATGTTTGCATGCCAGAAGATGGCACCAGATCTCATTATAGATGGTTGTGAGCCACCATGTGGTTGCTGAGAATTGAACTCAACACAGTCAGTGAACAGTCAGTTCATTGTTTTAAGACACAGACAAAGAACAGTCAGTGCTCTTAACCTCTCAGCCATCGCTCCAGCCCTTGATTATTTTTTATATAGAAATTCAATATCTGTAAGGAAGTATGGAAACACTAAAGGGAGAAATAAAAAATGAGACACCTTTTGATCAATAGGGATTATTGACTTTGTAAGTGGATTGATATAAATATTTTTAAAATAGTAGGGACAGACTATAATTATAGTATAATTGAATTTTTCTCCTAATTGTAGCACAAAGATATTCTGACACTGAGTAATACCATGGTCCCCAAAGCCTTCTATTCATTTGTAAATGGGATCACGTATATGGAACATTTAATTTAACACTTGACCATTTCTAACAAAATGTGGACCATTGGTGATTAGTTTTCTTTCTGTTGCTGCAATGCTTTACCATGACCACAGTGACTCGGGGAAGAGTTTATTTTAGCTTAAGTTTCAAGAGGGATTCATCAATCAAGGCAGAGAAGCATGGCAGGAAGGATCAGGCATGAGTCCTGGAGCCGGAAGCTGGGAGCTCATATCTCAGCCACAAGCATGAATCAAGAAGAGCAAATTGGAAGCAGGGTGAAGTTATGTACACTCAAAAACTGTCCCCAGGGACAAATTTCCTCCAGCAAAGCCTTCTCAAATAACACCACTAATTGAGGACCAGTGTTCAATTATCTGAGCCGAGGGGAAACTTTCTCAATCAAACCACTGCAATGATAGCTAATAAAATTTCAATCTTATTAATTTGTAGGTCTGTGAAGCTGAAAAGAGTCAGACAGATGCCATGAAACATACTTCTTGTTTTGTATTATACCTCTGCTTTTTATAATAACAGAAAATTTTTATTGCATATATCTTGTAATATGAGACAAATAAGTGAAAAAAAGATTCATGCTTTAACTCCTCCATAATTAATCAATGAATTCATAGTTCTGAAGTTTCCGATTCTAGTCTGAAGCTTGTTTTGTTTGCACTCATATTTCTCAAAAATGCTATCAATTATTCAATAAAATCAGAGTAAATTTATTCTCTGTGATAGTCACAGGAAATATAGAATTGAATATTCCAAAGTTCTTGTCCTGACAGGTTTGTTGGGAGGATGAGTTTGTTTTTTTTTTTAAAGAAACAAATAATTTCATTGAAAGTTTAAAGATAGTGGCTAAAGCAGACTTTGACACAAAACTCTAATGCAGGTTATTTTATTTGGAAACTGACCAGAGGAAAGACATGAGGAGAAGTTGAAAGGAAACACATCACTTCCCACTTTCTGGCATTATATGAAATGTGTCTGAGAACTAGCATGTGCTGTTGACCATTGACTCCTGTGTATAAATAGACTCAAGTGAGCAACAACATGATCACCTCATTAGAGACAGAAAATGCCTTTGACGACAGACAAAATCCAACATCCCTTCATAGGAACCTGGGGGAATCTAGGAATACAGGGAACATATTTCAACATAACAAAGGTATATAGGAAGCTCAAAGCCAATGCATGGTTAAGTGAAAGAAAGAAAAAAACTAACAAAACAAAACAAAATACCTCAAAGCACTTACACTAATCGAGTAAAAAGACATCTATGTCTACTCACCTTTCGTGTTGAGGATAGTGCTTGAAGACTTAGATGAGCAGTAAGACAAGGGAAAGCGATAAAAGGAGGTATAATTGGAAAAGAAAGAAATCAAAGAATCCTTATTTGAAGGTGAAATGATCCTATACATAAAAGACCCTACATAGTCCACCAGAAAATTCCTACAGATGACGAATATATTCAGCGGAGTGACTGGAAATAAAATTAACACACTAAAAATTATTAGCCTTCCTATATAAAAATGGCAAGCATATTGAAAAGAAATCAGGGTAACAATCTCACAGGAGCTTAAAAATCTTGAAATAAGTCTAACCAATGAAGTGAGAGATTTGTGCAATGATAACTTTCTGACATGTAAAAATGAAATTGAAGACACCAGAATATGGAGTGACTGCCCATGGTCATGGGCTGGTAATATCGGAATTTTAAAATAATCATTCTATATAAAGATTCAAGGTAATCCCCATCAACTTTTCAACTAAGTTGTTCACATAAATTAGAAAAATTTTAAATTTCAGACAGAACATCAGAGAACTAGAATAGTCAAAACATTTCTGGACAATAGAAAACCTGCTGGAGGTAGCAGCATGCCAGATATTCAGTTATATTACAGAGCAATAGCAATAAACGCAGTCTGGTATTAGCATAAAACAGACACATTAATAAATGAGATCAAACTGAAGACCCACATACGCATATGGCCACCTTGTTTTTGACAAAGTGGCCAACAATATGCATTGGATAAAATAAAATGATATTGATCAAACTGGATAGCCACATGTAGAAGGAGGAACTTAGATTCTTATCTCTCACCCTGTACAAATCTCATCTCCAAATGTATCAAGAATCTCAACATGAGACCTGAACCGCTTAATCTGATAGAAGAGGATGTATGAAACACTCTTGAAATAATTGGCACGCAGTAAGACATTCTGACGAGGATCCCAATACCACAGGAATTAAAAACCAACAATTAATAAGTGGGCTGTCATAAACCTAAAAAGCTTTCTTACAGCAAAGTGCTACATGGCTCCTTTGAGTGAAGAGGCAGCCTATAGAACTGGAAAAAAATCTTTACCAGCTCTATGTCTATCAAAGGGCTACTATCTAGAATATACATAGAGCTGGGGAAAAAACACCCTAACCACTAAGAAAACAAACAACCCACTTAAAAGCTGTGACATGAACCTAGGAGAGCCCTTCAAAGATGAAATGCAAACATCTAAGAGGTGCATTATCTTGAGGTATTCTGGCTTTGCTCTGTGTTTTTCTGGTGCCTTTATTCAAAGGGAAGCATTTCTTCTTTAGCAAAGGGATTACCTCTGTAACTTTCAAGAATTTTGATAGCTCAAGATACTCAAGTTTGCCCACAGAAATACCTGAGTTCAGGAATTAAATACGTGTAGTTTATTTAAGAAGCAATTTGAATTCCAACTTGAGGAAAAGAAGAGTGTTAAAGAGCTGCAAGCTAACACAAATATTTTTCCTCAAGTAAGCTATCTCAGAGGAAAACAAATGTGTATCATTTCTGTTGTCTCCTCTGCAAAGCTTTATAACCAACCAGAAACATCTGTAGTGGTGATCACCCAGAGAAATACTTACTGGCTCTCACTCCCTGGTGTTCAGAAGGTATACTTTGGAGTTCTTAAAGTAGGAAGAAGCACATGAAACATGAACTGAAGTGTTACTTAATCCATCAAAAGACAGGAGAAGTAGTAGCTGCCAGCATTAGGGATGAAGAAGGGGCAAGGTTTGAAGAAGTGTCAAAGATGCTTGCGAGTGCTACAGTAGTTATCTACTTGCACTGACATTCCTACAGTGTGTTGTTCTTTTTGTTAAAACTTTTGTATTATTTTTTTATTTTACATATTTTCTTTTAAAAAATTCTATTTATTTATTTGTATGTGAGCATGTGTATGTATGTGTGTGAACATGTACATGTGCCATGGTACGTATGTGTGTGGAGGTCAGGGAACCACTTGCTGGAGTTGGTTCTGTCTTTTTCCCATATGGAATCTGGGAACCAAACTCAGGACCTCCGGATTGGCAACAAGTAGTCATTTCTTAAATGTCAATATTAGTAATATCTAAAAATGAAAACCTCAAAGAGAGTAGTCTGCACATGAATAATTATAACCATATATGAATGCTTGTTCTTTTATATTTCACAAGTAGTTAGGGAGAAAAATGGATTTGATGAAGCAGCCCTCCTGAGATATTCAAACCTCATTCTCTCATAAGTGATTATAATGAGTTTTTAGAATGTTTGACTAAATATAAACATAGATAAAAAGATGCAGCTTTTAATAAGTTACACATCAAGAAGATTTGTTAAGAAAATAAATTGCTGCTAATTTTTGAGCAAATGTATTACTTAATTTGCAAGCAACAAACCTACTGCTGTTTTAAAATAAATTATTTTTTCTGCTTTATATTATAACATGAAAAATATTGATGTCCGTGACCCACCTAAACTAAAATTCCCTGCATCTCCAATAATTTTTAAGAGTGCAAGAAGGTCTTTATACCAAAAATGTTGAGGATTACTACACTGTGTCACTAATAGTCCAACAGAAAGTGTGGCAAAGAGTTCAGAAAGAGAGCTTGTGGTTGAAGGTTCTGTGACAGTTTCTTGGAGAAATTAAAAAGTGCATTATATCTTAAATGAAAATATGGATTAAAGCATTGTAGAATGAAAAGGACTTCTTGCAAAGGACGGCGGCAAAAGAAAATGTGGGCAGGAACCACAAGTGCAGGAGTAAGGAGACTAGAGGAGTTCAGGTGCCTTGGAGGTGGGGGCAGGGGAGTGGGGGCTGTACAGCAGAAAAGATGTGAGCGTCAAGTTGGAAAGATATATGCTAAAAGACAGGGTTATAAATTTAATAATATCGGCTACTGGAGGCCAGTAAATGTTTCCAAGCATGGATAATAGAGTAGCATGAATGCAGTTATGCTTCAGGGGAATCATCTGCTTGGTGGATTTGATTCTTTAGAGATGTAAACTACTAGATATATTATCACTGGAGTCCATGTATAAAGCGATGAAGATTAGTCCTAAAATTCCAGGGCTTGAATGAGTAGGACAATGAGAGTAGTATTAAGGCAAAAAGAACACTCAGTAGGGATTAGAAGAAAGGGCAAAATACTATTATGATGAATTACGCCCCTGCTGAAGATTCTGAATTGTAAATACTAAATGATACATGGTATGATTTAAGTATAAAATGTATTTCTTTGTATTTGTATTTTGATTTGTATAAATCTATCATTAATATATATGAAAGTCTAAAAATAAATTCGAGTAATTGACGAATGAAAATTCTTCCTTTCAACAATTTCAGTTAATTAAATGTTTACTATGCTAGACACATTGACATATGCTATGGAATGGTTCCCCTCATGAAGAAAAACAATATGTAGATTTAAAATTGTTATTTCCTACATCACTAACTCTTTCTATGTAAGCTCAAATGCTTCTAAAACTGATTTTGTTTTCATTTGGAAAGGTACTCCGCACAAAAAAAACAAGCGCTACTGAGAAATAGCCAAATCATTGAGTAAAATAAACCCTTCAGGTAAAAATAATTGGGGCCAATAAGGTGATCTTTAACTCTAGCACTTAGAAGGCAAACGCAGTCATATATCTAGAGACTGTGAGGTCTGCTGGCTGCTATGCCCAAGGAATTGATGACTGTAGGCTCATAAATGAGAATGACAGACATTGAAGTCTTCTGTGACACCCCCCCCCCGCAAAAAAAAGAACAGTCCAGACAGGAAGTGCTTAAAAATTGTGATAAAGACGCTGAAATGTAGTTCTTCACAGTAGATGGCTCTGAGAGGAATGTGGGGTGGGGAAGGACTCAGTTATCTTTAAGGGGCTGGCCACTGAGACATTGAACTGATTCAATAAGTATATGAGCAATACAACTTGAACTTGGTGCATTTTGGAGGAAGGGAGAGTGCAAGGGTGGGAGGGTGGACCTGGGAGGAATGGGAAGAGAGTGTGATATGGTACATTGCATGAAATTCACAAATAATTAATAAAAATATTCTGCATTTTGGTTGGGGAAAGTTTTATTTTATTTTAATCTGTTCTGTAATTCTTTACAGTTTCTTCCACACACATTTACCTTTTCTCTCTCTCTCTTCTCTCTCTCTCTCTCTCTCTCTCTCTTTCTCTCACATACGCACACAGTTGCACAATTTTTATATGAATGAATGGTGTTTTCGAATAATATTAATATATACTTTAAAAGTTAGAACATCCTGGGAAGTCTTCATTTCAGGAATTAAACTCTCCTTTGACATATTTTTTGACAATGAGTTAGCTTGTGAAACACATGAAGGAAATAAAATGACTGTGTCACAATATTCTACCAATAAAACGTAATGACTAATTATAATTCCAATTAAACACTTGATTTTGTTAATATAGAAGCAGCATATACCCAACTCAGCATTTCCAATGTTTAAAAGCCCAACTATCCATCATCTCTTTCCTTGAAAATGACAAGGTTAAAATGAGCATTTATTGAGTGAAATAAAATTATTGGCATGTAAGTTATTAGCTCACTTAGTGAGCATAAGAAATAAATTGAGAAGAAAGTTATTGAATCAAGGATTCGGTGCATAGTTTACTCATTAATTGCAAGAATTCCATTTGAACATTTACATATAACTCAAAAGAAGGGGGCGTTGAAAGGCAGTTGAACTGGTGGTCATTTATTCCCTAAAAAATTATAGCATTTCTTAAACCCAGAGAAGCACAAAACAGAATACACTGCTCAGTATTCTGCAGCAAGCTCACATCTATCGAAGCCAAGACAATTTGTTTGACATAATAGGAATGGCAGCATTATCTCTGTGGCTCACCTGGCTTCAGAGTTTCCTTTCCAATGTTTCCTTGGCTCTGTGGAATACTTCTTCAATTATTTCCGGAATCTCACAGATGGCCTCTATACATTCCTGTGACCCGCTTGAACTTTTTTCTCTTAGAAAAATTGCTACAGATTGTTTGAATTGAATAGCTTCAATCACTTGTCCAGTTTTCTACCCCCCTCATTACCATTTCATTAAGATAAAATGAATTTTCTTATTGGGAATGAGGAAATTCTGGTTGCAAACTGCCAAAAATAAACATATTATGGACGTTGATTCTAGAGTATGTAATAGAGAAGAATTTAAGAAAACAATATTTTTCTGCTTAGTACTCTTCCTTCCCCACAGCTACTAAATAATTCAGAGTTCTTTGACATTATATTTCTTGGGCTTAATGTGCATGTCACTGTCCTCTCTGGATATGTGGGCTATGAAAAGTAAGTAAAATATTGTTTGTTTGAGACAATGAAATGTCCAACAAAATCAGTTCATTTGATAAGGGTTTCTGAAAGCACCCCAAACACAAACACAAAAGGAAGTCCAACTGCACAGGTTGTATTCTCTTTCTATTATAATTTCACTTAGTAAATTCTTTACTAGAATGTTTAACAATATATTTCAACATAAATGTATAATAGCCTGGATAGAAATCCTAGGGCACAAATCAAGTGAGATGTAGACCATATACAAAGGCTCTTGGCAAATGCCTGAAATTATATGAAAGAAAATATTGTAGTTTAATATCCAATATGACATTAGGTTTTAATAATGGTATTAAATACAACTTCATTGCTCTTGATTATAGACATAGAACTTTGAAATTTCATTTATTAATAAGATATAGTTTAGAAATAACTGAAAGAAATTTATCATACTATACAAAATCACTGTTAGAGTACTTTCAAGAAACACATAGAAAAATGTTGAGTTAAATAAATTTTGTTTAAAAATACTAGCATTATTTGGAAACTTATCATATCATTATAATTAAAGAAATGAGAAGAGGCAGGTTGGATTAATTATTGCTACTTCCAATAATTGCTTTTCAAAGATGAAGAGACCAGGAGTTTTTCTCCATATAACTCCTTTGTATGGTATATATTTATACCTATGTAGTATTTCGTGCTAGAAGTCTTGCTCCAGACGGGTTTGTGGACCTGGGATGGATGTTAGAGTCAGAAACACGAAGAAATTGTGATCACATGTTGGTTGAGTCTTTGTGTGGTTTTGGAATCAGAGTAACTGTAGCCTCATAAATAGTTTGGCAATGTCCCTTCTATTCCTATTATGTGGAACACTTTCAGGAGTATAGGAATTAGCTCTTCTTTGAAATTCTGGTAGAATTCTGCACTAAAACCATCCAGCCCTGAGCTTTCCTTGGTTGAGAGGTTTTTGATGACTTCTATTTCCTTGCAGTTTATAGGTCTTTTTAAATTGCTCTCCTGGTCTTGATTTAATTTTGATATATGGTATATATGTAAAAACAAGTCCATTTCTTTTACATTTTCCAATTGTGTGGAGTACAGGTTTTTGTAGTATGAACTAATGATTCTCCGAATTTCCTGAGTGTCTGTTGTTATGTCCCCCTTTTCATTTCTGATTTTGTTAATTTGATTAGTTTGGATAAGGGCTTGTCTATCTTGTTGATTTTCACCTGTTGATTGCTTTTTCTTGTTTTTTTCTTGTGTTCTTGGAGGGATTTATTAATTTCTTCCAATTCCTTCAATTTCATAAAGTTATGTTTAAAGTCATTTTCTTCTACTTCTTCTGGGTTAGGATGATCAAGTCTTCCTGTTGTATGACGACTGGGTTCTGGTGTTACCATGTTGCTTTTTAGGTTGTTGGAGGAATTCTTGCATTGGCACCTACCCATCTCTTCCTTCAAATGAGGTCGGCAGTGTCTCTGTGTCTTGGTCCAATCTTTACAGTGGTTGTCTGAGTGTTTCGGAGTTTTTCTTGGTCTGCTCTGTACTGTCAATGTCTGTCTCAGAAAACCTCTGAGGTCTATACGCCTGCCCGCTCTCTTGGTCTTCTCTCCTGGTTTGTGCTCTTGGTGCTCTCTCTTAATGCCCTCAGTGTTGTAGCAAGCTCTTGGTACCCTCAATATTATAGTAAGCTCTCAGCTCTTATGCAGGGTGTGACTAGTAGCTTGGGTGGTCCAGTGGATGGGTTTGCCTTTGGGGGAAGCCTAGGAAACTCCCTGCTGGCTGGCTAGAAAAGCAGAAGAGAGTTGGAAGAGGGGTCTGGGCTTTTGTTCCACTTGGAGGTCCTAGAGAATGGGGCATCCTGCTGTGTGGCTGTTCACTCACCTCTTAAGTGCCCTCTTGGCAATGGTTTCTTAAAAAGCTACTAGCAAAATGAACATGTTTTGTCCTGTTGAATATAAGAAATGCACAGAAGGACAATGTAACATGAGGGCCCGACTCATTGGGGTTTCTGTCGTGCCTCATCTCCCAGCCATTTAGCAACACACCCTACACCAGGCCAACACTGGACAAAGGCACTTTGTGGCCATGACTGAGAAAGACAAAAATAAGTACCCTCCTAGATCTTGTCAGATCATATAAAACAGCAAGAATACTGTTCAAACATCAGTACTGGCCCAGCATCCACCTCTCTCAGCAGATAAAATGTAGCTGCTCCCTCTTGATCATTAGTTCTGCCCTTTCTTCCCACCTTCTAGACCAAAGTCATTAACACACACCTTTGTGGAATCTCCCATGTTTAACACCTCTCATCTGGAGAAACACACTTTCTTAAACTCTTCTGAACATATGCAGATAAAGCCTAAACCACAGAATGGGCTCTTCTGAGATCATTTCTGAGCCTTTATAGGTTTTACAGTATTACCATCTCATCACACGGGACTAATAAGCTCAAACGGGCTGCATTTCAGCTGTGCTCCTGGCAAAGTTCAGCTGACAGTAACTGTGTGATCCATATGTGTGTTTACGGACACACTTGACAATTTAGCAAGATGCTCGGTTTAAGAGTGATGTAGGCAAACTTTTCTTTCATGCCCACCAGTTCCCAAAAAATCGACAGGGAGACCCAATATTAATTACAAATGCTCAGCTGATAGGTCAGGCATATTACTAACTAGCTCTCACAACTTACATTAACCCATATTTTTTATATAAGTTATACCACATGGCTCACGGCTTGTTATCTCATTTCGTACACATTCTGCTCCCTGTGTTTGGCCAGCAACTTTTGAGACTCTGTCCTCCTTCTTCCCAGCGTTTTCCTAGCTTGACTCTCCCCCACAATCTCGTCCTGCCCAGCTATAGGCCAGTCAGCTCTTTATTAACCAGTAAGAGTAACACATGTTTACATTTTTGTAATGTAAGAGCATTTTGTCTGTCCTCTGATTAGTATCAGTTACCATTTGCCCAAGGTAGTTCTACAGCAGAGTTGTGTGTACTTGGAAAATAGGGGAATTTCTACATGTTCAAGTGTGCAAACAAGCCAAGTATCTTTATTGTTGTGAAGAGACAGCAGGACCATGACAACTCTTACAGAGGTGACTGCTTGCAGTTTCAGAGGTTTAGTCCATTATCATCATGGCAGGGGAGCATGGTGGTGTGCAGGCAGACATGGTGCTGGCTACATCTTAATCAAAAGGCAACAGGAAGTAGACTGAGACACTCACTGGGTGTGGTTTGGGCATATATAAGACCTCAAAGTCCAGTGACACATTTCTTCCAAAAAGGTCATACTTATTCAAACAAAGCCACATCTCTTAATAGTGCCACTCCTTATGACAGTCAATTACATTAAAAATACTAGACCATAGGTGGGAAATGGATTTTACTCTGGCCAGAGCTTTGGTTAACATTTGATTGTGACATGTAAACCCTTTTCTTTGGTTATTATTCATTTTCTTAGGTACATATTCTACTTGGGTTGGCAGTCACCTGATCAGATCTTTATTGCTTCCCTATGAACCTGTTAGATGCTCTCGAAATACCTACATCTTTGGACTATTTTATTTTCAAGTCTGTAACAAGGAATCATGTATAGGGAGAAATAGACACAGACCCTCAAAATTCCAATGCTGAGTCAGTGTCAAGGAAGTCTGAGTCCTGGAAATATCATGAGGCATTCATGTTCTCTAGAGAAAAATAACCTACTGACACTGTTTCAAGTCTGCACAAGGACTCTCCCCTTAGTCTGAGAAATGGCTTATGCCATTTCTTCTATCCACTGTCAGAGCGTTTTGTCTATCTCTGATTAGTTTCAGTTACCATCTGCCCATGTTTGACAGGCACAAAACTTCAAAAAACACACTCAACCCATTAACCTCTGGGTTTCTCCTGGTGTCTTCTTAATCTAAACTGGCACCTCTTTCAGGTGAAACTCTTGGTTCCTCCATGTTTTCTTCGTATAGCATATAGTTACCCTCTGACTAGCGAAATTTTCAAGAGACAATTTACAATTTTAGTGGCTACTTAGAAGACCGCTACCGATGGCAAGAAAAAGGCGGGGCCACCATTAGACTGTGAGGACACAAAGGGGCATTACAGACTAAGGAGGGCAACAGAAACAATGGCACGCAGTGGCGGTACTAGTCATGTGATACTGTAAGGAGTCAGGGTGTATGTAAAGTTTAAAGACTTTAGTATTTTCATAGAGTTTTTCCAAAAGGGAGGTAACATTTTAGGAGCTCTAAGCCTTATCATAAATACAAGGATAGGTGAAGGAGTCCACCGACTGCTGTGATGAAATGTCATGACCTTAAACAACTTACGGGAGAAGGAGTCTATTTCCGCTTCCAACTCTCAGGTCACACTCCATTGCGAAGGGAAATCAGGGCTAGAATTCAACAAGAAGCAGGGGGCAGGAGCTGAAGCAGAGACCAGGCAGGGGTCTTGTGTACTGGATACTCAGTTTGCTGTGCTGAGTTCTCCTGTATCAACAGTCAACCAAGAAAATGCCCTACAGACTGACTGATAAGCTAATCTTATGAAGACACTTTCTTGGTCAATATTCTCTTCCCAGATACCACTGCTTTGTGTTAAAGTGTTATAAACCAGCCAGCATAGATGTGAACCTTTATCTAGGTGAAAAAGTTTACACCAGTGAGCTCATCAGTACAGAGCCAAATGACAGAGTGTAAATGATGTATTTAAGGGAAACAAAACAACTAAGTAGAACACAGTGAGAAAATAGAAGAGAAAATAGAAAATGAGTTAGGAAAGATCATCATGGATGAGGCAATGAGTTCTTCAGGGCATGGAATGCTATGCTTTCTCGAGTGAGGACAGAGAAAAATACTTTACATAGGTTTCTGTCTTAAAGGGCCATGTAGACAATGCAGGGAAGCAGGGTTAGGAGTCCCAGACTACACATGGTGGAGGATGGTAAGAGTTTTTAAAATGAAGGAGCAATTTTTAATAACAATGTTTGGTGCTTTTCTTAAGAGTGATGGAGTTACACAGCTGGAAAGGAAAACAGGCTCGCAGCACAGCACCGCAGAAGTAAAGTGAACCAGAAACTGAGCTGCAGCCTGCATCGGGAGAATGAGGGAAATGGAACGTGTTTTGTAGCATTCAAAGTTAGTCATTGGGAGGGGGAAGCTAATTACGGCAGGTAATTAAGACCTATTTGGGAGATAAAGGGTGGGATAAAGCACTTTGATCATATTGAGTATATCTAGACTGTGGATGCAGATTGGCTGTCAATTATACTTTTTCTCTTGTCCCTGACTAGATAAAACTTGAGGTTCTTTTCTAATGCCTCATGGTGAAAGTGAGGGATTATTCTTTCAGGAGAGTGAGAGCCAAAGGAGGCAGGAAATCGGGTGAAAGTTCATTCTTAACACACAAACACTACTTCTGTCTTAGTCCCTGTTCTGTTGCTGCGAAGAGAAACCCCGACCAAGGCAAATAAGTGAAAGCCTTTAATTCGGGTCTGGCTTACTGTTTCAGAGGGTTAGTCCATTATCATGCTGCACATGTGGCAGCACACAGATAAATGCTGGAGCAGGAGCCTAGAGCCTCATCCTGATGCACACAGGGTGGGGGCGGGGAGGGAGGGGGCTGGAGTGGGGGAGATATCTCGAGAGACGAGAGAGAGAGAGAGAGAGAGAGAGAGAGAGAGAGAGAGAGAGAGAGCTTGTCCTACTTTGAAACCTTAAAGCACACTCCCAGTGACAAACTTCCCCAACTCCTAATTCTTCTAATCCTTCCTTTAGTGCCAGTCCCTGGCGGAAATGATAACACCCTGGTGACTAAGCATTCAAATATATGAGCATAAGGAGGCCATTCTTATTCAAACCACCATATCTTGTGTGTGTGTGTGTGTGTATTGAAACCACTGACAATAGTCACACAGTCAACCTGTGAATGGGTTATACCACAAGGATCTCATATTAGATCACATCCACATATGCAAATTATACCATGCCTTCAGAAGTCAAATGCATAGCTACGGGCAATTAGGCAATAGCCTTACTCAGCTTTAACTTAATTCATTTTGCAAGTGTGCTTTCTGAAACTTTTCTGTTCTAAGTACTGCTAGAATCATGAATTATTTATGCTCGATTGTTAAGTCTGTGAAAGTTTTCTTTAACAAAGAGTGATCAATCCAGACATGGCAGGTATATGTGTATAATCTGAGTGCCTCGTATGGAGAGGCATAAGAATCATGATGCAAGATTAGCCTTGGTTATAATCACGGGAATAGAGTGAGATTATGTCTAAAACAAAATAAAAAAAAAACACCAACTAATTAATATGAACAGAATGCTCGCACAATTTTAGGAAATAAAAAACCTAGGAGACACATGAGTGACATTCGTACATGAACTCCTTTAAAAAAGGTCATGGGTCAAGAGATGGCTCAGCCGTTAAAAGCAGTGGCTGCTCTTCCAGAGGACAATATTCAATCCTAGCACTCACAGGATGGCTTACAACCATCTGGACCTCCAGTTCCCGGTGCTCTGATGCCCTCTCTTGACCTTCGCAGGAACCGGGCATGCGCTTGGTACACATACTCACGTAAACACTCATCTACAGAAAAGTAAAAATAGACAAACCATTTTAAAAAGTGACGCAGCATATACCTGGTTTCAGGGATGCACGGACATAGCTTGGATTTCCATTTCACCCTTTCATAGCTTTACCACGTAACTCTTGAGTGCAAACTTATCTAATTTGTAACGGCTCTATGTTTTCTAGAACTTTCCGAATGGCTACATTATGCAGTATCAGCAGTATTTATTACTTTCCTACAACTTACCTTGCCGTGTCACGGCGTGGGTGCAGGTAACATGGAATGCTGCGATCACTGTTTCAAAATCACCAAATGAAAACTTCTGTTAGACGGCAGGTGGGAGCGTTATTTAGATCTCACCTGACTTATGGGCTAAGTCCCTGTAGTTCCGCCACTTTTTGTTAAGACTAGCATTCACCTGCTGTTTCTCACATCTACAATGTTGTCTGATGTCTCCCCAATACAAATATTTATTGGTCAGAAAACGTGAGTTATTTTAATGTTGGTAATATTGCATTATAATTGAGTTCTTGATAATTCTTTATATATAACTATATTCATTTCAATGAACTTTTAATGATGTCTCTAGGCTTCATCAGATTATCAAAGGTGTTCATTGTACAAGTGAACAAAACCTCGAGGTAGAGGAAAACAGTGGATGTAC
Source organism: Neodon shergylaensis (assembly GCA_025134845.1). Lineage (NCBI taxonomy): Eukaryota > Metazoa > Chordata > Mammalia > Rodentia > Cricetidae > Neodon > Neodon shergylaensis. The sequence continues at coordinate 16,686,765 of JABTXL010006712.1, forward strand.
AAGTGCATTAATTTATTCTTTTCATTTTTGCTCAGAAGGCCTTCAGAACCATGTCGACACTCCATGAATAATGAGTGAATTGTTTTTAGCTACGTTGGTTGCTAAGGTCCTTGATGGAGGGTGGAAAAAACCAAGGCAAAGTTGTAGAACACTTTCTATGCATCCAAGGGACTAAGCTGCAAGTCAAAGGGCACAAGGAGGTCCCTAACTACTTCTCAATGGGAATGGAGCTTCCTGGTAGCTAGAACCAAGACGGCAGTGGGAAGGCCTCATGATCCAGGTGGAAGTTTGGACTAACAGGTTCATGGCACACTCCCGCGCCCCAGGGTGTTTGGAGAGGGGAATCAGACTCCGACAGAGGTGACTGACAGATGCCCTCCCGTCCAGCAGCAACACAGGACGACCCCGGGTGCCGAGCTGAGCCGCGCGCACGGAGCCGCGTCCTCGCCACGCCCACTTCCTGCTCCATCCCTCGCCTTTCCCGGTCCCTCTGCCGTTGAACCGGATGCGCTGTCAGTCTCCTCCTCCGCGTCCTTAGCCTCCACCCAGCTCCCTGGAGAAGCCGCTGCCACCCCGAGGCCTTGGCCAAGAGGCTGCTGGCGACTGGCCCGGCGGGCGCGGGCACGGTAGGAGCTGGGCGCGCACGGCTACCGCGCGTGGAGGAGACACAGCCCTGCGGCCATGGGTGCCAGGGCCGCTCCTTCACGCAGGAGACAAGCGGGCCGCAGGTTGCGCTACCTGCCAACAGGCAGCTTTCCCTTCCTCCTCTTGCTGCTGCTGCTCTGCATCCAGCTCGGGGGCGGACAGAAGAAAAAGGAGGTAGATGGGATCCCGCGGGCGGTTGCCTGAGGGCCCGGGCGGGCTGGAGCTGGCCGCGTTGCTAGGAAGCCCCGTGGCGTTGCTAGGCAGCGGTGATGTGGGCGCTGGCGCCCGGGGGCGGGAACCAAGTGGGCGGGGGCGGGTTGGGCGTTCCCCTGGGGCGTCTCAGGCTGTGGATGCTGAGGGTGACCCTAGTTCTACATCCAGGAAGTGGGGGCTGAAGTCTGAAAGCCCATGCCTCAGGGACCATGGCTGTGCTGAGCCTCAGGTGTAGGCCGGGCTTTTGCAGTTCCTTAATATCCTGGGTGTGCAAATACCCGTTGGAAGCACTTGTAAGCGCAGAGGAACTCTACCTCTTATTCAGCTCTCTTGTTTATGTTAAGACGTCATACTGAGTGTGTTATTCTGCATTCCTAATTATACCCTTTAGCACTAAATGCTTATTTCTGTGTTTAACTCAGTGTGTAATAGAACAATAACATTTTTTTTAATACTCTATACTTATTTGCGAAGTTTGCGTCTCCTGATTTCAGTTTCAACCCACCATTATTTTGAGGGTGAGATTTGATGTATCTGCGTGAGTTGTAGAGTTATTTGTGAACTCAGTTTGACAGAATTAATGTGGAAGTCTGGTTTGGTCATTTCATAAAAAGATTCATTGTGGAATTGTGACTAGGATTTCTAATTGTAGACCAGTTTGGTAATAGTACTTTGTGTTTATGGCTGAAGATGCTTTTACTGTTAAATTACACAAATACACGAGTCTCATAATTTGACTCTGGTTCAGTTTATTGCAAGCATTTCTTTAGTAAGGGGGAGAGAGAGAGAGAAGAAATACAGTCTCAGAATAAACAGTAATTTCTTCATTAATTATTTTTTAAATGTTACATGTGTATTTTGTCGGCATGCATGTCTGTGCACCACTTGAGTTCCTGGTAGCCCAGGAGGTTTCTAACATCTGATCTCCTAGACTCGGAGTCACAGCTGGTTATGAGCGATTGTGTGGGTAATGGGAATCGAACCCAGATCTCCTGGAAGAGCAGTTAGTGCTCTTGAACAGGAAAGTCCTCTCCAGTCCCTTCTCTTCACCTTTGCTTGAAACAATCTCGGTATTAAGAACTGTGCTTCCCTCCCCTCTTGAATTTTTTTCTTTCTTTGCATGAAAAGTCGGGAATACGAAATTGTTGGTATTTTGGTAGGAGATTGGAGACTAACTGCTGGTAAATTGAAATCGCCCTTTCTACACGAATTAGATAGACTTTCCAGCACTTTGTGTTTTGTGTCATATTTTCCAGATTTTTTAAATGAGAAAGGTAGGAGATTTGCAGTAGGCAATTTTTTTTGGGGGGGTGTATACAAAACAAAAGGCAATAGAAATGGATGAGACACTTCTCGTCATTTGTGTTGTTTTTGCCGTTAAGAATGTCACCAGGACCACTATAAGTCATAGGGGAAAATATTAGTTTCAGGCTCATAGGTTCTCAGCATCTCCAATTCTGAGGCCATCTTAATACGTAAGATGTTGGGAAACTTACTATAATTAAATAATTAAGCTTAAAGTGCATATTTCCCTTAAAAATCCGTAAAATATTCGTTAGATATTTTGGGAAAGGAAAAGATTAGGAACCGCTGAGATGGCTCAGCAGGCAGAGATATTTGCCATCAAGCCTGATGACTTGAATCCATTTCTAGAACCCTCATGGGGGAGAAAACCAGCTCCTATAAACTCTCCTCTGACTTTCACACGTGGGCGTTGACATGTGCACACCCACACATGTGCATGCACAGACACACATGGGGGAAACCATGATTCGAGATTGAAATGGGATGTCTTCCAAAATTACCTCTGTCATAAAAAGAGAACCAATAATATATGGTGATATTACAGAGGAAATTAAACTCTTGGAGTATTTTGAATGATATTTAGTTCACAGACTTCGATTTCTTCTAATTCTGGAAGAAAAACATACTTTGTTGGAAATGATGAGAAATGGTAATCCAACATTTTTTTTTCTGGTAGATTTTTTTTTCTTTTCTTGACCTAAGAACCTAGTTGCCCATATAAGATCCTATAACATTGAATCAGAAGGCATAGCAGTCAGAACACAATTTAAAATAGATGTTACTGACATGTGTATCAGAGTAGCTACTTTGGCATGAACACACTTTCTTTGTAAGGTAGGAAGCCATGTTGAAGTCTAAAGTTAAGCTGGCAAAATGGGTTGTGTTTGCTTTTAATATGGATTATGACAGCAACAGTTGTTGTGGATTATTTGAGTCATAGACAGATTGGTCCAGTTGCAACTGGATCTCTGTTGAGACCCCTGGCAAGCACTTAATCTTGAAGCTTAGTGTGCTTATTCTCAAATCCAGACACCAAGTACGTCCATCTTAGGATATTGAGGTTAACAGTGTATAAAGATTCCACCACAGTGCCTCAGACATACCAGCAAATGAAAAGAGTTCTGGCTTCTCCTATGTGATGTTTATATAAAGGGAAGTATAATATGATGGGGTTCTCAAATGAAAGTTAGATTTTTTTCTTTTTAATTTTTTTATTTTCTTAAGTAAACTCTACGAAATAAACCATATGCCTCTCTAATAAATTACCATATTGCCAAACACTTGAAATCTAAAATCCTTAGGTTGTTGAAGCGCCCTGCTTTTCCGTCATATAAGAGTTAGTGATAGTCCATGCATTGGTGTGTGTTTTTGTATGCCTTGTACATGTGTTTGCACACATTTCTTCATGAAATGACATTTACATTCCTTAAAATGAGTTTTGTTATGTCTTCTGTTTTGGAATATACTTGAGAAATAACTGAGTAGCTAGAGACAATTGGAGATCTTTTTAGTTATTTCCTATAATTACATTAAATATAGCCATTATCAACTAACTTTGAACCCTTTTCATGCTAAGTGATAAGAATTTGTGGGGAACTTTGCTTTTTTCTTGTTTTCTTATATCATTAACACTTACCAGTTAGTTAATCACCTTCATTTAGAATTGTTTTTATTTTTTAATGACCTCTTCAGATTATAAATTATAAAAAGCCTTGCAGTGTACTTAATGACTTTGCCAAACATCAGAAGTGTCTGTTACAGTAATCTCCCGCACTTGCTCAGAATGTGACTCGTTAATGGGCTGCAGTGTGTGGATGACAGGAGTATGTGGTATGGAAACCGGATTTACTCACAGGTAGAGAGAGGACCAGTTTTTCCCCTGTCCCCACTGAAACATTTCGTGTTTTATGTCTGTCTGTAACGAGCGTTTATACAGGAATGCATAGTAATCTCCAGTTGTTTCTAATGGTTCATCTGTGAGAGATTTGAATGTTTTGCCGAATATTGGTAAGTAGTACATTTTCAGCCAAAAACTGAAGTAGAGAAAAAAGTTTGCATCTATCATGCAAATCTCAAAACTGTCTAGGAAATAACCGGCTGATACCCACACACGTGTCAAGATTGTCAGTTAATTTAGCTGTGATCAGACAGCGAGTTGAAGGCTAATTGAAAACAACAGGCCTTATCGTGAACAGCCCAAACTCAGTCTCCTTGCTGCCACTGTGCAGTTCCTCATAACAGCACTGAATGGTTCTGTTCTCATCAGCCGTGGTCGGTTTGCTCTGTGGATATAGAAATACTGGGTTGGCGAGGGGAAGCTCTTCCAGTGCTCATCGGACAGTTTTGTGTTGTGTTTGGTGGTGGTCATCAGCTACGGACAGCAGTAGTAGTAACAGATGCAAACCCACAGTGTTAGAGCTCTCAAGGAAGCCCAGGGTACTGAGACCCCTCCTCAATGAATTGGGGAGGTCTGAGAGCGCAGCCCTTGACAGCTGCTAGTGCTGGGATTTCCCAGGCCATTGAGTGTTGCCAGTGTTACATATCCTTGGCCTATTGTGCCTAAGACCTTTGACTTTTAAGCTTTTAAGCTCCCTGGAACCTTTTTAGTTTCCAGTACCTGTGGTTTTCTTCTTTACAGTTTCTTTCCTTCAGCCTTTGCCTTTTTGTCTCCTCCTGCCTTACTTTCTGCATTCTTGTCACGGTGACTCTGGAACTGTCCAACTGCCTCTTTTGCTATGGCTCTTGTGTTGTGACTTTTGCTTCTTTTGCTGTCCCTGCCGCTGCCTCATGGTCTACTGTTCTGTTTTGACTATACTGTGGGTCTCTAGGAAATTTTCTTTATGTTGCTTCTCCACAGTGCTGCTGCCTCAACTCAGGCGACTGCTGTTCCCTACTGCCTGTGGACCCTCAGAATGGGGGCGGCGATCACCCTTCTCTGTCCTTCCTGTGGCCCATTATCCCAGGACTCTAGCACACACGAGGTTATCACTCACAACAGCAGTATTTTGTTAGAGTTCAATAAACTTACTGCCATTCTCAGAAGATTTGAATCAGGGTGTCAGCATTTTTGCTAGTTGCTTCACCTTCCTTTGACAGAAGACAACAAGGAAAGGACTGTCCAAAGAGGTCGCTCACCCCTGTAGTGAGTTGCATTGCAGGAAAGGAACCTTGACATTAAGGAACCCAAATCTTTTGAAGAAAGCAATTTGACCTTTTCCTTAGAGAGAAACATTATCTTTATTAAGCTTGAAGATAAACTCCCTTCTCCCTCATCCCCTTCCAGGGTGCAGGTTCCATCATGGCTATACTTTACAAGCATTTTTGAAAAGATCACAGGCTGTGTAGAAACCCGTGGGGGTCCCTGCCAGCACTACAGCTAGCATGGGAGCGATCTGGGTGAGGTAAGAATGAAACTCAGTTCAGTTCAACACAACTTAGCCAGTGTTGGCCTAAGCTTCTGGAGTTTGGAACCAAGAGGTTTATTTTTAACATATTTAAACACGGTAAGATTTTGGAAAAAAAGTTACCACAGCAAAGCTTAAGGCACCAAGGCATCGAAACTCCCTTGCAAAGTACCTCTCTATAGCAAACTCCTGTGACCTTTTCCACAAGGATGGGTTCTATTCACTGAGAAACGGTGCTCAGCATAAGGGTTTAGGCAGGAAGGGTTTATAATAAGCACAAGGATGGGTTCTATTGACTGAGAAGCAGTGCCTAGGATTTTGGGGATTCAGGTGAGGGATGGCTCCACAGACTAGCAAAGATCACCAGGTTATCAAACAACATCCACTTCAGCCTTCCGGGGAAACAGGTGTCAGTTTCTTCCCTTGAAGGAAAAAACTTGTGTGTTTACCAATTCTGGTTTCTCTAGTGCTTATCTGTGGGTGTGAGGGCCTCGTGTTCTACAGAATTTCATGAAGAGAAGCATTGTCATATTAGAGACAGGAGCCTTGTCAAAAGGATCATCAGGAGGGTGTTTTCATCCACAGCCACATGTCTGCCGCATGTGCATTCTCATAGACTGCTTTTAACCTTCTTTCTTCTTTGCATTCCTGAATATTTGCTGGTCTTGGATTTGAGCTGTACTGCCTTGTGACTGATAGTACATTTTTTTTTGCATGTTCTTATTTCCAGAAGAATCCCCCTTGAAGCACCATGGCAATCTCACTGAGATAAAGAATTTCCCCTTCGGGGCTGGAGAGATGGCTCAGAGGTTAAAAGCACTGTACTCCCATTCTGGTATTTAGTCTAAAATATCATAGCCATGGTTGCCATGGCAGGAAGTATGGCAGCATGCAGGCAGACATGGTGCTGGAGAAGGAGCTGAGAGTTCTACATCTAGATCCTCAGGCAGCTGAAAGCTACTAGGCAGGCTTGAGCTTTTAAGGCTTCATACCCCACCCCCAGTAAGCCACTTCCTCCAACAAGACCACACCTACTCCAACAAGGCTACACCCCATAAAAGTCCTACTCCCTATGAACCTACGGGGGTCTTTCAAACCACCACCACATTTGACTGTTTTCTTGTGGTGGTTTTATACTATCAGGCCATGCAGTTAAGCCTTGATTGAATCCCTTGCTTTGATTTTTTTCCAACTCCTGAGTCTGGCTTCATCCTTCTATTTTTGGGATCCTGTTTTGCTCATACCAACAAATGTTTAAAACTGAGGCAGCCATATAGCAGACCTATTTGGCTACTTTGAGAACAGTCTCTGAATTTAGGGTATCTGTTTCTATAAACTGCTGAAACAAGTAAAATTAAGCGAAGGTAGATCTCAATTACAAGTAATAGTCAAACTTCATAACTTGTGTGGGTCACAAAGTATGAGGTGTATTAGATACTGTTCTTTGACAAAATACTGGACGCACAATTTAGGGAAGGGAGAAAGTGTTAATTTCCCCTTACAGTTTGAGGGTCAACTTTTCATGGTAGCAGGTGTAACAAGGCTGGTCACATTCTATCCGCTGCCAGGAAGTACAGAGATGAATGCTGGTGGGCAGCTTATCCTCTTTATTACTATTGGTTTTTGTTGTTTGGGGCCTCCAGGCTAGGAACCAGTGCGTCTCACAGTTCAGATGGATCTTCTCACCTCTGTTTAGCCACACGAATGGGAGTAAGAACCTTGAAGGGAGAGGAATGAAAGGGGCAAGAGACGTGAGAAACGGACACAAGTCTGTGTTCTGATCAAGCTGCCAACTTTATTTTTCCTCAGGAGCTTTATATAGCAAAAAGGCAGTGGGGAGGGTAGGATGCTGGAATGTCAGGTCTGGAGACATCCCTAGCTGATAGGAAGAGATAAGGAAATGCTGAGGGTCTGTAAATGTTTACAGGGGGGAAATGCTAATTACTTCTGAGTTCTGGGGCCTGCTAAGTCTGCTGGCATTCTTTTTTGTTTGTTTGTTTTTGAGACAGAGTTTCTCTGTAGCTTTTGGTGCCTGTCCTGGAACTAGCTCTTGTAGACCAGGCTGGCCTCGAACTCCCAGAGATCCGCCTGCCTCTGCCTCCCAGGTGCTGGGATTAAAGGCGTGCGCCACCATTGCGCATCTCTGCTGGCATTCTTAACTCACATGGGGAGATAAGGGTCTGGAACTTGCCCTACAGAGGTGAATAGCTTACTTAACTTGCCCTACAGAGGTGAATAGCTTAACTTGTGAGCTAAGACGAATATAACCAAATACAGGTCTTTGCTCCCAGCACACCTCAGTGAACCCACCCTACGAAACTCCCTCACACACCCCCAGAGGTTTCTCCTAGTGCTCCTAGATTCTGTCAGTCTGACAGTATTAGTCACCATAGAATGTAGGGATCATCGTTTCTGCCCAGGCGGTTTCCCATATTATATCTAACACCAAGTAAAGTGTTCCCCAGTATCTTTGCCAAACCTAGAAGTTAGGGCCCATTTTACCAAATACTTTTGGTTAGTCTGATACAGTTAATCAGTCAGTCAGTCAGCCAGTCAGTCTATCTGTCTGTTTGCTGGTACATGCAGAGGTCAGAGGTCTATCTTTGGTGTCTTTTTTTTTTCTGCCTCCCACTTCTTTTTTCTTTTTGAGAGATGGGCTCTTTGATTGTCCCGGAGCTCCCTGTTTAGGCTTAGGCTGGCTCCAGGGATGCACCTGTCCCTGCCCGCTGAGCACTAGGGTGGCAAGTTCACCCCTACACTTTACATCAGTTCTGGAGGTGACTCAGGTCACCATGTTTGCACAACAAGTACTTTGCCCACCGAGATAGCCCCTACCCTTTACATTTCTTGGTGTAGTGTTTGGTGATATTCCCAGAATGAGCCCTTGTTTGCCCCCTGTGTTCTCTACTCACTGCTTGTGATTGCTAATCTTGGCTGTCTACTTGACTACATCTGTTACTAACTAAAACCCAGGCATCTGGACACAGGGGAGAGGGATTTTCTTGATTGGATCTGTTGAGGTGGGATGACTCACTCTACATCAACCACATCTTCTCTCTGGTGGTAGACCACATGAGAGGATGCAGCAGAAGGATGCTTTTCCTTCGGCTTGCCAGCCCTCACACTTGCTGGCACGTTCACTGATCCTGTTGCTGCAACACCCCTTCACTGGTATTAGCATGCACTTCTGGGATTTTAACATAGACTGAAGGCCAGCAACTCTCTAGGAATTTTCTGGGACTCCAGTGCCAGATTGGGATTAGTTCGGTCTTGAACTTTTTATTACTTGATAAAATGATAGTGATCTACTATTATAGCTATTTATGTAGCTCCTTTCTCTATTTTAATTATGAAATATGATGATGGAGTTATTAATGACAATTTCTTTACGCATCTGTGCTGGATAGTTTTATATCAGATTGACCAGAAGCTGACGTCATCTTTCAGAAGGGTACCTCAATTATAAAAATGCCTCCTATGATCTGGTTGTAGTCAGGAAGCCTAGATAGTGGATTTTCTTATTTAGTGATTGATGTGGGAAGGATATATAAGTGAAAAAAACCTTACTTCCCCAAATTGCTGTAGGTCAGGATGTTGTATCACAATAATATTAACCCTAACTCAGAGAGTATCAAAGTTAATTTTATATATTAGAAGTTAACTCCTGGTAACCATTATACTTTGATCTGATAACCTTTTTATCATAGAAAATCATAAATGCCATCAATTTTCAACAATTTAATTGAGTTGTGTGATCCTTAGGGAGTACCAAGAACTAATCACAGCTGAATTGTTATATTTAAATTCTTTTGCCTATCAGATAGCAATCACGTTTATGGTCTCATTTTTGCTCATTTCAAATACCTGTGTATAAAGCCACCTATTGCAATGTAAGTTATTGCTGCATCTTAGCTTCCTTTTACCTTTTTAAAAAATGTTTATTCATTTTTCATTTTATATGTTTGGATATGTGTACAGTGCCCATGGAGTTCAGAGAGGGTGTTTGATTCCTGGGAACTGGGGATAGAGATGATTCTGGTTTACCATGTGGATGCTGGGATCCAAATGTGGGTCCTCTGGAAGAGCAGTCAGCGCTCTTAACTGCTGAGCTTTCTCTCCAGCCCCCACTTTAGTTTTCAAGTTTCTATTGCGTTATAAACAATAAAAACAGTTATTCATGATAGACAAAAGACTTAGAAAAGCTGTAATTTGTCTAGGTACAACCATTGCTCTTGGATATCTCATGCTTCTGCCTGTTTCTACCAAACAGCGGGGTTATAGGTGTGAGCCATTGCACTTGGCCCAAGTTACACTTACTGAGTAGAAGTACAGGATACTTACTGATTGGAAAAGGACTGGAGGAGTATAGTTGCATCCTTTCTCTTTATCTATACCTCTTTTCTTTGTCAGGTGACCTGTGAATTGGGGTTTACCTTACAGAGTACCATCTTTTTGGCTTTGCATTTTCGGAGGATTCGTCATGATAGAATAGACAGTGGATTTCAGGGAGCTTCTTGTAGAGCCATGTTGTGATTTCTTAGTAAAAAATAAACTTATTGGCAAAATACAAACTTTGCTGTTGCTTTCTATGTCTATGACTTTAAAAAAATTGAAGTGTATTGTCACTTTCATGTCTTGTACTTTTTGAATATTTTAGTAGAAATCATATTGTTGAAGTAAAAAAGCATATGAGCATCATTTTTTAAAAGTATCATGAATGCCATCTATGCCATTCTAAGATATGTTATGTCACTTTTTTGGTGAGTATTACATATTAGACATTGTGCCAGTTTTGGCAGTAGGGTAATAGCTAAGACAACTACTGCTTCTGGTGTCTCCTATAGTTTATAATTCTATAGAAAATTCATACAGAAAAGATAGAGTGTGAGAATTCATGAACTTGAGTGAGGACTTTGATATCATGTAGGGGGTCATTTTTTTAAATAACTTGCCGCAAATGACAAACCTGGGGAGAAGGAATCCTAACTGAGGAGTGCCTTATCAGATTGGTCTTTTTCTTAGTAACTAATTGATATAGAAGGGTGTAGGTCACTGTGGAGCCATTTTTGAACAGGTGGATCTAGGTTGTATAGAAAGGTAACTGACCAAACCAGAAAAAGCCAGGTAGTAAGCATTATTCCTTTGTGATCTCTGCTTCAGTTCCTGCCTCTAGGTTCTGGCTCTGACTTCTCTTCAGAAGGGACTGTAAACTGTAAGGTTAACTGATCCTTTTCTTCCCCAAGTTGCTCTGGTCAGTGTTTTATCACAGCAACAGAAAGTGAATTATGACATAGGGGGAAGCTAAAAACAGGAAAGATACTAAGGGATGTAAACTGGTGAAAAGGGAGAGTGTGCCAGGCAAATGGGAAGAAAAAGCATTTTTAAAGGGCTCAAAATAGGACAAAGCATAGCAGATCTAAAGAACTTGAAGTCGTTTGTAAGACTAATAAGCACTATATGGAGGAATCATGGGATGCAAGTAGAATGGAGGCTTGGGGTCAAGTCCCAGGGAATCCACAGGACTATGTAAAAGAATACATCTTCATCCTAGAAATCAGCAGGTAGACTGGAAGGGTTTTGTATTTGGAGGTGAAGTTTATATTTAGAAGTATTTCTCTGACTGTGATGTGGAGAGTAGCTTTGATGGGCTGCAAGATTAGAAAAAGTAACAGGGGGTGTTCAGGAGATATTGCAGAAGTATGAGGTAATGTTGACTTGAACTTGGTTGTGGCAGTGAAGTAAGGGAAAAAGATGATGGTTTGCGGAGCTGGTCAGGAACCAGACAAGACAGCATTGGTAATTGTGTCAAATGAGGGTGAAGACAAGAATGGTGATTATAGCTTTTGATTAAAGGACGATTATGCTTACTGAAATAGGAAATGGAAAGGAAGATAATGTGTTCAGTTTTTAATTTGTGAGATGCGTTTGTGAAAATCAAAGCTGCATGTTTGGTGACAGTAGAATGTATGTGCAGCTTGGGTTGATGATAAAATGAATTTAGAATTCATTAGCATAATTATTGAATCATGGTTGTTCATACTTGAAGACTTAATACCAAATCCTGAAACATGCCAGTATTTTGGTGTTGTACCAATAGTATCTATGTGGAAGAACCAAAGACTGTACTTCTAGAGAGCTAGGAAGGACCCTGCCTGAGTGTGGATGTCACAGAAGAGAATACTTCAAGGACAGATCACTACTAACAAGTGGTAGCTGCTGTATTGTTAAAAAAAAATCCTTTGGATTTAACAAGAATAATTTTATTGTAGCGATCAGGATGCATCCAGTTAGTGAATAAGTAGGCTGTGAGGAAAAGAGCAACGCAGCAAGCAATTTTGCTCTGAATGGGAGCAGAATTTAGCAGATGGTAGCTGGAAAAGAAACTAAAAGGAAGAGAAAATTGATAGAACCAGGGGACAAAGGGTAGGATGAAGAAATGCAAATTGAAGGGGTGTATTAGCCTTGAAAAAAAAAAGAAATGTGGTTCAGGGCTGCTTTCAGCTGCTCGGCTTTCTTACATGTATGTGGTAGCGACTTAGTCGATTGGGACCTCTATCCAGTGGAGACTAGCTTTAGAGCAGTAGAAGTGTCAGTCTGGGGGCCTGGGTGTCCGTAATCGTTTTGTCATCGAATTTGGTATTTGATTGGAGGAGGGGACCTTTTCATAGATGGTAACTATTTACTGATCTTCACATGGTGGCATTGTTCCAGGTGGGAGGAAGTGTCCCTGACATTGTTCATGTGACATTTCTTCTTTTTTCCTACTACTCTCCAGAAATAGTGGGAACCTATGTATGTGTGCAGACCAAATTCTGGAGGACGAAGTTTGAAACATTTGTAAGCATTACTTTGACAGTTCATATACTCACATGATGGGTTTAGTTATTGTCACTTCATTCTTCTCCCTACACTTAGTGACTCTTTCAGCAAGTCTGCCTTCTGCTTTCATGTTTCTTTGTGTGCCACTCACTGGGTTCAGTTAGAGTTTTTGTCCTAGTCTAGGTGGGAAGTTATTTATTGGAGCAAGGGCAACTCCCTCCCCCAACAATTGTAAACTTAACCTTCCTCCATAAAGGGGTGGAAACTTACAGGCCCCCCCATCCATGCTGAAATGGTCATAGGCCGAGTCTTGAATAAATAGCGCACACACTGAAGTGAGCATAAATGCTGCCCAGAGATTCCTTTGTGCAGTGCATCTCCCCGTGCCCTGGCTCATACATTGAGTTTTTTTCTTTGTGTTTGTTTCCTAGTGCAAAATACCACATTTTCATGACTCCAACAGTGACAAGTTACTGTTTCACAGGCCTAGCGGTGAGATGTAAAGATACCAGCCGCACTGACCAAATAGCTGTCCATAGAACTTGTTTTTTGAAGACACTGAGAATATTCAGTTTCTTACTCATAAAGCTTATTAAAATAAAACTCTATGCCAAATCCCATCTCTTTCTGTGAACTTAAATACGCTCACTTCAGAGTAGTACATTTCCTCTGCGTTTGCATCTTGGGAGATACTGTTCATGGAGAATATGCACCTCTCTCTAGTATTTATTAACTGCCACTGAACCTGCACTCTCAGTGTCTTCTCTGGACCCCACTGTCAGAACATGGTGTTGTTTGAACACTTAGAGGAGGATGTGCATGTCTAGACTAAAGCATGGGACTCAATAGATGTTTAATGGATGTCCCCTTCTTACATGAGATACAGAAATTGTGTTGCCAGAATTTTGTTATCACGGCATCTAAAAGAATGTTTCTATGGATTAGAAGTAAATTTCAGTGTCTACCCCTACTGTAAAAGTACTGAAAAATGCTGTAGGGCAGACTAGGAAATGTTATTTTAAGTTTCATTTTTCTTTCCAAACAGGACGGGAGGTAACATCTTTTTCACGATACCTATGCCTCAATTTTGTAATGCTTTCCTTAACCCTGCTGAGCACAGTTCAGTGTGTATGTTTCATAGCACTCTTTTTTCTTTTAGATTCATCTAAATAATAGGTTATGGTCCTTTATCTTCCAATCTTCCATGGAACCTTGTTTGGCATTGTGCCCCCAAATAGGTACTTATTCACTTAGTAGTAAAGACCTAGTTAACTATTCCTCAGATATACTAGATTCCTTTTTCTTTAGTGCTTTGTAGGAGACCTGCTTAGGAATGAAGTTTAACTGACTAACATTATTTCATAGTGAAAAATAAAAAAGCCTTTGGATTGTCTTTGTAAAAATATGTCAAAATTACATTTTCAACTGATGACATTCTAATAACTAATCTTACAGCTATTTTTTAAAAAATATTTTATTTATGTATTTATGGGTGTGTCTAGGGTGGTATTGTAGATATCTGGTGTAGGAGGTCCTTCTGTATTTGTGTTGCTTTCATTGGTTAATAAAGAAACTGCCTGACCTTTTGATAGGGCAGAACTTAGATAGGCAGAGTAGACAGAACTGGATGCTGGGAAGAAGGACAGTATGGCAGATGCCATGGTTCTCCTGCCCGAGACAGACGCAGGTTAGACTCAGGCTGGTAAGCCACAGTCAAGTGGCAATATATATTAATGAAGATGGGTTAAACTAATATGTGAGACTTAGCCAATAAGGGGCTGGAGATAATGGGCCAGACAGTATTTAAATGAATACAGTTTCTGTGTGGTTATTTCGGGGCTATACTAGCAGGGCGGCGGGACACAGCCCGCTCCTTCTCCTACAGATATCACATGCTTATGGGTGCCAGCAGAGGCCAGAAGAGCACTGTCGGATCTCCTGATGACAGAATTACTGTCCATTCTATGCTCAGAAGTGAACCTGAGTCCTCTACAAAAAGGCAAATACTTTTAACTGCTGAGCCCTCTCTCTAGCTCATAATTGGTCATGGTTTTGAAATTTAGCTTTTAATTAGAAACTTTCATGGTTTTTGGAAAGCAACAAAGAATAAAACAAAGCTGGTAGGTTTTTTTGGTGATTGTTTTTCAGTGAGATTGTATGATAATTAAATAGGATATTTTCAGTTATTGTTTGTGTTTATAGAGTTTGGAACATGAGCGTAGGTATAGGTGGCTTTGTTTGATTTTTGTATTGGGAATTGAATCATGGTCTTTCTTAAGACTATGACAAGGGTTACCCTTGACAAGAGTTGTACTGTTAACTATATTTGCAGTCTGTGGGCATCCTTCTAAAGGTCATTTCTCAACAGAGACTTTCATTTTCTCCCCTTTCCTGGGGGCTTCTTTTATGTTCTCTTCTGAAGTACCTAGGGGCTTCATTCTTGTTGTTTTTCCCCTTTCCTATGTTAATTATTATAATTCTGTCAGATGCTCACTTATCATTTGCTTTGCATTTAATTTGAGTAATTTTCTATCATTTTCTTAAACATGTTTTTAGTTAAGTATAACAGTGACCAAAAATTGTGCTGTATGATGGGTTGATTAGATAATAGGAGGACTAAAGATGGATGTTCAGACACAGAATACATTTATAAGTAGTTGGTCCTTTGTGAGTCTTATAAAAACAGGTTTTTGTGTGTATGCACACATTTTGAGTTTGTGTGTATATATTGAGTATTTAAATTTGTGTGTGTGTGTTTGTGTGTGCACACACATGTATGTGTGAGAGGGGGAGGATGAGGAAGAAAGAAAGTCAAAATGAAACTAGCTAGATGATGGCCTTGCTAATTTGCTTATGAAATAGGAAGATATCCTCTTCCATTTTCTATTACTTCTGGCATAAAAAACTCTGCTAAGCAGAATACAAAAGAAGTCTTTCATTCAGTGCATATTTTGCGTTAGTCTGTGCCAGTCTTTGTTTTAGGCATGGCTAGCACATAAATAAAATATAGCAAAATCATGCTCCTTGAGTTCCCGTAGCCAGGGGAGTCAGCAGGACTCAAATCTACACATCCTGAGCCCAGTTCTAGCAGTTTTCCTTGTTTTGTGAACTTACATATCTCTTCTCAAACTAGATTGAATTAGGATTACATTCCTCGTAATTCCAGGCCTTTTGATAAATATGAACATATATATTTTCAGTTTCTTTCATATTTCATTAAGAATATGAAATTCAAGATTGAAAGATGTTTGAATTCTGATGTGTAAGTTTAGGTAACCATTCCTTAGATTTTGTTGGTGGAGATCACCTTGTCCCTAATTTCCCTATGTCTTAGTTAAGGGTTGGAGAAATTGCTAAGTGTCACTGCCTGCTCTTCCAAAGGTCCTGAGTTCAATTCCCAGCAACCACATGATGGCTCACAACCATCTGTAATGAGATTTGGTGCTCTCTTGAGGAAGAGATCTGGTCAGTTGTCCTCATGAACTTAGACCACGGACAAGTTCAACAGAACTGCCATATATGGTCTGCCCAGGTGTGCTCAGCATTGCCAGGGCATAAATTTCATTTTTATTCATTCCTTAAGGTTACTGTTGTTGTGATGAAACACAGTGTTCAAAACACAGCTAAGGGAAGAAAAGACTTATTTTGCTTATATTTTCATATCACAGTCCATCATTGAAGAAAGTCAGGGCAGGAATTTAAACAGGCAGGAACCTGGAGTTAGATGTTGATGTGTACGCATGGAGGAGTGCTGCTTACTGGCTCGCTCTTCATGGCTTGCTCAGCCTGCTTTCTTACAGAACCCAGAACCCACCAGCCCAGGAGTGACACTGGCCACAAAGAGCTGGGCCCTCCCACATGGACCACTAATTAAGAAAATATTGTAGAGGCTTGCCTCAACCTGATCTTAAGTTTTTTTCAATTGAGGTTCCTTCCTCTCAGATGACTCTAGCTCATGTCAGGTTGATATATATATATATAAAACTAGCAGCATACATCTTCATGTGCCATTTCAAGCTTTAGCCTCCTGGCTTTCTGGCTAAACATTTTGACTATTTTCTGTAGTTATACATGAAGATGGAACTGTTTATAGTACATGCTGCTGGGCAGATCCACTTTAGATCACATCATTCTGCTGAGTCTCTTATTGTTTGATTATGTGCATATTGAATGAACAAAATTAGAGAAACTATTAATGGTTAATGATAATGTTTTGTTTGTTTTTGAGATGCTAGTCCATACATCGTAGCCCAGGTGTGAAGCTCCTGTGTAGCCGAAGCTGGCCTTGACCATGTGCCGATCATCTCACTTCAGTCTCCTGAGTGCTGCGATTACTACATTCATGAGCAACCTCGGGTGACTGACAGAGTTTTAAAGTTAGTATTAGTGGATTAAGAATATGTGAAGCAAACTGTTTGAACCTCGCTACTGTGGAAATGTCTCTGAGATGCTTTTGTGTTGTGTTAGCCAGTAGTGTAAGACAGATAAGCAGCTTGCTTCTTCAGCCACTCCACTGGTGAGCTCTGCCGCTTTCATCTGTACCATTTCCTGTAGTCCCTGCTGGAAAATGTGCGGGCAGCTTATTTTCATAGACAATACATATACCCTGTTAATATAGACTAATTAAAATGAGAATCGGAGGAAAATTCCTCATGAATTTGAGATAACAAATTATAGCATAATGCTAATGAGCCACATAATACATACACATAAAGTTTATTTAACTCATCTCAGAATATCTATATAATTATCCTGACATCTGGATGAGGGCAAAGTTATAGCTGATAGCCAGAAGGAGCCAGCTATTTAGAAGGAAGATGACTGTATAATTGATTGTTCAAACCGCGACACTTGAGAGTAAAAGAGAGGATATGATTAATAATTTTACTGAGATATGTCGTTAGGTGAGGCTATTCCTGGGGTAACTGACATCTGGTGACTGAAGTAAGAGGCAGGAAAGGGCTTTAAAGTGAGTATACAGTGTGTGAGTAACTTCGCTGGGGAGTTAGTGTAGTTTTATAGCATTCTTCTGTGTCAGTACTGTGTCACTGATGTGCCTGACAGAGTAGGACCAGAGTCGTATGCTGATGGCTTTCCTGCTAACTCATTTCTACAACTTACACTCAGCTTTTCAACTTACCATACCACGTCTACCTATGAGAAGCTATTTTCATTAAAACCTAAATTAAGCTTCATATCCATTTATTTGTGAAGATGAACTTTTGCATTCCGTGCACAATACATTGGTTAAAAAGTACTCTTCAGAGAGTCCTGGTTTAGGAAAAGTCGTGTGTGCCATCATCACTCTTGCATTGCTCATCCCAGCCCATCACTTACTCACGCAACACAGTGAAAGTTGGATTTAGCATGTTATACTTCCTTTCCACAAGGTAATTTATGCGATAGAACACCTTAGCATACATTTTAGTGTTTTTCTAGTGTTAAAACAATAATTTTATAGTTCATTGTGTGTGTGTGTGCGTGTGTTTGTATAGAAATTTCTGTGATTGGATAATGACTGATCTTGATGAGGCTTGATAGAAAATGAAAGAATATATTTTTTGAATATGCTATGACTATATTTATAACATATAAAACTATATAAAGTTAAAGGGGTTTATGCCTACCTGCCATCCTTATTTTGTAAATTATAGCATTTACTTGTCTTGTTGCTACAGTACGGTACAAGATAAAAGTAACTCCTTTCCTTTAGCTTACAGTTTGGGGAATACAGTGCACTGTGGCAGGGAATGTGTGGTGGGAGGAGCAGGAGGCAACCGCTCCTTGTGTCTATACCTAGGAGGCAGAGAACAATTTCTAGATAGTTCACCTTTCTTCTTTTTATTCCATTGGAATCTTAGCCCATGGGATAGGTAGTACCACTCAGAGTTATGGAATGTCTTCTCACAGTGAACCTCTTCTAGGCGATCACTTACAACATACCAGAAACTTGTTTCCATGGTGATTGGGAAGTTTGTCAAGTTGACAGTCAAGATTAGCCATCACAGGGGTGATTTTAAAACATGTAATTGTATAGATTTTATTAAAGCATGTAATAATTTACTTACTGTTAATAAGCTCAACATAGTTCCCACAGTATGCCACCCACTAATTATTTTGTATTACCTCACAACATAGCCAGTGTGAGCCTGTTTTGTAGATGAGCTAAGTAAATGAGTGTTGTATATAGATTAGGGATTTGCCCTAAATCAGGACACTAGCAACTGTGCCAACAAGTTCAGCATTGACATCAAAGCTGCTCCTAATTAACCGTGCTTTTCTCTGTGCTTCCTAGACTTGAGGGAGCGATTGTGTTTGTGCAACTCTCTGGGGATCTGGAGGTACAGTTTGAAGCCAGCTGACTGTTCAAAATATCGTTGTGATCTTATGTTTTATTTACATTAAACATTTTGCAGACTTTGCTTTCTGTTCTTTCTCTGTTGTTTTAAAATGTGCTTCATTTATTTATTTTTGTTTCTCTGTTGACTATATTGCTTTAGGATTGTATAGTATATTTTTCTTGACATGCTCTCTGTTTACCCCAAAGGGGATTAGGATTATTCTGTCAGCAATACTGAGTAACTGCCAGCATTTGGACTGTGTTTGCAGCACTTGAACAATTATATTGAGGGGAAGTATGGTGAAAGCCTGGGATTGGCTTGCTGCACTTGCATGGATTCTGCTTACAAGGGAGACCTTGAGCCTAAGTGTGTTTCAGTAGGATTTTAGGACCCAACACACCGGTGAAGCTGAGTGCAATACCTACTCAGTAGGTCTCTGTCACAGCTGGGAAACCCTAGCTTAGCCTGAGTTTTGAGTGAGGCACTCTAAACCTTTTCAACTCTGCCCTGCAGGAGCCACAGCTCCTTCTTCTAGGAGGGAAAGACTCTGTGCTCTGACTCAGAGGGAAGCCCTGCTTTGGAAGCTTTTATGCAAATAGTTATTTAAAGATATTTCAAAATAGGGCTGTGAGAGACATGCAGACTGGATGTCCCCACAGCATGCCCTCTTAACACTGTTGCTGGACCCTTACAGGGGAGGGAAAGGCACTTACTGTCACTGTGAGGTGGAGCTGAGAAGGGACTGACACTCAGCCTGTCCTTAGGGAATTTTAGGTATGTATGTTTTGCTTATTTTTTTGCTGGTACTTTTATTCACCAATTCATTTCAGACTTTAATATAATTTTGGTAACTCTTTGGTAAGATGTCTTAAAGAGGTCACACTTTGGATCTTGCCTCATGGCTGTTTCAGTGAGTGGTTCTCATTTCACACTTAAGATTGACCTGTTGATCTTGCATATCTGAATTTATACTACCTCAAAAAAGTGAATCAGTCAAATGGTAAAGTACTCTTTATTTTGATGTGTGTGTGCACGCATGCATGTGTATGTACGCTTGCCTTTGGTAGGTATGTGTGTAGTGTATGTGCTCTTTTGAGGCAATCTCACCCTAAAGCTGAGCTGGCAGTTCTTTTGCTTGTCTGGTATCTAACAGACACCAGCGGTCCTGTCTGCCCCTATCAGTGCCCTTACAACTGTCCATGCCCACTAGTCAGTTGTGTGCTTCTGGGATCTGAATGCAAGGTCTCATGGGTTAACAAGAGTGCTCCTGAGCTCTGTGCAGTCTCTCAGCCTCCAAATATTATTTTAAGGTAGCTGTTAAACTCTGTGTCCACACGAGATTTTATCTGGGTGTACGTCACTGGGAAAACAGAAGGTGCAGCCAATTTAAAACTTCAGAAACCTGTTCTGCTTTAACCTTTGAGTTATGTGGGATGACTCCAGAGAGATTAACTATCCTTTTGTTATTACATGATCAGGCTATTTTGAAAGAAAAGACAGTTTAACTTGTAAATTACTTTGTTTTTTATTGAAACATTTCTTGAGTTGTTTTTTTTTTTAAGGAAATTTTAGTTTTGAGATTAGAGACTAACTACCTTGTTATTTTGAAAGAAAAGGTAGTTTAATGTTTAACTTAGTGATGGTTACTTCCTGTGGAGTACTTTGTCACTGAAATGTTTCTTGGGAACTTTTTTGTTTGTTAGGGAATTTTAGTTTTGAGATACTTTTAAAAAGCAGGGTAAAGCCTAGGAAATAGATGAGTAATCCCAGTTACCATGGAAGATTTGGCAGGAGGACCAACAATTAGGGCATGCCTGAGCTAGAGTGATTCCTGGGCCAACCTGTGCTACTTAGCGTTTTTGAGTAAAAAGAGGATGGGGGTATCTTTGAGTCAATTTGTACTGTTGCAGAGAAAACAGCCACCAAAATGAAACAAAGTACCCAGTATACTCACTGATTTTTTTTTAAAAAAATACATCATTGTCAATTAAATTGCATAAATAATGGAATGTATATAAGTGACAGTGTTGTTAAAGTATTTGTAAACTGAAAGCATTTGATTTTGCTTTGTAATGATATTCAAACTTCCAAGCAAAATGGATTTTTTATGGAACTAGTTTAAACATTAAATAATTAAATATGTAATATATATATATATGTATATGCATATTGTTTTACTACAAGAGAATGTTATATGTTTTATTTCAAAAATATGTCCTGAGGGATGGTCTTTCTTGTTTGATTTAATCTTAAGAAAAGCCTCTCTGCCAACACAAATAACTCCAATTAATCCAGATTAGACCAAATTAAAGTGCCCATGTTTAATAAATGCAGCACTCTCAGGTGGACTGAGACAGCATGGTGGGGAGAGGAGCCCACGCAAACCCTGGAAAGACGTGTTCCTTTTTCTGGCAGGAGCCTAAATAGCCTGTGGGAGTGGTCCTGACCCTCCCCAGGGAGGAGTTAGTGCTTGGCAGGCTGGGGAGTTGGAGTCCAGACCAACACAACTCCCAGGCCAGGGGCTGGGGTGAGGCTTCCAATCATTCAATTCTCCCTTGCTTTCATTGTTTTTTAGATGCTTTCAGTTGCTCACCTTCAACTGCTGTTCAAATATATTAAGTGGAAAATTTAGCAGTAAATTACTCATAGTTTTATACTGTGTGCTGACTGAGTAGCATCTCTCACGGCCCTATGTCCTTCTCATTATGAGAGTTTCCCTGTGTATCCACACTGTATATGTATATTCTGGGGAATATTCTTTTAAAGAGTGTGACTTCTGTTTATGTTGTATTTGTTCCTGTGAATCTGTGATTCTTTGCCTTTCTAAAACACCTGATGGTCCTAATAAAGAACTGAATGGCCAACAGCAAGGCAGGAGCAAGGATAGGCGGGGCTGAGAGAGAGTGAATATAAATAGAAGGAGAATAATGCATAGAAGGAAGAGGGAGCAATCAGAGACCAATGGGAGGAGGATGTCAGGGGCCAGCCACCCACCCACCCAGCCACTCACCCACCCAGCCACCCAGCCAGCCATAGAGTAGGAGTGAAAGCAAGATATACGGAAGTAAGGAAAGGAAAAAGCCTAGAGGCAAAAGGTATAATTTAAGAAAACCTGGCAAGAAACAAGTCAAGTTAAGGCCAGGCATTCCAACTAAGTTTAAACCTCTGTGAATGATTTATTTGGGAGCTGGGTATTGGACCCACCCCAAAAAGTCAAAAAGCCAAAGAGTAAAAAAGCAAAAAGAGTAAAGATAAAAAACAATACCATGTATATGTGTATTTACACTGTATATGTATATTCATAATGTATATATGTATATCTACAGTGTATGTGTACATGTATACACACACTGTATATTTATATACATGTTATATATATATCCCATACTGTAAATGTATATCCACACTGTATGTGTGTATATATATCCACACTGTATATTTTATGTACACCCACACTGTATGTGTATATGTATATCCACACTGTATATGTATGTTCACACTGTATATGTATGTCCACACTGTACATGTATATCCACACTGTATATGTATGTCCACACTGTATATATATATCCACACTCTATATGTATGTC
>JABTXL010006712.1:16709091-16829294 GCA_025134845.1 Neodon shergylaensis
GTCCACACTGTATATATATATCCACACTCTATATGTATGTCCACACTGTATATGTATATCCACACTCTAAATGTATGTCCACACTGCATATGTATATCCACACTCTATATGTATGTCCACACTGTATATGTATGTCCACACTGTATGTGTATGTCCATACTCTATATGTATATGTGTATGCCTCTCAATTAGCTGTTTGGGTGGTCAGGTCACAGGAAACAGATATAGACAGATAACTGGGGCAGGGAAGAGGAAGGGTAAAGGGGTAACATCCACAGAACTTTTATTATAGTATCACTGTTCTAATAGTTTTTAGATTTTACCAATCCCTGCTAACTTCATACTATAGCTAATTTATAAGCTAAACTTACATACCACCAGTGTGAATGTGCAGGACAGCAGGTAGTGACTTAGAAGTTAGTGCTATTTCTGCTGTAGAAATCTAGCAGGCATCTTTAAATCTACACCTAGTGGATAAGGAGGTATGTATTCATATCATTATTGGCAGAAATTTTATGTTTGTACTTTTAATGTTTGTACTTTTATGTTTGTACTGTCCAAGATTGAGATGGATTGTCAATTGAAGGGAAGCATCATATGCCTCCATGACTCTAGTTCTTCATTATTTATTGTGTGCAATACACAAGAATACAAGAGCCCAAGTGTGTCTGATGTGTTGTGATCAAAGTCATGGTAGACCTTAAGGCCTCCTCAGCAAGACAATCACTGTTTTCCACAAAGATTCTTCAAGGTCAAGGGACTTCTATAAGACATCTACGCTGTGCAGTCATTTTGCTAAATTTCAGCAGAGCAAAAGTAACATGTTTTTTGTCTCCCTTACGTGATTAAAATGTCATCCCAATATCCCATATACACTTATGTCTCAGTAACTTATTGCAGGTTAACCGCCTTTGAGCAGACAGAAAGCATTTTTTTTCACAGCCACTCCCTTGCTCGCATGCTGCATGGTTACTAAGAATCAGTCCTTCTAGTGTCTGTCTAAGAAGTTAATCTTACAAGGAATCCTAAAGGAATGAGAAACCTGAACTTTTTGCACATAAAAAACAATCAGTTGCCTGTACTTTAGATCTTTAGATGTGTACACATTTATTACAAGTTTCTTATTACTTCCGTATTTATTTATTTTTTAAGTTTTTCGAGACAGGTTTCTCTGTGTAGCTTTGGAGCCTAAAGGAGTTAATATCTTTTGAGCATTTTACCAGAGAATCCAATTGTTCTTCTTAATCACCTGGCCTGTGATCTAAAACAGCTTCTAGGTGTAACTCATAGTCCTTGGCTGTGAAACATATCCCTGTATTTATTTTTATTCACCAAAGCTCTGTATAAGCTACCATTATTATCTGTTAGATGGCACATCTTAGGGAGAAAGTCATCTTCATAATAATCCATAGGTAAAAGTGTACAGTAGATTGGGGTGTTTCCCTGAGATAAACACACTACATTACAGGCAGTGGGGAATCTCCCCACATCTAATTCAGCTATGCTAGATATCAGAGAAGGAGAGCAACAGCAAATTTGTAAATGGCACAGCAGAAGGAAGAGGCTGGGGTTTGTGGTGGAGGGGGGAGAGGCTTGCTTACCTGAAAAATACCCATGGAGGGGTTGCCTCCTGGTGGGCTGCAACTCTGAACCTCAGTCACCACCTACTGCTTTTTTGACATGGCCAATGACAGGAATTTAATATGCTTAGATGCTTTACTGATACTCAAATTTTTGAATATTTCTTTCGTATTCTCAGTTGTGAACTTCATGAAAGTATTATTCTGTTTAGGTACGTAGATAGAGAGCAAGTGTGCGGGTTTGTAATTATGAAATTGGCCAGTCAGTAGAACGAAAAAAAAAAACCTGATCCCTGAGTTGTCTGGGGACTGGATGTGGAATGTGTGTGTTTGTGGTGGTTCTGAGAAATGACAAGTCTGTGAAGTCTCAGGTAGAAATGGCTTCACAAGGAACAACCTTTTAAAGATGAATTTAGAGGGTTTGAAAATAGTAAGACCATTTGTGGAGGGACCTGCATACTGCAGGGTGCTCCCCTCTAGACCCTAGGTTAGGCACAGATTACACAGACATGAGACATTCAAGGGCCTTCACTGATGACCTGGGACTGTTTAGGGCAACAAGGATGGGAGTCTTACCAATCAGCTGCTATTGGATCAGGTGTCAGGAGGACTAGAAAGTGTGGGGAAAGGGTTGGAAAAGGGTCAGTCCCAGACAGGGCATCAAATGAAAGGACTAACATACTGCGGGTCCCTTCTGAACCCTGGATTAGGCACAGACCACACCCAAACGCCAATTTCCCAGAACAAACCAAACACTAAGATCCTTTAGTAAGCAAGGCAAAGAGACAAGGTGGCTGACTCTGAAACAGCAGCAAACAGCTTTGCAAGTGTTAATTTTAAAAAGGAAAAAAGAGGTCTGTGTTAGAATGAGGTAGGACATGTTGGTAAGTTCTGATTGGGTATTTTAATTAGGTCAGTCACAATAATGAATTTTGATAACTGGACCTTGATGTTTTGATAGTTGGTCCTTGGTGTTGAGTGTTAGGTATGTGTCAGGCATAAAGTGGCTGGATAACGGAAGTGGCTAGCTTTAGGAATGTAGTCTAACAGTTTAGCAAGGGAGAGGATAGGGGAAAGGGCACGACCTATTGAGGTTAGTATGGACTGAGGCTGGAGAGGTATAAGCTAAAGGTATTTTAAAAACCAGAACACCTTATAATATTTGGAATTTATATTGTAGGAGATGTAAAGATTTCAATGAATAAATGCAGACATGTGAGGCACTGTGCATCTGCTTACAAAGCACAATTGTTGCAATAGTGTAGAAGATATATTAGGCTTGATGTGCTCCAAAATACGACTCAGAACTAAGGGTATCATAGCACTAATTTGGAAAGGATTATGAAAGTTAGATGTTATAATAATGGAGAGAAGGGGATAGAATAAAATAAAGATATAGGTTAGACAACCGGAGAAGTCACTGACATTAAGATATAGTTACCGAGCTATGTTAGGCACCACAGAAGTTGAAAGACACAGTTTTGAGATTGAAGTAGGTGTCATAGTTATGTAAGTCAGTAGCTAAATCCATGAAAGTATGAAAAAGTGCCTGAGGAATTCATGCAGAACAGAGAACAGAGCAAACAGAATTCTCAAGAAAATCCATCAAAAAGCCTGGGAAATGGTAAGGGAATTCAGAGAACTTGGAGAATAGGATAACTCAAAAAACCAAAGGCGTTTCTTTGATGGAGGGACTAAGTGTTTTCAGAGAGGATGCAAATCAGCAAACCATTCATCTTATTTGCTCGTTTAGAGGTCAGTTGCAGTTCGTCAGGAATTAATAAGGTTAGTGAGTGAATTCCAGGTAAAAGCAAGAGGGAAAGTTGCTATTGGCAGTGCTTGACTAAGTAGTGTGGCTGAGAACAGCAGTGGAGGCAAGAAGTCAATGCAGAGTGAAAGCAGGAGCTTCTAGGGGTGCTGGGTGGATGGAGTAGAGATGGAGACCATCATGGAGACCCGGTAAGGAAAGAAATATGAGAGCAGCTCTTCAGCGACTTGTGCCTGTGACAAAACACGTGACAGACAAGGGAGCAAACATTCATTTTAGCTCCTGGTTCTGGGGATTTGTGTCCATGGGGTGAGGAAGTACGACACAGAGTCCTGGAGTCACTTGTGGTAGTGGGTGTTTGGTGAGGCTCTTCACATGGCGCTTGGACCCAGAAGCAGAGACAGCACCTCGTCTCTGCCCTCCTCCACTTCCACCCCATGTTCCAGTGCTTGCATAGCTTCCTGCAAAGAGCTCTGACTCCTGGGGGCAAACCCATGACCTTGTAGGGGATGTTTCTATTCATGTCTTAGTAGGGAAGCAGAGTGCAAAGTAATAGACGAATCCTCCAGTGGCTGGGTTTCTAGAAACCAGTTAACCAGGTTGTTTCTCAGATGGACTGGGGTCACACTTCTAGATTAGGAGGAGAGTACTGTTTTATACATTTGAGCGCAATGCTGAGAGGTTTTATGCAGTATATTTCATTTCAATCTATGAGGTAGATGTCAAATAACTAGATATAGGTTGGGTCTTTGTCATTTGTTATTGTTTTTTGTTTTTTTTCTCTGTTGGGGGCTGCAGACCCCTGTCCCCTTGACTTTCTTTGCCTGCCTCAGATCCTTTGCTTGCTGGAGTCAACTGAGCAAAACAACTTCTTTACCTGTGCCTGCAGCTGCTCTCTCTGAGCACGAGACTCTGATGGAAGGAGAGTGGTTTCCGGTGGGCCTGCGACTGAAAGATCCCAAGGGCTGGGGTGTGGCCAGAGCGCTCTCTCTCTCTCTCTCTCTCTCTCTCTCTCTCTGTGTCTTCTCTCTCTGTCTGTCTGTCTCTCTCTCTCTGTTTAAATCTCCAGGCCCCATTCCCGGTTCACATACTGACCTGTAGTGGCATGGGGACTACATTTCTCTGTAGCTTTGGAGCCTGTCCTGGAACTAGCTTTTGTAGACTAGGCTGGCCTCAAATTCAGAGATCCTCCTGCCTCTGCCTCCTGAGTGCTGGGATTAAAGGAGTGTGCCACTACCGCCCGGCATCATTCCTGTTTGAACACATCTCTTGTTATGCATCCTGAGCTCATGTGGAGGAGCAGCTGGGCAGTAGTGTAGCATTTATTTAAATGATACCAGCATTAGTTTAATACATTTTTAATCTTCCCTTTCTTCCCTCAACCCTTCTGTATACCGTTCCTTTCTGTTTGGTACTTGATAACGAATTAATGTTCTCTTCCTTGGGAATGACAATATCTACTGTTTTCAGCATTCCTTAATTGTCTGTAGCTCTTAGCTACATTAGAGGAATGAGGCCTCCTGGACTTTGCTTTCCTTGTCAGCTTTGGCCTGTCTGTTGGTGGTGGTCTTGTTCAGTTCATGTTTAGGCAGTCATGTGCTGTTGCTTCTGACCTTCCTTGACACTGCACAGGTAAAAATGCCCAGTAGGACAGGACATTTCCAAGAGATGATCACACCACATTAAAGGCAGTGGAGATCTCCCCACCCCCATTCACACCATGCCATCTACAAGAGGGAAAAAAATGGCAGGGATAGATTGGTGACTGGCACCCTAGGGACACAGCTTCACAGAAAATTCCCTGATCCTTTGGCTTTTAAGATCTTCCTAATTCTCTAGCCTTAGTGTAGGAATGCTTTGTAGTTGTATCCTTTGGGAATAGCCCCACAATTCTCCATTTTGGTTGGTTGTGGTTTTCTATAGAGGTCTTTGTTGCAAAGAGAAGTTTTCTTGGTGGAGGTTGTGGACTACACCTATTTGTGGGGATAAGGAGAAGTATTTTGAGTGTACTTAGGGATTCTGCTGCTTTAGTTTAGCAGCAGGGAGAGGTAGGCCTCTGTGACCTTTCTCAATTAGACCAGCAAA
Organism: Neodon shergylaensis; assembly: GCA_025134845.1. NCBI lineage: Eukaryota > Metazoa > Chordata > Mammalia > Rodentia > Cricetidae > Neodon > Neodon shergylaensis. The sequence continues at coordinate 16,714,525 of JABTXL010006712.1, forward strand.
ACCAGCATTATTGGAGCTTGTTAGAATGAGAAGGTTTAGGTCCTACTGACCTGGTTTTGAAATGTCCATTTAAATAAAGAACAGCTCCTTGACAAATTCTGGTCCATGCTAAAGTTTGGGAACTGCTGGTTGGGGATTTATACTTTGAAAACTATTGCTCTTCATATGTTAATAGCCAATTCCCTTCACTTCCTTATGTGGGCCTATCTGGATGTCATTCATGATTTGTTCATGTTTTAGATGCTTTTGTAGATGTAATCTACAAAACGTTTTTAATTTGGGTATTTTGTAAAATCTTAAATAGTGTTGTGGAATATTTTCCTCTGGGTATGACCTGATCCTTACTCCCTTGAGACATCAATTGCTGTGATTATCTGTAGGAGGTCCTGACAAGATTCGGGCTGTTAACATTTGTGCCTAGAGGAGGGATTAGTGAGGATCATCAGATCCTTCACTATCTGCCTAGCGTCATGTAATCCTGTCACAGCTGCATAGTGTTTGTGGAGATGATAGCTAGGGTACACAGAGGTGGTGTTGACTGTGAAGGGGAGCCATATGAATTACCTGTTGGGAGTCATAAACCTGTGCTGGGCGAGGCAGCTGCCCATCATCCCTTCTCCTGTAGGTAGCCCAAATATATCGATTTGCTGACTGAGTTAGACATGCATGAAATTGTTTCTTTGGGTTGTTAGTGTCCTGTCTGATGTGACTAGGAGTTTGTGTATGTTTCTCCAGGAAAAGTCACGCACCATCTGTCACATGTAAATAATAATGGAGCTTTTCATCTGTGAGATCCTGTTGACACGCAAATGACTTTAGAATTTGGAGCACATTGGATTTCAGGTGTTGGGATTGGAGATGCTTAGCTTGTGACATAAGGTTTACTTTAGCCATGCAGAACAGAGGCTGATGAAGCTGCTGTTTGTGCATCTGTCTGGATCTTCTGTCCTTTTGTCTCTGACCTTTATGCTTTAAAATATTTTTAGAGATACACTAACATTCCAGAAATGCATCGTGTCTATTTAATGTGTCATTACTACTTCCAGTTTTGTTCCTGTTTCTGTCTAGTAAATGTTAAGGAAAGTGACCCATATTCATTTCACACACTCTCCACACCAGTTTACTTACATGGTTTGGGAACAACCTTTTTTAGGGCAACCCTCATTTCCTTCTGGACCCTGTAAACATGCTGGAAGGAACTTTTCTGTCTATACTCTTAGAAGTATTGGAGCTCAATGACAATGAAGTTCTGGGGACTGCTTTGCTCAAGTCTTTCAAGAGAGAGCTGACACTTAAATGTTTTCAACCTGAACTGCATTAGCAAACATGGTGTAAGCTAATGATACTGTCGTATAATTACATACTAGTGTCTTTACATCAGTATTCTAACATGTTTGAATTCTTTAAATATTCAAATTTCTTTCAAATATATGACTTCTTGATTTCATTATTTTCAAACTAAAACTTCTTGTAATATATTACCTCAAGGTCAACCCTTTTATTTCACAGGTAATTGTTGCTAGGTTGCTGGTGCTCATACTCTTTGTTCACTGTGGTTCATTGCTAGCATCCCCAGCCTCACAGAAGAGCTCAGGGCTGCAGTATCGCAGCCTGCCCTTCAGGGGCTTTGCTTCTGAGCCTGTACTTTATCAAGATACTGAGATATTCATGTGTACACTACAACTTTCTCAGATGAAATAAGATTAGGATGCAGATTGATTTTCATAATTGACCAATTAGAAAACTGAACATGAAGTCTAAGAAGGAAATGTATAGTTCAAAGAAAGCTTTAATGTGAGATTAATAGTCGATAATGAAAAAAATTAAAACGAAAACTAATTAAATTTACCTTGAGATGGAAAATTAGCTTCTCTACATTGATATTCACAACTAGCATGGCAGTTGTGTAAGCTAGTGGTTCTATAGTCTATACTAAATTCTTACTAAACTTCTACATAGAATTCTGTGCTCTATAGCTATGGCCTTAGATTGAGCAGTTTGTGTAAACTTAAATTGAAAGTTTCAAAATTGAAGACAGAATTCAAAAGGAATAGTAGCCGGGCGGTGGTGGCGCACGCCTTTAATCCCAGCACTCGGGAGGCAGAGGCAGGCGGATCTCTGTGAGTTCAAGACCAGCCTGGTCTACAGAGCTAGTTCCAGGACAGGCTCCAAAGCCACAGAGAAACCATGTCTCGAAAAAAAAAAAAAAAAAAAAAAAAAAAAAAAAAAAAAAAAAAAAAAAAGGAATAGTAATAGAATTTTAAAATAACATTTGTACCTTAAAATAAGAACAGTATTATTTCAATATTTTCTTGTTTTGGACTGCTTGGTAGACTATTTATCTTTATTATTATCCTAAAAATGAATAAGCAGAGAATTTCTAGAGTCACTGTGACACTGAAAGTGACTTAATGGTTGAGCCAACACAGTATTTAAATTCTGGTGCGAGAGCTTCTTTTAGACAAGTTGGGGGAAAAGGCTCCATCTAAGCAGTGAAGGCAATACAGAATCATAGATGTTTTATAAGAAACCTGCCTGGGTTTGAGTACTGATTTCACAGCTTGTTGGGGAATATTATTTTCAGATATATGACTTTTGTTTAGGCTGCATTTGTTTAATTAACTCTGAAGCTGTGTTACTGTGCCTGTCTGAAACACCTGATGTGTGTAATAAAGAGATGAACAGCCAATCACAGGCAGGGACAAAGATAGGCGGGGCTAGCAGGCAGAGCACGTAAATAGAAGGAGACCCAAGAGCAAGGAGCAAGGCGAGAAAAAGGAGAGGAGGATGTCTTCATCGACAGCTATGCAGCAAGTGACAGAGAAAGAAGTAAAGAAAAGTATACAGAAATAGAGAAAGATAAAAGCCCAGGGGCAAAAGGTAGTCAGGGATAATATAAGTAAAGGAAAGCTGGCAAGAAGCAAGCTAAACTAAGTCCAGATATTCATAACTAAGAATAAGCCTCTGTGTGAGATTTATTTGGGAACTGAGTGGTAGGCTCCTCAAAAAGCCAAGAGTAAAACATCACTCAACACAGCTGACTATGTTGAGAACTGATTCAGTTAACTGAGACTTTTTGCTCAGAAATCCTCCATTGTTTTTTATCTGCAAAATTAAGTAGCTGAACAGTGGTTTATATTCCTTCAATTATGTTGTAACATGCATGCTAGGGGAGTATGTCTTATCTTTATCCTTGGTTCTGTTGAGGATCAAATTCAGATCCTTAAATATACATGAAAAATGCTTTACCAGTGAGCTATATGCTTAGTCCACTGTCTGCTTTTTAAAATTCATATATTCTTTCCTGTTTTTTCTTACTTCCAGACCAATTATTGTACTGTTTGAAATATGTTAGGCCCATTCATTTCTTTTGCATTTTATTTAGAAATTTATAATGTATGTAAACATAGAGCTTTCTTACAACTTTTCAGGAAGTCTTCCATTAGTTTAAACTTGAAAGTGGAAGAGTGGATTTTTATTTTGAAATGAGTTTTAATGGATTATTGTAAGGATATTTTCATGACTGATTTAACTCATTTTTAATATTTTAATATATTTTCAGTTGGTATATAACTGTACTGAAGAGAACACTGATATTTAATTGCTTGTATACAATAGAGAGTGGTCAAATCAGGGTTAAGGATATATCAATCACTTTGAAAATTGTTTTTTTATTGATAGTATTAAAATATTCTCTACTATTTTGAAGTATAAAGTTAATTACTGTTAGCCATAGTTATCATACTAGGAATGTCAAATTTTATTTTTAGTACCTTTTCAATTGTCTTTTAATCTTGAACTCTTTGTAAATAAAGGCACATACACAAATATTTATATGTCTAATTATGTCTGTCTCTCTCAATACATACACAAACACAGTGAAAATTAGTGAAATACTTCTATAATGGTGGGAAATGAGGAAAGGTCGATGGCATGGTGGCATGGGTAACAGAGGTATAGGGAAAGTGTGGGCATTGAATTATAACTATAAATTCTCATCTACCAACATTGTGGTTTAGCCATGCTAAGCTTAGCATACTCTTTGTATATTTGTGATTATAGTGGTTAAAACCCTTTCATGAGTTGTCAATTATAGAGAGATATAATACTTGATGTGTTTGATTATTATCTGATGCTATCACTATTTCTGTCTATAATTTTGGTTTCTACTGTTGATAGTATGGTTATATGTGTCTTAAGGTAGCCTTCTGTGCTGGCTAGTTTTTATGTGAATTTGACACAAGCTAGAGTCACATGGGAGAAGGAATCCTAAGAGAATGCTTCCATAGCAATTGCCTGGTGGCAAGTCTGTAGGGCATCTTGATTGGTAATTGATGTGGGAGGATCTAACTCACTGTGCATAGGACCATCCCTAGACTGGTGGTCCCGCATGATATAAGAAATCAGACTGAACAAGCTTTGAGCAAGCTAGTAAGTACCTCTCCATGGCCTCTGAATCAGTTCCTGCCCCCGGGATTCTGCCGTGCTAGAGTTTCTGCCCCGACTTCCTTTGTATGCATTGTGATGTGGATGTGTAAGTGAAATAACTCTTTTTTTCCCGAACTGTTTATGGTTGTGGGGTTTTAGCAGAGCAATAGAAACTCTAAAACAAATTTATTACAAGCTTGTATGTTATAGTTACTTATAAATGTAAGTATATATGTATACACACACACACACATTGTGTCTGTGTCTCTAGAAGTTAGATTGACTATAACTATTATATTTTATGTCTGATGTCTTGAGCATGTAGAATGCAGTTCACTGTCATTCCCTGCTAATTTTGCCATCTGTGTTGTGGCTTTTATTGATTACTTTTCTTATGTTGAAGTGTGTCCTGTTTTGCTTTGTGTTCGGAAGTGCTTGAATGGAAATCAGATCATGTAGGCTTTACTTGGACGATGCAAGATGTTTGTCTTCTTAGAAGTATCACTAAGGTTTATTCTGGTTGTGATGCAAGTATTTTGATGCTTTTAAGGTTTTGCATAAGATTTATTAGGCAGGACCAGGACAGCATTTCATATGAGAGAGATTAATCTTTTCTACTGAGGCAAAGCCTTCTGAGTACTCACTAATGCATCTTAAATTAGGAGTTTTTTGTTTGTTTGCTCGTTTGTTTTTTGGTTTTTTTGTTTGTTTTCCATGTGGCTGCTGGGAATGGATGCTATTCTTGACTGTGAGTGTCCGGTAACTGCTCTTCTTAAACATATGTACTGTGCACTATTTACCCATTGTCTGAGTCTAGTGAGATGGAAAATACTCATGTGGCAAGTTATATGAGGCAGGTTGTTACACGGAGCCAGGAAGGACAACAGACACCTAGTTTGTCCTTCACAGGGCTTAGGTAAGGTACTCATGTAGATCAAGTCTGATTATTTGTTCCCTACTTGTACCGCCTGAGTGAACCGTAGGAAGCAGCCTGTCCTGGGCTCCTGGTTATATAGCACTCCTAGATAGACCTGCGTTTCTAGGGAAAAATTAGCAACATTGTAGTTTGAGTTAAATATTTTTATGGCCTCGGTTACAACTTCAGATTTAGGATATGATCAACAATTAGGTGAGTATTCGGGATATAGAGTTTTTCAGATTTCTGTATAACTCAATAGTTCTTTACCTTGATTCTAGTTTCTTTGGGTACCTGGCCTCTCTGTTGGTATGGCCTCCCATGCCTCAGCTTTGTATTCGTCCCTCTAAAGGAAGTAAAACTCACTGTGTTTCCTCTCTCTTCAATATTAATTCCTTTTTATTTCCTGATGTGCACTGTTCTATAGTTTCATATGTTTTGTTGTGATTTTTGTTTGTTTTCTTCTATTGGGAAGTTAAATCTATATATTTTCTCTGTGCTGGTGAGTTTGTTTTTTTAAACTTATCACAAACTGTAGAGTCACTTGGGTAGACTAGATCCATTGAGGGGTGGTCTGTAGGCATTGCTATGGGGTAGTGTTTCGATTAATGATTGATGTGGGAGGGTTCAGCACACTGTGTGTAATGTCACCCTTGGACATGTGATACTGGGTTTTATAGCAAAGCAAGCTGAGCATTCCTGCATGTCTCTGCTTCAGTATCTGCCTCTAGGTTCCTGCCTTGAGTTCCTGCCTTTTTTCCCTCATTGGGGGACTGTAATTTGCAAGAGGTAATGTAATAAGCACCTCCCTCCCTAAGTTGTTTTCAGGCAGAGTTTTTCACAGCAACAGGGAACAAATGAACGAAAACTTGTATCAGGAATGTAGGGTGTTCTGTAATGAACCCGGACATGTATCTTTTTTGGAAGGATTCTGGAAGGATTTTTGGAGCCTTAGCTAGAAAGTACTCTGAGCTTAATGAGCTGTTGTGGGGGCTTGGAAGATAGAATGTTGAGAGACGTGCAGAGGACGAATGCCTGGCTTGTGAAGTTTCAGAGGGAAGCAAAGACTCTCACAGCTGTTCTTGATATATTTTGAATTAAGAACTGTGGCAGTATAGCCTTTGCTTTACTGTGCCAGTAGATTCTGGTTACCAGGGGCTGAAGAGTCGGCTGTGATTAATGAGAGGCCAGCCTTATTGAGGTAAAATTTTGGGTGTCATCCAAAGGAATCCAAGACTCTACATCACACTGACAGCAGACCTGGACAAATGATGTGTAGGACTCATGCATATGGTACTGGTTTGAAGGATTGGAAGGAGGGCTCATGGAGAGTAGCTGAGGCTTGGTACTCGGTGGCAAGGTTAGCATCTCCCTGAAGAGGGAGTAGGACAGGCTGTTGATTAAGGTGCAGTCTCAGTTGTATGGGGTCTCCAGGATTAAAGAAGCTATGTAGAGAAGCAGTTAAGGTTTCCACCCTCATTCAGGGTCAGTCTAAAGAGAATTAGGAGAGGCACTTGACAAAGGCACGGCCTAAGTGGCAGTGGAGATCCAGCATATTAGAGATGACAGTCAAGGACAGTGTCATGGGTGGAGGGGAGCTGGCGAGAACCTGTGAGACAAGCTGTGTGTGTTGAGGGTGGCACAGATACAAGAAGTGGAACTGTTTATGGCCTTTGAGTCCAGAAGATCAGAGTAAATCCTATTTGTCAGACACTCAATAGTTTATGCTCTTAGATTTTGCTTGACCTGATTATAAAGGGGCTCTTTCTTTTCTCTTGGAATAAGAAAGTATAACACATATTTTGAAATTTACAGGAGGTAACAGTAAAGAGACTTTTTTAATATTGTAAATTTAATTTTTTTTATCTGGATGAGTGTTTTGTCCGTCTGCTTGTATATGCACTATATGCATAGCTGGTGCTCACAAAGGCTGGAAGAGGATGCTGGATCTACTAGAGTTGGAGTTACAGATGCTTGTGAGCTGTCTTGTAGGTGATGGGAAGTGAACCCCAGTCCTCTGCAAGAGCAGCAAGTGCTATTTCCAGTTGACCCATTATCAGCCTTAAGACTGCTGGTTTTGGAAGTATTGAAGCATTTAAAGTGTAAGAATTCTAAAATTTGTCCTGTGTTTTATATTGTTATATTAACATTAACTTGAAATAATTGGGACAAAGAAAAGAAAGAGTACGGATTAGTGTGATGTGCTTCTTTCACGCCGTCTTTGTCAACTTGGCACACCTGGGAAGATTGAAGCTCAGTTGAAGAACTGCCTTCATTAGATTGACCTGGGGGCGTGTCTGTGAAATATCTTCTTGATTATGGTTGATGTGGGAGAAGCATTCCCTGTGTCCTGAGTTGTATGGGAAAGCAATCTGAGTAAGCCATGGAGAACAAGCCAGTAAGTAGTGTTTCTCCAGGTCTCTGCTTCAGCTGCTGCCTCCAGGTTCTTGCTTGAGCTCCTATCCTGGAACTAGCTCTTATAGACCAGGATGACCTTGAACTCACAGAGATCCACCTGCCTCTCTGCCTCCCAAGTGCTGGGATTAAAGGCGTGCTCCACCACTGCCCAGCCACATTTTTTTTTATAAATATTTTTTCACCATCCATGTCTTGTCTCCTTATTCCTATGGTAATCTGCTTTACAGAACAGACATTTTAAATTTTAATAAAATTCAGAATAGCAATTATTCAGTTAATTGTTTTTTGGATCACGTCTTTGGTGTTATATCTAAAAATTCTCACCATGCCCAAGGTCATGTAGATATCTCCCACTTTACCACCTGTGAGATTTGTAAGATACTTTATATTTAGGTTTTTGACACATTTTGTTGATTTTTGTGGTGGATGCAATATTTGTGTTGGTTCACTGTTTAAGTGTGGATTTACATGTTCTGGCATTATTTGTGAAGGAACTTTGCTGTATCTTAATGTGTTTTCTCCTTAGACTTACATTTAACCTCCTGTATTGGGTTGCATGGGGCCTTCCTCATTAGTTTTGCAGTGATGCATTTTATTTACTTTTTAGTGCTATCTTTATTTATTCCATCTTTGCCTTTCGTTCAGTAAATTGAGGGGAGAAACTGTGTTGCTTGTCTTCTTTCTAAAGAACATTCTGTAGCATATCTTGGAAGGCGGCTATGCTCACCACTGTACCACCAATGTAGTGTATGTTCTGTAGTATGTCTTGAAAGGAGGGTCTGCTGGTAACACATTTTCTCAATTTATATTTTTTGAGAAAGTCTTTATTCACTTCAGTTTTGAAGGATATCTTTTCTTTGGGCTCAGAATTCTCAAATTTCCCCCCCCCGATAGTTGAAATATTTGAGACTAGTTCTTGAGATTATGAGAAGTCAGATGTAAACCTTACCTTTAGTTTTCTTTAGATAATGTTTCAGTCCTCTCCCTATAGTGCCTTATCTTTGATTTTTCTTTTTTTTAAGTACGTGTGTGTGTGTGTGTGTGTGTGTGTGTGTGTGTGTGAAAGAGAGAGAGAGAGAGAGAGATACTTGATGTACTTGGTAGTTTTTCTGAGCTCTTTGGATTTGTTGTTTTACTTCTGAGTTGATTTGGAGAAATTCTGGCTGTTATTGTTGCACATTTCTCCTGTTTGCTTTACCTTCCTGTCCTATCCCACTATATTGATGTTAATGTTTCATACATAACTTCCAGTGCTTGGATATTGTGTGCCATGTTGTGTTCAGTCTTGCTTGCTCCTCAGAGTTTCAGGTTTCTGGTCATGTAGCCTCATGGTCAGAGACCTTCCTCAGTTACGTGCAGTCTACTAATAAGCTTATTGGTAGCATATTCATATCCTGCCTCCTGTCGCCGCTTCTCCTAAATATCTAGTGATTATTGTCTTTAGTCTTTGCTTCTGGTCCTTTTTTAGGGTTCCCACCTCTGCCTCCCTGTTTGTCTTTTCTTGCATGCTCTTTACTTTCTTCACTTAACATACTGATCATAGTTGATATCAATTCTTTGTCTTAGTTCTTCTGGCTTCCATGTTGCTCTGGGTGGTTTTGTTATTTATACTTTATTTTGTTTTGTGCTTATTTTTTCTCACAGTCAGAAATGTATCAGGGTAAAGGAACTATTGGCTTGGTGTATAGGAAATACTGTTTAATTGGTTCCTTTTTCTTAATGGGTTGTCAGTTAAATGAATGGGGTGTGATATGGGGAAGAGAGACAGACTTACATGGACATCAGAAGAAGGACCTCGGTGTAGTTCTGGCAATTGTGACATGAGATCTTTTGCTGTTCAAGAGTAGAATTAATTGAACTGTTCAAATCCTGTGATCTGAATTTCTTTGTATTTGTTTCATTAGCACTGTTGCTCGTACTCAGAGTTTTGTTCCCAGTTGTTTGCTTAAAATGGAATAGCAGTTTAGCATTGCTTAATAATAGAAACGACTGATCTTATTACTTAATGCTACTGATTATCTGAGCTAATGTGTACTGCTATATAATGGACTGTCATATGGTTAGTGGAGCTATAGTATAGGCACTAAATAAATATGTTCACCAAAATCAAGACAAGCAATTCATAGTGCAAATCTATGACATTGTGGGCCTCAGTGTATGTGTTCCCTTTGTGAATGGTAGGTGTATGTGTCTCATGGGTATCTAGACTGAGCTGGGCCTTTTATCCACTATTTTAAAAGGAAGTACTTGCATTCTGTTCTTACTTTTGTGGATATCTTCTTTATATTTATATATTGTTTTGGCACTGTATAGTGTTTTCTTTCCCTTTCCCTGTAAATTTTCCCCCAAACATTTTGTCATCATTGTGCAGTCTCCTAAAGAAGGGAAGGGCTGAAGTGTATAAAGTGGTAAGGTTTGAATGGGATTTACGGAGCCTTCCTAGACCACTGAACACCACCTTCATGGCGGCACTTCCACCTAGTGGCCGAGTCTGGCAGCTCACCATATCACAGCTAAACAGAGGCCCTGACCTGTTTTGCTTGCTGTTTAAAAGCCAGGTGGAGGAAGGGGTACCCTCATCCATTGCTGGTGGGAATGTAATCTTGTGCAACCACTTTGGAAATCAGTGTTTCGGTTTCTCAGGAAATTCGAGATCAACCTACCCCTGGACCCAGCAATACCACTCTTGGGAATATACCCAAGAGATGCCCTATCACATGACAAAAGCATTTGTTCAACTATGTTCATAGCAGTATTATTTTTAATAGCCAGAACCTGGAAACAACCTAGATGCTCTTCAATGGAAGAATGGATGAAGAAAGTGTGGAATATATACACATTAGAGTACTACGCTGCGGTAAAAAACAATGACTTCTCAAATTTTGCATGCAAATGGATGGAAATAGAAAACACTATCCTGAGTGAGGTAACCCAGACCCAAAAAGATGAACATGGGATGTACTCACTCATAATTGGTTTCTAGCCATAAATAATGGTCACGGAGTATATAATTGGTGAACCTAAAGAAGCTAAATAAGAAGGTGAACCCAAGGAAAAACATATAATTATCCTCTTGGCTATGGGAAGTAGACAAAATTGCCAGGGAGAAAATTGGGATCTTGGGGGTGGGGTGGGATGGGGGTAACGGGGATGGGGAGAGAAAAGTGAGAAGGGGAGAATGAGGGAAACTTGGGGAAACAGGATGATTGGGATAAAGGAAGGTTGGAGAGGGGAACATGGAAGCACAGTTCTTAGTTAAGGGAGCCACCTTAGGGTTGGCAAGAGTCTTGAACCTAGAGTGGCTCCCAGGAGCCCAAGGCGAGGTCCCCAGTTAGTTCCTTGGGCAGCTGAGGATAGGGAACCTGAAATGACCCTATCCTACAGCAATGCTGACGAATATCTTGCATATCACCATAGAAACTTCATCTGGTGATGGATGGAGATAGTCACAGAGACCCACACTGGAGCACTGGACTGAGCTCCCAAGTTCCCAATGAGGAGCGGAAGGAGGGAGAACATGAGCTAGGAAGTCAGGACCACGAGGGGTGCACCCAACCACTGAGACAATGTGGCTGATCTATTGGGAGCTCACCAAGGCCAGCTGGACTGTGACGGAAGAAGCACGGGATAAAACCGGACTCTCTGATCATGGCGAACAATGGGGGGTGATGAGAAGCCAAGGACAATGGCCCTGGGTTTTGATCCTACTTCAAGTTCTGGCTTTGTGGGAGCCTAGCCAGTTTGGATGTTCACCTTCCTAGACATGGACGGAGGGGGGAGGACCTTGGACTTTCCACAGGGCAGGGAACCCTGACTACTCTTTGGACTGGAGAGGGAGGGGGAGAGGAGTGGGGGAGGGGAAGAAGGGTGGGAGGAGGAGGAGGGAAATGGGAGGCTGGGAGGAGGCGGAAACTTTTTTTTCTTTTTCTCAATAAAAAAAATTAAAAAAAAAAAGCCAGGTGGATTTGGGAGGACTGGGAAGTGAGTGTGATAGGGTGCATGATGTGAAATTCCAAAATAACTAATAATGAATAAAATATTACATTAAGAAAGCTAAAAAGTAAAAATTCATTGATCACAGCTGATCAGGGTAGTACATGGATTAATTTTATAACAATGGAGATTCAATTTGCATACTTTGATTTTTTTATTATCATCTATAAAATCAGTGTTTCTGTAGCAGAGGGGGCAGCACTCCCATATTGGATGCAGGCTAAGCCTCAGATACCTCATAAGGGAGATAGAGTGTATCCTTTGGCATTTTGAAGACAGTGATGATAGTTTTAATATGGGAAATATTACTGATTAGTAAGAGACTGCTCAAGTGTCTAAATAGCATGGGCCTGAGATGCTTTTTTCTGGGTACTTAAGAGATTTTATGTTTCTGCTGATAATATGTATAATGCTAGTTACTAGAGCAGTGGGTTGTGACCCTTTTAAAAGGGGTTGCATGTCAGATGTTTACATTATGATTTATAACAGTAGAAAAATTACAGTTATGAAGTTGCAATGAAATAATTTTATGGTTGGGGGTGATCACAATGTGAGGAACTGCGTTCCAGTGTGTCCGCATTAGGACAGTTGAGAACCACTGCTCTAGAGTGAGTGGCGGTCAGAGTGAGTGTCTCTTCTTCAGCAGCAGCACGTGCTCAGTGAAGCCTTTGTTCCCCTACATGTGGCTTAGGCTTGGCTTCCTCAGGGGATGCCTTGCTTATTCATTAAGCAATCCTTTTTTCCTTTCTAAATAAACATATGCATCAAGAAAACTTGAGTTCTAGAAGTACTTAGGACTTTACATCATTTACTGTATTTTGAGGCTCCTTTTGTGGCAGCTTTTACAAATGATACTTGGTCTACATAAACCATGAAAGCATTATTCATATGTCTTCTGTGATTTTCTTTTTTAAATTGTAGTTTGTCTTTCTCAGATTTTAGACTTAACTGCTGCGTAGAGCCAGCATTTAATTTTGTTTTGATTTATATTATTTAGGACTTAACTTCCTATGAATTACTATGGTTTATTCCCTGCTGTTCACTGAGTGCTGTTTATATCTTATGGATTCTACTACAATATACTTTTCTGGATACAACCTACATTAAATGAGTTTTGCACATATTGAAAAAGCTTCCTAGGTTTCTTTTTGTGTAACCCAAGTGAGTTGTGTCTTTCACATCTTCCATTTTACATGTACTTGTGAAATATATTTTTGAGATTATTTGTGGGAGGGTCTTCCCAGTGGCAGGAGGAAGTAAAGATGGAAGAGATTACAATGAATTCACATAATTGCTTAGTTTAGTTGTTCATGTTAAAATAAACCAGAAGATCCCAGGTCACCGAGGATAGTGAGCGGTAATTACATTTCGTTGGGTAGATATACTTGGTTGGGCTTTTAATTTTTTATACTTTCTGAATTAAAACAGTTCACAAACCTTTTAAAATAGTTATTATAGTACAAAAGGATCATATTATAGTTAATATGTTTAACTTCTGTGTCGTGCTCTGTGTGTCTGTGCGCTTCTCCTGGACTGACGTGCAGGACTGATGCCGACTACCTGCCTGGCTGTTGTTTATGGAAGGTAAAACCGTCTTTGAGCAGGCTGTTATTTATGGTGGCAGAGTGCAACCATAAAGGCACTTAGTACTCTGCAGTAACTTTGCCCTAAATTTTCCCATTTTAAGCATTTCTGTCATGTTACTTAGTAAGTCCAGAAAAGTGGTGGTGTTTGTTGTTCTTATTGGTTTCTTGTAGCTTCTTTCTATGGGAAACTGAATTGGATTTGCAACATCTGGGATGCTTTCTTCAGTCTCTTAGCAAAGACATACATGTAACTTAAGTTATTGAAGAACTTCTGGTGTGTTCTCTGAGTTATTTCTTACTGAAACAAATCACGGTGTTAGTCAACAAAGAGAAACATAGTAGAAACTGTTGAAATTCTAATATTATGAAACTTATTGTTTTCTCAGACAACACCCCTGACCCTGAAGTAGGAATTCGGTATGTCTGCTTGAGTGTAGTTTCCTAGAGTGGAGTCAGGTGGTGAAGGGTGAAAGAGCATGCGGCATGGTCTCCGGAGCTGAAACCTATACTTGCTTTGTTCTGTACTGGAGGGCGGAGTCTTGGCTCTCATCTAGTCTTTGTTAGATGTTTTTACCGTTCCCTTTTAATTGACACTTAACTGTTTTGCTTTCTGTGTTTTTTTTATTTTTTTCTCTTTGTGTAATATATACATGCTGATGTGCATGTGTGTTTAGTAGAAGACGCTGGTGGTTCTTCTCAGTCACAACTCCACTTTGTTTTTGAGATAGGATCTCTTTCACTGACTAGCCCGTAGAAACTATAAGTAAGGCCCCTACTAAATATTCTCTAAAAGTTGTGTTGGTCTTGGTTATGGTGTCTCTTCATAGCAGTAGAACAGACACCCTCACCCTGTTCTCCATTTTGTTATTTGTAAAGCGAAAAAGGTAGAAACTCCAACAATATTGCATTTATGAAGTAGAAACACACATGCACCTCCATGTCAGTGTGGTAAATACACTCAGAGTGAGCGTAAGGAAAGGACCATTTATTTTGGCCCATGTCTGGATGGGTATTGTTCAGGTCAAGAAGGCATCTGGTGACTTGTTCCATTCATAGTGAATGAAGTTTCCAAACATCTTGCTTACATGGTGTGAACCAGGAAGCACTATGTAGGGCTTCCTACTTGAAGCTTCTCAGTTACAGACTTCTCAATCCTTTCTTATGATAAATACATGGTATCTGTGTTAGATAGAATTAATTTGGATGCAGAACAGTTGTTGCATATTGAAAGTAGCCACTGTGAATTAGTAGTCACAGAAATAAAATTATCTTTACTATCTTTTTCTAGTTACTATCATACAGCCATTTTCTTATATGCTAAAGCCCCAGCACCACATATCACTGCTAAAACGTATTTGCTATAATTATCTGTCTTACGTTCCTTAGGAAGTAATGGAAAAAACCATCAAACTGGTCATGCCATTTTCCAAACAAAACACAAGTTATGAAGCAGTTTTTCACTTTGTGAATGTAACATAATGTTTTTCATGCAGTGTAAGTACTCAAAACATTGTAAAAGTCTGAGATATAAAGTAATAACTAGGTTGTCTTAACTACAGATAGTCTCTTATGTGCTTCCTATCAATGCTTTTGAAAGAGTTTTACCTAAAGAGATGGGAACAAAATTTGACTTTGTTGTCATTTGTGGTATAAATATTTCCCATCCTTTAATCTTGTCAACATCTTCATTAGATTTTGTTTGAATTTTATACATGAAAAACGGTTGAGAGAAACAATTTGGATACATCACCATACATATAAATTCAGTCATATTTTGAACATCAAATACTTTGTCCATTTTTAAAATTAAAATATGCATTCTTTTCAAGATATAATTATTTTATGTGTATGATTGCCTGAATCTATATATGTGTACCAGGTATAAGTCTGGTGCCCAGAAGTTAGAGAGCACTTTGGATCACCTGGAACTGAGTTAAGGGATTCAAACTTGGATTCCCTTTAAGAGCAACAAGTGCTTCTAATCTCCTAGTTTCTCGTTAGCTCCTTGACTCCATTTGTTACAGGTTGCATTGTTTCATTTCACAGATGTCTGTTTATTGCAGCAAGTTTCGTGACATAAAGTGTGTCCACCTCTTTGATTCCTCGGTTGAAAGTAGAGTGGCGTTCATGGTCATCATTCTCTCCAAAGACCATGAGGGACTCAGGAGAATTTTAAGATTTTGAAATACGCTTTAGAGATTGACTATTCCATTATGTTGTCTCATATGTGTCTACCATGTATGTGTGCTACTAGACTTTGTTGTTTTTTTTCCTGTTGTTTGTCTAGCCATATTTTATAGGTAGGCCCAAGGAAAAGCTATGGATTTGTGCAGAAAATTATGTTCTCTCCTCTGCAAGACTGAGTTCCTCAGATTGCATAACATCAGAATAACTGTTCTTCTGGGAGCTAACATTTTCTGTGCAGTACCCGCTAACACCTTTCATTACATTTTTATCACCTCCTGGAAGCACCATGCAAGGACGAGTACAGAACAGTCATCTAGATTTTGATCTGCGCGTCCAGTGCTGCACCCTGTTCTCATCCTTGCTAGCCTTCCTGCTTCATGACAGGGAGCTTTCTTATCTTTTAGATGTGTTTTACGTTCCATAAACTTACTCATTCAAGTGTGTAATTCAGTGATTTAGTAACTTTCAGGGTTGGTATATTTATCCCAGAAATAAGTTTTATAGCATTTACATGTTTCCAGTAAGAGACTCTAAGACATTTACCATTCAAAGTATTTGATTCCTCTCCCTAGCCCTAGCCCATGGTTTTTAGTGTTGTATCTACAGAGAGTTTTCTGGACCCGTGTCCTGGAATCACAGCACATTGTGTTCTCTGGTGTCTGCGTTCAGTGAGTAGTTTTGAGGATTATCCATATTAAACATTGATGTGACATTTGCTTGTTTACTCCTCAGCAGCATTCCATCATGTGGATATGCCACATTTCGTTTATTCAGTAAGCACTTAGTAGATATTTAGGGTTTTGCAATAAATAAGTACAAAAAGCATGGTTTTAAAATGTGTAACTTGCTTTGGGTGTCATTATAATTTGAATTAAAATTCTTCTCTACTGACGGTCTGTGATACCTAACAGTTGATTCATGAAGCCAGGTCCCTTGGATTAGACCTAATATTGAGTTTACTTTCCATTATGTTAGAATGATGTTTAAATGAAATTTCCTTTTAAGCATCTCCATCTCTACAGCTGTTCGTTCTTGAAAGTTAATATTTCTGTAATACACAAACACACACACATATACAAATACACACTCATATAGGGTTTTCTTCAGCTGGTAAGAACAAAATTACATTATCTGTGGGAGAATGTATTTGCTGAGCCATCTCCCAGACCTTCCTTAAATTTCTTTTTCTCCATATTTATTGCAGCCCTGCAAGTTATAGATTCATCCCAGGTTTCCATCAGCAAATGAATGAATGGTTAATACACAAACACACACACATACACAAATATACACTCATATACTATAGGGTTTTCTTCAGCTGGTAAGAACAAATTTATATCATCTGTGGGAGAATGGAACTAGAAATTAGTATATTAGTAAATAGTAATTAGTAAATTAGTATATTAGTCAAAATAATCCAGGCTGACCAAGATAAATTCTTCTCTGTGCTGAAACTTTTCATTGGCATTGAGGTCAGGTTCTGAGGGTACTGGTCCATAAGGTGGATAGCGCCGGGGAAGCCCAGATTCCATCCTTGTTTCCTGCAGCACAGGTCTCAGTGGAATACTTGTTAAGATAGGTGAATATTTTTATGTGAGTAGTTGATGGCTCTTACCTTTGAAATCTTAAAACCTTAAAATAACTAAAAACTAGCCAGCGATGCCAAGGATATTTTAGGATATGAAATATGAGAAGCTAAATGCAGAACTGTCTTGGAACCCAGTTTGGGAAGGTGGAGGTCAGATGCCCCTTTCCACTCAGAAGTACTGATCTTTCCATACCCATTTTAAACATGCACAGCAGAACTGGAACTTTAATTTCTAAATGGACGTAAACACCCTGCCTGCCTGTCACATTTGAGGCTGTAAAATTGAGGTTATGTCTGTAAATTGACTGTTTTAAAGAGTAAACTTCTCGGTATGACTGGGAAGCACTTCTCCATGGACCACTTGTGTTTTATGGTCATGCATGTCTGAGCAGAGTTTTTGTGCACAGGTCTGGTGGTTGCGCTGTCATTTCAAGGACATCATTATATAAAATGCTGCGAAGATTGGGATAGCAGCTCCCTCTTGGCCAGAGGGTAGATTTACTTCTCCATAAAAACAGAAACTTTTTTTTCTCTTCACGGTAAAGGTTGGGCAGATTTGCTAACATTTCTTTTAAAAGCTTGGTCTTTCCACAGCAGGGAAGCTGCTTCATTCAGTAAAGTAGCTGTTGTCCGAGCACAAGGATTTGAGTACCGTTCTCCAGCACCTAGTAAAGACTGAGAGTGGTCCAGCACACCTATATCCCGAGAATTGGTGACTGTGAAATGGGACAGTCTATGAAGCTCCAGCCAGCCTAGCTGAATTATGAGCTTCAGATTCAGTGAGAGACCCTGTCCAAAAAAAAAAAAGCGTACTACATCCATTCTAGTCTCCACATACACAAGCACACACATCCACACCCACCGTGCACATATTGACATGAACATGTCTGTGTACCACAAACACAAACACAGAACAAAAGACTGCGGGTTTCTAAGCTCTGGATTCTTGAGCTGTCAGATAAACCCCCTGATTGTCCATCATTCACTTAGGTCACTTGGTTCCTGTTGGGATACAGATGGCATTGTTACGTTCTCACCGTGAGAAATACCTCTGGGAATTTCTTCTAGTCTCTGAAGTTATGATATGTTATAAGTAGACTGAAACACTTAGTTTGCATTTAAACAGTTGTTTTAACTGATAGATATTGGTATAATTATGTGACTCAACTGCTCCAGCAGCTATCATTTGAAGAAATTCAAAGTGTGCTGTGAATATTTGTGTTTAATGAGAAAAGTATGTCTCATTAGGAACTCCCCTAGGAATCAGAGAGGTAGCAGTTTCTAAAACTAGTTTCCTAGGCTTCCTCAGGGATTTGACTTGACTCGGCTTAGTTTCTGCTTTGAAGACTGTTTTTGCTTTAAAATGACAATTCTCAAATATTTAAGACACACTTTACGTTTATATTGTACCTGTTAGTTAAATTGTAAAAGCTTAAAGGAACTTTGGGCAACCTTGATTCATTGAGCTTTAGCGTGAAGAGTTGAAGACTTATATCCTATGAATATCCAGTAGTTTTCTGTACCTTGAGAATGTGTGTCTTCTCAGAATGAAGACTTAAGAGCTAACCCTGCCTGTAGAGTTCTTAAAACTCTTTGGGGCTGTTGATGGGGCTGAAAAGTTTCTTCCCAATTAGTTTTTATTAGTTATTTTAATATGATTATTAGTCTTATAAAAATGTACTCAGACTTTCAGGAGGAATTAACGGTTACATTCATCTGCATCTAAATAGGTTGTTTTCAAGTTAGAGTTAATTTCAGTTCTTGCCTTTTTGTTAAAGCCAGATTATGTCATTTAAAAACAAACACAATTAACCCAGTAATTAGCCATAATTCTTTATCATACATTTGTCCTTATATGCCAACTTTAATACTTTCTGCCCACTCTTCAGCCAGGCTGCACCCTCTTCTTCCATTTCTTTTGATTTAATTTTTCCCTTTGCCTTGGTAGGATGAGCATACACTAATGTTTTTTTGCTTTTTTCCCCCTAAAAGGCAGGTGATACATCTGTCTTTCTCTTTTTGTGTATGTCCACCTCTGCAGAGTTCATAGGGAGCCACTGTGAACGTTCTATTTGCGAAGGAAGGGGCGAGATTGCCTCTCCCCCTAAACTGTATATGGAACTGGCTTAGATGCAACACTTCCAGCCTGTTCTGACCTGACACCTGTGTGGTCTGCAAGGACAAGGGCCCTCTTGCTTCCAGATGCACATCCATTTGTAGGGTTTCTTTTCAGGCTTTTACAGGGACAGTCAGTGGTCTGAGGACGAGCCTTCTGCTTAGAAGCTTGGGTACCCACTCTGGAAGAGAATGGCAGAAGAACTCTAGCCTCTTCTGTTATCTTTCAGTCTCTGCCTTTCTCATTGTTCCCCTGCCTGCCCCATGTCCATCACCTTCCTTCCATCACTGCAATTGAATTTCCCCTGCTTGTGACCTTTATAAATAAAATTACACAGCGGTCTTTTATGGATTTTTTATACTTAGAAGATTTCTCTGCTATTGCATGTTTAAAAGTAAAGGAAGTTTAGTCAAGGAGATGCTCCCACTCCACAGTTTGCTAGAGAGCATGATAAGGAAGGGAGGGAGAGAGGGAGAAAGAAAGACAGGGAGGGAGAGGCAGAGGGATGGAGGGAGAGAATGTGTATACACCTATCTGTGTGCGGTGTATGTGGGTCCATGGTGGTCAGCTTGGGTAGAGCTGCTGATTTGATCTTACCTAGATGTCTTTTCCCTGCCCTTTGAGAAGCAGAGCAAGTTTCCTTAAGTCTCTTTTGTCTGCACCATTCACGTGCTTATGTTGCTGGCTTCTTCAGCATCCATCCTAGGGGGTAGCAGACCAGACCTGCAGGAAACTTGTTGCTTTGTCGTTCTTCAGATCTTCAAGTCTCCTGCCTGTCTGTGTGTCTTCCGCTTGGTACAGGCTTCTTTGCTGGCTGGCTTTTTTTTTTTTTTTTAAAGAATAAAGACAATTTTTAGCTGTATTTTTTTTTCTGAGAGCAGAAATTTGATTTTCTTTAATAACTTTTTAATAAGCTTTCTATTTTTTTCTCTTTCTTTTTTTTCTGACACAGGGTTTTTCTGTGTAGCTATTGAGTGGAACTCTCTCTGTAGACTCGGCTGGCCTCAAACTCACAGATCCTCCTGCCTCTGCCTCTCTAGTGCTGGGATTAAAGGCGTGCAACACCACTGCCTGGCTCCTTTTTATAGACTTTAACTTCATTTGCAAAAAATGAAATATTTGTGCAAGTCAGGTCAATAAGGGGCTAATATATTTACCCAAATAAAGGCTATTAACAAACATTAAATTAAGAATATAGCCTTGATATAATTCCATCTATATAAAATGTAATTGAAACATATTAGCGTCTCACGAATCATTTAGACAGCACAGCACATGCAGACTTACTAAGGGAAGTGAGAACACCAAGAGTGGGAGTGACTCCAAGGAAGGAATGCCCTTGTAATGTTTATTTCTATTTAATTACAGAACCTTTTGGCTGAAAAAGTAGAACAGCTGATGGAATGGAGTTCCAGGCGCTCGATCTTCCGAATGAATGGCGACAAGTTCCGGAAGTTCGTAAAGGCCCCACCTCGAAACTACTCTATGATTGTTATGTTCACTGCTCTCCAGCCTCAGCGGCAATGTTCTGTCTGCAGGTAATTTATGGATTTAAACTCTTGGAAAGAGCAATAGCCCCAGCTTATATGCTTATATTACGATATACATGTATAAGAAAATCCAGTACATTTTTAGTGTGAAATATTACTGAATTGTAAAAGTAAGCTGTGAATCAGGACAATGTCCAATGTCACAAGTATCTGTTAAAACTGACTTCTCATTGTTACACCTTTTTGTTTATAGATCCGTAGGTAATATCTGTGGTCTATGAAGTAGTTCCCTGGTATACTTCTTTGTAAAGGAACTTCTATTTTTTTCAGGGATGTTCATTTACTTTTGGTCCTAATGATTAGAAACTTCTTAGTAGATGAGTGAGGTAGAGAATTTGAAAGGAATGAAGTGTTTATCAGAAGGGAATTTTGGAAAGAACAGATCTAATGCATGTAAATTCAGAGATAATGGTAGAATTGTTAGAAGTGATGCAGAGACTCTGAGAAAAGTCGATGTGACGCAGGGCAAGGTGCTTCATTCATTTTGGGTATTTCATTTTATTTTCACTTGGATTTGTGTTTTAGGGTTCGCACTCATTGAAGGGAGGCAGCCCAAAAGTAGTTCAAGGATCTAGGGCTGAGACAAAGCTCTCAAAGGCATAGCCCAGCAACCTTTTTTTCCCCCCACATAAGAAACCCACCTCTTAACAGCCCATTCAGCTCCGGATTTTTCAGTGGATCAAACCACTAATATGTATAATGTTCACTATGTATATGTGCACACATGTGGAGTTATGAGCTTTCATGACCAAGTAACTCAGCAGTGCCAGCAGCTGCTTACCGTGTCTTCTCCACACAAGTGGATGACAGCTTTATTCAAAACAGTTTCCTGTGGATGGTTTCTCCAACACCTTCTAGTAGTTATATCTTGCAAAGCCACAATGCCACATTGTAAGTAAATAATTAGCATTGGTCTGTCACAAATATAGAGGGATTAGATCGCCATTTCTTTGCAGCCTTATCTATTCTATATTGCACTCTGTGCATTGAATTTGGCAGCTAGCCAATTGATTTCCCATTTGTATAATTTTGTTATTTCAAGATTGTTATGGATATTTAATCATTGTAGAATCTTTTGTACCCCTTCTTTTTGAGTTAGCATAATTCCTTCAAATACCACCCAAGATGTTGCATTTATCAACAGCATGCTCTTTTTAATACCGAGTAATAATTTCATAGTGCAGATGTTTTGCAGTTTGTTTATTAGTGTGTCTGTGATAGGCCATAGTCAAAGGGTAGGCAGACTATTTTGCAAAATTACCTGTAGGTTATGTGTATCAGGTGTTATGAAACAAATGAATCTTATATGTAGATTTGATCCCCCTTTCCAAGTTTTTACATTATATGTACATATTTTAAAAATCTAAAATAATTCTAAACCCAAAACATTATAACAAGCATTGTGAATAAAGCATATTCAGCTTGTTCAAATAAAACAACTGAACATTTCGTAATGGCTGGCGAAGATTAATGCCTTTTTATATGCATATTAATTTTGAATATCTTTTTTGTTTGTCATCTAGATAGCTTTGATGAAGTACCATTTCATGTCTTTTGTCTATTGCTAACTTATTGTTCCTACTGAGTTATGTGCCATCATTTATATGTGTGTGTTGTGGGTGTATGTTGCTCACTGTGTATGTAGATGAGGCTAACCTGAAACTAGCTGTGGGCCTTGACTGGCCTTCATTTTGCAGTCTCTAGTGTTAGTTAGGTATGTGTCTTCATGCCTGATTGTATATACCTGCATTACAAACAGCCTCAAGGGGAGTTGGAGACACTTGAGAAAATCATTCCTTCTGCAGTGATTGCTCCCTCCCCAACCCCACACAGGAATGAGGTTTTCTGGTTCTTTCTATGTCAGTGTAAGTTTGGATGGTTTCTGCACTGCCGTTGTAATATTTTACAATTCTATATAGTTTTGAAAGGTTCCTAGTTAGTTTTCAAAAATATATGCTTTCCAATTTTAGCCTTTGCTGCCTTTTCCTTCTCTTTAAGGCACAGGAAGTTTCTCGTAGCATCAAGTTCTGTTTAGACGTATAGTTGCTTGCAGAGAGGCTGGTGACTGAGCTTCTGGCTTCCTTTAAGTCCTTCACAAGTCTTCCTGCTCTTCCCTCACAGTTACTTTATTCTCAAACTTCAGAATTCAATTCTCACCTCCCTCCCGGTTAATGTCAAAGACCTTAGCCAAATAAAATTGTTAATTATGACTATTCAATACAATTCTCACCTCCTCTAAGTGTTAACTCCAAACTTCCGTTGCTAAATTATACTGTAGAGAATATTTCCGTAATTGCTTAGCTGTGTTCTTGCACAAATTTACTCATCTCTAGAACTGACTTTCTTCTAGGAACAAAGCAGCCTCTTTCAAGGTTGTTAATATGGATCAGTAGATTTTTTAAAAAAATCAAATAGAAGGAAAATAAAATCTTTCATTTTAGAATTAGACAAAGTTTATAAACAAATCCTGATGATGTGTTACAGATTAATGTAGTATTGTACTTCATTTGAAACATAGCAAATTACAGATATGTTTTGATTAGATGTTAAGTGACTATATGTGCATATTCAAATATGAACATAGAAATGTGTGCTTATGTGTTTCATACACACATATACATACATACACAAACTTGTGATTCTCTTACTGAAAGGTATATCTGATAAAATCCATTTTAGCATTGACATTAAAGCTGAGAGGTTGTCTAATTTTCCTGAAATCATAATGCTAAATGCCCTCCATGGCGAGATTTTGTGACTGGAGAACTCTTAGAGTGTGATGCCTCCCAAGTGCATGGATTCATCATAGCCCTTGCCCTAGGGGTGGAACTTGTGTCTTGCCTTGGCATATTTAACTGAAATATTGGTATTTTTGGGTGTAGATGCATCAACCAGCAATTCCTAAACAAATGTTTGTGGAAACTTTGTTTTAAGGCAGCAGGTGCAGTGTTTAGTGTACTGAGCCAAAGCCATGCAGGGCAGAACTCGTCCAACTTCTGTTGACTCCAGTGAAGTCACTTGTAAGATTAGGTTCTCAAGTTAGCAGATAAGATGAAAACCATGTATAAATTACATTGTGTTGGCATGTTATCCAAAAGCCATTTTAAGTACATTACTTTATAAATGGAGACTTGAACCCTTACTTGTTTTTTATTCCTTAAATAATGTGTCTTTGAGAGCTTTTGTTTTAAATTCACTCTTTTGTTCACTTCCTTAAACAAGGTTTGCCAAAGACTAGGATACTTCACTGCCATTCACTTATTTTCTGCCTCATTGCTTGGTTGATACTCAGGGGAAAATGTTCACTAATCTAACAGGAGAAATGATTCTGGAGTTATTGCTTAGCTCAGTGATTTAATTTATGTTTCAACATGTTATAATTTCAGTCTATTGGTATTCTCGGAGTTTCTTTGTCAGGTTGTATAATCCCAGCTCCTTTACTCTTTGCCATGCCTTTTGCTGATGAAGGAAATACTGTAACATTTGTCTGAGCTCTTTTCTGTTTTCTGAATTCTGCATTTAAGTTCTTGCTTTAATCATTGATCCTTATCTCTATTGTAATTTCAAACGTACAAGAAATTGGAACAGTAGAATATTTGACACCAGTGTTACTCTTTACAAAGATTTTACAAATGGGTAACATTTACTGCCTTTAATTTTTTTTCTTTTTCAAGTAAAAGTCAAATAACCTTTGTCAGCCATCAGCAGAGGTGTCTGAACGGGAGCAGTCAGTACCATTCCTAAATTTGGTAGAAAGTTTGAAAGCATGAAGCCATTCCGACATAGTCCCTCCTTTTGTCTGTTTTGAGGTAGTGTTGATCTGTTATATGTGATTGCCATACCTTAGTTTCTTTTGTTTTATGTTACTCTCACATGATACATTTTTTTTGTGGTGTTTTGTTCTAAAGACATTGACACTTTGATTTTTTTCACTTTACTTACAACTATATTTGTGTAATTAAGTGTATGAGTGACATAAAGGTCGTTCATACATTCTCATCAAGAGGCATGTAGTAGTAGAGTGTTGAGACTGAATGTAGGTGATTCTCTTCTGATCTGTGTATTGTCCAGTTGACTTTCTTTCCTCTGTTGTAGTATATATCTGAGAGCTGTAAGTAGATTTGGAGGGAAGATACTTAGTTGTCTGATACTCAGATAAAACACCATGACTAAGGCAACCTGAAGATGCATTTATTCAGGTCCATGGTTCCAGAGACCTAGAGAGGAGTAAAAATAAGGACATTATTGGATCATGGGGAAAATTAGAAGTCATCATGTTAGATAAATTACACCAGGCTCACAAGGAGCCATATTGCATGTGTTAGTCATGTGTGGATGACTTTAAGGAAATAAATAGCAATCCAAGTGAATTGGGTATGATAGAGATGTGGGAGGTAAAAGGTTTGGTGATGGGAGATGGATAAGAAGATCAAGGGTAAGTGAATTTAATTGGAGTAAATTAGTAACACATGAACACTATCTTAGTGTGGGATGCTACTCTGCACAATTCATACTTATTGAAATTGAACAATACTATGATAAATATATATGTATTTTTAATTACTGATTTTGCTTGTATCATGTCTAATTTTCTTATCAAGTGCACTGTCCCCAGACTATTAGTTTTTTCTTTGTTTTGCTGTATTTGTTCAAGAATCAAGAGTGGGTTTTCAAAACTGTCTAGTCAGGCTTACTTACATCATAGTATTAGCTATTCATTTGTAGTTTTACTTTTAATAATATCAAAATGTCACTTAATCTTTGAATTAAACTTTTTGACGAAGATGTGAGCTGTGGGCAGAGCAAAGAGTTGTGGCTCTTAGGTCTGTTAGGAGTGTCATCAATAGAGTACATGCACAGTGCACAGTGTATTTTCAGGTGTTCCAGCCTTGGGGGTTGGGGGAGAGGGGAGCAGTATAGTCATGGCAACAAATTGAAATGAACCAGAAATAGAGAAAAACTAATTCCACTTCTCTCCATAGCTTTGAAAATAATCAATACAATACAGTAAGCATAGAAGTGTGCTGTGTGTGTGTGTGCATGCATACACACATGTGCACCACAGTGCACAAGTAGAAGTCATAAAACAACTTACAGGAATTGCTTCTCTGATTCCACTGTGGGTCTAGGAACTGAATTCAGGTTCTCAGTATTGGTGGCAAATACCTCATTGGCTTTGCCTTCCACATAACTCCAAACTGAAAAGTTATAAAGTGGATTTAAAAAATGGTATGAATTAAAAGAAGAAATGAAATATGTAAAACAAAATTTTAAGTAACATTAAAAAAGTATAGAGAGAGAACAAGAGAAAGATGAAAAGAGAAAGAGAAGGCTGGAAGAAGGTAAGGCAGATGGAGAAGGGAAAGAGTTTGAAGCATAAGGAGAAGCCCACATGATGGATGGGCCAACATACTGCCCAGTGCGGGGTGTGCAACAGGACCAGGGCTTGAGTTTTCAGCACCTAAACTTCTTGCTTCTGATGCTCGTTCCCTGATACAGGCTGAGACTCTGGGTTTTCTAAAGCTGGCCATCTTCATCTGTGCCATGGATCTTAGGAGGAAAACAAGCTAAACTGTGACTTGTGTCCCTGAATCAGGTTCCATTATCACATCAGTGCCACATGTGATCACATGACAGATGGTTTCCATGACAGCATGGCAATTCTTGGTGTGACAAACAAAATGTATGATCAGGCTGTCCTGGAACTCACTTTGTAGACCTGGCTGGCCTCAAACTCACAGAGATCCTCCTGACTCTGCCTCCCTAGTGTTGGGATTAAAGCTGTTTGCCACCACACCAAGTTTGAAATGTAAATGATTTTTTATTTTCCCAAAGCAACAATTTTCTCAAGGTTACAGTACTTAATATTGGGAAATGCAGAATATTTCTCAAATTCTGGCTAAACTATAGCTTCTAGATCAGTTGCTTTCAGACCACCTTTCTATTTATTTCCCAGTTTGACCTCTTGTTAAGTGCCTGTTGCCACCCTTCACCCCCACCCCCACTGATTGGTTGTGACTGCAGTGGTGATGTTGCTCTTTCATTGTGCCCCCCTAGAGTCTCTTGGGTCAAACTGAACTTTACTTCATGCAGTCAGCCACCCACATCACCAAGAAGTTTTTTCGATTTTGAACTGAAAAATGCTGCTTACTTTTAATTCTCTGACTTTATCCCCTTTTACCTTTGAGAGTGGTCATATACAGTCTCTGTGTATAGCATTTTATTTATCACTGTAAATCATTTTATTTGTTGTTTTTGTAAAATAAAGTCATTATTAAGGAATTATTTGTTGACTATCATGATTTTACAGTGATATATAATTTTCTACTTATAACTTTATTCTTTGGAGATAAACTTGAAATATGAACAGAAGTATGAAAGCCCTTTGTATAAAGAATTTTGGAAAGGTGACGGTGGTGATGATGATGAGGATGGGAAATATGGGCTTAAGTTCAAAGTTATGTGTGTATTTATGTGCTTAGTAGAATTTTATTAAATGGGAGACTATATTGTTAAGAAACATTCATAAACTTAGTAGTAACCACCCTAGAGTTTGGTATTACTACCAGATTCCTCTGCTGAGATTATAATTTGTCTTTTACAGTTACTGACAGTGGTTATATAAGGTATTAGCTGGATACTGGGAAGATAACCATGAACAAACTCATCCACTATAACTCTCCATCTCAGAACAGACTTGGAATTCTGGACCTTGACAAGTACTTATGCCTTAAATTGGTCCTTTCCTAAATTCATAAATATCAGGAAAGAAAAGTAGAGATCAATGACAATACCTTTCTATTATTAATTTGAATATTCATAAACCATATTTGGATATACAGAATGTCTGGAAATTAATATGTCATGCTTATATTCTTTTGTCTGTTGGATGTGATTATTTGGTATGTTTCTCGTGTACGTGTTGTGTCACGTGTGCACTCTAGGTATAGAAAGTTTAGGAGAATCACAGAAGAACATGTTGAAACACTTGTCAATATAAAGCGACTTTATGGAGGAAAATTAAAGAAGACTTTGGGACTTGGTGCAGAGAGAGAGGAGAGTACCTGTTGAAGAAACGTGAAACTGTGTGTGAATAATCCGCTTTTCTGGCAGTTGTCGGACACATGGAGTTTTATATAACCCTTTGTCACATGCCTCATGCTTTCACCTTTTAACAACCCTTGAGGGAGGAATTACTCATATTATCATGCTAAAAGAGGGGAGGGATAAAATGACTATGACATTTCTAGATTTGTACATCATAAATTGTAAAGTTATTCTCAAATTCAGATCTTGAGAGTTCAAATTCTGCCTGCAGTATTTGACTATGCTCACTACACTTGGTAGGTGTTAGTATCATAGTTTTGTATTTATTTATAGTAACTTATACTTCTGTACATTGATTTTATTTTGAACACACATCAAATTGTTTGACCTCTGTATCCACACTGTATCATGTAAAAAGCATCCTTCTCCCAAAGTGTTCTTTTATGCTCGCTTAATACTTTTGTGTGCATAAATAACATATTTATAAAATTGGTATAAAAATTAATATATACACATGCATTACAAAACATATTAGAAGGTTTAGCTAACTTAATGTGACACAGGTTTAATGGATTGTATTAAAAAGTTCTGATTTCTGATGTGGGCTGAAAGTGGTTCTGAGAATTGAGAACATACTTATATTCTTATAGCCAAATGTAGTTGTGAAAAGCTAGCCATATGGGCAAAGAAACTGCCTTGCCTCTGAGTTACTGACAATATACTGTCCAATCCAATCTGTACCAGCAGAACAGAAAAAGGTGACTAGAAGTTTGCAAGACAAGGTAGTATTGTCCTTCAAAATTCTGTGCTTCACAGGAAGTTTGTCAAATAAACTAGGGTTGGATGCCTCAGTGTTGCAGAATAACTTTGGGTGACTATCCAGGCAGCAAGATGTCCCTGTCATTAGGTAACATTTCACCATTCTGAGGTCTTTCATGGATTTGAAGACTAGATAGTTATACTTATAATTTTCCTTAGTTATGATAAAAGATAAATTAGATACAAAACTTTGGGCTCATAAGATAGATGATAAAATATTTTCTTGAATTTTTGCCAAATACAAATGGATTGGATATTGTTACTGTAATTCTTACTTAATAACTGTTTTGTTATATATAATTTTACTATGTTAAAGTTAAAACCTTCCTTTTTAATAAGGCAAAAAGAGGGAAATGCTGTGAATTATGCTTGTTGTTAATAAAAAACGGATTGGTCAATAGCAGGGCAAAAAGAGATGGGGCAAGACAGCCTGGCACAGGGAGAATGGTGGGAGGATGAAGGACATACTCAGGGGATTTAGAGGAGATGCCAGGAAATGGAGAGGAAGCAGGGCATGCTGAAGCACAGGTAAAACCACCAGCCACGTGGCAAAATGTACTTTGATAGAAATGGGTTAATTTAAATTATAAGAGCTAGTTCATAATAAGCCTGAGCTATTGACCAAGCATTTCTAATTCATATTCAGCCTCTGAGTTGGTTGTTGGGGACCAGGTGGTTGGAACAGGAGACGCCACCTACAATAAAGCTTTCTCAAATTGAGACTGAGTTTTTGCTTGCTCCATTTATTCCTTACTGTGAGACACAGATAAGCTGTTTAGTTTCTGTGTTGAAATTTCTCTAGTGAACAGGAATAAAATTAGTATGTGTATCAGTGCCTGCTCTAAAGCAAGCCCAGACAGATACATATCAATAATCAGATACAAGAAATCTTTTGAAGGGCTTTTTGACAATTCTCACTGTAAACTTGACTAAATGTATTCAGTAATTACCATGTCATAGTTGAGTTTATTCCTCTAGTGCTAATTCCCTGTGCTAGCTAACCTGTTTGTCTAAATGACAAATATCTGAGGACAGTAACTTAAGTGAGAGAATCTACATTTTGGCCCATGGCAGAAAGAGTATGGCAAAGCAGATCAGCTCGTGTCATGGTGTCAGGAAATGCAATGGGCAGGGATAACTTTGCTAGTGGTTTTGTGCTTTCCCCCTTTACTCTACTCTGGTTCCCCTTTTATGAGATAATACAGCTCATAGTCGAGGTCGGTTTTCCCTCCTTTTTGTTTGTTTCTTGAGGCAGGATCTCACTATGTAAACTTAGCTGTCCTAGAACTCATTATGTAGACCAGGCTGACCTGGAATTCCCAGTACACATCCTACCTCTGCTTCCAAATTGCTGGGATTGAAGTGTGTGCTATCAAGCCTGGCTGTGTCTTTCCTCTAAGCATACTTAGGAAAATACGATCACAGACTCCCCTGGAAGTATGTTTTTTAGCTGTTTTAGCATCTTGCCATGTAGTGAAGTTGATAAGAATAGCGATCACAGTGGGTATGTTATCGTAAAGAAAATGTGCATTATTTTAACTTGTTCACTGATGATTTCCTGTCCTTAAGTTAAATTTCATGTTTCTAGAAGGTATTGGAATATTTTGAGATGAGGAAGTATTTCTTCCTTTTATCAGTAATCACTTTATTTATCTGTTGATTTATTTTTAATCTTCATTACTATGTTCACTTTATTTATAATTTTCCTCAGAATTATCCATATAGACTTTAAAAAGTTTGCTCAGTAAGCAAGTGGTATATCTTTGTTTCTTTGCTATCTGTATGTTATTTATCTTGATATCCATATTTAAGCATTTCTATGTTTCTCATCTGTACTATTTATATTTATCTTTATTTTAAATTTCTATTCAAATTTTTACTATTTTTTCACTTTTTATTTTGAAAAAACGAAGACAATATTGATATGCAGTGTTGTCATGGACATGTAAATCTTTGTGGTTTGACATGTTTCGAAAAAAGACCTTGTGCAATCTCATGCAAGCAGTGTTTAGAGCGTGGCTCTGGGGAAGTGACTGGATTATCACAGCTATGATTTTATAAATGGATAAATTCTTTGCTGGGTTCAGAGTAGGTAGTTGGTGGGATCGTAGCAGGTGGGCCTGATTGGAATAAATATGTCACTAAGAGGCTGGCCCTGGAAGAATTTCTTGTCTTGTCCTCTCTTTCTGTACACTGATTCCTGGGCACCTCGAGGTGAATTACCTCTTCACATGCTTCTGCCATTATCTTATTCTTCTTGCCCTTAGACCCAACGTAATGTGTAGTCAACCTGTGATGGACTAAAGCCTTGGCAACTGTGAGCTCGAGTAAATATTCCCTTAGCATAGTTGCATTGGATTTAGTGAGGAAAATCTAACACACTGACCAGCGTAGCACTGCCCGAAAAACAGTTACAAGCTTTGAATGATGCTATTTAGTTTTTTTATGCTTATTCTCCCCAACCGTAATACCAGAAGCCTTTTTAAAAGCCATGTCGACTTCAAATCTGTGCAAATCACTGTCTTCTGAAATTATTTGAGGCTTGATGAAGACATACTTTGAAATAACTATGTAATATATGTTTATGTATATGTAATTTAATCATAAATAACTATAAAGGCATATACTTTTAATACAAGTCTTTTATATGATAGGAAATTTGAATAATGTTGTGAAGAGAAACGACTTAAAACATTCCTTTAAATGCTTAAAGATGAAAATTACATTCATCTTGGGAAATATAAAATATATCGAACCATAGATGAGTTAATAATCCTTTTTAGTTTTACATAACCTTTTTAAAAGAGTATAATGTAAAAAGTTATAGCATTTGAATTAAGTGATTTTTTTCTTGTTCTCTAATAAAAAATGGAGAAGATTTAATACAAGAGATTTAACAGAACAGTGCCCTGCAGTTATTACTTAATGCTCCTGGATCATTCTCATGTAGCTTGACTGCCCTCTTCAGGCTCGTGAGCACACTGGGACAATTCATGCTGTTCCCTGAGTTCCTAAGGTTGAGCCCTCATTTTCCTATGGGCGTCTCTCCCCGGTGGTACTATTAAAGGTGTGGTTATTTGTGTGTGAGCTCCTGGTGTTTGTGGCTTTCACTTTGTATTTTGAATAACAGTCAGGAATGCAGTATGCTAATACACACTAATAATTGTGTGTGCTTTCAGTATAAACTGATAAATGGGCTAGGCTCCACTGATTTTTTTTGGTTGTTGTTCTTAGGTTTCTTTAATTCCCTGTTTAGAAGTTAGAATAGTAGTGGCAATAGAAGATAATTGGCTTTACATCTTTGGAC
The DNA here is from genome assembly GCA_025134845.1 of Neodon shergylaensis. Lineage (NCBI taxonomy): Eukaryota > Metazoa > Chordata > Mammalia > Rodentia > Cricetidae > Neodon > Neodon shergylaensis. Next base: position 16,746,480 of record JABTXL010006712.1, read on the forward strand.
ACATTTATTTCTGATTAATGACTTGTACTTTGAATATATAGCATTGGTAATACATATTTATGAAGTATAGTTTATTATTTCTAGTTTTGTTTTAGAGATAGATTTGTTCCTTGGGACTATTATTACTCAGTGTACCCAAACAGGAGAAAGCCTTGATTATTTTGCCAATATTACCTTTGCTCAAAGTTTTGTATTTGAGTTCAGAATTGTAATTTGCTTTGGCTTTCATGGAATCTTTTATTCAGATTAGAAATATTTCTGAGGATTAGTCTTAATATTTTTCCTATTGCTGTGATAAAATACCCCGAGAGCAAAGTAAGCCAGAAAGGGCTCAGTGTACAATCTGAGGCTGTCGTCTGTCTTTCTGGGGATTTTAATGCAGCATGATCTTGAAGCAACTTGTCACTTTGTTAAGTCCGAAGCAGAAAGCAGTTGAATTAATAAAGACTCATAACTCCATGCTACTATGTCCAGCTTCCACCCGTCCCTCCCTCCCCCTTCCCTCTAGAATGTAAGCATCTTGAAGTCAAGGGCTTGTCATTTGTCATTTGCACATTGTTTTTCAATTCGTATGGATTTATTGATTGAACTGTGAGTACACATATGCATATTTAATTGACTGACATGCGTGGACCAACTTACACATGAGATAGAGAAATCTGAAATGCCTGTTTTAGGATGTTTCATCAGAAGCTATTGTATATACAGATGCTGAAAAATCTAAAATATTATTTTATCCCTTGCTTTATTTTATATTGGTGGATTTTCATTTTATTTTTCTCATTATCACAAGAATGTTACTTCTTAATAATTTTCCATTTTCCTAGGTTTGATTTTCTACAACAAAATATTTTCTAATAAAATACTTGAATTTTGCAGTGTGTTTACATACTGTCTCAATGCCATCCCTTTAATACTATGGGCCCTGCATCCTTTATTTGCTGACATTCAGCCAGAGCCTGTTACTGTAGCTCCTCCATGTTTTCTTAAGATTTGATGGCCCTGTGTGTCTAGATATTATAATAGTCACAAACTAAACTGATCTTTACGTTTTCTCCTATGAAAGATAAAGTTTAGCTCACCTTACCATTAGAGTATTCCGTTTGATGATCACTAACAACACAGAAAACATCATTGTGTTTCTTGACCTTTAATTGTAGATGATGTTTCAGGATTATCTGATTTATATGCAAAAATTAATTAAGCACACCAATTCCATTACTTCTTATCCTCTACTTTGACATATCAAACCCTCTTTAGTGTTGCAATATTTAGAAGCATTTATAGCCTATACTATAAACAGTTAAATCTTTAAGCTGTGTATATATTGGTTAAAAAAATAGAAGGGATTCAGTACCATGCATATGAGTAAGTGTAACTGTATTGTAACTACATGTTCATGAACAGTAAACTTGTACTCTGATGTACTTCCTTTTAAAAGTATTTGTTGATCTTTTTATGCTGTATAGTAGTTTAGTTTGTATTTCATACAAGTATTAATGAGATGATGGTCCCTACAGCAATTGGTTGGCTCTACCCCACCCAGAATTACTTGTTCTGTTGATGGCTCTGTTCATTGTATACTAATTTTTTTTTTGCCCCACAATCTGTTTCAGGCAAGCTAATGAGGAATATCAAATCCTGGCTAATTCCTGGCGTTATTCATCTGCTTTCTGCAACAAACTGTTCTTTGGAATGGTGGACTATGATGAAGGAACAGATGTTTTCCAACAGGTAAAAATTCTCTATATTATATATGATTTTGAAATGCATAACTGCGTTTGTTAGTTTTGATACATCTTGTCTACCACATTAAATACAACTTACTGAGTAAATAAGTGAATATAGTAAGTAATGTGATGTGTTTAAAGTAGAGTTCATATTTGGAGACTACTAATTCCATCATTATACAGTTTTTGCCTTTATATTGTAGTAAAAGCGTTTGCATTTTTATTTAGGGGAAATATGCTTTTTAGCACACAGTGACAATATATGTGAATTAATCGTGCTATGATAATTATGTATTGGTTAGGTTGTATTTCACACAGGCTTATGACATTTCATATAGTATAAGTTCAACCTATTTATTTTTTGTACATGTGTATGATGTGTGTGTGTGTACATGTATATGTGCATGTGTGGATATGTACGTACATGCATATCTGAATATATGGAAACAAGAAGTTAACACTGAGTATTTTCATTTTGCTCTCCATATTATTTATTGTTATTATGTGTACATGTGTGTGTGATCTATGTCTTGGTGTGCATGCCATAAATTGTATGTTGATGTCAGAGGACAGCATGGTAGAGTTAGTTGTCTGTTTTCACTGTTAAATTTTTGGGGACAGGAGGGAAGTTGGACTCAGGCTGCCTGGTTTATACCATAAGGCATCTTCCTGATCCCTATTTATGTGATATGTTTATGAGATAGGGTTTTTCACTGATCCTAAATATTGCCCATTTGGCTTGGTTAGCTGACCAGCTGACTCATGGGTTCGACCTATCTCAAACCCCAGCCTCCATGCTTGTGCTGCAGACATGTGGTCCTGTGTTCAAGTACAGGTGATCTGAGCTGAGGTGCCCATGCTTCTGTAGTATGCACTCTACACACTTAGCTGCTGCCCGAGTTACTTATTTTCTACTCCAGCAGATAGAATTTTATCTGTGTTTTCTGCTTGTGATGGCCTGGATCTCAGGCAGTGATGAAACTGTAAATCACCCGTGATCATGTGTGTGTGAGAGAACATTAAAGGAGTTCCAAGGAGGAGTCACTAATCAAGTAGGACTGATACCTCTTGTGCGGAGAATAGCAGGAGGGCAGATGCACAGAGTCAGACATGGGAAGCCCAGCATTGAAACGGTCTCTTGAGAACTAGGAAGAGAAGCTTCCTCAGAAACCCAGCCTCGCCCTTCACCTAGATCTTACACATTAATCCTCAGAAATTTCAGAAAATAATCTTCTCTTAAGTCACCTTCTCAGCAACACGTGTAGATGTGTACTCAGATGCAGTCTTCTCAGTAGACTCAGCCTTGTACTTGGGCAGGAGGATGCTAGTCATCGCTGGTGATACTGTCATTGTGAGTCCTGACATGGACTTTTGACCAGCAGTGCACTCTGAGTGTTTCATATGTATTCCTGACTGATGCTGCCCAATGAAGCAGTCAGAAATGGTATTGTTGCCATGGTTATCCCTAGCCTAGAGTGGTAATCTGTTGACATGTGGAATAAGATACGGTGCTGCGACACAAACACGTTTTGTATCATCCAATGTGTGAGACTTTTGGGGGGAGAAATGAAAATGAACATCTACTCCTCAGATCGGGAACTGATAACAGACCAAAATAGTGATTCTACACAAATCCAACCTGGGAGCCAGTGTGTTTATTGGGTTTCCTTAGGAGTATGGATAAGATTTCACTGGCATGAACAGGGATGATTTCCAGGGACGTCACGAATAAGTGATGATTCATAAAAGCTGCAAACCCCAAGCTCTTTGTATGACTTGCAGGCATTTCAGGAGGGTGAGGGTGCACAGTCTCCTGCAGACAGCTCCAAAGCCTATTCTGACAGCAGTTGGTTCCTGCTTTTATAACCTTCCTGAGGCTCTTGGGAATTCTTTAAATTTCAGCTCTCCAGGCTTTTAAGGTTGTTTACTGCCCAGGTCTCACAAGCCTCCCTCTGTTCTCCAGGAGGTGTTATTTCAGTTCAGAGAAGATTCCTATTCCTCTATGACACATACATAAATACATATATGAAGCATACACAGTTTATTGATGATATGATGTGTGTTGTATGATATGTGCTGTGGTATGTTAGAATTTGTCAGGTTTTTACCACATTATAGGAACTGGTTTTGTAATTTAGTTTTATAATGAACTTGTTCAAATTTCTATTATTTATGAAATGGTTGCTGTGGAGTTGCTTTCTGCAGAGCCTTGTGCTGTAGTGGTAGTGTAGGGCGTGAAGTAGGACATCTGAGGTCACATTCTAGCTTTACCTCGTATAGTTGAGTGATTTGAAGTTTTCATCGACTGTGTGCTATCTCTATGGAGACAGGAGAGACAACATGGGGGATTATTAGAGTGAGATATTGACACGTGAAGATGCTCAGTTGTATTCCCGAGATGTGTTTCCTAAGTAATTGCTATTGTATTAGTATAAATTAGCAATAGTATTAGCATGCATTTGTCAACCTCCTTACACCGCATATTTTTGCAGATGTTGGCTAAATCTAAATTGTACGGAAAGAGTTGAAAGGCTAAATAAATGAATACAAAGAAAAGAAACAGAACAAAAATGTAATCTCCAGATATCTTTTAGGAAAATTAATTGCCTAAGTGCTGTCTTTGAATGTCCAGAGTAAGAATAATTCAGAGTGGGCAATTTAAAGTGAACCAAGTGTACACAGAGAAGACTAACACAACAGTGTCAGCATATGAAGAACTCCCTCTTGTATAGCTGTGGGAGAAGAGCGGAGAGGCCTTTTATGTAGGTGTTGTCATCATGATGGTCCCACTTTTACAGTGGCAATTTAAATTTAGCAGTGGGGTGTGTGTGTGTTTGTGTGTGTGTGTGTGTGTGTGTTGAGAGAATAAACAGAAACCAGGGCAAATAGAGACCAAGCATCAAGCTTTCCCTATTCGCCTGGAGCATTTACAGTAATGTGGTGGTGAATGAGAGTTTGATAGCATTCACAGTAGTACAAATGAGAAATATTTTATATAAATGTATTGCTTTTGAGACTTCAGTGTGTCTTTGCTAAGCTGTGAATACACAGCTACAGATAGCATTTATTTACGAGCCAGGAGCTGTTGTGCCTGGATTGTAAACATCGTCATCCTCACAGCTAAGCGTTCAGTGATAGCCTCACCTGTTGCCTGCTGTCTTCTACCAAGTTACTTGGTTGTGATTTCCATTCTCATTGAGTGAATTTCTTTGCTTTTTCTCTTAAGGTCTTTTAAATTTTATCCCCAGATATCAGAAATTTAATACATTGATATTGTAGTTAGCTCTTTTATCAAATACCCTTTTATTTTTGAATGTATTTTTAATAAACACAAGACGCAGTGTTTTCTTTCTTGTATTGTATGAGTAAGAATTTTCTTTATAAAAGTTTTTCATGCTTTAGACATTTTGAGATAACTTATTAAGAAGTTGAATAGAACCAGAATATCAATCAGACATTTTTCTTATCTCTTATATATTCAAGTTGTTTATAACAAAAATACTTGTTCTTGTTGCTTATTAACCATCAACAAAAAGACTAAGTTTTAAATTTTTAATAAGAAATTTGCCTTACTTGTAATGTGCTTGAAATGAGTTTTTTATGTGCTCCCACTTCTGCCCTGTTTGTAGTAACTCCTGCAGAGTGGAGTGCTCCACCTGCTGGCAGATGCAGAGTTTCTGTTTGCACTTCCAGGCATTTTGCACCATTTTTTTTTTATCATAAAAGTCTAGAGAGACAAGTAAAAACGAGTCAAAATATCAAATTGGGGACATAAATGGTACGTTAAACGTGACAGTTCAGACAGCTCAAGCAAATTGAGCCATTCTGCTTCACTAAATTGTGTATCAAGATGAATAAAAGTCGAAATTAAGCTCCAGAAAGCCATGCAGACTTGTCTAATAAATTCTTTCCTCTGAATTTTCAAATAAGAGCACATAAGATGTTGATGAATGATACGGAATATTCTGGTGTTGTTACAATTAGTATTTTATCACTTGCTTTACAGCTCAACATGAACTCTGCTCCCACATTCATGCATTTTCCCTCCAAAGGCAGACCCAAGAGAGCGGATACTTTTGACCTTCAACGAATTGGATTTGCAGCTGAACAGCTAGCAAAATGGATTGCAGACAGAACGGATGTCCATGTATGTTTTTACTCACTACAGTAAATATGTGTATGTGACTATGTATTTATACGTACACTTAGATATGTTTATGTTGATTAGCTTGGTTTGCTAGACTGTTATAATGAAGCAACAGGAATTATTTTTTGTTTGTGTTTATCTGTGGCCTTTTAAAACTTTTCCTGCTTAAAGAAAACTTTTTTTTTGCCATGCTAGATTGAACCCACAACCTATGTAGTCTGAATATCTGAATATATATTCTACCATTCAACTACATTCCCTGCCCATGAAACCTGGACTGAGCAGCTGCTCTCACTAGTTCCTTACAAGAAATACTAGAGGCCTAGAGGATAAGAGCCCTTACTGTTTTTAGAGAGGGCTAGAATTAAGGTTTTTTAATTGCTTTATTGAGCTATATATTGTTTCCGGTCTCCTCCCTCCCTTCCCACTCCCCTTTGACCCTCTCTCATGATCCCCATGATCCCAATTTACTCAAGAGATTTAGTCTTTTACTATCCCATGTAGATTAGATCCATGTATGTCTCTCTTAAGGTCCTCTTTGTTGTCTAGGTTCTCTGGGATTGTGAATTGTAGGCTGGTTTTTCTTTGCTTTTTGTCTAAAAGCCACTTGTGAGTGAGTACATATGATAATGGTCTTTCTGGGTCTGGATTACCTCACTCAATATGATGTTTTCTAGATCCATCCAAATTTCAAGATGTCATAATTTTTTTCTGCTATATCGTACTCCATTGTGTAAATATACCATGTTTTCTTTATCCATTCTTTGGTTGAGGAGTATTTTAAGTTGTTTCTAGGTGCTGGCTATGACAAATAATGCTGCTATGAACATAATTGAGCTTCCTCTCCAGCATAAGTTGTTATCAGCATTTTTGACCTTTGCCATATAATTCAGCTCTTAATACCTAGGTCAGGCAGCTAACAGTCACCTATAACTCCAGGTCTAGGGGCCCAAATATACTCCTCTTGCCTCCATGGGCATTTGAAATCAAATTCATACACACGTATACACACACATACACATGCACTTTTAAAAAACAATACATATATTTTAATTTGATCATTATTATTTTACTCAATTCATAACAATAAATGAAAATGTAAAATAAAAAACAAAAATACTTACAATTAGTTAAAGATATACTAGCAATTAGAAATGATTCTGACTTGTCTACCTAACACACATGTATTTAATTCTTTAGTTGTATTAATTATAAAATACAAATAGAAGAAATTACAAATTGAAAGTGCACTCAAAATGGAAATAGTACCAGTTTTAAGAATACATCATTTAAGCCGGGGGGTGGTGGCGCACGCCTTTAATCCCAACACTCGGGAGGCAGAGGCAGACGGATCTCTGTGAGTTCGAGACCAGCCTGGTCTACAAGAGCTAGTTCCAGGACAGGCTCCAAAGCCACAGAGAAACCCTGTCTCGAAAAAAAAAAAAAAAGAATACACCATTTACATAGATTTATCTGTTATCGTTGTAGAATGTTTGCTTGGTGATTTTTATTTCTACTCCATATTCAAGTCCAGTCTCTCTGCCTTGATTTACATATACAGATTCACTTTTTCCCATAAAAACTATATAGAATGAATTATGCTTCTTATAAGCACATTGAGATTGGGAGTCTCGTGAATTCACAAAGGTTGACATTTTATAAAAAGTGACACAATACATATTAGAATCCAGTAAGCTGATGTTTAATGTTTTCCACCTTTTGTGATTCAGTTCAGAGTCAAGTCATTCATTTAGTTACCATGTGTTTTAAATATCCTTTAATCTGGAGCATTTTGATAGCTTGTGGGTCCTTTTATATCTAATAGCTTGTATTCATTAAGACAGTGTTCATAATCTTGTTCACCACAATTTTCTCTTAGAGTATTTATTACCAATTCTTCCTGAATTTGCTTGTCACCACAGTGGCTAGATTTCTGGCTCTTTCTCTGAATTCCTTGTTAGGTTTCACCACTCTGTTGATTGTGGGAGACCCACTAACTTTGTGAAAGATTATGTTATTAATCATCTGCTCAAAATTTCTTTTGTAGTGTTCTTTTAAAATATTGTCCAGTAGTATGATTTTGTATGTCACATACAACTTTTTTACCTAAGAAGGGACTGTTGTTTCTGAGGTTAGTCGTTTCTTGGTGGTTCTTTTCTGGACAGGGTCCAGCCAGCACCATATCTTGAATATATACTGGCCGGGTGAGATCTCCCTCTATTTAGACTGTGCACATTGAGGGGGAAAACTGTGACCATCCTTTTCTTGCCCTACTGATAGAAATTACACATCAAAAGTCCTAAACTTTCCCTGGCTCCATTCTTTGCCACTTAATCTTTCTCTTTCTCTGTCTCTGTCTCTGTCTCTCTCTGTCTCTGTCTCTCTCTCTCTCTTTCTCTCTCTCCACTTGGCATCTCTCCCTGCCTCTTCTCCTCCCCCTCGTCATCCCTGTCTCTTCCTACATGTCCCTGTTTTTCCTTCCTTGTACCCGTCCCTTCATCCCCCTTTCCTCTCCCAATGGTTGTTGTTGGTTGGTATGGAATACTTCCTGCCTTTGGAATCTGTTATCTTCTTATTTTCCCTGCCACTTCCCTGTTACTCTTATTTCTAGTTTATTGCTATTGTTAATTAGCTGAGTGCTAAAATTACCCAAGCTCTGACTATCTTGAGTGTCCTCCCTCCCCCACATTTTCCCCCAGGCTCCTGGTTCCTGAGACATGGCTTTATAACTGTTTTCAAAGCATGCCCTTATTTTCTGGTACATTTATTTTCTATAGCTCTTGATTTTTCTCTGTACTCTACCTAGCATTCAATTAACCATGTCGTCAGAGTATCCTGGTTCTTTTAAATAGAAAATGTAACTACAACAACGATCTGAAATTTATAAATCATGAGTTTGTTCCAATTGTATAACTTTGTAAATCTAGCTTTTATATAGTACACTAGTATGGATGGAAGTTGACAGCCTACAGGATGGAGTAAATATTTACATATTATATTTTCTGAAGACTTACCTACATATCAAGGTGTATGTGTGGCTCTTAAATTGAATAACAAAATACCAACTCTCAATTAAAAATTAATCTGAATAAACAATTCATTGAATAAAATGTAAATAAGTATACAGCGAAAAATGCTCATCATTACATTGCAGGCAAATATAAGCCCAGACTACAATGAGATAATACATTATACCCAGGAAGCTGTCTAGAGCTGGTATGGGATAGTTGGTGTTGGCAGAGAAGTAGAATAATTGGAACATTACTGTGCTGCTGGAGGATGTATACTGGCGCTGGCATTTCAAAAACAGCTTCCTCTTTCTTCAGTTACACATGGAGCTTCTGTGTTATCTGTGAACGAGTAATGAAAGCATAGATTCCTGCAAACATATATGTAGGTACATCTCCGCATGCATGTCATGCTATAATTGCTTGTGAAAGTAGCGGTCAACTCAGGTGCATACGGGAATTACCATGTATATGCTTGAGTGGGGAACTTTCACTTCTGAGTTATGTTTGAATAGCTTTGTTAAACATAGCATTTGAAGTCTGTAGTTGAGATAAGTCACATGTGCCCACATCTTGTCTAACTGTGTACTAGTTAGTTGAATTGGTTTGTTGTATGATCCAGAATAGCTCTGGGCATCATATGTAGCATTTGCATAGACCCCAGCATATGAACAAAAGGAACAGAGTATCTCTGTACAGCCAAGTTGTTCAAAGCATATATTTTCGATTTGTTAAGAGCTCATTAAACATAGTGTCAAAGCTAGGTGTGAAAAATAGGATGTCAGTTCTCTGAATTCTTGGTGTTAAGGTTAGGAACACTCTAGGTCAATTATGCTTCAGTGGATGGCCCCAGTACAGTAGTATGTGGACAGCACATTGGAGAGGGACAGCACAGAAGAGAGTTAATAGCTTGTTAAAAAAAAATAACAAATAGAGGATGGAAAGTTGAGGGCACAGCTGGGAGGAGCTAAAGGGAAGCATTGGTAATAAATACGATCAAAATGCACTCATTGTGTGTGTTTCTCAAAGAAAACTATAAATTAGTTAAAGATGGTGATGACTAGAATATGATTAAAAGAGAAGTGTTAGTTTTTATTCTTCATTCATTTGATTATCATTTCTTTTTGCAGATTCGAGTTTTCAGGCCACCCAACTACTCCGGCACCATTGCTCTGGCCCTGTTAGTATCGCTGGTTGGTGGCTTGCTCTATCTAAGGAGGAACAACTTGGAGTTTATCTATAACAAGACTGGTTGGGCCATGGTATCTCTGGTATGTTATCACATATCCTGCTGCCTCTGTTCCTTGTGAAATTGTGTTTTATAGTAACCGAAAGAGTCAGATTGTTATTGCAGTGAAAAATAACCCAAATGAGATGCCATGTTAGTTTTATAAGTAAAATAGATTAAATTTACTATTCAGCTTAAACTATGTATATGGTTTCTTCCATTTTTTTACTATTAAAATGTAGTGACTCTAGTATGTGGCACATTCCAAATGTTAGTGAAATGTATCTTGAGCATGTCTGTAAGTATGGTAATGAATTAATAAGAATTAGCCATTTGGACTAATTTGTTAGCTATAGAGATTTGGATATTCATTCAGTTTCCCCCAGCGATTGTTCTTCTACCTCCACTGTGCGATTGTCTTACTTCTTATACACTGGTTATAGAACAATGAGACACAGACCTTTCTGTAATGAACCAGCTGTGGGGGTACGAACTGGTACAGTGCAAAGTTGAATAGGCTGTTTTGGAATACACAGGGAAGGTGCCATCTGGAAGGGAAGGGAAAATTGGACAGGCAGCCTAAAGTGAGACAGCAGCTAAATTTTGAAGAGCAATGGAATTCTGAAGTAGTTATGGACAATGATGGGCAGAGCAAGATAAAAGTGAAGGGTTGTGTGCAGTGCCATGGCAGTGGGGAGCACAGAAGGCGTTCTAGGCACACACCGTGGGATGAAACTGATGTTAGGACGTTACACTTCCAGCAGTGGGCAGTGAGTGAGAGCGCCTCTGAAAGATGGACGATGGGTCCAGGTCATGTTAAGACTAATCCAGAGGGCTGGAGAGATGGCTCAGTGGTTAAGAGCATTGCCTGCTCTTCCAAAGGTCCTGAGTTCAATTCCCAGCATCCACATGGTGGCTCACAACCATCTGTAATGGGGTCTGGTGTCCTCTTCTGAGCTGCAGGCATACACACAGACAAAATGTTGTATACATGATAAATAAATAAATAAATATTTTTTTAAAAGACTAATCCAGAGAATGTGCTCTTACTTCATGTTTTACAAAGCTGGATTTTTGTCTGTAGCTAAAATCATCCTTTTTATTATTTTTTTTAAAAATAATTAGCTAATAAAGGAGCCAACAAGATTGTTTGATGGTAGAGGCTCTTGCTGCTGACATTGTCCACCTAAATTCAGTCTTCAGAGTCGGTCTGTAGAATGAGGGTGACAGCGGCAGCTTGTCCTCTGATCTCTACATGCTCTGACACTGTGTCCCCTAAAGAATAAGCATAAAATATTAAGAATTAGTGCAATAAAATGCAAAAGACTTTGAAAAATGGCATGATTACTATTTAAGACTTCAGTTGAAATATTAGTATTAAATTATAGATTACAAGGATAGAGAGATGACTCAGTGGTTAAGTAACACTGCTTAATCTCCAGAGATCTTGAATTCAATTCTCAGTACCCATGTGGCATCTCACAACCATCTATAACTGTGGTCTACAACTGCCTTGTGGGATCTGATGCCCTCTTCTGGTGGGCATATGTATCTGCAGACAAATCACTGAAGATAAAGTATATAAATAAGTATTTTAAAAAACAAATCTCTCCTCTTCAAAAAGTGTACATTATAAATAGAGACTCAAAATTTGTATTATAGAAGTAGGCTTAAACTATTACTGGAAAATAGAAATATTTCCAAATATATGAAGGATTATTAAATTTTCATTTTTCAGTTAATTTGAAATATATGCTAGGAAAGCAAAATTTGTAACACTGGTTTAAGGAATTTGTCTGATGTCTTATATATGTGTATGTCTGCGTATGATAGGAATAGCAGATAAAGGCTAACTTGGTCCTGGCTCACGCACTGTTCCTATGTCTTAAGTTGTTCAGTATCATATTTAAGTTGATGGGGATTAGCTTAAGATGCATGTTGTAATCTTCAGAGAAATAGCTGGGAAAAAAGACAGAGATACCGTTAAAAACTCAAGGTACGGGTTAAAGTGGAAACTACTATAATTAGCACAGAGGTAGATACGGAAACAACACAGGGAGAAAGCCATGTGACATAAAAAATGAGAGACTTAAGTTCAGTCACATCAGTGTGTTCACTGCATTACGTGCGAGCATGTTTAGCATGTATTGATGAAGAAGTGGTTCCAGTGTATTCAGGAGCATGAGGTTTAGTATTGCATATCATATTTCTTCATGTTTAAATGACCTTGTTAGAAGAAATAACAAAGCTGGTTCTAAAGTTCATATAGAAAAGCAAAAGCTTTGAAATATTGAGGTAATTTTTCTAAAAGAAGAAAATCAGAGGCCTCAGATGATTTTGTCTTACCTAAAGCTGTTGTGATTAGAGTAGCGTGGAACCGGACTGTGACTTCACACCTAGCCATGCTGGTAAGCTTTCAACTGAAGAAAATGTAGGAAGCTGTTTGAACACCCTTCTTTCTTCTGCACAGCTCTCTATAATTCTTTCTATGTTAGTGCAGCCAGGCTTCATGGTGTCTTTAAGAGAGAATAGGACCTTACTCATTCCATCATGAGGATGGATAGAAAATTTCTTCCTGTTTAGGGATAGACTAAAAATCCTGAATATCAGCAGGAATCACATCATGGCTTATGGTATGAGCATGAGTGTACTCCAGGATTCAAGGTTGGATTAAAAATGTAAAACTACAAAAAAAAAAAAAAAAGAAGAAGAAGAAGAAGTAGTGCTGGGAACTCTGACTGGTTTTGGCCCTGTTTCAGAGGACTATGAGAATGGCTTGTGTTGTTTCCCACTGTTTTTAGAATTCAGTTTTTAGGTTTTTCCATATAATCTAGTATGCAAACTTGACTAGGAATGTGGAGTTAAAGGAGCAGACAGATCTAAAATTTTGTATGTCCAGTCTAAGCATTGCTGGTGACGTGTGCTTTCAGTCCTTAGGACCAGTTTCTGAAGTGCCCATGAGCCCCTCAGAGTCCGTCATAATTTCAGTAGCACTCCCTAGAATGTCTAAAGGATGCATTTTGCTGTTCATGAGCTGTATCCCGCTCAGTTACTTCCATCTGCACATGCTAGTTCATCGAGTTTCTGACCTTTGGAAGGGCAGCCAATGCTCTTCACCACTGAGCTATCTGGGAACAGAGCTGTAGCAGCCTCTACTCACTTACTGAGCATGTGTGAGGTAGCAGAGCTGTGTGAGTACCAGATAAGGAAGAAGGCAAATCCAGCTCGGGCTGGACCAGCAGAGCAGCAGAGCAGCTGGTCTTAAGCCCTACAAAAGGGAAATGCATTTTGGGGGTGGGGTGGTTAGGCAGTGTTTAGGAGGGAAAAAGTCTTGAATGAGAGTGGAGGAAGTTACTCAGCTAAGGTGTCTCAGCCAGGTCTCGTGATAATGTTTCCATGGGACTGATTAGTGCCTTATCTGAGGTCCTTAAATGACCAAGAATACTCATGTAAGCGTGGGTGGCTTAGTATTGTCATCCTTGAATCCTTGACTCAACTTTCTCCAGGACATGTGATAGAGTAACTGTATACCAAGTGTAGCATAGGAAAGGCATTCTACCATCCTCCACTGCTGTGAGCCCTGTCGATTACTTACCTCAACCTTGAAAGATGAACACACAGAGTTTTCTATGAACTCTTCAAATATTAAACAGAGAAAGCTAAGATGACTAGAAGGCAAATGGAATTTAAGACATATAGAAAATAATTGACTTATTATTTCATAATAAGTAAATGCAGATGAAGAGTTTAAGCCTTTGGCTAAGGATGCATATAGCTTGAAAGTAAAAGACTTAAAGGGTCTGTATGTAAATGGTAATTAACTGAGAGCAAGGGTGCTTATACTTAACATATAAAATGCAGAAGAAAGATGGGTGTTATATAACAAAAGGAGCCGATTCACTAATGCTTCTGTAAGGTATGTTCACAGCTTGGGAGGATCTAAGTACAGAAAAGAAACGTTAGTAGGAGTAAGGGAAGAAACAGTCAGCCTCCCTTAGGGGATTTCAGTTCCCTGCTTTCAACAATAGAGAAATCAACCGGACAGAAGACTATTAAGGAAACAGCTGATGTGAGGAACACTATAGAAGAAAAGAACTCAAGAGACATAAACAGGAAGCCCTTTGCAGCAGCTGCAGAATACAGATTATTCTCAAGTACGCAGAAGACTTTTTCCGGTATAGCTTGTATATTGGGATACAAAATTAGGTCTTAGTAAATTTAATAATACAGAAATCATATTAAGTATTTTTTCTGACAACATTGGTGTGAAACTAGCAGTCAGAAAAATCAGAAAATTTACAAATATTTGGAAATTAGCAAACTTCTGAACAATTACTGATTAAAGAAGAAATCTAAAAGGAGATTCAAAAATGAAAATGTAAACTCAAATGGTCAGAGGAAGACTGGAAAAAGAGAATAATGTAACTTTATTTTAATTAAAAGCAAGTGCAGCATAGCCAAACCTTTGCAGCACAGCAGAACCTTTAGAGGGAACTACAGCAAGTCACAAGAAAGCCAGAGCTTGCCATGAACAGCCTACTGTAAAGAAAAAGGATGGAGGAAAGCCAAAGTTCACAAAAGACAAAATCAGATTTCAGCAAGACTTGGAATAGATGGCAGATTCAGTCTAGGCATCTATAAAACTTTTTTTTTCTAATAAAATGACAATTATGAGAAAAACTCACATAAAGAGAGGTTGAATCATGGTCTGTACTTTACTAATAAGAAGGACTATGAGCACACTATAAAAACTGTACACTGTCAAATTAGATGGCCTAAAGGAGGTAGGTATATTTCTAGACACATAGAACCTACTATAGCTAAACCAGGAAGTGATAGAAAGGCTGCACATACTAGCAAATGAGAAAATAGATGAGTGTCAGTAGTCTAGAACTAGAAAAAAAATGGCTTCTCTGAATTCTACCAAACATGAGAATATTAATACTACTATTTTTTGCTTTAAAAAATTAAAAAAAACTCCAAAAATATTAGAAGACCACCAGTACCCCCAAGGTCAGACCAAGTACTCTAAGAAACTACAGGCCAATATTCCTGAATAGCATAGATTCAGAAATCGTCAATAAATTATTGGTAGACCAAATACCAATACTACATTTAGCAAACCACACAGTGTAATTACATAAGACTTAAGATTTATCTTCAGATGTAATATGGTTGATTATATGCAAATAAATGGTAATAATATGTAATATTAACAAAGGGAAGATTCACACCCTTGTGATTATTTCTGTATTGAAAGTCTTTTAATTATATAATCTTAAAAATTACTATGGGAGAAAATTTTTTCAGTATAACAATAATTTTATGTGACTAGAATTTACCTCATACTTAGTGGTGAAAATCTTCCAAAGCTTCTCAGAGAGCAGGACCTGGACATAGATGCTGACCCTGCCGTCTGTTCTCAACATTGTATTGGATAACCAGAGCAGTTAGGCGAGAGAGAAATAGATGTTATTTATACAAACAAACCAACAACACAAAGAAGTAAGCTTCCCTACAGAAAACTAAAGATACCCTGATTTGGGATTCCCTTCTGTATGCTGTGATTACCATTAATGAATAAAGAAAATTGGCTTGGCCTGATAGGGTAGAACAGAGATAGGCGGTGAAACCTTAACTGAATGCCAGGAGAAAAAAGGGCGGAATCAGAGAGAAGCCATGGAGTCGCCAGAGTTAGATGCTGGGAACTTTACCATACAGGTTAAGAGAAATGGGTTAAGTTAATATTAGAGTTAGCCAATAAGAAGCTAGAGCTAATGGGCCAAGCAGTGATTTAATTAATGCAGTTTCTTTGTGATTATTTTGGGTCTAAGCAAGCTGGGCAGCTGGAAACCAATAAGCGGCCTTCTCCAACAACATCTAAACTGAAAAAACCTTACTCAGTATTTACAACTTTCAGTAAGAGGTGATCTAAAGAATTAATAAAATATTTTCAAAAATTAATAGTGACTATATACTTAATAAGATTTTATCTAAAAGAGAAAATAATCTTGCAGTAGTATCAAAATGAATAAAATAATTAATAATAAAGGTAACTAAAGAAACAAAAAAAACTTCATACACTGAAAAATAAAGATGGTAAGAAAGTAATATAAAAAGGCAAAATGAAATGGAAGAACTTACATTGTTAAAATGATAAAACTCAGAGGAATGTACAGGTTCAATGTAATTAGCCCTTATGGCTTTTTTTTCTTTTTACACAGAAATGGAATAGTACAATTAAGGTTTTATGGAACCACAAGACTGGATAAAAGGGCAAACCTATAGGCATCACACTTTCTGATTTAAAATCTTTCAAAGCTGTAAACATTTAAAAGAGTAAGCTATTAATATGAAAACAGATGAAAAGAGAAATGGAAATGAAGAAAGAACTTGGAAGTAATTCTACATCTGTATAGCCAGCTGATGTTTAGTACGGGCAACAAAAATACACTTTAGAGAAAGGATAGTGTTTTCATCAACGGTGTTGGAAAAACTCTACATCAACATGCAGAATGATGGAACGAGACCATTTTTATATAATACGGTAAAACTCAAAGTGAATTAAATATTGCTGAATGACTTTATTCCTAGGTGGTTGGTTAATAATAACCTTCCCTTTCATTTCCTTTTCTCCCATTTTATAAAATGAGATTTTTTTTTATTCTGTACTCTTCTGAAAATCTTCCTCAGTTCTAAGACTTGTCTATAGAGTTTATAATACCTCTGACATATAGAATTACTGGTATTGTGGCAAATGATGATAATTTGACTTTTTGCTTTTCTGGTTACCTTTTCTTTTGATTTTATTGCTCAAGCTAAGACTTTGACCATTGAATAAGAGCTAAGAAAGTTTGTATCTTTATGTTGTTTCTGATTTTAGAGGAACATTTTTGCACTTTCTACTAATTAGTATAAAGTTGGCTGGCTGTATTTTATCGTGTATAGTAATTAACTTCGTTGAGCTAAGTTCTTTCTATTCCTAGTTTTTCTGAGCTTTCATTTTGAAAGTACTTTGTTGAAGGCTTGTTCTGATGTTGTATTCAAATCATTTGATTTCTGTCCTCGAACATAATTACCTTATATAAATTTGTATTTGTTGAAACATCCTTGAACCTTTTGACTGATGGATATTCCCTTTGATGTGTGATTGTGTATACTTTTTCAGTACTTACAGGCAATTTTCCATGTGTTTTCATCAGTATTTGTGGCCTATAATTTTCTTTCATAGTTGTTATCTCTTTACTTGGGTTTGATATGAAAATAATAATAGATTGATTCATAAATGATTTTAAGTGTTTTTTTCCTATTGTAATAGTTTGAGGAGCATTATTGGTTATTTTGTTGGTAGAATCCAATGATGCATCTAACTGAACTTTAGCAGTTTTTATTTGGAAACTTTTATTATTATTATTTTAGTCTTCTGTTTAAATTGCTTATTTTATCTTTGTTTGATTTTGTTGATGTAAATTTGCCTATTTTAGATTTTCCAATTGCTGGAAAATATAGTGATCCTCTTAATTTCATTAGTATCTACTGTAATGTTTTTCTTTTTCACTTTAATTTTATTAATTGGGCGTCTTTGTTACTTTTCTTTTGCTTTTGTTGTTTTGGTCATTTTTGTGAATCACTTAAAGGCTTGTTTCATTGCACTGTCATTTTAATTTCTCTTCATTTTCTGCCTTGATCATCATTGCTTTCTATTTATTTATTTTCATTTTGGCTTATCCTCATTTTTCTAAGACCTTAAAGTGCATTAGTAAGATGTCTTGATATATCTCTAAGCTTTAAATTTAGGGACATGCAATTATACATCTTCTTTCTTAAGACCATTTTTATCTCACAGCTTCTTGTATATTAAAGTTCTCTATGTGTTCATTTTCTTTATTTCTTGGAGTTTGAAATTTGCCCCCTGATTTCTTAGCAACAATTTTACTAGGTGGAGATAGATGTATTACTCTGTTTCTGTGAGTTTATATATGTTTTCTGTAATTTCTTTCATATTTCTAATTTTATTTCATTGTCATCAAGTGCAGTGCAATACTTTTTTTCAGTTTTTCTTTCATCCTTCCTTTCTTCCTCCGTTTTTTTTTTTTCAAAAACTTATTTTACATACCAATCTCAGTTCCCACTCCTCCCCTTCCTCCACCTTCCGACCCCACGCCCCTTCCACTCCTCAGAGAGGGTAAAGCTTCCAATTAGAAGTTAACAAAGTCTAGCACATTGCTTTAAGGCAGGACCAAAGCCCTCTCCACTAGATCTAAGCTAAGCAAGGTATTCCTCAGTTTCTTATATCCTCAAGTATGGCCTGTTTTAGAGAAAAGTTTTGTGGTCTTCTAGTACTGAGAAGGTTTGTTCTGCAATGTTGTGGTTTGAATATTTTGTCCAAGTCTGTTATATCATTTTCATGCAAATTGCCCTTTACTTCTGATAACTTCTTTGTTGATGCTTTGTCCAGATAAAGTAGTGGTATGTGTGAAGATCAGTCTATGATTTTATGCACAGGTTTTTTTTCTATGAAATTGTTTGGGCTGATATTTGGTATATATATGTGTGTGTGTGTGTGTGTAATTCTTATATACAGTCGTATATAGTCCTGATAGGGAGTTATTGTATTGAACTGCTCTTCTTTATCTCTTTAATTTTTTTATGAGGTACTGAGATACTAGTGTAGATACTCATGCTTGCTTTCTGGTGGCATTTGCTTGAAATAACTTTTCCATCTTTAATTTTAAGTGTGTGTTCAGGCAATATGTAGAGGGGTGTGTTTTTTAAAATCTGGTCTGTCAGTCTTTTGAGTTAAGGGATTGATGCCATTAACTTCTTGTTATTATTGGAAAATATGTCATGATTTTCTAATTATGGTAGAGCCACACTGCTTTGAATATGATAGCTCTCCTTTGATCTTGAAAGTTAAGCAGTCTTGGCCCTGACAATGGAGAAATGAGTGAGTGAAAATTTTGTGTACCTAGATGGGTTGTGGTAGATGAGAGAGGTATGGTAGTGTTGAGGTTTGGTTTTGGTTTGGTTTGGTTTTATTTTTTGTTTGTTTGTTTTGGTTTCTTTGAGAAAGGATTTCACTGTGTAGCTCTGCCTGTCTTAGAACTATGTAGACCAGGCTGGCTTCGGATTCATAGAGATCCATCTGTCTCTGCTACCAGTTTTCTGGGATTAATGGTGTGTGTCACTGAGCCTGGCCATGTTGAGGTTTTGAATTTTAATGAAACAGTAGATTTCTTTAAAATATAAAATGGACTACCCAGCTTTGAAAATTACTTCCTTCTCAGAGTAAACTCTGGCTAATAGCTAGTTAACGAAAAGGAAACCATATCCATATATGAATCGTACAGATAATACAAACAAAAAACAGCAATAGATGCATGCGCATATATAGTATTAAATGAGTTATAAATAAGGATCCTGTTTACACCAGAAAAATAAAGTAGAGAATATGTCATAGTTTATGGAAACTTTAGCAGTTATTATTCTGTAAATAATAAAAGCTACAATATTAAAAATATTTTAAGAATATTATAATTTAGAGAAAACTAACACATAGTGTATCCAGGCATGTTGCAAACCGCACTTATGATAATGAAAGCAGAAATCCTATAGAAAGTATGGCAAATTAGCACCAGAATTTTAAAATAAAAAGCATAAAATAGGAAGCAGTATGTCATGTGACAGGTTAAGCATTATGAGTCTTGTTAATTGTAAAACATCACTATAATTGTTTAGAGGAGAAATAGATTGTCATTGTGAATATAATTAGATGCCACAGAAATCATAATCAATCACAATTTTAAAAGGTTAATAAACTGTGAATTCATGTGAACATTGTTAATTAGGCACTGCTTATCTGGCAATAACCATAGTAGACATCTTTGTAGTAAAGGTTAAAATCATGCTTAATTTTGTTTCATTATTTTTCATTTTTCTCTTTAAGTTAGTCATATGTGCAATAAAAATATTAGGGTAAAAGTTAGAATGAAATTCGTTATTGACATGATTTACTTTTAATATAGTTGTCATGTGAAGATTTAAGGCAGTTTTTGAAGAACCTACAATAGTAGACTTTAGTAGTATTGATGTATAGGTGTCTTAGATATGGCACAATTTGAATACATAATTAAGTCTCTTTTATAATAGGAAGAAAGTACATGGTAGTGAAATATCTTACATTTCCTGTAAGAAGAAGAAAAGCTTAGAGGACTAGATACATATGTCAAAGCATGATATATGTGTGTCTGAAAATGTCATGGTGAAACCTATAAATATTTCCAATTAAAATAAAATATTGTGAAAAGTTAAACAAGATAGCTGAACTATCTATGGTTAGCATATTAAAATCAGACATGTGTAATGCAATATGTATAACTAGTAGCATACTTGTCCAGCTTCTTCTCACTTTGCCTATATCCAATAGCCTTTTATGTCCTTCATACTTCACATTTTATTTTCACCAAGTCGTTAGGGATCATTAGAAGTGAGATGGGATTCACAGGGTGGACTGAAAGCACACAGACCAGACCCCACAGAGCAGTCTAGGAGAGACTCTGGGCAGTAGGCACTCGGCAGCTCTCAGCAGGTCTCTCTTCTCTGGGAACATGCAGTTTAGATATCTACACAGAATCTCTGTGTCTTTCCAGTATCATGAAATATTGTATGTTTGAATTCATGTTTTTAAGAGTAAAGAAGGCAACACCTATCTAAGAAAGTTTTATTTTTTTTTTGTATTAGTTGAGTTAAAGTAAAGGAAAATAAATAAACATTGGGTAAACTGTGTCATGTCAAAAAGTAAGTTAAGTTTTGTCTTGACTGGATTTGAGGTTGCTCATTTCAGCAAATACCCAAATTTATTTGTAAAAGTACAGTTTGTCTTTGAAAGTGTTGTTGAATAATGTGGGAAGACCTTCTGTATATGTGTTGCTTTTATTGGTTAATGAATAAAGAAGCTGCTTTGGCCTGTGATGGGGAGAATAGAGCTAAGCAGGAGAACTAAACTGAATGCTGGGAGAAAGCAGTCAGAGTCAGTGAGAAGCCATGTAACAGCTGTAAGAGACAGCCACCTCCAATGGAGCCTACTGAAACTTTGTCAATAGGCCACGACTTTGTGGTGATGCACAGATTAATGGAGATGGGTTAGTTTAGGATACAAGAGCTAGCTAGAAATACCCTTAAGCTACTGGCCAAACAGTATTGCAAATAATATAGTTTTTGTGTGATTATTTTGGGAGTCTTGGCAGCCGGGAAAAACAAGCAGTCTCACCCAACAGTTGAAATTTTCCAATTCACTAGTACTTAAAGAATATCATATCAAATCTGGCCTCTGTTTCAAACAAAAAGGATAAATAGTGGTCAGTTTTCTTCTCTGAACTCTCATAGCATATCAGACGGCAATAATGATAAATATTATTATTTATTGAATTTATGTGTGTGTTGCAGGAATTATGCAAAGAAGTTTATATTATTATTTTACAGGAAAACAAAGAGTCAATTAAAATCAACTTGCTACAGTTTGCGCAGCTGGAAACTCTCTGAACTGGAATTTGAACCTAATTACCTGTATTCTCTACTCAGAAAGCTGGCTGTGTCTAAAATCAGGAACATTTTTTTTTATCTCGGGTATTAGTCCACTGGACACATCTGTGTCATGTGCATAGTTTTGTTGAGTTTTACTTTGAAACCTTACGAACTAGTTATCTTGGCATAGAAGACTATATTCTAGCATTTTAAAATACATACCCAACAAGGGAATCTTGGCATGTGAACCACTCTCCATAAGAGCCATTTTGAAGTCACTAAGAGAATTCTAGAACAGACATTTTCAGACAATACATTTTCAGTTCTATCATGATGATAAATTGATCTTAAAAAAGTAAACTGCCTACTTTTTTATATCTCTTCCTTTCTTTAACATAGAGATTAAACTCTCACACGCTTAGGTTGTAGCGCACACCTTTAATGCCAGCACTTGGGAGACAAAGGCAGGTGGATCTCTGTTAAAGGCCAGCCTGATCAAAGTACAGTAAGTTCTAGAAAAAGCCAGAGCTGTAACAAAGAGAAATTCTGTCTGGAAACAGCCTCTTACCCTGTGCTATTTTCTAGGAAAAAAAATAAGTCTAGGTACTACTAGGTGTATGTTTTATAGATGATCTTTAAAAACATGATTCCCAAGAAATTAATTAGTGTTATAAGCCCTTACCACTGAGTACACTGTCCTGTAAGGATAATAATTATAT
This sequence comes from Neodon shergylaensis, assembly GCA_025134845.1. NCBI lineage: Eukaryota > Metazoa > Chordata > Mammalia > Rodentia > Cricetidae > Neodon > Neodon shergylaensis. The sequence continues at coordinate 16,768,835 of JABTXL010006712.1, forward strand.
TTACTACTATACTTACTTTATGCTTTTGGTTCATGACTCGAATAAGAATATATTGTATATTGCAAACAGGAGGAAATTATTCATCATGATTTTTATATAGAATGGACAGAAAGATTTGAACTTCCTGGCAAAGAGGAAATGAGCTCTGGCGGTATTAACACATACATATTTCATAGCTTCCTAGGTTCTAAGTTATATTACAAAAGTGAGGCAGGTAGATTTTACTGTCTCTTAAGCTTCTTGAGTAGAAGACAAAATTATTCTTAAATACTTTCTATTTATTGAAGGCAGCAATGGTTCCCTGGAACTGAACCCAGGTCATTGGTTCATTCTCCGTTTATTCTACTTCCCTTTTAGTTGGAGGATTAATTGTTTCCTGATTTATGGTGTTGTTATAGAATGATTGAATACAATGCTGAATTATAGTAGTATATAATTTCAAGGAACGTAGAACAAATGTAAAGATTGTAATTTTCCAAAAGCGGTGTTGCTTGAAATACGAGAATGGGTTAAAATTGTGTCGTTTGTAGCCCATAGTGCAGAGCTGCATGACACCTCTAGTTTTTCACAGATTACTGTCATTCTAACCTAAGCAATATTAGTGTGGTGAATAGTGACGTTCATTTCAAACACAAGAGAAAACATCCCAAGTATCTGCAATTAAAAACATGAAAGATAAGACATCATTAAAAGTCTAATAAGCCAGCCTTATTATCGCAGTAAATCACAGTGGGATAGAAGTTCTTTCTGTCTGCTCCTACTGATTAGCTGTGCTAGTAGATTCTCACACCCTAATGTTTCTCCTGCCTCAAAGAAATTATATCAGTTTAATTACTTAGATTTTATGAGAAGCTTAAAGGCTGAAGATTAGTATAAATTCCCAGACAATTTTCACATTCAGGAAAGGCCCTTAAGCCTTAAACACATTGTGATTTGTTGCAATAAACAATCAAAGATATTGAGTGGCTCTGATTTCACAGAGGGTAGAAAAAACCTCCTCCCTTATGTATTTCAATTAATTAATTAATTAATTAATTTTAAATTTTCAAGACAGGTTTCTCTGTATAGCCCTGGCTGTCTTGGAATTCTCTCTGAAGAGCAGGCTGCCCTCAAATTTAGGGATATGCCAGCCTCTGCCTCCAGAGTGTTAGAATTAAAAGTGTGTCTCATTTCCACCCTGCGTCCCATATGTATTTCATAAAACTGTATCTCGTGACTTATATAGTGCTGCATCTGTGGTTTGTTGTTTGTTCACCTTTGTAAATGGGAAACAAATAGTTGTCATTGTTATTTTTTTCAGTGAGTTGGTATTTGAGCAGAGCCACAAACACTTCTTTATCAAGCGACTGGATCATTGGATAGATTTGCCTCCTCCATAAATAGGTAGTTTTTATGTGCAGTCTCATGAATGTTCATGGAGAATCCTCACAGGTCCCTGGAATGATATATCTTTAGAATGTATTGTCTTTTTAAACCTACTTCTTAATTTTCTATACTAATGAGAAACAGGTTAGTACTTTGATCTTTATGTACCGAGGGGAATGCCTTTTCTCGTCCTGTCTGGTGTTCTGTATGTTTCATGTAGGCACCTCCTTTTTTTAGGTTAGGGAAATTTTCTCCTACAGTTTTGCTGAAAATATTTTCTATATCTTTACCTGGGTTTCTTCCTCTTCTTCACTATTCCTATTATTCTCAAATGGTCTTTTCATAGTTTCCTAGATTTCCTGTTTTTTGTGTCTGGATTTTTTTAAATTAAAATTTTCTTTAACCAGGGTATCCATTCTTCTATCTCTATTCTGTACCTTGAGCTTTGTTGGAGAAGCTCACCTCTGAGGTTCCTCATCATGTTTCTAAATTTTTCATTTCATTTAGCAATATATTGTCCTGGTGATATTATTGAATATATTTTTATGTTGGTGTCTAGGCATCTGGATTTGGTTGATTATAATTGTAGGTATTGCTATCTGGTCTTGTGTTTGCTAAGTGTGTGTTTTGTTCCTTGGTTTCTGTTGCCCTCTCTGGTTCTTAGTGTGTGGTGACTGTGTATTGCTTCTGTGATCCTGCTCGGTGTGGCCATGAGGGGTCTTAATGTCTTTCTAGGTATTGGAAGCTAACACTGAGAAATGGGGATGACCTAGAAGAAGGATGGTGTTGAAGAGTAGAGAGAAGAAAGCTTGGTGTGAAACCAGGACCTGTGTAGACCTCTGGGAATAGGGGCAGAGAGGAATGAGAGAAAGGTAGTCTGCTACAGGGTGGAGTTAAGACTCCAGGATTGGAAATGGCAGAGAAGAGAGAGAGGTAAAATAGCCCACCTGATTCCCTAGCCAGCATGGCAGAAGTGTTTCCAGGAAGTGTCTGTGGGAGTAGCTGAGACATAGGATGGGGTGTTAGAGAAAGGCTGTTAATGAGATAGATCTGTGAGATCTCTTGGGAATAGGAGCAGAGAGGAAGGAAGGGCACAATAGGTGGTCTGCAAATCTGCCAGCTGGAGTGGAATATGGGAGATTGTCTGAAGGAGTTGGTCACTGAATCCAAAGGATGGTAGAGGAAGGCTGTATGTAGGAGAAGATCCGTGTAATCGCTGGGAATAGCAGTTGCATTGTTTTATTTTAAGGATATGTAATAATAAAATCATATAATCTTACTTAGAATTCTGAATACTTACATTGTTTCGTACCTATAATAGACTTTATCTGGGAGGCATCTAGATAGCACAGTCTGCAGATGCTCAATGTCCTGTAAATGTCTACATTAGAATCATTTATAGGTTAATAAGTACCATGTAAATGCTTATCACGTTTTACCATGTAGGGACAAATACCATGGAAAACATGTCTACATGTTTCAGAGTAGTCAAAATTTCCTAAAATGGTTTCTGATTTCTGATGAATTGAATTTACATGTGTAATTCACTGATATAGAACTGTAACTATATTTGAACTTTTTTCATTAACAGCTAGTATTTGATTAATTCCAAGGCCTGAAAATACTTGCAGTCTTCCATAAATTTTGTATAAGAAGATAAAAAACTTTTTTTAAAGTTTGTCTCTGATGCTAAGTAGATATATCTATGAAACAGCTACAGAAGTGAGAAATGATAAAGTGTGTTTTGTTATTTTATTCATCTTTTTAAGTATTTGAAATGTAAACCAGTTTCACCAAGTGAACTATCTTATGAAAGCCCATTGCTTCGAGTTGTTAAATGTATAGTGGCGTGGACCATGCTTGGACTTGGAGAGCCTCCAGAGCTGAGTAGCCCATTTTGGAAAGCATAAACGTACGTGTTAGGAGCAGCACTCTTAGTTTATCACAAGGTTCTAGAAACTTCTCGTTGTGAGAGGGTTGGCACAATATATTCAGTTCTGTTGAATGCTTGCCAGGTTTACAAGGACTAAAAGTCAGTATCCCTCGCAACTGTGAGATAGAAGTATGTCTTTGTAGACTTGGGAGCGCGCACGACAGTGCTGGAAGGGTTTGTTGAAAGAGTGGAAGTGAAGCGAACAGACAGTTTAGATTTGAAGACATGCTTATTTTTACTAACCTTGTTATTAGACTCCAGTTGAGGAGTTAGTACATTTTAATTTTTCCTTCTTCTGCTACCTTATTTAGATCAGTTTCAGAATAACAGTTGTGAGTTTAAGTGCAATTACCTTTCCTTTGTTCAGGTGTTTATTGAATACCAAGAGAGTCTGAAAATTTGCCTTGTACTGAGAACTTTTGAGAACTTAGGGTGACACAAAGATAAGCCATGATAAAGCGGCACACAAAGCCTGCCTTCAGAATCCTCCTTTTACAGTGAGGAAGGTCGGGTAGGCATGTGTACTCATGCTGTGCTTTATATTGAGCTTTGATAGCATGCTCAAATCTTAGTTTTCCAAATAGAGCTTCTTTTAGACTGGATTAAGGTCCAGCCTGAGGAGCCTGAAATGCTTCCCAGTGGACTAACCTTTGAAGCTGCTCCTTGAATGAGCAGACTCTCTGAGTGACTCTTATTGTTGCCGTTTACAGTGTGTCCGTTTTAGCCCAACTTTTGGTCTTCATCCAGTGTTTAAAAATTTATATTTTAAATACCCAAGTATCTGGTTTTGTAGAGAAACAAAAAAAAATCAGGAAATAATTTAGCAAACACTTCAGGCATATAGTGTCTTAACATATTTACCAAGAACAAAATACTTTTAGAACCCCAGAAGCAAGGTAGATTCTTTTTTTTTTAATACTATGATGTGACACTTCCAGTTTGGGATCCAGTTTCTGTCTGTTCAAGACATGATAGCACATAGATTTGAACTTTGTCAGGGTCGTAGCCTAGCCATGATTCAGTAGATACCTTGTTAATTAAGGGATCACATTTCAACATTGTAATTAGTAATTATTAAAAAACTTGAGTAAATTAAGCAAACCAAATCGAGACATGAGAGAGAGAATATCTGCATTATATGCTATTGAGTCCATTCTTAACACCTTCATATAATAGATAGCTAATTCTCCCAAACAAGTAAGAAGTAATAGTCTTATCATATAAATACTTTGATCAAAAGAATAGAAATTTTCTTAGGTTTCCGAAACAAAATAACTGCTTTTTTAGTTATGACACAGGTATTTAAAAATAAGTCAGTTCTCATGAATATAAATGGAAATATTTTCAACAAAATTTTGATTTTTATCATTAAAATAGTAATGTGAGTTATATTTTTATTTCAATAATAGAAGGCCACTTTAATATAAAAATTTAATAAAATTTTCTACACTAATGAAAAAAGAATCATGATCTTATGTATATGAGCATTTGCTAGATTTAGCACCATTTGGCATAAAAGTAAATGAAAGATGGGTAGGAAGGGATCAGTCAATCTGACAATGAAACATTCTCTAAACATCTTAATTCACAAATTTTGACATCTCTGAGATGAAGAATATGATGCCTCTTATTGGAAGTTTTATCGTGGGCTCTGGATGTGCATAAATGGAGGGGGAAGAGAATATGAATGAGAATGAATAGAAATATGAGAGCTAGTGAGTAATTCAGCAAGGTTGATATACATAAATTAACAATATAAAATATTCAGATGCTTTAACCAAATAAAAGGAAGTTTTAAAGAAATCACACATTGTCAGACTGTCAGAAGCACTCCCATGTCAGTCCAATAAAAGGTAAGTAAACTATACCAAGATTGTTATTAAAAGATTGTTTTAAGAAAAGGGACTTAAGCAAAGGAAGAATGTAATCACAAATTGGATGATTCCACACTGTAACAATATGTGTTTTTTACTGTGGGAATTTTTGTGACAGTTGACAAGAGATACTAATATTGCTGAAAATGCAAAGAGCAAAGAATAGAATAAGCATAACTACATGAAAGTAAAGCTAGAATGATTGAAAAATGATACTTAAAAACCAACATAAACTGTATATTCTTAGTAAAATTTTCTTCATTTCACAGCAAGATACACAGAACACAGTTGTCTAAAAACATGTTCAAGGTTATACAATCATGCATTTTGAGACAAATAGGTTTTACAATGCAGTGGAAGTGCCAAAAACATGAACATACCTCTCACCTACAACCTGGTATAAGACAGCAAACTGAATTATCAGTCTATTAGGGAGTGTAATGTTTTCAACAGAAGGTGTAGGTATGCATTGTTAGAAAAGAATATCTTAGAACAAAAGATGAAGTATGTGTAATAGAATAAATAAATGAGCTTTATTAAAGTTCAGAACTGTTTGCTGTGTGACACTAATATAATGAAGGGAATAGCATCCTTTTGCTAAATCTTACTTGCCCTCTGTGTATTTAAAAAAAAAAAAACCTGGATTCACAGGTATAAAGAACTTCACCAAGTCAATAACAGTAGGGCAGGTAACCAAATATTTAAAAAAAGACGAAAGACTAGCACTGTGTTCTTGTTCGTTGTGATGGTTCATAGAGACTGTGTCCTCATGAATCATGCATTTTCTGAATATTATATTTAATAAAAGTCTCACTTATATTAATGGAACCCTCCCGAAATATCAACATTAAGGAGTATACTGAGATGGTGATATTTTAGCAGTTAAGGCCAAAGAGAAAATCATGTCACATTTAAAGGCTGGTTGGGATAAACTTAGCAAGCCATGAATTTTAGAAGATTGTTCATTCAGGATTTTCTTGTGTCTTGTGAAAATTGCCAGAACTTTGTGAGTCCTAGATTTCCGGAAGTATGTCTGCACTGCCTCAGCTGGCTCAGCAGAGGATGCTTTACTTAAGGCTCCTTTATGTTTCTTACTCCAGCTTCTGGACCTGAGTACATAATTAACTAAAGGAAATTTGCAAAATTTAAGTAACCTACCATAGATTGTGTTGTTGCTTAATCTGTGTTTAAGAAAATTTGATCATTTTCTCTTGAGCACTAGCAAAACGTGTTTACACTTGTATCTATTGCTATGTTAATATTTCACAGTATCATGGTGTCAGTATCATAATTTAGCAGTAATTCTTTATTTTCAAATATTGGCTAAACTCTATAACATGGAAATCTTGGGAAAAATTCTATATTTGTTTTATTGAGTGTAGTTTACATGCCACAAAAAATGGTTTTGATCTGGCACTCAAATGCACAGTTGACAATGATTATGCATTTTTGTTATGATTGCAAATGAAAATTTGTTTTTATCTGATGTAAATTCCCAGACTCCCTTGTAGCACCCTGTTTGACAGATGAACCTCCTGTGTCTTGGACTACTGTCAACACTGAACAAATTCAACTCCTACCTGAGGCTAACACCTCTTGTTCATGTGCTAGATTGTTCCCCTTCTCACTTATTAATAGTAGTACTCTAACCACCCTCACTTCTTTCAGTATCATTGTAAAATCTTCTCTTTGCAACTAATTCTCTAGCAGTGCAGCTGGCTAGAGTATAATAATAGCTTCCTTTCTAAAATCCCATGATAGCCTGTTGATAGGCCCAGTGGGTGTAGGTCTTGTGCATGCAGCCATGCTGTTGTGTTCATTGTACAACATCCTGTCATGTCCAGCAGACAGCTGTTCACAGCATTCCTTCCTGTCCTTGAGCTCTTGTGTTCTTTCTGACCCCTTTATGGTGATGTGCCCTGAGCATTGGAGAGGTGATTGATAGAAATGTCCCAGGTAAATACCTTCTACCTCCATGTTGAGACTTGTCAGGTTGTTTTATATTTGATCTTCCCCCCACACTATGATGTTTGCAGACCACTATGACCTCATTTTTTAAAATACTGTGTTTGCCTGCTATTTATGTAACATTTCCCAACTACATCAGACCTCTGGGTTCCTGTTGGCTGAGTTTTTCTGTCCCACAGCCACTCTCAAATAATTATTCAGAGGCTTAATATTGATTACAAGTGTTCGGTCATTAGCTCAGAGTTATTACTAACTAGCTCTCATATTTTAAATTAACCCATATTTCTTAACTGTGCTCTGCCAAGTAAAGATACATTTATTAGCATAGTACATCTATCGCATTCTCTCTCTGCATCTGCTGGCTACTCCTTTGACTCTTCCCTTCTCCCAGAGTTCTCTCTTTCTGGCTGTCCTATACTTCCTGCCTTGCTGTTGGCCTATTATTGTTTTATTAACCAATGAGAGTAATACATATTCACAGCATACAAAAGGATTATTCCACAGCAGGTTCCAATGTCTGTGATGACTGGTATTTCTGAGTCACCTTCTGGGGTTCTTCTTAGACTTTATTTTAATCTCGCCCTACCTTGTGTTCTTGAGAAATTCAATTTCTTCTCATAGTCATCTCTAGTCATCTTTATCTTTACTTCTGCTGTTAAAAGTGTAGTGCATTTGGAAATGAATTTTCTAAAGATTTGATTTTATGTGTGTATGTGAGTGCCTGTTGATCTTAGCTGCAGAGCCATTGTTTCAGCTCCAGAAAGGAGTATTTTGAGGGCATATTGTATTTACTCTTTTAAACTGAATTCCAAGTTTTTCTCCCTCCTTATTTACTCTTGCATGCCTAAATCTCATTCTGAGTATCTCTAAGTAGCTCTTCAAATTACCCTATTGCTCTAGTCAGAAACCAGTAACCTAGCCATACATATTGTTCATGGTAATCCTAGACCCTAGGAGGTGGAAACTGTGGCTCACAAGTCAGATTGGACCATGCAGTTATTTCCATGCAAACAGAGCTTATACATCGACTATGAGACTCTGCCTCAAAGATAAAGAAGAATCCAGATACCTGGGTTCTTAGTTTTAGCTTTGAGTATGTTTTCTGTCATGTCAATAAACTGTCAAGGCCCACTGTTTCCACCTCTTATATGATTGTCCTTCTGTCAGTTCTTATCAGTACCATGGGAGAGGCCACTATTATTTCTTCCTACTAATTCTCGAAACTGTTCTCCATAGTGCAAGTACTGTCTCTTCATGAAGTCTAACCTTGGCCGTGTCTGGAAGTAGGATTAACAAAGCAGTCAGTACAAGACGGCAAGGTGCATTAGGGTAGTTGCACTTGCAGATTTAGTTCTTGTGAAGGCCTTGCCCCAAACCAGTAGAATTCTGGTGTCTTTGGCTGTCTATGACAGTAGCAGAGTCAGCTGTTCTGCTCTAAATGTGTTTTTCACTACTATATCTCTGTGGGATTTCCAAATACCTTTTACCTGAACTGTATGTCTTTAGCACAAAATTTTAACTCACCAGTCTCTCTAATCACGGGCACTAATATGTGAATTAAATATAGAATTTATTTTCCTCACATAATTTCATCATAAACTGTAGTTTTAGATGGTTAAATATGTTTTCTACCAATAGTAGAACTGGTATTCTAATGTACAGTCTTAAGTTTTGTACAAATATTTGTAAATATCTGGCTTCAGAAAATGTCTTACTCAACTCTGCCCATGTCAGTTCTGGTTTCTAAGAAGACCAAATTAATTTCAGAGTTACTTTCAGCAAGGCGAGTAGAAGATTGAGATTAACATCTCTAAACTAGTTTACCATTTTCTGTTGAAACTCTGGTTCAAAAAGCAGTTATTGCACATAATCATCTTGGTTCTCTGAGTTTTTCTGTCCTCTAAAGATGTGCACATCCTGCTCTTCTTCTTCGTGTCTTCTTTAAAAAAACAAAACAAAAAACGAACAAACTGTGCAAACCTGGCTACTTGTTCATTGCTATATTTAACCTCATCGAGACAGGTCAGTTCCAGAGATGGCAGTGGAAGTGAAGAGTAATAGGACAGATCACAGGGCCAAAGGGAACATTCCGACCCCAGGCACACATTTTGTTCTAGAGGTGTTTTTGAGTTTATGAATTTTAAAACAATATTTCGATATTAGTCACATGATCATGACCAATCTGTTACTTCTTGTTCATTAACACCCCCCCATTAATGCTTTGTTACCGTCAAGAATATATTCCGAATAAACGTTTCTGGCATAGAACCAACAGGTATAAAAATAATCTCTAGGAGTTCTTCTTGAATGTATCTTTTCATAACTTCTTCCATCTCTACAGATTTAGATTTGTTGTGGGCACTTTGCCAAAAGCAGCTAAGTAGTAGTGGGGGTGGAGCTATGGTAACCCAAGAACATCAGCTTTGGAAAGCCCCAGCCAGTGTGCAAAGGAAGTTTAGGATATGGAGAGGACCATGCTCTTTATCTCTGCCTCCTGTCTCAGCTGTTCTTTGGGCTGGCAGCTTGACAAGGGCTCTCAGGTTGTCACTCTGCCAGGGGCATAACATGTTCTGTCATTTAGCCATCACTGTATCTCTCAGGGAAAATTAGTCAGGTTCATAGCTGTGGAATTGAAGATGCAGATAGGATGAGTACTATGTTCAGAATCTTATAGTAAATGATTTTTTTTTTTACTGTGGGAGTTGAAACATGATTCTTAAGTGGTAGTTTAATGGTGAGCGTTACTTTTTAAATGCATTATTCTGCCATTCCCTGGCTTATGTATTGAAATATTGTACCCTGGTTTTCAGTGTATAGTCTTTGCTATGACGTCTGGCCAGATGTGGAATCATATCCGTGGACCTCCATATGCTCATAAGAACCCACACAATGGACAAGTGGTAAGTTTGTTTTCTATCAATCAATAACTATAAACATAATCCCTCTTAAATGAAGCTATGATTATTCTCTAGTAAGAGCAGGTTTTCTTCATAAAACCACACATTTTTTCATTTACTACTTCTGCCCCATATACACACACATGCATAAACACATAATATGTATTACTTAGTATAAAGACTTCCTTGATGTTATCATCCTAAACATTACTGTCCCCACTCCAGAATGCACACATATTCTACAGTATTCTACAGGTTTGCAAATTACTGTGACAACAACATGAAATACAACATAAGAAAAATTAAACAAGTATCTAGTGTCCCATTAGTAATAAGTTTAACCTTCAGAAGTTAATTTAAATATCATTAAGAATTCTAACATCATATTAGAGTATTAAGAAACCTTTGCTACTTAAAAGTAGAGTTGAAAACCTTGTAAAATATATGAATTATTAAAAATAAGTAGTGGAATTTTTATCAGTAATAGCTTACAAATAATAAGTAGTGGAATTTCTATCAGTAATAGCTTACAAATTAATATGACTTGGCCTGTTAGATTCCTTTTATTTAGGTGGGAAGGAAACACTGTAATAGATTCACATAGCCACTTTCTCCCCTGCAAGCTTAATATTAGGTTTCTGAGTTTTAAAAATATTTAGAGATTTGCTTTATTTTCTCATTTTCTTTTTTGTTCTTTTGGAAAAATAGAAGGATTTTTACTGGATTACATAGTGATGTCATTCAGGTCAGCAGACTGCTATCCAGTTATCTCCTCATTCCACCCGTACCTGTGATCAGTTCTGTTTCCACAGCGCTCACTCTTGATCTCATGAGTAAACATTTCACTGTGTAGCCAGTTATGGTTCCTGTTGTACTGCTGTAACCAGAGCACCCAGGAGAAGCATCTCAAGGAAGACATATGTACTTTGGCTCACAATCTGAGGGTATGCTAATCCATGAGAGCAAGAACGTCAGGGAGAGTCTGTGCACTACAGCATACCTGGAAACAGAGAAAGTAGGCCCTAGAGTAGGGGCATTTGGACCTCTCAAAGGTCCTTGTGACCTGATTTCTTGTGACCTGTTGTCTTCCAGCAAACCACTCACATGTTAAAAATCAATAGCCTCTCAAGAGACTGCCACTAATTGGGGAATACATGACTCAAAGCATGAGTCTATGGAAGACATCTAAGCACAGTGCTCATCCTCTGCCATCCAGAGTCTCATGATCATCTCTAAACATAAGATGCATTCATCCAATACCATCAGTCCCTGGTGGTGTACTTCCTAGACTATTTAGAAGTGCCACGTTTCTAGGAACATTGAAGGAAATCTCTTAGATGTGTGCCCCAGCCAAATTTAAAAACATAAAAAAAGTAAAATACAATGTCTCAGAATAAATTTTCTAATTCCAAATGGGAGAATTTGAACAACTGAAAACTAGCAGGCTGACATTAAATCTGTCTGTCAAGCCATGTGAAGTGTCGCTAGCTTGGGCATCCTCAGATTTATGGCCCTATTGCTTTCAGTTCATGTGTGTTTTTTTCTCTTGGGCCATCCACTTTGGTTGGTTTCTCATACGTCTGGCATCTCTGCCATGCTGAGGTCTCCATTCTGTCTTAGGCTCACATCTCCATGCACTGATTCATGAAGGACTTACTACCTGGAATGTCGTCAACTTTCTCGGAAACCTGGGTGCAAACCTCCCAGTCCTGTAAATCCTGTTCAGGCAAAACCAACATACATAAACAGTGCCAGGTTCTGTTTCCATCTGCACAAATATAGGCTTCCTTGGGTTCTAGTTTTTGTGTCCTCTCTGTGCTTAAGTGGCGTGAGCAGGAAGACACTTGGCCGAGTGGCCCTGATAGTAGAGCAGCCCTGCTGTCTTTCTTTATGAAGAAAGTCTTTGAAATGGATTTTTTCATTTTATACCCTGGCTTTTTCAGTGGATGGAGTTTTGCCTTCAGGATGCTTTTCTTACTGCCCTAGTGTAGACAGCACAGTTTCTCCTTACTGATGTTACTTTTACTCTTTAAAGATTACAGATGCTTTCTTAAATTTTAATTTATTTATTTTTCATTCTGACCACAGCTTACCTTCCCTCCCCTCTCCTGTATTCACTTTAAAAGGGGCAAACCTCCCATGGGTACCAGCAATGCATGGCATATCAAACTGTCTCAAGATTAAGTGCCTCCCCCCGTATTCAGGATGGGCAAGGCAATCTAGCATGAGAAATAGATGCACAAGAGCCAGTCAAAGCACTGGGATAGCTCCTGCATGTGTGTGTGTGTGTTCCATTGAGAAACCACTCCACACATATAGAGATTTAAAAACAAACAAACAACAACAACAAAAAACAACCTAATAATAGCCCTTGACTGGTCCTGGCTAATGCACACAGAAAACCAGTCTTAAACTGACAATTTTACCAGCATATACGGGCTTACACATTCCACACAAAATTATCAATACATCTCTTTCAGGTCCAGGCCCCCGGTTATACTATGGACAACTAAACAGAGATTGGAGACTGCAAGTCTGCCCATATGGGCTGATGATATTGTCAAAATCACTTCTTAAGCACAGCAGCATAGTTCTTTTCAGATGGCTGTTACCCAGGCTCAGCTTGCCCACCTTGGAGACTTATGATTCTCCTGATAAAGGCTTAATGGCAGACCTGACTTAATACTTAATGATGGTTGTTACTGGCTGTGTAAGCCCGTATATGCTGGTAAAATTGTCAGTTTAAGGCTGGTTTTCTGTGTGCATTAGCCAGGACCAGTCAAGGGCTATTATTAGGTTGTTTGTTTGTTTTTAAATCTCTATATGTGTGGAGTGGTTTCTCAATGGAACACACACACACATGCATGTGCACACACACTTACATGATAAAGCAGTATGTAATATAAAGTAAGTACATGTAATTGATAGAGACGTGTCAGTTCTGAACATCTTATTCTGTCTTTAATCACATAAGCTTCTAACTAGACTAGCTAGAGTGGACAAAACAAGCTTAATAAAAATAAAATAACATTTGCGATTTGTTTTGACTTTTTCATTTGATTTCAGTGCTTTATACATAAAAGCTATCTGTAGTACAGTGTTTTTCTCCATATTACGACATATTGTGAAATGACACTACTTTAAAAAGCTGAAACTATTAACAAAGTTCTAGTTCAGTGTAAACGATATGAGGAATGTAAGAGAATTAATAGTGCAGGAGGAGAGTGCTGAGCTGTTTGCGAGTTTGTTTGTCACTGTTAAGATGCTCTGTAATTGCACAAGTCAAGCACTAATGATCCACTTAACAGCTTGAAAGCCATCACAGAAGTGATCATTACTGTGTAGCTAAAGGGAAACTATACAACTCATAGTTATATGGGGCACAAAACCTTTCTGTTGATAGTCATCTTAAAGAAAAATGCATAAAAGCAGTAAACTTTATATTTAGGTTATTGCTCCCACTGTAAACGAATATATTGTTCCTTTTATGATTTAGATGTTAGTGGGCTGGAGAGATGACTCTGAGGTTAAGAGCATTGCCTGCTCTTCCAAAGGTCCTGAGTTCAATTCCCAGCAACCACATGGTGGCTCACAACCATCTGTAATGGGGTCTGATGCTCTCTGCTGGCCTGCAGGCATACACACAGACAGAATATTGTGTACATAATAAATAAATAAATATTTTTTAAAAAAGATTTAGATGTCAGCCATTGCCTAGGACTGCTGCTGTTGGTCATATGTAATCCAGGTTTTGTCACTGCTTTGCAATTGAGTTATGTATATTCCTCGTGTTCTGCCCATATGTCTATCGCCATGCACAAAACTCAAGTCCAAATGGATTAAAGACCCTAATATAAATCTGATCACACTGAACATGATAGAAGAGAAAGTGGGAAGTAGCCTTCATTGCATGGGCACAGGAGATCACTTCCTAAATATAACCCCAGTAGCACAGGCACTAAGAGCAACAATAAATAAATGGGACCTCCTGAAACTGAGACGCTTCTATAAAGCAAAGGACATGGTCAACAAGACAAAACAACAGCCTACAGAGTAGGAAAAGATCTTCACCAACCCCATGTCAGACAAAGTATCTTCAACAAATGGTGCTGGCATAACTGGATGTCAACATTAGAAGAATGAATATAGATCCATATCTATCGCCATGCATCACTTTCATGCCTCAGGTTATACTCATGGTGGATCTCTGAGGGTCTTATTAGTTGTGTAATGCCATCTCCAAATATAAGTTGGAGTTTGTATGTACTGAAACTACTGTTATGATATTTTTTTTTTTTTTTGGTTTTTCGAGACAGGGTTTCTCTGTGGTTTTGGAGCCTGTCCTGGAACTAGCTCTTGTAGACCAGGCTGGTCTCGAACTCACAAAGATTCGCCTGCCTCTGCCTCCCGAGTGCTGGGATTAAAGGCGTGCGCCACCACCGCCCGGCTGTTATGATATTTTGAGTAGAGATGTTTACCAGTGCTGTTCGGTATCATCTACAACGAAAATGTTGATCTTACCTTTATTAAAAAAAACAATAGAGCCCAGAAAGGTCAATATAATTAATGTACAAAAGATGGGCAGAGCATTTATATTAGGGATTAGAACCAGGTTTCTTTCTGGCCTGGTTTATTCATCCCATTACTTTTCAGTGCAGTGAACATTTCTTGAGAGGGCACTAATGTCAGATGTAATGTTTGGTACAGCTTCACTGTGACACCTCATAAACCAGAGAGGAATTGCGCAGGGTTCTGTGGGTCAGCAGAGAGTCTCATCTGTAGAAGCTTGCTTCTTACTATGCTGCAGGGTTGTTATGTCAACTCCATGTCTGTCTGATCTTTTGCACATATTTCCCTATATCGCCTGTTACTTTTGACTTCATTGCCTCCCTAGCTGGCTTTGGCATATAATTTGAAATCTAGGAAAAGCATTTTAAATGTGTATCATTAAATATAAGAGTAAGACCTATAAACTTCACTAATTGACATTAATCTATGAATGCTACCAAATATAATACCATTTGATATTTCATAATAGTAATGAAATCTGAAGTAAATAAACATTCAAAACCAGTCACTTTAGTATTCATATTATCTATGTTACTTCTGTATACATCAAAATGAAAACTTAGAGTAAGTTTTAAATATTTGCTATAATATAATTTTAGTGTTTTATATGCCTTAGGACTTCTGTAAACTTTAACCTCATATTATATGCTACACATGTTATCTAAACAAAAATATTTGTTAACTGCCTTCTATTCAAATAACTATGAAAAGCAACACAATTTGCTTATCCTATAGGCAAAAATAGGCTTGGTTTATATATGATTAGAATTTCAAAATAATGCTACTATGGGAATAAATAGGTATGCACTGGGGAAAATTCACATTTAAAGAATACTTGACAAAATTCATGTGTCAATAGATTTCTCTCAGCTTCTGTCATCCCACCACTTGCTCCCTTCTTCCTTCCAGTATTAATCCATTATTATCATTATGTTCAAATAACTAAGTAATTCAGAATCCATGGAGATAGAAGAATAAGTCAGTATATTGTATTTAATTTTATTCTTGTTCACAGTAAACATGTAACATGTTTTCTTTCCTTATGTGCTGTGGTTTTATAATGGCTTTCCTCCTTTCTTCATTCCCTGAGCTCTTCTTTTTCTAACCCATTTCACATACAACTTTTTTTGTGAAAGTTATTTGTTTTTCTTGAGAGAATATTATTATTCTGAGTGGTATTATCTTGCTTGCTATAAGTCTTTAATTTACCATATATCATTTCATAGTCATGTCCATTAATGAAGTAAAAATACCTGATCACTATGCCAGAATACTTCATTGTAGTTCCCATGAGACTGTAATTTTTCTCCTCTTGAGTGAAAAATGTGCCAAAAGATGCATCCAAAATAACTAGACTAGATATAAAACCTGTGAATTCATAAATTTCCTTGAACTTTGCTTCATTTTTGATTGATTTTTTTAAATTGTTTTAGGAATAATCTGGAAAAGTAATGGCATTACATATATTACAGTTTACTTAGTAGAACATTGACTACACAGACTTTATAGATTATTATTACAAAACTGTTTCTACCTTTGAAACATTACTATTGATCCTGCATAATCAATTATCCATCATAGTTTATAATTGTTGCATGTCCTAAAACTTCATCCATTTGGAAAGCTTGATATTTAGCTAAGATACTCAGTTCAGACTTAAATGAGGCTTTCTGTCAAACTATAATTAATATGTGACATACCATGTTTAAATGTCTATCAAATACTGATTTCTTCCACATCAATCAATCTACACTTCAAATAAACACTGTTGAAATGTGCAGTATGCAAAGTCATTGTTTGCAACAGTGAGTCGTGTAGTAGATGACACAGCAAAGCTGCAGTGAATGGTGCGAAAGCACTTCAGGTTCTGCAAAAGGAACAGTTGCTGTGAAAGAAACATTTTCTTCACTAAATAAAATGGCAGTGTCCTACATCAAGCCTTGTAAAATTCTGTCCTGGGCCAAGAATGTTAGGCAAAATTGTGTATTGTTCTTTCCACTGAAAGAATGAAAAGTCATTTTCCCAGTAATAGAAACTTTTCAAATATGTAATAACTATATATTGTGTAGATATATTAGATTTCAGTTTACATACTTAGTAAATATTAGGTTATGTTTTAAGAATGTAACTATCCATCTTTAAAAATGCATCTCTCCTTCCGTGAGATTGTTTCACACTGTTCTGTTCTTTCTCTGGGACCCATCTGTCATTGCAGTCTAGTTGTGCACTCAGATCTCTACACTTTCCTCATCCATACTCAATAATTACAAGAAAAAAAATGTTGCCTGAAAATCCTAGGACAAAGATGGTCTCTAGGAACAAGAGTGTCATAAATAATGCAACATGGAAGGGTGACTCCAAGGCGGGGATTTCTAGTTATAGTCATGCAGCATTTTTAATAAACTTAGTGTTTTACCATTGCTGAAGGCGACCCATGATTTTAGAACTTAATCTATTAACCAGTAATTAAACTGGAGGACCATATGGTTTCTAGCAAGAAATGCGATTGTGTGACATAAACACAGGAGTCTTAAAGAACATGGAGCTAAGAGCTCATATACTACATACAAAATATACTGCTGCTTGACTATACTGTTTTTTATGAGAAGCTTTAAGCTAGACTCTTGTTTAAATTCTTATATATAAAATTGTATATTCTATAGGAAATTACATAAATATTTATTATTCTGTAGTTAGGAATGTAAGAAATGTATAACATCTTTTGCAGGTGTTTGGGAGTGAGGGCAGTAGTTGACATTTTAGAACAGATGTAGGAGCATGTCATGAACCTGAGGATGCACTTACTGAGGAAGAAGGGCTGTGTGGCGCTTCAGAGAGAAGTGGAATCCTCCCAGAGCTTTGGAACTGGGCTTACGTGGTCTAAGTGGGCATGCCAAGGAAGGCAGCTGATAGGATTTGGAAAAGATTATGACACTCCAGTTTGTTTTTCCTGGATACTGTAAGGCAAGGCTCTGGCAGTGAGCTACGTACCCAGGTGTGTGGACTGTTGTTCATGTTAAATTGATTTGTACAGTTTCCTGAAGCAAACACTATTGTTATTTCTTTGGTTTATAGTCTTATCTTTGTCAGGCAAAGATTTCCTTAAACAAACTATTAAGTCATGTTGACACAGATGTTCTCAGTTCTCAGTGATAATTCAGGAGGTTTTTGATGGATTTCAGGTTGTCAGACTTTTTTCAGACTAACAGCACCGTTGTGAGAAGAGGAGAACCATTATTTATGGAGCAGCAGTGTTAGTGTTCTCATGACCACCTAGGGTTTACTTGCTATACCTGCCTACTTTGGCATTCATCCTTCAGCTTTTTTAAAATACATTTAATAGATGGTAGGAATCTCTATGCTACCAAAAATCAGACTTTATTTACAAAACACATATACAACGTCCCTTGTTAAATAGTAATGGTGATCCATCTCTGACACTGAGATGGTAGGTAACTTCCTTCCTCATGAGACAGTCAGCACAGCTATAGAAAGCTCTGTGTTGGAACGTGTGTGTGTGTACATGTGTATGTGCATGTGTTCACTGTCTGAAAGTGACTGGAGAAATATGCATAAGGGATAAATAAGAAGACTTCTGTACCCTAGAACCGGAAACCATCCCCTGAAGTAATCAATCATCTATTAAAGACCTAGTGGCTTCAGAACTATACTTGAAAAAGCAAATTCATAGGTAGCTTTTAGAAATCCCTACTAAGGGAGTCCTGTGCTTGGTAATTAATTTAGTCAGAGAGAAATAAACCCTCTACTCCTGAAACTGAACACAGTTCTTCAAAACAGGCAACCCTGAGACTTTGCCACCATTATTTAAGTAGAACGTCAACATTATGGTAAACAAGTTCCCGCATGTAGATTCTCCCAATTGACTACTATATCTCCATATAGTTGTGAGGCACATTCATAGTAGAGAAGGAAGTGCCTTCTAAACCCTGTGAACCCAGGGTGGTAGAAGAAACACCCGGAGTACTACAACAGGTGATACTAGTACAGGTATAACTTTAAAGATTTGGGTTGAGCCTAATTCAGTATAGCCTGTAGTGTTTTGGAAAGAGAAGTAAAAGAAACTAAACCTTCATTTACCTTTTTCTTGACTAAATGGGAATTTCTACAAATGTCATGTATTTTGGGTTATAGTGGAACTATTGATTTTGAATTTTTAGTGGTCTTAATGTATGTGACTTTATTAGTGATGCTGAAAATAATAGTTTGGGACAACCCTGTATTCAGGCAGAGTTTTCTGTTCCTTCTATGTACCCAGCAGCAGCTTTCCAAACAACTGACTTGGAGACTTAAGTTATAAATGCTCAGGCTGGTTACTAGCTAACTCTTAAATTAAATTCATCCATATTTCTTATCTATGCTTTGCCACATCTCTCATGGTTTCTTACCTCATTTTCTCTGCATCCTCTTCCTCAGCAGCTGGCTGGGTGGTGTCCCCTCTGATTCTGCCTTTCTTCCCATTATTCTCCTAGTTTGGTTGTCCCACCTATAATCCCTGCCTGGCTACTGGCCAATCAGCTTTTTATTAAACCAGTCCAAGTGACTAATCTTTACAGTGTACATAAGGATTCCACAACAAGTGTATGAATGTATGTACACTCAGTGCTCCTGACTTCATGTATGTGGATGTGGTCATGCACATATGAGAACAAGAGCACAGCATATGGATACAAATCTCTGCCACTCCTCCTTGTTTAAGACAGGGTTTCTTCCCTTCTCATAAACCAGACCAGCTGTCCACAAACTTACTGAGAATCTTGTCTCCACCTCCCATTTCTCTGGAATCTGAATCACTTTGGCTGATGTGACAGACTCTTCTGAGAGTGCTTGAGATTTGAACTTAGGTCTTCAGCCGTAAAGTGTCTTTACCTACAGAGCTATGTATCTACAGTCTCACACCTTTTGTTCTTATATTATTCAACTTTGCTACAGGATTTGGGTTTGGAAATCTTTACTTAAATCACTTGTAATATCAAATCTCCAGGGTATTAGTAGGATTAAGTGATTTCTTTAAATTAACAAAACATGTTGATCACAAAACAATTAATTCAAATCAGTTTTTTTCTGTGTTATAACACCTGGTGCCTTTCACCCTTTTGTTTCTGTTTTTTTTTTAAGTCATTATTCTATCTTTTGTTACATAATTTCCTAGGTCTACCTAGAACCCCTGTGGCTTTATTTCAGTTGCATGCTGTTATTTACATTACCACTGATATTTATATTTTCATGACCCATCTCTTCTCAGACAATTAGAAAGGACCCATTTACATGCTTCCTTCCTGTGCCCTCCATGAATACAGGGCTGGGAGTTGTAGTCACCCAGAGCAGAGGGAAGGAATGGAGAGATGTGTTTTTGGTGACACAAGGTGTGTGCCTGACTTTCCTCTTCACCTGTTAAGTTGAATAGAGCTGCATGGTGTGATTGATACTTTTTAATCACATACTTTAAAAGTTTTGCTTGTACATGTTGTACAGACATAATTATTGCTATAAAAGGCTCTGCTTGATGGCTCAGAAGGGAGTGATACTCAAAACCAAGCCTGACAACCTAAATTCAATCCCCAGGACCCGAATGGTGGAAGGAGAAACTTTGCATATGGTCCCATTACCTTAACATAGGCCATGTTACCTGTATACATGCATGTACTCCCCCTCCACATGTATACACTAAGTGTAATTATTGCAATTTTAAACCATTATTATTGAAACCATTTTATTATCTCAGTATAATGAAGCTATTTTTAGGGAAAATATAGGAAATATAGTATTCTACTGAATTAATTGGCTATCAAGAAATAATATATGCAATTTTCATAAATCCCTTTCATATCAAATGAATGAAAAATTTTAGGTAGCTATTTTTGGCAATGTTAGAACTAACAGATTTCTTTAAAATAATTCTTACTAGACTGTTGCTAACATGGTCTGGTAGAAAGTTTCTTAGAAAACTGGATATAAGTGTTCTCAAGCATAGCTGTTTGCAATATGTTAGAAACTAAGCTTTGCTTATCTCGACTGCAGTCACTGCTCCATGCCAGTGGTGTTGCATGAGGGGACATTGACAGCTAATGTGAGAGGAGCTTCTCTTGCTGCTGGGATCACCTCTTTCATACTCTTCAATCTTATTTCTTATTAGGGAAATCCGCGTAGAAACCACACTTCCTATGTTAGGACACAATGGCACTCGTGATCAAGCTTAGATTCAGATGTCTGGTTTCTAAACTCACTGATATCATAAATGGATGAATGCCTTAAATTGGAACATGAAGTCTACTGCAATTATTATCTGGGTCTCTCACTGCACCTGGTTGTAGTGCAGACATGAGTATTTCCCCTCTTGTATCAGAGTGCCAGTGAATTTTCAGTTGATCATAAGATGACTGTTAGGCATATAGGTACAGCATATGCAAATGATATATTGGCTTATTTTCATCTTCTAGCCTAGTAGTATTGTTCTCATTTTAATAGTAAGTCAGTTATGCATGCAAAAGAAAATCTTATTTCTTAGGAAAAGTACCATGCTTTGAAGTGCTGTTTTCAAGAAATGACACAAAAAATTCTTAAATAATCTAACATCTTCTTAGAGTCTGAACTTCTGGTTCTAAATTAGCTACTAAAGAAAATGACCTTTAAACTTTATTTTTAAAAAAATCCTAAAGATTTTCATATTTTGTGTGGATGAGTATTTGGCATACATGTATGTGTGTGCACCATGTACATGCCTGATGCCCACAGAGGTCAAAAGAGGGCCTCGGATCCCCTGAAATTGGAGTTGTAGGTGGTTGTAAGCCACCATGTAGTTGCTAGGAATCAAATGTTCCCCTCTTCGAGGACAACAAATGCTCTTTCCCACTGAGACAACTCTCCAGCCCTTTCTAATTGTTCTTGATGACTGTGTTCTCCTTCAAGCAGATAATGGAAAATAGTTTCAGCTGTCAGTACAGGCACTTCAAATTATAACATAGGAAAAGTTAGACTATGTTATCTTTGTTTAAAGAGAATAGACAATTTTTATTGCTCATGTTGAAATGAAGGTTATAATATAAAATATGAATACAATAGTAAATATTACATAACTTCCATTGTGTGGATGAAATACAGCTACACTGTACTCTTAAAAGCACAAGAATAGGACCTGGGTATGACAGTTTTAGTGTTATTGGAAACTAAAGTACTGAGGCACCCTCTGTTCAACTGAACATTGTTTTCTAGTTTATGCAATTTAAATTTTGAAATGAAGGTATGTGGAAGCTTAGGCATTGATTCATGCCCACAGAACAACATAAAAACAGTTAAGATATGTCTTTTCAGGGTGTTGGCTCTATACTTCAATTCTCAAATAATTAGTTTGTTGTGGTTTTAAGTATGTTACGTCCAAAAGCCTAATGCTATTATTTAATAGTATACCAAAGTATGTTCAGATAGCCTAATTTTGGATGTTATTCTTATTTTTGAGATTCAGTGACTTTCCTAATACCTGTTGAAGTAATGAAATGATAGTTGAATATAAATTACAGGTATTTGGAAAATAATCATCCTGAGACATTATCAGTGAGCTTTGTAAATATATGTTGAAAATGCAGCTGTTGGTTTCAAGTTGTTGGGCTTTGGTTTCTTCAGTCCTTCAATGATCATTTCAAATATTCTTTTCATCAACTAAATTTATGTAAGAATTTCTAAGATGTGTAGATTGTCATATTTAATTCTATTTTTTTAACTTCTGAAAGTAATAGCTGAACATCAATTATACCAACCCCTCTCAATACTGGGCATGAAAGGATGATATGTTCACAGTGTTAGAGTGGAAAGCTATGATAAGATACCTTCTGAGGTAGCAGAACTGGAACAGCAGCTTTCTACATATAAGTACAGAATGTGAAGACAGAAATGCAAGAGCCCAGGCCCTTAAGTTTCTATAGAGATTTTGCAAGTGGATAATGATGTGTATTGACTTTCTAAAGCTGTCCATACACTGGGTATTGTAATTCTTAGAGGTCAGGAAAGCAGACATCCAAATGCAGGTAGACTGGCAAACTTGGCTTCTCCTGGAGGTTCTGGGGGAAATTACCAGTACTTTCCCTATTTTCTGATAGTTGTCTGAAGTTCTTGGCATTCTTTGACTTGCTGGTACACCACCGCAATCTCTGCCTCCATCAGCATACCAGTTCTTTGTTTCGCTGTGTCCTTTGCTGTCCCTGACTAGGATACTTGACCATCACCTACACCTGCTTCCAAATCAAATCGCATTGCAAGTTATTGCATATCGATGAATTTGGGGCAGTTATTTAACCTATTCTCCAGGCGAGGTCACAGAATAGACATTTCTAAAGATGGGACAGCCTGTCTGGAAAATAAAATGTATCCTTACGTGAACTGTATAATTTCCCTTGGTGTATATCAATAAATATAATGCTGCTTACAGACATTTACCTATATTTTGAGGGAGTTTTTCATTTGAAAAATTTCAGTAGGGATTGAAGTGATTCTACTATGATAATGTAGTGAAAAGTATACTTCTCTTTTCACAGTTTACTATAGTCATGTTTTGAAATGTTTAGGGAACTGAAAGAAAAAAGAAATGAGAAGCTAATTTTATGAACTTTAAGAAAAACATGGCAGCAGCCAACAGATGATATATGAATTCCATTTAATGTTATGTGAAAATTGTTCAGCCCTTTCTAGAGAAAAAATAAGTAGATTTGGAGTTTCTTTGTATTGCTTAGGATTGAATAATATATATGTTATATCATTTGTACTCACATTAGAAAGTGTGATTGATCTATGTACTATCTGAATGAATCACCTAGTAACTTATTTGAAAAATATGATCCAGGGTTCTTAAAGAGTAGTAAAGATTTCTAATAAATTCTAATGTCCTCACTTAAACAGATCTTACCCTTTGTTTGAGACCTGTAGGTTTATACTTTTAACATGCTGTCTCTGTGTTAACATTTTCCCCTTAAATTCTGTGCCTGTCTTCCCACTATACATACCCATTTGGAAGCCTCCTGACACTCATCAGATCCTGTAACTCTCCAACAGCAGAACATACACTTGAAAGGTAGAGCTCTCTAGTGCGGTCTTATTTGCTGTTAGTCTCTTCCGATCTTCAGCCCTGACCTGTTTTTTACATTTCTCTTATTGTCCTCTTGTTTTTCTAAAACATTCTCAGATGGATACTAACTGAATCTTAAGATTCTTTCCCCAAAGCTTCTGCCCCCTATTTCACCCTCCCTTCCTGCTCATCCTGCATCCTGTTAAGCTCTGTTGTGTTCTTTTCTGTCTTTTGTAAAATATTAGAGAAAGTAAAGATTTCAGTTCATTCGTGTTTGTTCTTGAAGTTTGTTACTGCACACTTCTGTCCATCTTCCCATTTTTCACTTAAGATCAATTTATTTGGTTTTATTTTCTCTAGGAGCCTGTAAAGTACCATCAAGTTGATACTTGGGCATTTCCATGTTAAGTCATTTTGATTGATATTTTTCCATAATTTATAAAAAGTAATTTGTGTGCATTTGTAAACAATTCATATTATGTCATAATATTGTCACTATTGATAGTAAGAATATATATCTGTCTGAAAGAGTATGTTGGGTTGAGGATATAGTTCAATAGGAGTTTTTGTGGCATGCACAAAGTGGGGTCTATGACCAGCACTGACAGAAAATGAAATTGATCCCCAAATAATCGTTTTATGGTGTTTGTGTATGTGTGTGTGTGTGTGTGTGTGTGTGTTATGTAGAAGTTTAAAACAACAACATAAACCGTAAGTAGTAAAAAGTGCCACTTTGTTCTTTCATTCTATCAGTTTTATTTGCCTATTTCAGGTTTTGTGTGTGTGTGTGTGTGTGTTCACCTATACATACTTCCAGGAGTAGTCAATATGAATGCTTTTAAAGGGAAAGTCGAACATTAACATTACTCTCCTGGAAGCCAGCAAAAATAATTTTAGTCATTAGTGTCATCAATTAATATACTTCTAGAAAAGAAATACTTTTTGCCAGCTGAACCTGCATTAGTGTATTTGGATTACAGTAACAAAGGGACACTTGCTGGTGTTCCAGCAACATAAATTCTTTTCAACAGAGGCTGGAATCTTGAGATCTAAGGTCAGTCAGTGTCAGTAAGCAAGATTCTGCTTCCCTTCGCTGACGTTATAGATGCAGCACAAATAATAAAAACCCAGAGACAGATATTAGGGTTCATCCTGAAGATCAGAAAAGCAAAACAGCCAGCCACTTGCTCTTACCTCTGCCTCAGACCGAAATGGTGATCCTGCCTCCACGAATCCTCAGAATGAGACTGAACTGAGATCTGTCTCCTCCCGTCTTATATTCCTCTCTAATGCTGGCCACCACTGCATGGTACATATGGGCTGACCAGTGTGACTGTTTTACTCTTTGGTCTTAGGCAAGCTTTCTTTATTAAAATACAAATGAAATGTTACTACAGCCTCTCTCTCTACCTGTCTGCCCTCATCTCTTTGTACAAGCGTGCTTCCCCTTGTTGAATTAGGGAATGACATAACAATTTAATTCTAATTAAATTCTTTGAATGCCTTTTTTCTACTTAGTCATATTTTAGGTTGTTGGAGTTAAGAATTCCAACAGGTATATTTGCTGGGAGTACACACCTCAGTCAGTGCATAGCACGATATTCGTAGTCCATTGAACTGTTTGTTACAGGACTTTACAGGTTCAGTTGGACATGCTCTGTCTTTAAAATACACTTAACTAATTACATGTTAAAATTTTATTGATGAAATTTCTGCTAATAACTCTCTACCTTCTCATGGGAGCTGCACCAGTTCTGTCCAGAGTAGCTCACAGCAAATCTGCATGGCTCAATCTGCATCTTATTGCTGACAGAAGGCAGGTGAAGGACGACACATATACTGATTCCGGGTGTATTTTTAAATGTGTCTCTCTTTTAGGTAATTCTTTCCAAAAATCAAGTATCACATTGTTCTGTAGCCCTTCCCTCAAGCACAAAGATGAGTGTAATTAACCTATGAAGTAACTTTATATAAATAACACTAGAGCAGTATCTACAGTAATTCTGTTCTGAATCTTCATTTTTGAATTCTACCAAACTGTTGATGGTATCACTATCACCCCTGACTTCATTCACTGATAAACACAGTGAAATGGAAGTGTAAGCCAAATAGCCCTTTCTTCTCCAACTTGCTTTCTGATCATGATGTTTCATTGTCGTAGTAGAAATCCTAAGACAGTATTACCTGTCTGATTTATGTCATGTAGTTTCCTACTATTGATTCGGTTCAATTTTCAGCCATCACTCTATATGAACTGGAAATTTCTACATTTGCAATGACAGTTTGTTCGTTGTGTTAAAGAACATAGTAGTAAAATGTTTTTTCTGAGCGTCTAACCTTTCTAAAATACATGATTACAGCATTGCCCCTTTCCAGAAAGCTTCCCGCATAATGAAATACTATTTCTCGCCCATCACCGACTGTTTTGAAATGTTCTACCCTGTTATAAAAACCCGTAATTTTTTTTTAAGAAAGTATCTTAGGTCAATTTCATGCACACACAACTTGAGACTTCTTTTGAGAAATACTTGCCTTTTTAGTCATCAAGGGAAGTGTTACAATTAAGGAACCCTTTGAGAGTATGCCTGAGCCAGGTTAACTTCTGTGGTAATATGGCATGTAAAAATAATAAAAAATGCCTCTAATCTTTTAGGTAACAATAGATTTGAGACTATTCCTGACAGTTGACAGTTACAAATGATTGAAATTTATCATGGTTTTCATGAACTTTGATTTTATATTTTATCTCTTTCAGTTTGCACCAATTATTTAATGAAATGCACAGAAGGTTAAAGCACAGGGTATGAACAACCTCTAGGGAAATCAAATACTGAAGGTAGATAATACCTATTTGTATCTCTTCTTTTAAACAAACCCAGGAGGACTTGACCTAGCCATTTTATTATCGATAGCTCATCTGCTCTGCAATGTAGCTGCCTACTAAAAATTTATCCTGCCTAGAGAAGTTGATGTAACATGAGGAATACAAAGACGGCTCCAAGGATAGAACTGGAAATATGTAGCTATACAAGATAAAGGAACCTTTTATTAAAATTCCAGTGAGGGATTTCCACTTATTTTGCATAGTGATCTTCTTGACCCAGAATGTCTCCTCGACCCTGCCTGCTTGCATACCATCCTGTCTTTCTTCCTTTCTTCTTTCAAATTTGCTTCATGTTTACATGCTTTTTATAAAGGCTCAGTTGTTCTGCCTTAGGCAGGATTATAGTTAGACACAGTGGGACACTCTTAGGCTACCGTTAGAGTCTTTAATAGGACTAACATTAAGAACAATCATTTATCTGTCCAGTCTTTACAAAACCAAAGTATTCATTGTTGACCTCTAGTATTCTGAGAATGTGAAAAAGAAATATTATTAATTTATATATTCTGAATAACTTAGCATACAAAATAATTTGAAGACCATACCAGCTTGTTATTGTACATCTCTCCTGGATGATTGTTAGGAGTGGTGTCCTGGAATGGAACCAGCAGATGCTGGGCTCTAAATTTCACCCTTCACATGGGTTTATGTGTTGACATATCAACAACAGTTAGTTGACAAGATTTAGAAGTCATGTTTTCAGGAAGTAGAAGTGAGAAGGTCATAAAGAGAGGACCTTTATCTTACAGGTTTGGTGGCTCTGTGAGCAGAGAGGAGACCACCCCCTACAACTGACAGCTTACCAAGCAACTGGCAGTTTACCAAAGAGTTCTTGTGAGCATAGAGTGGGAAGGAGGCTATCTTGAAACCAAGGCAAGATAATTGCTCCTTACATACTAGTTCTCCTGGGACTTTTCAGTCTCCAATCCATGTGGCTTCCCCAGTTCATAGTGGTTGGTTGGTTGGTTTGGGCAGTCTAAGCAAAGTGAAGCACATTATGAACTTAATTCTATTACATAAAGAAAAACATCTTTCATTTCATATAGGCCGTGTGGTCAGTCAGCAGTGCTGTGGCCCTCCTGGTAGAAAATCTCAAAGAACCAAAGTGAATTTCAAAGATTTTAAATATCAAAATACAACCTATTTTTCCACATCGATCTGACTAGAACTGACATCTTTGAAGTGTTGTCAGAAAAAATACAGAAGTCTATTGGGTATTGTCTCTCTCTCTCTCTCTCTTTCTCTCTCTCTCTCTTTCTCTCTTTCTCTCTCTCTGAACTACGGTTGTACATACAAATTGGCGTTAAGTACACAAGTCTCTGGTGTTGTGACTGGAAATAATGCATTCTGTGGTAAGATTTGCTGCACACATTTTGGAATGCATCGAAGCTGAGCAAGGTAATGATATGATCTGGTGTGCTTTAAACAGGATTAATCTGACTGACAAACAGACTAATAGGACAGAGGCACAGAAATGAAGAAGTCTTTGCAGCAAGCTCAGCAAGAGGTGATGATGGCCTGATTGACAGGAAGTCTTCGGCTTTCTCCTTAGGCACCTTTGCCAGGTCTGTAGGTGCTGATGAATTCTGAATTGGGAAGGACTTTAAAAGTAGAACCCAGATTTTCTGAATGGTTGGATATATATCGGGGGATGCAAGGATGTCTTCAAAGTTTTAGCCTTAACAATTAGATAAATCAAGTTGCTGTTCCCTGAAATGAGAGAAACAGAAAATTCTGGAGTAGAAAGGAAGGTGTATCAAAAGTTTCTATTTAGCCCTTTTTTAAGTTTCAGATTTCTAGGTGGGATCTGTTAATGACAATTGGTCGAAGTGGAATAGATATCTTATGAGTCTAAAAGCAAATGTGAGAGCCGTGCGTACAAATTTAATCACTGAAGTACTCAGTTTCGGTGAGAATGCCTTGGGAATACAGAAGAGGCCCAAACCTGTGGCTTTCGGAGATACCAGGGAGTTTGGAGATAGCTGAGTATTGGAAGGCAGGGACTGCCATGAGCTTCAAGCAAGAGGCTCCAGTGAAGTGGATTCAAGAGTGGCAACCTAGAAATGAGGGGAAATGGTCACTAAAGAGGATAGGATGATCCAGTGGGGCAGTCCCAGGAGGGCTATGTGGAATGGTCGTTTCTCCTCGGTGACCCCAACAGAAGCTTTATTGGAGAAGATTCTCTTCCTTAGAACAAGCAGAAGAAAAGCCTGAATTTCTCCTGATTGTATTTTAAAATAAACATGGTGCCTTGAAACTGTTCTGTAGGTTTGGGCTTACTATCGTAAATCGATATAGTCAGTTATTTTAGGCAGTTATAGAAATACTGGTTTTAATTCCTTTAAGTTTCAACAATTGCTTATCTGATTGCCAAGTAAGGATTAATTAAAAAAAAACTTGGTTGATATCACGTAGATAATTACTAGTTATACAATGTTGAACAAAGAATTAAAATTCTAGGTTCTATTTTATCATAGGGAGATGACAGGTAATAACTATTTTATTTGATTGTTAAAAGATTAAAGTAGGAAATTATATAATCTTCTCACACATTCAGCAAATGACAGTGTACTACAGTAGAATAAAAGCCTAAATTTTGAATCACAAAGACCAAAGTTCAATTCCCAAAGCTTCTGAAAAGCTGGAGATTTTTTCACCTCTCATCTATAAAATGGCTTTAATAAACCACCATATATTATAGGGCTGTTAAGATTCCTCTGCGTGCTTCAGGTAGAACTTATAAGTGCCTTAGACAGAATGAGTAGTCCATAAATTATAGCTATTACTATACTATTATGAATATAATTGTTATCTTTATGATTAAATTAATAAAAGAATAAAATCTTACTCTTTGTGGGTTCTTTGACTCTTTACCTAGAATTGATGTCAACTATAATTTATAGTATTTTATTTGCTTGGCTTTTTCTAAAAAATAATTTTACCATGAGTTAGTCATAATGCATGTATTTTGTCATGTATCAGAGAGGATGAATCCTATTTGATTAGCTGTTAGATTATTTTTGTTAAAGTCATAGTAGTTTTCATGGAAGAATATTAAATAAAGTCAGGAGAGAATATGAATAGCAGGGTTTAGACGTCATCCCATGAGTGCATTAGAAGACTCATATTTGGACTTTAGTGTGGCTGTGCTTACAAACTCATCTGTCCATGAGGCGGCTCTGCTGTGACTTGCTTAGAATGTGAGGTAGAAATGAAGGATTTAGATAGGAAATACTGCTCTTTTCTCAAGGGAAACAAGAGGGTGTGTATCTAAGGGGGAGGGAAATGGGGCACCTAGGAGGAATGGAGGTAGGGGAAACTGAAGTTGGGGTACAATGTATGAAAGAAGAATTAGAACAGGATGGCTCAGCAAGTAAGAGCTTTTGCAGAGCATGCCTGTGGATCTAAGTCTGCATCCTGGACTCTAAGGTGGAAAGAAAGCCCTGGCTTCATAGAGTTGTTCTCTGACTTGCACAAGCATTCCCTGACATGTGTACACACACACATACACACACACACACTGTGCACGTGCACACATACAAACACATAAATAATAATTTTTTAAAAAAACTGGAAATTTTCTAATAAAGTGCCAAAAGCAATAGTGATGACAAAAATTTAGACTTCAAAAAGACCTTAGGAGGTACGTAGTAGAGTTCTATATTTTATTGATGAGAAAATACTGAATTTATTTTATAACTTATCCAAGGATAGCACCAGGAAGGAATAATCTGGTCCTAGTTAAGTGCGCTTATCATTAAAACACAGAGAATTCTGTTTATTGTCACAAGACAAAATTGAACAAAAGAAATTGCGGGACCTTTTGAAACTCAAATAATACAGTTATGTACTATATATAATAGAAAAAAATTAGGATTCTTATTTGTATTACAAGGTGCTGTGTTTTTGTTTTTTAACATGAGAAACCTATACAAGGACTGTTATTTAAAGCAATTACCCAGAAAAGGAAACTAACTGTTTGGGAGCACTACTCATATGGGGTGAAGAGAACAGAGCAGGGCATTTGGAATGGCTTGTAAGAACAGTACAACAGCATGTGCATGAGATGGTCAGAATAAAATCTATTGTGTTGTTTGCTAACTAAAAACATTAAAAGTAATAAAACATCTTCAAAAACCACCGACCTTCATAAGGGGTTGTAGAGAGTGCTTCAGGATAAGTGGCCTGTGTGCCTTCCTAAGGCTAACTCCTCATTCCAGATGTTGGGGATGTGGCCAAGAATGGCTGGACACTGCGGGTCAATATTTAAATAATAAGAAGTTGAAAACTTGCTTGCTTGATCTTTACCTTACTCTGCCCGGTGTTTTTACATTGCTTATGTGCTTGTGTGTGTGGTAACATTTTTAAGGAGTAAAGTTCATACATGTGGAATGACTTACTACCAAGTTGTGTTCTACAGTTGTAGCAATACCATCAAAACTTCAATCTATTCACAGTTAGCTCAGATTTATTCATAAGAATTATAAGTAGAAACTTGGTAGATGACTGTATGGCTTACATGGCTGACAGAACTGTGAAGCCATTTTTTCTCCCCATTCGTGACTTTTTGCTTATTTTTTTTCATTTGCAGAGCTACATTCATGGCAGCAGCCAGGCTCAGTTTGTGGCAGAGTCACACATCATTCTGGTACTGAGTATCCTTTGAAGTATGAGGTTTTGAAGCAGGTAAAGAAGAGATGCATGCTAACAGATTGCTGTTTTATGGCAGTAAATACCAAGACTTTTAAAATACATTAACTTTAAAACTAATTTTTCTAATTCTCATGCAGTTTCTTCCTGTTGCACTATATTTTCTGTTATGCTGAATCATTTACAGATTATAAATATAATTATATAATTATAATCATTTACAAATTATAAATATGATTATATAATTATATAAATTATATAAATATTAATTTATTATTAATTTACTGGCTATGAAGTTTCAAAGCATTGATTATCTCTGCCTAGGTGTTGTATATGTCTTTGTGTGTCCCTGTATGTGTGTCATCTCTGTATGTGTGTTTAAATAATTTTCCTCTAATGGGAGCTTAATAGAAGAACAAATTGTGTATCTGGTATATACAGTAGGACAAAAATATATTACTTTCTTCTGTGTGGACTGGATATAGCACACATAAAGCATAGGATTAAAAAACCCACTAGTTTAATCTCCATTTTTTTCCCACTTGGAATTTTACCAGTCACAAACTGAACACTGAGATACATTTTATTGGTCTAAATGACAAAGGTGTAGATGACTTGGAAAATACAGCCACTGGTATCATTACAGTAATAAAGCCTATACTGGAAAATGCTGAAATAGTTCCATTCTTCCATGGTGAGATGGAACTCTTTCAGTTGTTCACTTTCAGGGTAGTTCAAAAAAAGATACTCTTCATAGACCTGAGCTTTGAGATGAGATTTAAATAATTTTTAAATGTTTAGCTTATTATTCCGGGGCACTGAAACCGTGTGTTTCTGAAATTCACCAAGCCATGGTGACCATCTTCTGCATCTGTTTGTGTCACAGTTTCCCATCTGCTGATGACACAGTTGGATCCGTATATTGAATTACATGTCAAATTAGCCTATTGCTTTCATTGGCTTAGTAATGTATAATTTTATAAGCAAAAAGCTGCTGTTTACCATAGTGGCTTTAGGTGGGAAAGTGAAATAGTTGTGAATGTGTTGATGTGACCAACTCCTCATTAAAAACTAAGAGTTTATATTTTAATTATTTACATATGTTCATGAAGTACAAGGTATACAACTTGAAGCAAATGAAAGGAAATCCTAGGTATTTGTTTCTGGTAAGTTGTTTATTTACAGATTGGACTTTTTCCATTTCTTCTCTCCCCCCCCACCCCATGGTCCAGCATGTTTACAGCATGCTTCATATAAGTAGCAAGTCTGTTGACCGCGAGGAATACCTAGCAGTGAGAAGCTAGTGGGAAGTCTTCCTTCTCAGTAACTAGGAGTTCTCTGGGGTTTCATTTCCTGGTTCATTGGTATCAAACTGAGATTTAAGACAGAAAGATATTTCATAAATAGTATGAAGTCTTCTATATATATTTTTCAATAGTACATAAATCAATTAAAAGTCCCCATTCCCTTTATTCTTGTGGCAATTTTTTTCTTTCTTAGTCCTTTGTATTCCTACTTCAGAGAAAACTTTAAAGGGGGGCTACTATTTTAAATGTTAGCTTACACTTGTTAATAGTAAAGTTTAAGAGCCATTTTGAAATTTTTCTTATGTTAATTTCTACCAATAATAGTCTACTGATTTGGTCATACAGTATTTTACAATAATTTTATGAGTTTCTTTTTAATGTAAAACACATCATTAGGAAAGGTTTCTTTATAGAAAGCTTGGTTGAATGCCCAAGAGAAAGTAGAATGAATCTCCTGCCACACGTTAAGGATTTATATGACGCGTCACTGCACATTTCTTCATCTCACTAGCGCATTGTTAACACAGGAGAGAGGAGAGGGGAAGCAGTGCTCTGTCGTGTTTCGGGGAAAATTATATGAGAAGTAATAAACGGCATGGGGACACTTTGTAGGGTGTTCGTCTGAAACACCCAGAATAACTGACATATGCTTTATATAGCTCCCAGAAAAATTCTTTTAGTGTTGCTCAGTTCCATCTTCATGGAGTGATAGAACTAACAGTGCTCACTGTCTGCCAGCTTCAGTGTCTCCCAGTGCAATGCAGTGGGACATGTGCTGCGGTCACTCCATGTGATACAGCAGCAAGAGCAAGCAACACCCGGCCTGGAGAAGCTGAACCAATTTCCGTTGTGCTTTGGGGTATAAAAAGAATTTCTACAGACAGCAGGTGGGGGCGTGAAAGTTCTCACTGTGTGTGTATGTGTCCTTTTAGTGTTTCTTCGTATGAGATAACACAGTTCACAGCTTACTCCTGGGGACAACTAATTCACCCACTCTACAGTGTCCTCAGTTAACTGATGTTCTTTGTCTGGGACTGGGGACTGTGAGATTTTCTCCTTCCATGTTAGTGTGTCTGTTGGTATACTTCTTCAAGCCATTTTTGGCTGCCATGTTGTTGAGGTATCATGAGTGTAGCTTCCCTGTCATTTCTAGGAGACACAATCTCAGCAGCCTTCCTGGTCCTCCAGCTTTTAACAGTGTTTCCAGCATTTCTTCTATGATACTCTTTGAGCCTAGGTGCAGTAGTTCTGTTGTAGATGTGTCTACTGGGGCTGGTCACCCCGCTCTCAGCTGTTCTCTGCATTTGACCAGCTGTGCTTGTGTGGGAAATCCTGGAAAGAAGCTATGATCTGTGGACTGGAACTTTGGTGCTCTGGAGAGATTGGAATACTGCATGCCCAGAGCTAATTACCTCATCTTAGACTAGTTCTAATCCTCTGGAATTATTATTTGCCCACTTCATTGTTAGAGTATCTTGTAACTAGTAAATAAAACTGTCTTGGAATCTATTAACCGAGCAGAACAATAATGTTCACCACTCAGTAGCTAAGAATGTCATTGAGCAGCATCTTCATCCTATAGAAGTTTCCCAACCATCTTGCTGTGTCAGTCTGATGTATCCAATGTTTGCTTTTAAGTTACCTTGGTATGACTGTCTTTGTTGTATAAAACCATGAAACTTCTTCCACATTGGAACAGAGAATTTAGGATAGCCTAAATCTGTGTTCCTAGACCATGGTCACCCAAAATGTTTCCATAATAAACTGTCTTTAATTCCCTTTAAGATGAGAGCTGTGGTTTTGTGTAGGAATTGTTTTCTATAATTGTCTCCACCTGTAGATAGAGAAGTTTGTCTGATAAAAAGGTGAGAGCTACCTTATTCTTTATGAACTGTTCTGGTAGAGAGGACATCATAGCTTGGTATCTTATACCTGTTGTTCTTAAATCCATATGTCTTCATTATAACCAGAAAATTTTAGTCTGGCTGCTGTGTTCTATTAAAAGCCCGGATTAGCCTTCACAAGAAACTCAAGAAGGCAGCTGTGCCTCTTTGCTGCCCTGACTGCTGACACTGTAGTTTACCTTTGGGTTTTACAAAGCCTGAAATAGTCATCCCTCCAGGTTAACCTCTCCTTGGGGTTGAATGCCCAAGGATTTACTAAAGCATACACTTGAAATTCAATTAAAAAGAGTGGTCCTAAATTCCTATTGTATAAAATTGATTGGGTTTCACACCAAAATCTACCTTGCCTGCTAGTCCTTTAATACAGCTGCATTGGAACGCAGACACACTTTTATGACCATTTTTTTTGTATTACAACAGGTAGATGAGTGGTAGCAACAGACATTATGCAGGATGCATAGCCAATATTATTTACATCTTTATACCTTATACCATGCAGAAAACCTGTAGTCAATCAAGAAAACAAAGATCTACAGTTTTGCTACCCCAAGAATAGATACAATTAGCTTTTTAAAAAAAATTCTTCTCTTCCTCATCATCTCTCTGAATCTCTATGGAAAGACATGAGGTTATGTCTTCATCAATATTTTATTTTCATTTAGCATGACAAAATTGTCTTGCTTTAGCAGTAATAATGTCTGTCACTTTATTATATGACTACTTAGTCTTCCACATGTAAATATATTGTACATTGTAGCTGACTCTGTGTTTTTACTATCCCAACATTACAAGTTATCCTTTTATTTTGTTAACCTAAAGGCAAATTGAAACAAATTCAATGTGAGGAGAGAAAAGACTTTATTCAAAGTCAGAGGAGGATGTCAGCCAGGAAACATGTGTTGTGATGCCCGGAGAAATGCTTTGAATGGTGCCCAGGAACATGTGTTTTGTTAGGAAGTAAGGTGGGGTCAGTTATGGATTGGGAGGGACCATGAGGTCCTCCCCTCCTGGTGAACTGTTGGCTACTGATGGATTTTTGGAGAGAGATTGTTATTTTTTTCATTTGTGTCCCCACTGGGTTCCAAACCTGTGGTCACATAAATGACCCAGTGGGTTATAAAACAAAACAGAAAGATGTGCATATAGGAGATATGTAAGGAATAAGAGAGAGTGGGGTGAGAGTAAACAATGTGTGGAGTTGTCCAAGAACAAACGTAATCAATGGAATTTGGTTGGGTAATAAGAACAAAAACCTGATGAGACCGAGGGAAGGGGTCACAAGCAAAGTTCACAGCATTGCAGGTAGTGGGAATAATAAGTTCATTGATCTCAAGGCAGAGGCTAATCTGACTTAACATCACTGCACAGAACCAGAATAGGGTAAACAAGGGAAGAGAATGATTTAGTAGCAGTGGGCTGAGGTCTCAGTCATGTGTGACCTTGTGCTCATTGAGAGCCCCTGTGACTCTCCTCAAAATGAGATGGACAAGACCTGCAATGGTGTGTCTCAGCTTTTAAAGTTCTGATAAGAAAAGATCAAGGAATATTGGAAGACCTAGAGATAGAAACTCATTTCGTAAGCAAGAAAACAAGCACAACATTGATTTGTTCACATTAAAACTAGAAACTTCTGCATGATGAAATAAATGCTAGACATAAATTAGGAGAATTGGTGTATAATACATTATTCAACTAGCATTCAGAAAAACAGTGGAGACATACCAATTGGAAAATACAGACACTTTAAATGGGCAGAAGAAAAATGACAGAAACAATTAGCATAGCCCAGAGTCCCATACTCAAGTGGTCACACCACTTCTTCCTTAGCAGCTTGCTGAGATTAGCAGTGCAACAGTCCTCCATGCAAGGTAAGGATAGTGCAGGCTCAACCTTACTCCAGAACAGGACC
Organism: Neodon shergylaensis; assembly: GCA_025134845.1. Lineage (NCBI taxonomy): Eukaryota > Metazoa > Chordata > Mammalia > Rodentia > Cricetidae > Neodon > Neodon shergylaensis. Next base: position 16,805,168 of record JABTXL010006712.1, read on the forward strand.
ATTATAACTAACAAGTTGGAAGGTACACATACCTAGCCTCAAATGCACTGCAGCTGGGTGCAGGAGGTCTGTGCACACATGCAAAGAGGCCTGTAAGGAGATAATTCTTTGCAGCAGGATTTGTAAGAGCAAATACAGCCCCAGTGCCTTAAGTAAGAGAAAGCAATAAAATATTTTATACTGTTACAAAATAATCTTAGAACCTTCTATCAGGATATTTTAAATTTGCAAGAAATTCGAAAGCATTTCAGATGAGATGTGCAGTGCAGTGTTCAACAGTGTAAAGCACAGTAAAAATAAAATGAAAACTCATCGAATTAACATATTGTGTTTTTTTTCTCGCACTGAAGAATGAACCAAGGGCTTGTGCATGGTAGGCAAGTGCTGTTGCTCTCTTTCTTTGAGACATGGGTCTTTCTGATCAGCTAGGCCTGCACAGCCTTGCACCACTTAGATACACTCTACACCATGATTACCAGTCTGTGTGCATGTTCATAAACACAGTAAACATTTGTGTGGTCTATATATCATTTGACTCTGGAACTATTTTTACATATAGCTTTATGTTCATTAAAATTGCCATGGTTTTAGTTTTGAAGATTTAGTTTTTACCACTTTATCCACAATTTTATAGATTTGAGATAGCTATTTATCAGATATAGTTGTGAAATGAATATTGGCTTTGGTTTTAGTACCCATAGAATACTACAAATTTTAACTACATTTTAAATATTCACAAAATTTTATTTCAGTTAAAATTCTTCAGAATTCTGTATGAATTATCACTTATCAAATGTGAATATGTAAATGTTTAGGTTATAATTTATATATGAATATAAATGTTATGAAAAAATTAAAATTGAAAGAAAACTCCCTTAAAGATCAACATCAGTCATACTCATTTGTCACAAGAGTATTTTTAATGTAATTACAACAAAAGGTAGAGCTGAATACTAGTAGTTTCATCTCTGAACAAAAATGACACATTTTAATTCATTTTTCCATTATGTGTTATAGCACTCTGTGATAGCAGACTGTGAGGAATTCATACAGGCAGATTGTCAAAAACATTTTAGAAATAATGAATTGTTGTAGTCCATATATTTACTCTCACATTAATTCTCAGGACAGTTGTCATAAGAAAATCAGAGCTATGTGACCAATAGTCAGGACTCCACTGACCTTCAAGGTCCCATGAACTCACACCTCTGTGCTAAGACTCCCTTGAAAGCTTACTGGGAGCATGTGCTGTCCGACTGTGTAGGATGGACAGACAGCACCACACAGGACTGGGGATGCAACTCTGGTCATGTTCAGCCTCTAACAAAGATTTGCTTCCTAGTTTATTTTTCCAGAAAAGGTTTCAGTGCTATAGTAATTAGAATAGTTTGAAAATCATTTACATAGAGAGTTCAGTGAAACATAAAAAATAACTTGAAGAGTTGAATATTACATCCAGACACTGATCTGGCACAAACTCAGATACAAATAGTATAACTGACTATTTCCTCTACATAACAGGAGAAAGGAAGACAAGGAAGTCATAGTCAAGGAGATGGATGTCATTCCAAACCAGAATTCTTTTTATTTTTCTCTAACTTTTTACAATTCATTAGTCATTTGAACAGATACATATTATGTTTCCAGCACTGGTAAGTTCTAAAGTCTTAGCAGTAGATAATATCAAAAGTGTTTTGATAGTCTGCCAAGATTATTTTGTGAAGGTGATTGATCCTGTCACTTTAGTTCCTGGCTTCTGTGAGCATGTCTGAGTAAATCGTCAGTTATAAGCACACAGTAAGTAGGTGAGGAGTCTCCTCTTTCTTGTAGCTGTGATGAAATAACCGATGAAAGCAACTTAAGTGGGGATGATTTTAACTCACTTTGGGAGGGATAGAGCCCCTTATGGCGAGGAGGGCATGGCCGCACTGCACCTGCAGTCCAGAAGTGGGGCAGGGAATTCTGCTGTTTGGTTAGCTTCCTTCCTCGTTTCTTTTTATTCTGTTTGGGATCGTGGCTCATCGGATGGTGTTGCTCACAGTCAGAGTAGGTCTTCTGTTGCCCAAAAGACCTCAGAAAACACCCTCACAAGTGTGTGTGGGCTATGGCTATTTGGTGATTCTAAACCTAGTCAAGTTGACAATGAGTATGAATATCAACAGCACGGTTGTTTTCCATTCTTAAAATGTCAGGTGACTGACTCAAGGTCTTTTTCAGTTGGTCAGATTGTATCATACTATTCTGGCTTGATTGTATAAGTCTTTTCCTTGGTACCTGAGCTAGGTATTTCTCTAAACAGTTAAAGAATCTATAAGTAATACTTTTAAAATTCTAGAACTATATGCATGTGCAGAGGCATGCTATGACAATGAGAAGAATTAAACAGAATTCCTGATGAATACATTTTTCTAGACTTGCCAGCAGTGTATTTCACTGTACTAAAAGTAGCACATATTTTTATGTAAGATATGAAATTTTATAACTGGTTTTAAAAACTGTAATTCATATGTGTTAATGAAAGTCTTAAAAGTCAAAGCAAACTCCAAGATTGGTAAGTTTAATATGCAAAGAATTGACTGGCATTCACCTGTTCACATTTGTCCTTTAACCATTCCGGAACATTATATTCAGATCCAGGAAAAAAGAATAGCAGATTTTATTCACACCTGTCTATGGTTTCCTTGACAACTACTGTAGATGCTGCTATCACCATGGGCATGGTTCTTCTAAATGAAGCAGCAACTTCCAAAGGGGATGTCGGAAAAAGACGGAGTAAGTTTATGTTGCTGTATTTGTTGTTTTGTTTTAGTCTTTATTTAATTCAAAGGGGGAACAGAACAGCTTTTTGTAAACATAGACCTCCCTAGGAAGAGTTCTATGTTGAAGGAGGTTAAGATTTTGTTTTACTTTTTTCCCCCTTTATTTGATGTATGTGAGAATGAACTTGAAAACATTTCTTCAGGATGGCACGTGACTGCTTTCTGTGAGTTGTATGCACAGGGGAGGGAGGGAGGGAGCAACACTCTGTCAGCGCTGTCTGGCCCATTTCTGCTACAGCCGGTCTCAGTTGGAACATCCTCACTGCACAGATGGTCAGTCTGCAGAGATTTTATTGGCAGTAATGTATTTTTATGTCATGAGACTCAGGTATATCACTGAAGCTGGTGCAGAAGCGGGGAGCTGCTGCTGAGGCTTCCTTTGTGCACAGATACTTGATTACTTTCCAATCCCTCCATGTCTTTTACTGACATTTATGAGACCACAGGGATCTCTGTTCCAGGAAAGGCAAGAATTGCCAGTTCCTGGGTCTTTGCTTATCTCCTATTCCTCTCCACCCCCAGATTTACAATCCTGTTAGATGCCAGCATTTAGGTTTAAGGGAGTTAACTTTTATCCTTTGATGGGACTGTTCCATATCAAAGGATTGTAGATAGAATTTACCTCTTGAATTGATGGGTGATATTGTAGACACAGTAGAGTATGTCGGAGTATCTGCTGCCCTGAGAAGGCTGTGAGGAAAGAGTGAGGCTTGAGTGACAGTTTCATGCCACCGAATTTTCCAGACTTAATGTTACAGCTTCCTACAGCAGATCATTCAATGAATACTGCTGTGGTTTGCAGCAACCCATTTTACTGTATAATTCCTGAGCTGTTTTAAAACCTAAAATTTAGATATAAAAAACACATGATCCCCAAAAGAATATTAATTTATGGGGCTGGAGAGATGGCTCAGCGGTTAAGAGCATTGCCTGCTCTTCCAAAGGTCCTGAGTTCAATTCCCAGAAACCACATGGTGGCTCACAGCCATCTGTAATGAGGTCTGGTGCCCTCTTCTGGCCTGCAGGCATACACACAAATCAGAATATTGTATACATAATAAATAAGTAAATATAAAAAAAGAATATTAATTTATTAAAATTAAAAACCTAGATTTGTTTTTTACTCTACTTTTAATATTATGAGTATGTAAAAGAGCTGTGGTGACTTCTAGAAATTTAAAAGCATGAAGTATTGAAATGTTTGGAGGTAGTGTAGAGAGTTGAGCCTGGCCTCAATGTTCTCTGATGCTATCGACACTAATAGAGAAAACCTCAGAACTGAGTACATTGCTGTGGACATGGTGACATCAATAAAGTGGCACATCCTTATAAACAAATGTTCTTTGCACTGACAAGGCATTTTTATGAACCCATATGCTTAATGTAGAGTATATTAGTGTTATTTCCTCCAATGTAAATTATAGTAAGAGCTATGTAATGAATTATTTAATCTCATAACTATGATACAGAATCTATGAAAGCTTTGCCCTGAACTTCCATCTTATAGATGTTCCTGTTGTAACATCTGTTCCCCCTAATTAATCCTCCAGATTAATTTTGTGTGTGGATGGGAAGGATAGCGTACATGTGAAAAGGAACAAGAGATGGTTTTGACCTGCACTGCTGTGGTTATCATTCTTCCCTGTGCAAGAGTGTGGGCCTCATTGAGGCCTTCCTCCCCTGCTGTTAGCTCACGGGCTTCTCCAATCCCATCCTCAGATACTGGGCTAGCAGTATTTTGCTCTCACTGCATAGAGTGACGTTAGTCCATCAGCTTTGCTTGATCACAGATTTGAAGCATCCTTCTCCATTGCTCTGTTCCTCTTCTAAATGGTCCCATAAGAAAGTATGAAAGAAAAAGTATGTGGTAGAATACTGTATTTGAGGAGGTATGCAATAAAACTAAGCCAGTGAGAGAGTTGTAAGAAATTTACGTAGTATATATCCTGGGTCTGCTAGGACTCATATTTGTGGATTATACATTTTTTTGAAAGGCGTTTTCCTTTGAAGGATGATGTTTTATAGTTTCAGCTGTAGACAGCGGTTGACATCCCTGACAGAACTGTGCAGACAACAGCCCATCAGTGACTGTGTGTCCACAGGCAGTGCACTCACTGCCGTGATTTCAGCATTGCTGTCGGGCCTTTCCTCCACGCTCCTTCCCCACCTTAGAAACAGAGATCTGTTTGACCGCAGCATTCTTTTGACTTCATGTTTGAATCTAATTATGTCACTCTCTTGATATTCCCTCAGACTAACAAATATATATTAATTATCTTACAAATGTTTTATTCATAACCGATATTTAAGTAACACCAATGCCTAATTTTATGGACATATGTAAATATGATTTATTTATTCTAAGTGTGTCTACATTTAATTGACTAATATATTTTAAACTTTAGAAGCAGGTTTTAATTTTACTAATAGCAGTGAATCTTGCTTAAATACCATATGTATAAGAAAAGAGGAGCTAATCTGTTTTATTAGTCATCTATTCCCAATCATAAGAGAAGAAAATGAAAACTAAGAAAGCAATGTCCCTACTCTCCAGTTTCAGTACTTACTGCAGCAGTGTTGAAAGCCTGCACTGCAGCCCAGGCCACAGGTAGCCTCGGCCCTCCTATAACAACACTCTGACACCGTGACCTGCTCTGGAGTGGTCTCCTCCTCGTTGGCTTTCACTAACAAGTTCCCTATGCACAGGATTTTGTTCATAGCTTTGTGTTTGCTGAGATGCCGTGTTTCTGAGTAACATGGGCTCTACTTAGGCAATCATGAAACCAATAGCTGGAATTACATTTTTGTGTGAAACACATCTGAGAAGAGGATTTTCTGAGCATCTGCCATCATCTGCTCCTGCTGCTGTAGCCAGACTTCATTATCTGGGGCCTGACAATCGTGTTTGCGACTTGTCACATTTGGTTCTGTTTTGATCCCTCTGGGACTTTATAAGAGAAGAAAATGACGACTAGTCTTAAGTCAGTGTTGTTGTCTTCATATCCCCAAATAGTACATTCTCATTGAGAAGATTGTGAAAAGTAATGAATACACTGTATAGTGAACTGTCTAATTTGTGGTCCTTGTATGTGCCTGAACTGTGACATGTAAGTATTTGGAAATTGGATGTATTTCAGAAGCACCATTTGCATGTTTTCAGCCCCTAACAGTGTTGTCTGTCTTCCTAGTAATATGCCTCGTGGGATTAGGCCTGGTGGTCTTCTTCTTCAGTTTCCTACTTTCAATATTCCGTTCAAAGTATCACGGCTATCCATACAGGTGAGACATTTACAGTAATCTTGATGCTTTCATTTAAACTATTTTAGTGGTTCATTAGGGCTAATAATACTAGCTATTGATTCTTATCTGTGTTGTGTTTAGAATATACCAAAAATACGAAATCAGAATACCTCTCTGGTTTTGTAAAAATAGAAAGGCTAGCAAAAGTCATCATTGGGTTCTCAACTTTATTTAGTTAACAGTAAAGAAATGTAAAGGGAAAATTAATATAACTTTCCTGTGTATCAGCACATGAAATTGTATTCAAAGGTCATAGCCTATATAGATACAAATGTGATGTCTATGAACAAGAGAAAATACAGTTTTTTAGTTTCTTATAAGAGTGTGACATTTGACAGCACTATTTTTATTATGACTAGCTTTCCAGCATGCATACTTATTTCTGAGAGATTGTTATTAATACAGTAACTCCACTGCTCTGGGTTTGTTTGATGTAGGCTTTTTTGTTGTTGTCATTGGGGATGGTTGTTGGCTAGGGTTTGTTGTTTTCTGAAACCAGGTAAAATATATAAAACACCCAGCAATGAAGGTTTTCAAATGCTAAACATAAGCCTTCCTATTAGATAATCCTGTAAACACATAATAGGACCATTTGAACCTGTGTCCCTGCCTAATTACTCTATGTCCAAGGCAAGAATTGAGCTTTGTCTGTATAAGGTGACCATTCCCTGTGAAGATTCCTCTACTCTATAGTATTGGACTCATGTGGATAGAAATGTAGATGAACTCGCTTAAAAATAACTAAGAGGTGGGAATCATACATAAGAATTGGTTTGTGAATATGACATTTAACAGGTTAGATGAAAACACATGAGGAGTTGTTGGCAAACAGTAGAATCAGTAGAAAGAAAACTAGCAAACTGTCCAAGAGAGCCTGGGAACCAGGGTATTCTAATGGTGAGGGTTCAGAGTGAGGAGCAGAAGGCAGCCTTTCCAAGGATTAGACCTGTGTTGTGATATGCCATGGGGAGGAGGGTCACCCCACTTGTGTATGTTTCAGAAAGAAATTACTCTCTTGGTTTATGTTATAATATTCTGCTCTGGGACAGTTTTTCTACACTATGAATGTGTGTTATTTTCATTTGCTAATAAAAAGCTGATTGGCCGATAGCTGGGCAGGAAGAGATTAAGCAAAAGAGGCAGACTAGGAGAATTCTGGAAAAAGGAAGGACAGAGTCAGAGAGTCACTGGCAAATGCAGAGAAGCAAGATGAGAATACCATACTGAGAAAAGATACCAAGTCGCATGGCAGAACATAGATAAGAATTATGGGTTAATTTAAGTGTAAGAACTCGTTATTAAAAAGCCTGAACTATTGGCCAAGCATTTGTAATTAATGTAATCCTCTGTGTGGTAATTTGGGAAGCAGCTGTTGGGTATTTAGGAGCAGGCGGTCAGGACAAAATCATCCAATTACAGTATTCTTCTTTGAGTGTCTTCTTTAAGATCTGATTTTGACTTTCATTTCAATATCTCCTTTCCTCACAATTTTTAATCACTCTATTATATTCTATATCCTTTGATTTCCTCTATAGTGATCCTTTCCTGATTATTCATTTTCATTTGTATTTTAAATAAAGTTGGCCCACACAACACATTTTTTCACACAAATTTTAGAATTTCTATTTTCTTTATCTTTATGTATGTGCCTGCTTAAAAGCATAAAAGTCTACTTTATTTATCTGTCTTGGTTTCTTAAGGCTTCTCCTTGTTAGTATTAAGAGTATTCTGTATCATTAACCTGTTCCGTACAACAACTAAATTCACAGATCACCTTTGAAACCTCAATAAGTAGACTTAACCCTGTATCCCAGTCTGGGTGTGACCATAGGCAAATTGCTAAACTTTTTAAACCATAGGTGTTCTTGCTTATAAATAAAGACAGTTTGATATACCACATTTTTATTTATAGGAGATAATATATGTAAATGTCTTAGAATACCAGTATATAGTAGTAGTTAATTGCCCTATAAATGTTTAATGCTAATTACCATTAATTCTGATATAAATATTTACACTCATATTTTACTTTTCTCTAATGGAGTTTTCTTTACAGTGCACACCAAGTAGCTTTGGCTCATTTTTACATAATTCATTTGAGTGAAGAGCAGGTTTTCACTGAATCTTTTGATGAATTTAATTGGACTCCAGAGTTTCTTGAAACTTACCAGTGAAATATCAGGATTCCTAGAGATTTTATCTAATTACCATCTGAGACATAATTCAGAAGACATTTTTCTGATAGCACTGACTTTATTTATATATTGAATAAGAATTGGCTTTTCTCTTGCTTTGTTTTCTAAGAAGAGGATGTTGGCATGGCTAGATGGTGGTCTCTGCTTAGGGATAATGATCTTCTCAGCCTTTTCTACTGGCACTATGACTAACCAGTATTTTCTGCAGATGTCTCTTAAAAACATCTTTGAATCATCAAAGCCTCTACTGCAGAAGGAGAAAGCATGAAATGCCTGTATTCATTCCATCACTGTGCTAACTGTCTGAGGAGTCTTAATTGGCTCAGAGCGACAAAGTAGCAAAATGAGAAAATAATATTAGAAAATGAATATCTGAACAAAAGTTTTGGGCTTGCTTTTGCACTTTAAATAAGATCTCTGACTTTGTAGTTGCACAAAATCTGATTAAAATATCTAAGATCTATTTGCTAATATAATATAGTCTTAGAATTAGCTACTGCCTTGTTTTTTGCTCGGCTCTGGTTGACTTTTAAAGAGTTGGAGACATATAGTTAAAGGTGTCTTGTTTCTGTACCTGTTCGGTACCTTTAGCTGTTTCTTTATATGAGATTATGCACACCAACCTTAGAATTGCCTGTGGATAAATGTATAGTCCCTGGAGTACTCTTGGTTCTCAGTGAGTTCACCTAACCTCTCTTCATCTGCACCAAGGACCTTAGCATTTACTTTGTATCACTTCGCTACACTGTTTTGTTAAGTTTTTATGTACAGTTCAGCCACCACATGTTTCATTTCTTTCCTTTCTGGAAGACTATTTTGGGAATGAATGGTCCTTAACACAACATTTTGCAACACAAAGGATTGTGCTTGTTAAATGAATCTGTTTTCCTCCAAACAGTGTCCACCTTAAGGTGCCATTAAGCAGAGGGAAGAGCACTGGTCCCTCTCAGGGAACTCCACTATACGCGGAGCATATCTCTTCCTTAGCACACATGTGCTGGTTTTATTAATAGTCATATCATGAAAATTCTTCCTAAGTATGCCTCTGTGTACAAACTGTGTAGAGAACTGACCTTGCCACTTATTAAACCTGGTAGCTTTTACCTTCTATAACTCTGAGTAGAGAAACTCCTTCCCCAGGGTGTCTTATTCCTAATAAAGGCCAGAATTTCTTTTAACCTTTTCAAAGGATAAGTTGTTTCAGAGCTGAAGACTTTCCTGGCTTCTGTAGACCCTTAGTAAGGAAAGAGCCTCAGGACTTAGGTTAATGAGGTCTCACTAAGGACGATAATTACTCTCACTAGCATGCCATTTTACACTTGCAAATGTAGGGGATTAAAAACTAGAAAGTGGATCAGCAAGACACTAACTACAGGAGTACAAGTTCAACTAGTGGTCAGTTGTAGTGCACACCTGCACTTGGGAGGTGGAGGCCAGAAGATCAAGAGCTCATTGCCAGTCTTGACTACACCTTGTCTCAAATATTAAAAAAAAAAAAAAAAAAAAAAAAACAGGAACAAGAAGAAACAAGAAAAAAATCCATATTGTACTTAGTGGAGAAGCGAGGTCGTTCTTTCCCTGACAGCGTCTCTTTTACCACACATGTGATTCTTGGCAGAGACTCCCGCCTGGCCACAAGAGCTCCCCGACTCTTCCCGTGGCTTTAGAACATGAAGAACAGGAGATAAGAAATTTCATTTAGTCAGACATCTCACCACTTCCCAGATGGACAAAATGCATATCCTGGGTTTTCCAAACATCAGGAAGAGATGGAAAGGTGAAAACAAAAAGGAACGGCGTGCCCCTGTTCCCTGGCATTTCAGACAGTGAATGCAGAGAGGCGGAAAAATCTATCAGGATGGACCTTTCTATCACTTAATTGACTAGTTTTTTCCTTTCAAGCTTCAAACCCTATTTTTTATTATTATCTCACTATCAGATATAATAGCCCTGAGATGCAGAATTAAATAATTAGCTGAGCAGTTCATCTTCTACTTGTCCCAAGTCAGCATCATCTCTGCATCCAAAATGAAGTTCTACCACTTCTCCTTGACAAAGGAGTTGGAATTTGTAGAGTCCTTGTACTCAGCCCACATTCTTGTCCTGTACTGTTAGGTCCCTCATATTCTTTTCTCACGGCTGCTGTTTTAATGACACTCTCTGTACCTGGGACTTTCTCTCTAGAGAAGTATAAGGAACACGACTTGTCATTCCACATCCTATAGCCCCTTCTGTGCCAAGCACTCATCAGTTGACCAACACTTTGCTAACTGCTGCTTAAGAATGACTCTGGGGAGGGGCTATAATCTGAGAAAATTTGAGTCATGCTCTATAAAGTCACTTTGGATTTTAAGTAATGGACTTGGCTGGTGTGCTTCTGGAATGTTACACTGAGGAAGTCAAAGGTGGTGGTTTTTGTTTGTTTCTGAATGTTGTATGTGATAAAAAAGAGCCAACATGAAGTTACACTTGAGATCATCCTCCTGTTCTCCATTATAAACTAGTGTTTCTCAGCTCCCCTTCCATACTTTGAGCAATAATAGTAAAGCTTCAGAGACAGCATGGGCATAGGTCCATACATGAGACTAAAGGAAGGGAAGTGTTTATGTCTGTACAAGCCCCACCCAGTGCTTGGTCTTCATATGAACAGTTCACTCCCTTGCTCATCAGCTTCTAGTTTGTTCTGTTACCTCAGCTGACATTGCCAGCCAGCCAGGAATCAGTACTGTGATTATACAGAGTCCTGATGTCACAGTGAGACCTGTTCTTGATGGAGAGTACTAGGAGGACAGCAGGACTTGAGGAGCACCCAAGGCAGCCTCTTGCTCCTTCAGAAAACTTATAGCACTGGAGAATACAAACAAGAGAAATGTGTTTAATATTTGGTAATTTAAGTTTAAGTACAATATAAAAACATACATATTTATGACAAATAATATAAATGAAAATATCCAAGCACTATTCAAAGTATAAATATAAAAAACTATCATACTATTTGATAATGCATCAGCAATAGTAGGCAGGCACAGATAAAAAGATATATCAGATCAAGCTAGACAGAAATTATACTAAGCACTGCATTGTTGATACCAGTGTGATGCATTCAGCATGCTGCTTTCATGTTAAAACAGATCTTGGGCATTCCAAGCATGAGATTCTGAGTGAGCACCCAGAGAATAACAGCTGGTACTTTCCTAAGAAACTTTTTTTTAAGATTTATTTTATATGTATGAGTGTTTACTACATGTATATATGTGCACAACATTCATGCTTGGTAACCCTAGAGGCCAGAAGAAGGAGTGAGATTCTCTGAAATGGGAGCTACAGGTGGATGGCAGTGAACAACCATATGGTTGCTGAGAACCAAACGCGGGTCCTCTTGTAAGAGAGTAGCAAGTGTTCTTAACTGCTGAACCATTTCTCCTGCCCCAGAGCAGTTTTTGTTGTTATGTCATGTTCTTCCAATATCTGAATAATATGTTAATATAATTTTTTAATGAAAATGAACATTTCATATGTAGAAAAAGAACAAATATTTTACTTACTATATTTATTGCTTAGTGTAAGATCTTTAATAATTGTCAGTTTGGTTACACCTGTCATTTCCTAATGACATATAAATGTGATCAGTGAAAAAAAATAGTCCCCAGAATGAACAGATAGCGTCTTTTGATCATAAGTCAATTTTTACATTAAGAATGTGATCACTGGGGGCTGGAGACATGGCTCAGCCCAGCAACATATTAGCTCCCAACTCTCTGTACTCCAGTCCCAAGGCATCTGACACCCTGTTTTGGCCTCTTCAGGAACCAGGCATATAAAATATATATAGACATAAATGTAAGCAAGGTATATGTAAAAAAATAAATTTTAAAAAAGTGTAATTGCAGAATTCCCTTTCCTCTTAAAATATGACAATCTAGGTTTATTTTTTGTAGCCTTTCTAGTTGTAAAAAGATATAAAAGTATAAAGGATCATATTAACTGTTTTTATTTTTATAGAGGTGTGTTTTTTATCAATAATGTTAAACTTAACTGCTCAATATATTGAAATTATTAGATCATTGCTTTAAAAACAAAACAGTAAATTGTTTGCCTTGCAAACTGAAGGCCATAAGTTAAGCCCCAACCCATGTAAACAAATCACAGCATCGTAGTGGGTATTTGTTGTCCTAGGTAACTGAATCTACAGGCTTCTAAAGCTCTGAGACCATTTCTGACAGGAGAAGTGGGTAGGAGGACCAGAGTCAGCTGTGCAGAGGCCTTGGTGGGGATAGCAGAGAAAAGCAGATCAGTGAGGTTCTCTACCCAGCCAGCCAGCCTAGTTATAGGGAATTTACAGACCAATGAAAGATGCTGGTCAGTTGAACAAAACAAGAAAGGTACAGTGCCTGTGGAATGCTAAGGCTGTTCTCTGGCTTCTGTACGCAGAGGTGGGAGAAGAAGGAGGGAAAGAGAGAACACTTAACTTGCCAGTTCTCAGATTCAGGGTCCCACTTGTTCAATTGTAACTAAAGTCTGTGGCTGAGACAGAGTGTGCGCTGCACCCACATACAAAGTCGAACATGGCAGTGTGTCTTGTAACCCCAAGCACATCAAGAGCAGAGATGGAAATCCCCAGAGCTAGCCAGTTGAGCTAATTGTCTTCGGGTTCAATGAGAGATTCTACTCAATAAACTAAGAGACAGCGAATGCTGAAGAAGATGCCAGCCTCTGGCCTCTATCCCCACATGCTCATGTGCATACACCCGCATATTTACTGTATTGTATACACACTATATTTGGTAAAGGTTTCTCTTTGTTAGCCGTCATCAAGTTGACGTTTCCCTTTGAACAAGCTTGTAACTGAGGACAGAGATTGCCCGTGAGTGCATGCACACAGCACCCCTCCACCTTGCCAGCTGCTGTGGAGGTTTGTGTGGAATCAGAAGTAACTGCAGCTTGTACCCACAAGGATGACCAATCACCCTCCTTGCAGAGGTGACGCTTGTCTACTACAGTCATCAGGAGCTGCCCCCAAACAAAAGTAGTGTATGATTGCATACTGGTATGGGCACATATTTCTATCTGTAACAATTCTGTAAAAACAGTTACATTTGTTGCCTTTATATAGTCATAAATTATAAAATAACATCAAAGCAATATATAATGTTTCACTTGTAAAACCTTTATATGTAAATTATATTTTATATAATTATATAATTATAGTTGTTGTTTTCAATGTGCTTTAGTTAACCATTTATATAAATCATTAGCATTAGACAAAACTTTAGATTATCCACAACAAGTGTTCTCGTCACTGATAAGTAAAGAGAGATTCAGAAAGACAAAGTCATACATGTCAGGATATAATTTAAATATCGAAATGTTAAATTTACTAGGTTGAACAGTTTTCCAACATCTGCTCAGCTTCAGTAACCATTAATTTCATTTTTGCTTTTAATATTTCTTTTAAAAGTGGCTTGCATACAACGTTGCAAGTAATTACTATTTTATTTAAACAAACGAATTATAAATTCAGTAAGAATGTAAAATTTCAGGAAATTCAAACTCAGATATTTAGGTCCATTCCCTTTAGTTCCCCTACACCTGCATCTTCAACGCTGATCTGACTGATGCTCACTCAGCACTTGCTGGGTCACCTCTGACCTGGTCCTCGCTGTAAGCCTGACCCCGTTACAGGAGCCTGATGGCAAAGCTGATGATGATGGTGGTGCTTTTGTTACTTGTATGTACACTGATTTAGAATGGAGTGAGTACCTGGTTGTGCTTTTCTTTTGCTCAGTGTGTAATAATTTCCTTTCTTTTTCAGCTTTTTAATTAAATGAAGCCAAGTGGGATTCGCATACAGTGAGTTTCCTGTGAAGAGAAGCTGTTCCTCACATTTTCTTATTTGGAATTCTTGGATTCATTCTCTGTTGATTGTGATACGCTAGCTTATTCTTGTATGATTTTTTTAAACTGTGGATTTTCCTAAAAAATTTAATTTATAGAAGTGGATATGTAATATTGAGTAATCCACAATGGAACATCAAGTGTTTTTCCAGTATTCAGTGTATGCTACAGGAGTGAAATAAATAACAGTGTAACTATGAAAACATGTTTTAGAACTGTGTTTGCCCTTTAGTAAAGAAACCACATGTTAGTAACGGAATCCGTGGAATGTATGTAAAAGAATTATTAGTATTGTACAGGCTAGACCATATGCATGAAGTGTGTCATGTGGACATTCTCACTGCTGTGTCTCTTATAAAGGACGTGCACTGTTACAAGCGTGTGTCTTATTCTTGCTGCACGTAGATCATGAGACATAAAGGACAAAGAGCTGGGTAAACATTAATGCCAGGTTTCGGTACAAGAATCCACATCAGGTGACTTAGAACCGCCTATAAGTCCAGTTCCAGGGCTCTCTATAACCTATATTCACTGTATTCAAATTTTTCATTAAAATTCATCATTCATTTGACAGTCTCTCTCTAGAATTTTAAATTACTTTTCTTCTAGGAAAGAAAAATCCCTTTTCAAGGAGTTTCATTTTATATATATAATGTCATCTGCTGGTCAATTTGTTGTGCTTTCTGCAGCACAATGCTCTTGCGTTATGTTTTCAAATAAATCCAATAACTAACCATAAATTTCTTTTACAAATAAAATAATATTTCTCATCAGTTATATATAAAGTGGTGCATCTTCTATGGGAATGAATAGGGAGGTTTCTCAAAAGACAAATACTAGACCATGACCTGACTATGTTATGTCTGGAAATATACCCAAAGGATTGTATTATGCAACAGATATTAACCCATGTATGTTTATTGTTGTCCTGTGTAATAGCAAGGAGATGTAATCATTCTATACATTCATCAGCAGCAGAATGGATGAAAAATAGTGTACATATACTGTAGGATATTATTTACCCAGGAAAAATGAAATATGTAGGAAAATTGATAGATTTTGGAGCTTACTTTATCAAGTATATCAAGTGAGCTAAGCTAGGTTCAAAAATACAGTTAATATATATTCTCTTTCATATATTTTCTGGACTAGCTTCTGAGTTTTACATGTGGATTTGTGAGAGTGAGTGTGAATATAGGTCATGAAAATGAGAATGGAAAAGGGGTTTTAAACATGAGGCATAAGAAGGGTAATTGGATGAGTGACTCGCTGCTGTGAGGACCAGGCCCCAGCAGCTCAAGGTTTGAGGGGTGCCAGGGGAGCCAGCAGAGGCAATAGACTATCATCACCCAACTTGGCTTTTCTCTCTGAGGGAGTTAAACTTAATTCTCCAGGACCAATGAAGGAGACTAAACTTTCTGAGGCTGGTATAAAAGGGAAAACACACGCACAACGCACAATCTTAGGGCCTTTTTCTGTTCTCTCTTTATTCGCTCTTCTCATGTCTTTATTTTTTTCTTTACAGCTTATATATTCCAACAAAATCTTTTAGGCAATATAAAAATTACAATGTGTTTACATTTTATTTTTCAGGTGAATGATTATAATCAATACAGGTAAAAACATGTTTCTCGATTCCTTTATATGATTAAACACCCTATGTATTATAGATGAGAAACAAATTATCCCAAGAACCCATATACATTCGTATCCAAGCAACTTGTTATAGATTGACAGTGTAAACAAGCAAGGTATGTTTTTCAGCTCAGCTGGTTCTTTTACTGGCAGGCTGCATTTTGTGGCTACAAAGAAAGGATCAATCACTTTATTACTTATCTCAAAAGGTAGTCTTATAAGGAATCTTAAAAGAATCATAGACCTAAACTTTTATATATGAAAAACAATCAGTCATTCCTACTTTAAATCCTCAGGTTGTATACCCATTTTTTGACAGATCTATCTATCTATCTATCTATCTATCTATCTAGATATAGATATAGATATGAGTGCAGAAATAGGCACAAGGAATTAATCATCATCTTTGATCATCAACCTGTCCTAACAAGAAAGGCATGTCAACGAATAATAATTGGGATGTTTTGTTCTTGTTCCCTGACCTTAACGAGTCCCTTACTTAACCTTGTGCCTTTCTAAACTTTCTATTGTTTCCAAGGTGTTTCTTTTTTTAGCTAAAGTCCATTAACAAAAACATCTTAACCTAGCCTTCAGTCATATTTAGAGCTTTGTTTTAGCTATGATGTACACCAAAACTCATGAACACAATTCTTAACAATTAAGACTAAAAAAATTTGAACTAACTCAGCTTCTGGGACTCAACTGTTTTTCTTAATCATTAGCCTAAGTTGTTGGGAGCTGTGAACCCCCAGATCCTGAAACAACTTATTTTCCCCTTATCTGAATGCCTACAGCTGCTCTGAGCATGAGACCCTCAGGAGTTCCTGATGGCAGGAGAGAGGTTTCTGGTGGGTTTGGCGGGGGCGTGGCTATCTTTATACAAGCTGCCCCTGGACACAATAAAGGGGGCATTCTTGGAGCATTCTTGCTTCAAGGATGACCCGAGTCTCTCTCTGTCTGTGCTGTGTGTGAGTCTTTGTGCCTTTCAATCTTCAGCCCCTTGCCCGGATCACAAACAGTATGGCGGCACATAGAGCACAGACAGGCATTGTGAGCCACACTAAGTCACAGTATATAGAGCTTTTCAAGAGAAACTAGCTTTGTGACATTTCCTTGTTCTTACATTTTATCATCTGCAGCCCTGCTTTTTCAGAGGCAGGAGTAAAACCATATCCTGCTTTTACCTATATTAGTTTTTCCACTGAACTAACCTTACCACAATCCTTTATTATATTTATTAAAAACACTTAATCATCAAAGTCCTATTTAAGCTCACACTATTATTGTATAAAATCATTGCTTCAGTTAAACAGTGTAGCTGAAGAGGAAATCATCTTCATTATAATCCACAGGCAAAAAATGCCCAAGTAGAACGATAATCACACCACATCAAAAGTACCTATTCACACCATACCAGATATCAAAGAAAAGTGGCAGTGTCAAACATAAAAACACAGCAGTAGCAAGAGACATTCTGGGGTCAAGGCTCTTAAGGTCTTTCCTATCTGAGATTCACCTGTCAGTGCCTTTCAAGCTGGTGGGCTGATCTCCTGAAGTCAACTGCCAGCAGCTGCTCCTCTGACACACCACCAGCAGGTGAGTGGGACGCCGTTTGTAAGTGGAAGTTTTTATCCCACCCAGTTCCACAGCCATTTATTCCCAAAAAATACACAGAGGTTTTATATTAATTATAAACTGTTTGGCCTGTTGCTCAGGCTTATTGTTAAGTAGCTCTTACAACTTAAACTAACCCATAATTTTTAAACTATGTTTAGTCATGTGGTTTGATGCCTTTTCTCAGGAAAGCATTCTCATCTTGCTTCCTCTGTATCTGACTATTAATAAGAGTCTTAAAAGTTCTAGCCTTTAAAGTGTCCATTCAGGCTTCAATTAAAGAAGCCAGGCTGGGTTAAAGGGGTGCTAAAAATCTGAGGATTAAGAAGTCTACTCACAACAGGTTCTGTTTATCTTTATGCTTTTCTCTTCAATCTATCATTTCTCATTTTTCCTTCTTGTTCTTCCTTGTTCTATATTGTTCTTAGTTCTTCATCATTCCACCCATTACAAACCTGCCTCTCTCTCTCTCTCTCTCTCTCTCTCTCTCTAACTGAAAATATCGCTGTCAATCTAGAAAGCCTAAGTAATGTAATTAAAAGTTTGATTATTATAGATGACTATCTATTAATCTGAATTTCTTAACTATATATTACATTTTAAATGAGCTACACAAACACAATACCTTACACAAGACCAGAAATACATATACACAGTGTATCAATAGACCAAGATCCATAACAATGCTAAGTATTCATCTCTATATCATGTCCCCCTTTAAATGAAAACAAACATTTATAAACAATTATTTTGGGAATTTGGGCATAGTTGTCTCCAAACTGCTTCCTGCTGTTTGTTGAGTGAAATACTTTGGGGGTTTGTGGAGACCTTTCAGGGAGACTTGTTCCATCAAACCACATTAGACTGGAAGGATCCATAGGTTCTCATCCTCTGTAGAAACAAAATAAGAACCTGTTTTCCTAAGTAATATACCCTTAGTCTCAAATTTTGAAGTCAAGATATATATGTTTAGCTTTACAACTTCACAACCCCCAACTCCCAAAATCAAATGTCTCTCTGAAGTCAAAAAATTTAAAGAAAACACAATAATATACATAATCAAGACTGTGTATTTTCCATCTTTACATGGCTTATTTTATTTAACTCTATCACTTTTTAAGATTAAATTATTTTTACTCCTCTTTAATCTATGACTCTCTGTACTCCTTAATATTACTTTTTCTGTCTCTTTACTCTTTTCTCTCTCTCTCCCAAGTCTACATACAATTTTTAAAACACACTGTGTCTTTTTTAGAGGTCTTTTATGTCTGAGTCTATTTTTATTGTGTATCTGTAATCATTTCTGACCAGGAGTGCTTTTTTTTTTTATTTTAAAGCTAAGCAAGCATAGCTAGGACCAACTCTACAGCCCTGCCTCTTGGCTCCACCCAGTCCAACATGGCGAAGGCATGTTCACCACCTCTGCAAGCCACGCTCACTGCTCCAGCTCCACTGATGTAGCAGGTCTGTGTCACTATTAAGCAACTAGTAGCAGGCTTCTCAGGAACCCCATTTAAATTCAGGGCCTTCTGAAAGAGTCAGAGTTCATGCTGGCCGTGATTTTTTAAAGAAGCCACACAGCAGTTTTTGCTGCTAATGTTGAGTCAGGAAGTCTTCTCTCAAAGGAGCCCTGCCTCTGCTCACTGCCAGCAAACAGAACCCATCTGAAAAAACTGCGGCTACCAGGAAACTGCGGTTGGCTCCCATTTTTGTGAGTCTAGATGCCCTGTTTTGTTTCTAAGCTGTTTTAGGACTTGTGTGGACCTATGCCCCAGATAGTGGGCACCACTTTATAACTGGAGACTGCTCATTCATTTCCCAGCATCCCAGACCCAAACAATTCCTCAAAAACTATATTAATTTCAATACTGTTTGGCCTATTAGCTTAGGCTTCTTATTAACTAACTCTTACATTTTAAATTAACCCAATTCTTTTAATCTATGTATTGCCACATGCCTGTGATTTAGGTACGGTTCAACCTGGTGTTTTTCTCATTCAGCAGCTACATGATGTCTCTTTGCTTCCACTTATTATCTCTATGTATAATTCCTCCAGCCTGGATATATTCTGCCCTGCCATAGGCCAAAAACATAGCTTTATTCAATAACCAGTAGAAGAAACACATATACAGAAGAACATCCCACATCAGGAAACCAGAGGGAGCCAAAGGCCATCTGGAGAGCTATCCTGCATGGGGAGGGGACGGGAACAAAGTAAGTTCTCCAACCATAGCAGGTCAGGTGTTGTCCATTGTCCTGTGTTGAGCACAGGTAGCATGAATTTCACTTGGGGGGAAAACAGGGTGGAAAGGAAAACTAGTAATCATACTGGGATACAAGTGGAAGCCCTTGGTACCAACTACAAAAAGTCAGGCAAAAGAGAAGAAACAAAACTAATCTAACACATACTGTCTTTCTGACCACTATCCTGACCAGTGGATGATTTTAAGCCATTAATATTTGCTGAAATGATGAACAAGCATACTTATTTTCTACAATGCCATGACGAAATAAGATGATCAGCAAATGCTTACAGATTTAGGAGCATCAGGCTTTGTGTTAGACACAGTGGTATAAAGGGGATCCCAATTTGTACTCTGTGAGAAAGTAGACTTGCGAATTTGTACGTGTGATCTTCCGCTGCACCTCACTCAAAGCATTAAATAACCTTTTCTAGACACCAAACCTTAATGAAAGGAAAGTCAGACGTTCAAATCAGAGCCTCTTAGAAAAAGTACCATAAAATAAAACCACAACTCTTGCGACTCCAATTCTCAGCCCAACGGTAGAGAAAGTGGTATTGATTTCTAGATCCAACTTTGTGTAGAAATTCCAGGCAGGTAAAGATGGACACAGTGGTGTAGGGTCACAGAGGAAGCAGAAAGCCTAAATGCTCAGCATGCCCAGAATAAGAACTCAGGAGATAGTTGTGGGAGAACAGATGCTGTACTTTGAGACAAACTTGTACCTACAGAGGAGACTGAGAAATCAAGAGGCAGTGGATTAAACTTGGGTATTGTATAGAGCTATTGGAATTAAAGAAAAAGTTATCAATTGTAATCATTCCCCCCATTTACTACAGAATTCACATAAAAATAGTTTTGTTCTTTTTTTTCCCATCTTGTCACACATCCCCGTCACGTACATGGCAGAATTTGGTAGTTAAAAATTCTCCTGATTAGCAGCTGGAGAGATACCTCAGAGATTAAAAGTGTTTTGTGCTCTTGCAGATGACCCAGATTTGTTTCCCAAGACCCACATGGGTTGGCTCAACAGCACTGCCTGCTCTGCAGAGATAGTTTATTTTCTCATGGGGTACAGTGCCTATCAAAGCCTGATGCCCCAATGCTTCTGGCCATTGTAGGCACCTGCACTTCCATGCACCCTACCTCCCCCATACATACTTTGCTTTCCCTTCCTATTATGAAATGAATAACTACCATCCATCGAACTGCCAAGAAGTCTCCTAAGAATCCCTGGAACAAAATAGATAGCAGTATATCTAATGTCAGGCATTATGAGCTGTTTTCTCTGCTTTTTGTTTGTTTGTTTGTTTTTGTTTTTCGAGGCAGGGTTTCTCTGTAGCTTTGAAGCCTGTCCTGGAATTAGCTCTTGTAGACCAAACTAGCCTCGAACTCACAGAGATCCGCCTTCCTCTGCCTCCCAAGAGCTGGGATTAAAGGTGTGCACCACCACCGCCTGACTTTCTCTGCTTATTATAAACTGGGATTTACACTGAGTAGCTCAGAGTTGAGGATCTTGTGAATCGGAGAGC
Organism: Neodon shergylaensis; assembly: GCA_025134845.1. NCBI lineage: Eukaryota > Metazoa > Chordata > Mammalia > Rodentia > Cricetidae > Neodon > Neodon shergylaensis. The sequence goes on from JABTXL010006712.1 coordinate 16,826,401, forward strand.
TGGGAATGATTGTGGTGGTGAAAGGAAGAATGCACTATGCAATTTTTTTTACATCCTATTGAAATGTCTGAGCTATTTGCTAATGTTTTCCATTCTTAAGTAATACACCCAGTTAAAGAATTAGGTCATGGGTCTTTGCCTGGCACTTCAGACCTAATCAAATTAACTTGAAGTCCGGAGAAGTAGCTCAGCACTGTAGCACTTGCCTAACATGCTGGACGCTGGGGTCAAGCCCCAGCACCTAAACAATTAATTAATTAAAAATTGTAACAAATTGAAATTATTTTCAGAGAAGTTTTGAGACTATCTTACAAATGAGTGTTAACTTGGTAGGCAAAGATGTGTTAATATACATAAATCTGTAGTGGAAGAAATCAACTGGATATGAGTAAAGGGAGTATTTCATTGTGTTCATTTTTCCAGACCCCTGAAGCAAAACAAAATATGACTACTTTCTCCTAAAAAGGATAACTTGGGTCTTTAAGTGCCTCTGTTCTGTCAAAGAACTTGCTTCGCTCCAAACACTTCCTAAATCTGCAGAAAATACGACTAAGAGTTCCACTGTAAAAGTCACAGTTTCAAAGTATTTAGAGCCAAAGAAGCATTAAGGGTCATCTGGCACTGTTGCCATTAACTTCGGGGCAATGAAGGGACTCTGAGGTAATTTAGGGTCTCGCTTGCTGAAAATGCACATGCGAATATTAATTACAGCTGTGCACCGAGGTTTAGGATGTCAAGGGATTTTTTCTATCCTCTTCTCACCTGAGAATTCTCTCATTCATCTTTCTTAGAGTTCAAGCTGCTTGCCTATGGTGAAATATTTAACTGATCCTGAAACAGAGCAAAGAGCATGCTTGTGACTATCTCACCAACATCTCATGAGTTTTATCACCCTCTCTCAGCAACTGCAAGGGCCTAAGAATTCTGACTCAAGTTAACTAGTAGGGTTTTGTTTTCTCTTCTCTTCATTTCTTTTCAGTTTTAATTGTCAAATCTTTTTTATTTTACTTTTAAGGACTGATTTTTTTCCCCTCTCATGTATATCTGTTCACTACGTGTGTACCTGGTCCCTGTGGAGATCAGAAAAGCACATCAGATCCCCTGGAACAGGAGTTACATGTAGTTGTGAGACATTGTGTGGATGCTGGAAATCAAACCCAGGTTGTCTGCAAGAGTAGCCAGAGCTCTTAACCGCTGAACCATCTCTCTAGCCCCACCTGCTGCAGGGTTCAATGACTAGCCTTATCCAGCTCCACCAGTAACTTTGTAGATATATTTACTTTTGAAAATATTAAGTAGATAATAATATTTATAATTAAAATTTCTCATCTATTTTATTAAAATTAAAAAAAGTTTTATTGTTGCTTTCAAATGTCAAGGCAAAATATCTCTTAATAAAATGAACAGTAGAAAAATATTAAGATCACTCATGAGCATGCAGAAAGAATTCTGAGTATCAGATGTTCATACTGCTCCATCAAGTTGCTACGTTTAGAGTAAAATGAGATCCTAGAATAGTCTTTAATGTATCTAGGGTAGCATTACTTCCACTGACATCCATGGAAGGATAACCTAAATTAGGCAGGCATTGTCAGGTTTTTTGATAACAAGATACCGTGCTTATTAGCTTAAACCCTAAATACAAGGACTTACATAAAGTGTCTTCTAGATCAGACAGCTGTAGATTAGACTATATAGCCAAAATAGTAAAGATTATCTATGTATTAATATGTATCCATTATCTTTTTGTTATTTTAACAACATCAGGGGGAATGTGTGATGCAGTTCTGAGTGATGTGTGTGTGGTCTCCCTCTAAGGCTCTTTTCCTCTTTTCTAAAGTAGCAGTCAGGGTTGCCAAACATTCCCTCTCTTATTGTTCTTCGCTGATGATCTTGTCATTGACTCGTGGAAGCACTGAGTTGTTGTTATGGTTTATTTCCTGTCATCTCAAGGAGACTCTGAAGCCTTGTTCTCTTACACTAGCAAAACACAGTGGGTCACAATAAAAGCTCAGTGGACACCTCTTGGATGACTAACTAATAGAAGCATCGACATCAAAGTTCTGCCTACTCCATGAAGCGCAAGCATAACCAAAGAAGCACATAAAAGCTTTAGTAAGAACTAATACTCTGGAGAATTTTTTCTTTTTCTTTTATTTTTTTCTATGCCAGCTTTAAAACAATTTGTCACAGTGAATTCTGCTTTACTAGCAAAAAGAAAAAGAAAGGGAGAAAAGGAATCATTGCCCTTTTAGAGAAAACTAGATTGGGAAAGTAATAAACGTATAGATTCAGTGGACTTGATAAGGATATTTGAGAAAGGATATCGAATGGGTTTGAAAGAAATTAGATTTCTCTTTTATCCTTCAGCAAACCACGGAGATTGATTTATTCAACACAAATGACATAAATAGGGCTCAGATAGAATTGTCCTGAGACTTCATGCAGTATTTATAGGTGGCTTGATTAACATTCAGGACAAATCTTAAGAAAAGATAAGTCGGAAATCTCAAAGACAGAGTTGTGTGTCCTGAGACTCTGCCTTTTCTATGTTAAATACAATGGATGGTGCATAGTATGTGTGTGTGTGTGTGTGTGTGTGTGTGTGTGTGTGTGTGTGTGTGCATTTGCAGATAAACATATACAGCCTATTAAAGGATTGTGTTGTGCTTTGAATAAGAATATCCCCATAAGATCATATATTTAAAGGCTTATATTTGCATACGTTTGAACGCATATATTTGAGTCAGGGGATGGAGCAATTTGAGGAGCAGGAGGAGTGGCCTTATTGGAAGAAATGACAGGGGTGAGCGTTGAAGTTTCAAAAGCCTGTGCCAGACCCAGTTCTCTCTCTCTCTCTCTCTCTCTCTCTCTCTCTCTCTCTCTCTCTCTCT
>JABTXL010006712.1:16829304-16846923 GCA_025134845.1 Neodon shergylaensis
TCTCTCTCTCTCTCTCTCTCTCTCTCTCTCTCTCTCTCTCTCTCTCTGTCTGTCTGTCTTTCTGCTTGCTGCCAGTGGATCAGGATGTAGAGCTCTCAGCATCTTTTCTAGCACCATGTCTACCTGCCTTCCACCATGCTCCCCATCATGATGATAAAGGACTAAAATTCTGTAACTATAAGCAAGCCCCCAATTAAGTGTTTTTTATGAATTGTCATGGTCATGGTCTCTATACAGCAATAAAATAGTGACTAATACAGATTGCCTGTGTGCAAGGTTGGGCATGCACATGTGCAGAGGACACCTCAAATGTTATCCCTCAGGAGCTTTTGACCTTCTTTTGGGGTACACAATCTTATTGGCCTGTGGCTTTTTTATTTAGCTAGTTGAGCCCCAGGAATTACTCTATCTCTACCTCCCCAGTGCTAAAACAAGAAGCTTGCCCCATGAATTCCTGGGATCAAACTCGGTTCGTCACACTTGGTTAGACACACATTTTACCAGATAAGCTATGTTCTTAATTATTAGCTTTTTTAAAAGTTTGTCTGTGAAACTTTGTTGAAATATATCTATACTTATCCTATATTCATATGTGCTAAAGTCTGTAGAATTTTCCTTCTCCAGTATCAAGAGGTTATATTGGGGGATTTTCTAACAATTCGCTCTTCTGTTAATCTGCCTAAGAATTAGAGACCACATTGCTGGACATTTATTCTTTCAATTTAGTCCCTTACAGTTGAAATTTTGTAAGCAGTGAATGAACGTCCTTCAGAATTTCTTGCAGTGTAGTTTTACAAACAGGATGAGGAATGTGTACCACAGCATTTTCAAACAAACTGGATGCAGATGTGTTTTTAAAGGTATGTTTTTAATTAGTATTGAAGAAACCATTCGAAAGATTCTCAGTGGGGAGAACCCTGTGTAAAGGTACCCGAAGAAACGAAAGAAAAACAAGAACTGCTTAATATGCACAAGCTTGCTTTGTAAAGGATGGATGATGGCCAAGCCCTGTTTCCTCTTTGTTTCTTTGAGAGAGAGAGAACATAGAGCCTATGCCAGTATCTTTATGATGTACTTGCGGTAGACAAAGGACCTTTAATAGTTATTGAACATAATCATATTCAAAGTCAACTTGAATACTTGAGTTTCTTCAGGGTCGATGACTTCTGAAAGGCCAGTTGAAAAGTAAAATCTGTGAAAGTTAAATTGACTGAAAGTATATAAAGGTATTGTTTTCTTTGAAGTCATTTTTTTTTTCACATTCCAAAGAGGTCTAAACACTGGAAGACCTATCTAGTCTCTTGCTAGAGAGGACCTGTTTACACCAGAGAGCAAGGGAATTCTCAGTTCCTTAAAGGGAAGGCTGGGCAAATGTCTAGTTCTGATATAAGCAACTAGGCATAATGGTTCACTCTGTGTATGCTTATCTGCTGACTGACTGTGCCAGCCTACCTACCCACTCTGCCACATCTCTCTTGGAAATCAAGCCACACCTTTGGTCTCTTAGGTTTAAGGGAATAAGAGGAAATTGAATACACTTATCACTGCTGCTGAACAAGGTACTCTTGTCTGCTCCTGAACAGACTTCTATCTGTGGTCAGCCTCCCCACCAGATGAGGAAAAATTATACAAGTAGGGGTTCTCTCATCTCTCATTCTTCATCTCTGGCTGTTCTGCTCTAGGGTACGCTCTCTCCTCTCTTCTGCTCCTATTTAGGACCCTATCCCACACTCTCTATGGTGGCCATCACACCTACTCTTCCCTTTAAAAGGTAAGATATCTTTGATGCCTCCCACATTGCAGCTTGTTGTGCTGCTTCTGGTACTGTGCTCTCTCCCTTCCTACATTGTCCTATCTTATGGCCCTTCCTACATTGTCCTATACATATGGCCTGTAGTTGTGTGACAATCTTTTTCTCTTTGCTAATAAAGCTCATTTTGAAGGATAATCAGTTTGTTCCAAATTCAGCAGGATTTGGTAATTTTCAGGATTAAATAGGCATTAGAAATTTATCAAGAACTAGGCAGTGGTGGCATATGTCTTTAATCTTAGCCCTTGGGAGACAGAGGCAGGCAGGTCTACAGGGTGAGTTCCAGGACAGGTTCCAAAACTACAGAGAGACCCTGTCTTGAAAAAGAAAAAGCAAGAAAGCAAAAACTTAAGAAACTTATCAAGGATTTATTAGGTCCCAATTATTGTTATGTATACAATATCATATTTATCTTCATAATAACCATATAATGTCAACATTAGGACTAATGTCTAGATGAAGATGCTGAGGTGCAGATTGGTAGGTGATCAGCTGGAAGTCGCACATCCTTCTCACATTGTGATGTGCTTCTAACCACTTGATCTGGGTCATCATCACAATATTAAGATGTAGCTGTTCTTGCTAGGTACCAATTTTTCTGTTTGCCATTTGATGGATCACTAAAGTGCTCATTGCACAGTAGATGTTCCAGAAACATTTCTTTTGACTGATTGCAGTGCTGCTCTCAGGGGTTAGGAATACAGATAAAATACTTGGAAACTAAGCTTCTGTTAAAAAATATCCACTAACAAAATGGACAGATTTAATTCTATCATTGATTTTTGTATAGATTTCAAAGACCATTTTAGAGACATATTTAAAATCTTAGACCCAGGTTGAAAACACTTGGATTTGTTATGTTACATATGGTTCATGTTTCAACCAAAATTGCATGTATGAAAAGTGTTTGTAGTTATTACACTAAGCACAAGTAACATGGTAAGCCCTAATTCTTTGCACCACAGTCAATTTAACTTTTTCCTAAGAATGTAATAAAATTCATATTTATTTGACTTACTATAATACAACTAATGAACAAAATTTACATATAGACAAGAAAAAATTTGACTTTGGGTACTTGATAATTTACTGCAAATCCTCCCCCACAAAAAAATCAATTCCACAATTAATTGTGTTAAACTTAATCTTTGATCAAATCTATAGAATATAAGGTTTATTATCACAGTTTGGAATATATACAAAGTAAGAATAATTTAAAAAGTAAGTGCATATTTTAGTGAGAGTAAATTGTTTTATGCATATCTAAAATTTATAGAAGCTAAACAACAGATGCACAATAAATTTAGATATTGGCTAGATGACTGTGGTAATTAATGTCAATCTATGGAGCAACTTCAGGTAATGGAAAATATAAGCAGAGGTTTTAATTGGGCTAGAGGGACTCCTAGTGCTGCTAATAATAGATTTTTAAACACACGAGATAAATATCTTCTAGTAACTGCTTTCAATAAAACAATGGACCCAAACATCTTTTTATTTAAAAGTAATCCATCCATTAAAGGTTAATTCGTATTGAATTAATAACTTAGTTCTTGTTGGTTGAAGCATTAACTTAAGTTCATGGGGCCGATCCATATTTTTAATGAGTAATTTGGAATTAGTATGCAAGGCGGCAATTGTATGCAAAAGGGTATATATTTAATTTATAAGGAGAGATTCATTATCATTTTTTTAAAAAAGCAAAATCATAGGAGTGATGGGAATTTTTCTAGATGCACATTCTTAAATTACTACCTTTAATGTAGTTTAGGTAAATGTGACATAACCGAAAGCCTTTATGAGCAATTACCTACGTCAGATTGGTCTGTCTTGGGAGAGCATACTGTTTGTTTATTAATGTCAGGTGACCCAGCCCATGATTTATAATTTATAATAATAATTTATAAGAAATTATTATAAGCCATATTGACCAAAAGTAACATTAGGCTTAAAATCTTAGAGATCTGTTCGCCTTCTTTTCCCCATATTATAACCATACTTTGCTTTCACTCATTTTAAAATTGTGTAAACTACACAATGCTCAAGCCCGTCATTTCTAGAAATTCTCTTGCCATGGGTATCTAAGAGGTTTCATTATTTGTTTCAGTTATTGTGTTTTTCTTACTTAAGCAAAACTTTCCAATGAGAGCACTTTAACTTTCTGGAACTGGAAATAGATCAATATTTGGGTTTGAACATAAAAGTGAGGGTTTAATCATGTAGTCTGGAAAAGAGTAGTGAAGGAAGGCAACTCTTCATGATTATGATCTATGGTCAATTCTCTAAATGAAACACTTCTTCAGCATAGTAATTGTGGCTTGATTAAAATAGAAAAATCTAAACTGCAAAGTATTTACAATGTCTTCTTAGTATTGATATAAGTGGGGAGGAAAATGGGTCGGAGAGAGGGCACTTGTTTATATGGCCCATGAATGATGTCTGCAGAGACACTAAAATAAAATTTACCACTTACAATAATGGAATATGCAAGAATGTTAGTGTATTAGTTGTGGTTCTTTAGAGAAACAGAACTTATAGAATAAATTTATCTATATAGAGGAAAATTGGATTTAGGTTAGAATGATTTACAGGCCATGGTCCAGCTAATCCAACAATGTCTGGCTGTGAACAGAAAGTTCAAGAATCCAGTAGTTACTCAGTCCATGAGGCTGAATGTTTCAGCCAGTCTTCGGTATGTGCTGGAATCCCAAAACAGTAGACTCTAATGCCAGTGAAGAAACGTATTTTCTAGTAAAGACAGGGCATGCAGGAAAAGAACAGAAGCTTTGTTCTTCTATGACCATGTATAGGCTTCCAGCAGAAGGTGTAGCCCAGATTCTATCTAGGTTAAAGATTTGAATTAAAGGTGTGTCTTCCTGCCTCAAGATCTGGATTATAGACATGTTTTCCTACAGATCCAGATTAGAAGTCGATCTTTCTACCTATTACTAAACAAAGATCTCTCACAGATATGTCCTTCATTTTTGGGTTTTAGTTCCACATATAGTCAGGTTGACAACCAAGAATAGCCATTAAGCTAGTAAAATATCTTCAGAGAAGTGGCAGTGACTAGGAGACAAGCCACATTCATAGACATTCGTTTGTAGATGTGAAAACAGAGTGAGTCTTAACATATAAACAACCACAGAATCTAGTATCTCCAGCAAGTGGGACGAAAGTAAAGCATACAACCTCTCCCATAGATCCATTAAAATCTGTGTCAGGTTGTAAAGCAACCTTCAACACTTCTTTTCTTTCATATGAAGTTAGAGTGAAAATATGGTTGAAGAAAATACTATTTTATTCAAAGATAGATAATAAAAACATACCTAAATGAAGGTGCTAGAGAAAACCATGATGTTCAAAATAATGCAAAAGTGTTAAGGTATAACAATGCTCTCCAGAGAGTGGTTATTATAGAACAGATATGAATTTTAATCAAATTCCCTCTTGCAATGCTTTAAAAGAAAGAGGACTCAGTTGATTCTAAAGCAGGAGAACTACAAAGAGAAAAACAAATTCAGACACATGATAATAGTGTATCAGAAAAAGACAAAATATGAGAGTCCTTGCAGATAGAAAAAGAAGAGTGTTTGCAGAACCAGAACACAGAAAGAACTGGAAATAGCACAAAAGAAAACTGGCACTGTGGGTTAGGAATGCAGAAGTATAAAATAGCAAAACCAAGTGGACTTTAATACAAAACTGAAAAGAATAGAATTATACAGTAGGAATGTAAGATGCTGTAATGTATAATTAGCCTAACAAAAAGAAGCAACAATACAGTAGATCCTATATTGTATTAGAGTGTATAAATCAGTGATGTTCTTTTGAAATTGAAGGTTTCTATTTGTAAAATTCCACTGTGCATTAGAAAAGGAACATCAATAAAAACCACAAAAGTTATTTAATTTTGTAGAAGATAGAATCCTTTTTCAAATATCATCAAAGCCAAATTCACTTATAATGGAAAAATTATGTTACCCAAACCAGTGTTACCTACTCCACCATCCAGAGCTAGAAGCTAGCCAGACAATAGCTTCCAAACAGTCTTCAGGGAAATGGCAATAATTGAGAATATTATACACAGTAAAACAATGGCAGGAGAATTAAAACAAAATCAGAATAGTTTGGCTGAACATAGAAAAAGCTGTGGTTATTGATTCTAAATCCATCTGTAAATTTCAAATAAACAGAAACTACAATTACATAATTGAATGGATGTCTTAGCATTTGCAGCCAAGAAATTATATATTGTAAAAGAGAACAGAGAAAGGAAAGAAAAATGGGAATAAATATAAACTCATGTTCATTCATCTTTGTACAATCATAATTAAAAGTATCATTTAAAAATAAGAAATCAAAAAACACAGTCAGAAATAAAAGTACATAATTAATGGAAAACTGGATAAATATGTTACAGTAGCCACACAATGAAATTATAGAACACACAATAGACAAGTATATGATAACATTAATAAGGAATTGGCAAATATGAGAATAATACAGAAATGAAAATTTGCAGAAAATTGATAAGCCAAAACAAGAATTGGGAGGCTTACATGAGCTGTAGGAGAATTAGATTCTTTTCTAATTCAAACTTTTTGTCCAAGCAGGAAACAGCAATTTAAATATTTAACACATGCATGTAGTGATAATTTTCCCTCCAGCATTTGTTTGCTTGGCTTCTTTTCCTCCCTCAGTGACAAAACAAATGGCATAATAAGTCTTAATGTGCAAAGAAAGAAACAAAAGAGAATGTTGCAGCTTCAGTGGGTTTGTTAGGCAGCCAGCATCTAGCATGGTTGCCACCAAGTTATAAATAAGTGGCAAGCATGCCATGCCAACCTTCTGTCTCCGGAATACAGTTAACTGGAGGAGTTGAATATGAGGTATTAGCTTTTACTATGACTTGCTCTGTATTTTTCTAAAATAAAACATTATATTTTCCATTTTCTTATGTATTAATTCCTATGTAAACCAAAAGCAATAGCCAAGCAAAACCTTCTAATTCAGTTTTTCTTAGAAATAATGTTTATGTGTTCATCATTTTATAAAATGAAAGCTGAATAACACACGTCAGCTATTAGAAATTTGCAAGAGCAATGTGTAGAAAACACAAAACCCCAGTAATAACCTTAAATTAATTAGTTTGTGTGTGTGTGCGTGTGTGTACTATATATAGTATGGTGTATACATACATATGCTGATGTGTATGATATTGCATCTGTGGATGATAGATATTGATATTTGGTTTCTATTGTCATTCTTTACCTTTTATTCTTCCGACATAGCATCAATGAAATAGGAGCTCAGTTATTAGGCAAACTTACTGGTCACTAAGTCCCAGGGATCTCCCTGTCACTACTTCCCCAAGCCCAGCTTTTTACATGTGTAAAAAGTGCCCATTTCTAAGAATTTTACTGAGGCACCATCCTTGACTTCAACAGTATTTTTAAACAATGAAAGGAACTAGAGAATTAGATCAAAGTGTAAGAGCATTTGCAGATGCTAGAATAAAATTCAAGATAAAACCATAAAACTGAAAATGGTATTAAGTTATAGATTGGTATTCAAGGGCTGTCATGAATAGGAGGTCTAGAAAAACTGTATGTCTTGTCTCATAGTTCTAAAGGCCAAAGTCAAATGTTAAGAGGATCAAGCCCTTTCTCTAGGGTCAGGGGATGTGTCCTGGGCATCTTACAAAGCTTCTAGTTGCCTCCCATAATGCTTCACTGGCAGATAGTCCAGTCCTCCTGTCATTTCCACCCTGAGCCTTTCTGCCTCTGTATTCAAAGTCCCCACTCTCCCTTTAAGAGGACATGGAACAAAAGGACCAAAGTTTGCCTAAGTGACTTGAATAGAGATTCGATTTCCAAACATTACCTTGTCCTTCTAAACACCATTGGTATATCAATGTGTTTTAGGTGGTAACTGATATAATTTAACACTTAGAATAGTCTATCTTGTATTTCCTAAATTTGTGGCTCATATATGATGAAAATACACCTACTGTATTCCAACATCCCAAAAGGTCTTCTTCATCCCAGAATTGAGTTTCACATATACACTCCCAACATCAAGTCAATGTCCAAAATTTCACTATCTACATCATTCTTATCAATTATGGTAAAATTCAGGATTTGATTCACTCTGATTTTATAAAATTATGACTAAATGATAGAACCAAGGGAAAGAATTCTTTAAACATTTCCATACAAAAGATCTAAGGTCCAAGACTAAATGTACAAATCAGCATCATCTACAGATGAAAGTGAATTTTACATACTATGAAGGTAAGACAATTTTAATTTGGATCTGGGATGAATGCAAATCATTGTGTAATTTAATGAAGCCATTTTTACTTTGATTAAACTAAATATAGGCTTTAATTATACAGTCATCACTCAGAATATTTGCACCTTATCTCAAGAGTACAGAAAAAAAAAACTCTTTTCAATCTTTGATCACTGTTCTTTGAACCCCAGTAAGAGGAATGTCTAAGCATTGCATCATCCTACCCAAGAGGTTCCATGCTTAGACCCAATTTTAACTACTTACATAGGAATGAATACATACATATATGTGTATGTATTTATAAACATAACTTGTAACACTACAATTTATTGAAAATAATTTGAGAACTACTTTGCTAATGCATCTTAAAGAAGACATTTCTTCAGAATGTGTGCCAAGTTTTGCTTGAGGTAGAATCCATACTGAATCCCAGAGCTGCTTTCTGGCAGCAGAGTATCATAGAGAGGGGTATATCTACAGCTTCTAATTTATCTCCAGACATATAAGAAAATAGTCAGAGAATAGGGTACTGAATTGAGAAAAGTATGGAGGAACTCAAAAGGTGAGAGTCAACGCATCAGTGGACAAATTCCAAGTCATGCATGACTACAGGACTCTGACCATAACATTTGTAATAAGTAGTTAAACCAGAATAGTCAGGATTTGTTCCCATATGGAAAGGTTCCTATTCTCTTCCCATTTCCAGTTTAAAACCAACTGGTGAGAGTCAAAAAAGGCCTTCAAATCAATCCTGAGCCACAATTCCCTTCCTTTTTTTCCATCTCCAGCAAGTTGTACGGCAACAGCTTTCCATGTGACCATATCTGAGGCTTTATTATTCAGTAAATCCTGCCCAGCCTTTTACCTCAAGCAATGATTGCAGATTCTATGCTAAAGGGGACTCAGCTTGCTCCTGTTTGAATGTTCATTAACACTCACAGCAGCAACACTTCACCACAAAAGCAGGAGAAAGTGGTTCAGATAAAAATCCAAGCCCAGGATCATTAACTCTTGAGCAAAGCAGAAGACAGATGCCCCACGTGGGCGAGCAGAGCGTTATAAATAGCTGTTATTTATTGATTGCGGATTTTATAAACCTAGAGGCCTACATTTTTAGGAAAGAATGCGATGGGAAAAGCGTTAGAAGATAAACTATTATAATAGATGTTCATCTATCATACGCTTGCTGTTTAGGAGGTAAGAAGATTACAGCTGAGATACAGCTGGCTGGGTCCTGTTAGAGTCAGATAACCCAAATGAATCAGAGCTTCATCAATTTAAACATGGTCATTGTAGCCCAAAATGCTATTTCCCTACATTACATTCTTAATTCCTAAATTTTACAAGGACGATATAAGCACATATTTAAACACATGCACAGCATGTTGTGGGCATGTCTTAATTAGTTCAGAACCAGCAAAGGTGTACCTAAGATGTAATGTGAGGTAGAAGATAGCAACCTGGTACCATTTTATTAACAGCCAAAGCTGATCAACTTTAGAAAATTTTGCTTTAATGTCTAGTTTATATCTTCATTTTTTTCAGACAAAGAGATTTTAATTGTTTGAATTCTTTCTTTTGTTTCATCTTGAGTTAAAAAAAATTAACCCATTCAATAATTCATGGCTATCAATCATTTTATTAGCATCATTTATTACATATTGTTCATTCAAAAGGATGGCTTTAAGGCTATGGAATAATCAGCAAAAGATAAATGGAAGATTCTGTCTGTAATCCTTTTTGTAATTCCTTTTATTATAAATATATTTTTTCTAATATGATATATCCTGATTACAGTTTCCTTTCTCTTTGCTACTCCCATCCAGATCTACCCTCATTCTGTCTTTCATTAGAAAACAAACAGGTATCTAAAGCATAGTAATAAATTGAAATGTATGTGGTAGTTCGAAAGAAAATTACCCTCAAAGGGAGTGGCACTATTAGGAGGTATGGCCTCATCGGAAAAAATGTGCTCTTGTTAGAAGAAGTATAGTGACAATATACTAAACCTCTGAACTGTAAGCGAGCCACACCTTTCTTTGTAAGCACACACTCTTTCTTTGTAAGAGTTACCATGATAAGGGTGTAGATGACTTTTCTCTCTTTTTCCTAGATCACATAGCATCAAATTCTGGTCGAGCAGGGCAGGGGACAGTTAAGATACAGATATTATATCCTTTCATTCTAAGTCAAGAATGGCAGGAAATGTGTGGGAGAATTGCAGGTTGCCTGCGATCTTGATGGGAATCCTGTTGTCACCATGGAACAGATATATACTAGTGAATGCCTCCAAGAATTTTCAAGAGTTCCAGTATAAAAAAAAGAATATAATTTAAGTCTATTTATAGATTCTCAGATATTTTAGATGAATTTTCCTGTTTTAAAGAAAACACATTATCAGGGGCTCACTTGCTGATTATGCAGAGGACGCTAGCTTGGTTCCTAGCTCCCACATGGTAGCTCACAACTGCCTGTGACCACAATTCTAGGGTATCTGATGCTCTCTCCTGACTTCTGTGGGCAATGTACACACATGCCGACAAAACACTTATACATATAAAATAAATTAAATAAATCTTTTAAAAATATATATTATCAAGTTTTAAGTAAGCTTATTTTGATTTTGCATATAAATAGATGTTTAAAGTAATGTATGAGAATATCATTGGGTTGCTCAGGAAACACAAATTTGAATACTAATAATAAGTAACTATTTTCCACATACCCCACATACATGATTATTTGTTTCTGTGAGATAATAAAATGATTCTTCATTCAACTATGCTCTGAAATATTGTTAGTATACTTGCATTGCATGTCATTGGCCTCCTCTTTCTGAAATATAGCTGATTTTGAAATTTTAATTGCAATATTTAATTCTTTCCTCTACTACAAAAATAGTATACATAGAGAAACTTGCATTTGCTTCCTTAGTGTTTGAGTCAATATTGAAAAGGTTTCATGTTCTTTCTTAAAAATCAGATTATTTCTTAATAGAAATAATAATGGTATGGGAAGTCCTTCTGTCTGTGTGCTGCTTTTATTGCTTAATGAATAAAGAACTGCTTTGAGCCTATGGCAGGGAAGAACAGAACTAGGTGGAGAAAGGTAAGCCGTATGCTGGGAGAAAGAAGGGAAGAGTCAGAGAGATGCCATGAATCTGCGGCCAGAGATAGACCTGCTGAACCTTTGCTGGTAGGCCACGACCTCATGGTGATACACAGATTAATGGAAATGGGTTAAATTAATATGTAAGAGTTAGTCACTAAGAAGCTAGAGCTAATGGGCCAAACAGTGATTTAATTGATATAATTTCTGTGTGATTATTTTGGGTCTAAGTTGGCCGACCGGCAGGGAACCAAGCGGCCCATTCCTTCTACATAAAAATATATAATTCTTTGAGGAAATTTGTAGCAGAAAGTTTTACTTACTGTTCATATGCAAATCTTTAGTTGGCCGCCTGTCCAGATTTTATTTTTATTTGACTGTAGTAACCGGATTTTGACCATTAGTCTATAACCAGTTACTTCTCTCTAAATAATGAAGGCTTCCTGCCATGTTTGCACTTGAGTAAAAACATTATATATGGAACAAATTTACTGTGCCAAAGATTTCTTTAATATTCTATATTTGTAAATGTTCCAGAGTTCAGATTTTGATAAACAAAATGCTTCAATATGCAGTAGGAGTTTTTGTAGATAGATTTTTCTTTGGGCTGCGAACCCACAAAAAAAAAAAAAAACGATACGGAAAGTTATTGATAATTATGAAAGCTCAGCCTATAGCTTAAGTTTGTCCCACTAGCTCTTAGAATGTAAACTAATCCATTTATATTCACCTGTGTTTTAGCTCATGGCATTTTACCCCTCTTCCATCTTGCACTTCCTGTTTTCTCTCTCTGTCCTCGATTCATCTCTTCTCCTTCTCTCTCTGTTCAGAGTCCTGCCTAACTGCTTCATGCCTAGCTATTGTCCATCCAATTCTTTATTAAACGAATCAGAAGGCACCTTGGCAAAAACACATCTTCACAGTCTACAAAAAGACTATTCGACATCAAGTTTTCATTTGGAGTAATCGGCAATAATGAATGAGTTCTCTCTAACACTATAAGACAAGGATCCTATACAATGTGGAAGGACAGAAACTTGCTGATATGTTGTTATCACATCATAAAAGCATATACTTTTAAGTGCTCAAGGTTTTTGAAATCACACACTCCAGAATCTTAACTATGTGTAATATTCAGCTTAGGTTATAGCTATGTAAGAAGTAAATAGAGAAAAATCAAAGTGGGCTGCAGAAGGGTGAGAGTGAGTAGGGTCCATTGTTCAGTCTAGAGTCAGGATGAGCTCTGGAAACTCATCCCGCTGCAAAACTAGAGATGGTGATCTGGAGCACAGACACAGGTTTAACCATCTTTTATGTGACAGGTAACATACGCAGAAATTCCAAATATAATTTACATTTGAGGGTTTTACTTAGAAAACCAAAAGAAAATTGCATTGGCTGGTCTGTGCACTCTTGAGCTCTGCAGAAACCCCACTGTGAACAGCTTGGAGGAGTGTAACTCTCCAAAGAGAGCCTTTTGTGGCAAGTGTTACTGAGCGACAAAAGTAATTTGCAGATTTTTGCCCCTAATTTTTCAGTAAAACTGACACTTTAAAAGACCACCGGTAGCCTCCCAGGTGGCATATGCCACGTTGAGCTCTGTTTTTTTTTTATTTCACTTAAATCAACAATAAACGACAGTGGGTCAGCATTTTATCTTCAAAGCCATCTTTTCTAGGACCCTATTCTCCTGGTTTTCTAATTGCACGAGATGTTCTGCTGATTCCTTTGCTATTCATCATCTAATCTCTCATCTCTTAACACAGGCTCCTAAGAGTCAATTTCTGGGACAAAACTCATACCCCTGGGCCTTGGCTCTCCAAATAAGATGCTGCTGGGATCTGCACAAGCAGCCTACCTGGGAAACCTGTAAGAAATGCAAGTTGTAAGTCTCTCCAAAGACCTAATTAATCAGACCCAGAAGTTGTGATTTTTAACAAGAATGGTCATTCTATTCAGTAATAAAGTGAAAAACATTTCTATCCGGGATCTTAGAGTCTGAACTCTTAGTACCGACTGAAAAGTATGTACTCGGTCTTTTTTTGTTTGTGACTTGGGTCCTATAGAAATCTAGATTTATATGTAGATTGCTAATTGGATCTCATTTTAGATGTATGATATAAATTTACATGTCAAAGCTAATCTACTGACAGAACGACCACTTTCAACAGTTTATAGTAATTCCACTTTTGGTTAAAGACAGGATCTGCTTTCCAGTTGCTAAAATGAAAACCTTTAGAGGTGTAGCTGATGGTTCCTTTTCTCTGCTTAAGCTCCATATCTGATTTAGCACATAACCCTTTTGCATTTCAAAATATGCTCATAATATGTCCATCTCTTTATCTCTGCTGCTATTGTCCATACCAAGTTACTGTAATCTTTCACTGTATCTGTACAATAATCTCATAATAGTTTTTTAGTTTTCTTATCTTTCTGGACTAAGTTTAACCAAGCAGCAAAGATGATTTCCCTAAAATGGAATTGTGAATTGACTTGCACTTTGATGATATAAGTGTACTTATAAATTCAATCCTCCCATAAATTTCAATGGTAAATTCTGAGCACAAAGATCAAAGTAAATAAAAGGAAAATAAAAATGACCTTGAACTCTCAAATGCAAATGAAGGGTAGACGGTGGGAAGAAATCCAAGCAGTATAGAAGCAACCTGGCTAAGGGTGATTGCTTTGAGTAATCGAATAGTTTTCATCCTGTGCAGACTATCAGCATGGAAGATTCCTTTATTAAAAAATGCATCTGAGATACAGTGGGAGAAATATTATGGGATGGAGGAAGCCAGAGAAGAGTCAAGTCTAATCCAGTCTAGTCTATTCCTATATGGGAATGAACACAGAACTGGAAAAAAATACTTTGATGAAATAATGTATTTTAAATAAGAAAAATTATAATAATATGGTAGTTTCATGAAAAATTTAACATTTGACTTCTGTAGGACCCAAGGGCCTACCCCTGTTCCCTGGGTTCATCTTGAGTTTCTGGTCAGCCAGCTAAACATCCTGTTTGTTCTGGTGCTCCCTCTGCCCCCCTGGTGGTTAGCTATAGGCCTTTGTTTACTCCACCTTGGGCATGGTAATTTCCCACCTGCCTGGCGGCAATTCCATTGTGCAGCAGCTAGGTATAGAAGGATTTTTCCTAAACTTGAATAAGCAACTTTCAAATGACCCAGGTCTCCTGTGTTCTTTCAATCTCCAGTCCCTTGCCCAGCTTGTGAATGGCACAGTGGCATGCGAACTATAAGAGTAATGCAGGAGTTACAGACTTCATATACCTCACTCACTTTCCACTCCCTGAAAACAATATTTTTCCAAAAACAAATTGTTAACCATCTCAAGAGAAATCTGCTCTCCCAAATTAAAAAAAAAAAACTTCTTACCCCCATTTCCCGCCACTCCCATCCATGTCACTAACCTTTGTTTTCTCTGAAACTTAACACTTTATATCATTTACTGTGTATGCAGTCTATAGAGTGTTACTAAAGATAAATTTAGAAATGCAAGAAGTCTAGCCTTTTTTATTCCTCTCTTTCCAGAAACAAAAAATAAGGTCTCTAAGATTAACAAAGTCCTAAATAGAATTAGATGGACAGATGAACATTCATCAACAAGTTGCCTAAGAATCATGCGCCATGTACCTAGGAGCAATAAATAGGCAATACAGTCTCCAATAGTCTTCACATTTCTCAATCTGTAACCATTAAACTGTTACCCATAATGCAGTTGGTCAGAGGCGACTTTTCTGTTAGAGCCTTAGATCCATTGTGTTCTTTAGATGTCTTAACTGAATTTAGGTGGCAAAGGTAGCAGTGTCATCGGTGATAATAGGTGACATTTTCCCCTCAGTCCCACTAGTGTGATTCTACAAGAGGATACTTTTCTTCTAACTGGACTACAATTGATAAAAATGAGGTATTGGGGGGTGAAATAGCTTGGTAAATGGCAAATGGTGGTTATGAATTAGTGTGAACTCAGACCCACATTCTTAAATAGATTGATCACTCTGTTAGGCTTCTACTTCCTTAGTCATATTGAGTTGACTTTATTTTCAATATAGCGTCTTGCTATATAGCCCGGACTGACCTGAATCTGAAATCCTACTGCCTTAATCTTCTGTGTCTGGGATGTACATAGACATGTACTGTCATTCTCATCTTGCTTATAAGCACTTTTATTTTCATAGCTTAATCTTCTAAGACTGTAGAAAAAAGTGAACTTCATCCTTTTGAGCTAAAGACAAAAGTATATAGATAAAATTTACATTATCAAGTGACTAATTGGTGGCAAGCCAACTGGGTCTTTTTTAGTGGAAGAATTTCTGTCTATTTTCCCATAATATTACAATTGATAACATCCATGATTTCCTCCAACACGAGTAGTTTGTATTTACCAAATGACAACTTACATTTTTGGCAGACTTGTGACTAATTCTTGTTTATCCCTGGTAATCAAATGTGAGAAAAGCAAGTAAGAGAAGAGAGCTCCAGATAGAACGTAATTTGTCATTTTTAGCAGTGAAATATTGTGTGCTAGCAAAGCCTGGTTTCCTTTAGTTAAAAATTGATCACTGATGTCTAGCTCAATAACATTCTAAATAGGAGGATACAAAAATATACGTATACCTATTTTTTTCAGAGAAATGCTAGTGAATTTTGATGTTGAGGAATAAAGAAATAAGCTTTAGAACCAAGAATACTTTGAATTTCCATCATGCAATTGATAAGGTCCTGAGAGTGAAAAATTAACTCTGTAGGATAGTGCTCATCTTTCATGCACACAAGATCCTGTGTTCAATCTCTAACACTAGAAATAAACACTGAGGAAAAAAAACAGAATGATTTTTCCACGTTTACTTGTCTTAGGAGGAAAAAAAATAAACATATGTCTACATTGACATAAAGCCTTCACCATTACCTTAGAAATTATGCACAGAAGAAAGAATACAAGTGAAGATGGGGTAAAAGACAAATAGGCACATTTGTGAGGGAAGAAAAGCAATAGTATTTAGTTGTGAAAAGAGAATCTTTGAGTTTATCTTTCTGGGTCTGAGTTCCCTCACTCAGGATGATTATTTCAAACTTCATTTACCCTCAAATTTCATCTTTCTTAGCAACTGAATCATATTTCATTAGGTCAGTGTACCACATAATGTACATAATGTTTTTGCTGTCCATTCATGAGCTGGTGGACATATAGGCTGTTTCTGCTTGCTGTCTGTTATGAATAGGGCAGGGATGAACATGGATGAGTAAGGATCCCTATGACAGAATAGAGAATCCTTTGAGTATATGCCCTCGAGTGGTATAGCTGGATCTTGTGGTAGATCTATTCTAACTTTTTGAGGGGCCAACACACTTATTTTACAGAGCGACTCTGCACTCACACCATCAGACAATGAGTGCTCCCCTCTCCCCGCATCCATGCCAGCATTGTTGTCATTTGGCTTTTGTTTGCTTTATTGATTTTGTTTTGGGGAGAGTTTCTCATTTGATTTTTGTTGCTGTTTTTATCTTCTATATTCTGACTGGAGTAAGATAAAAATTTAAAGTAGTTTTAATTTTCCCAATGACTAAAATGTTGAACTTTTAAAAAAAATGTCTCTGAGATATTTATATTTCTTTGTTTGGGGACCTCCATTTAATTTCATGCCCAACTTTTAAGTAGTTTGTTTACTTGGTGTTTAGGTGGGTTTTGTTTGTTTTGAGGTTTTTTTGTTTATGTTTTGTTTTGTTTTTGAGACAGAGTTTCTCTGTGTAGCTCTGGCTGTCCCGGAACTGATTCTGTAGACCAAGTTGTCCTGCAGAGCAATCTGCCTGCCTCTATCTCCTGAGTGCTGGGATTAAAGGTGTGTGCCCCCACTGCCCCACTAAGTTTTTTTTTAGCTTGTTTTATATGATAAACAGTAATTTTCTGTTAGATGTGTGGCTGGTTAAAAAATATCCCACTCCGTAAGCTGCATTTTCACTTGAGTAAATGTGTCCTTTTATATACAAACAGTTTGTTTTTGTTTTCTAAGTTTTATGAGGTCCCATTTGCCAATTGTTGGTCTTAAGACCTGAAGTGCTAGAATCCTTTTTGTAAAGATCACTGCTGCACCTACAAGTTGAAGCATAGTCTCAACTTTATACTAAAATAGGTCCAGAGGTTGATCTTATATTGATTTCCTTGACCCACTTGGGTTCAGTTTTGTGTGGCGTTAGAAGTAAGGATCTAGTTTCATCTTCTACATGGGGTGGGGTGTGGTGGGTTTTGTGAAAAGGAGGATGGTTTATGGGAGAAAGGTGAAAAATGGAATACAAGGGTTAGTTAAGTTTGGGGAAAGAAGGGAAAGGCAGAGGAGAGATTATATTATATTATATTATATTATATTATATTATATTATATTATATTAT
>JABTXL010006712.1:16846933-16881363 GCA_025134845.1 Neodon shergylaensis
ATATTATATTATATTATATTATATTATATTATATTATATTATATTATTTGTAAAGCCAATGTGAAATCCTACATTACAAGCTTCCTGAAACATATACATGTGGATATATATGTATGTGAATGTGTTTATACATGCATGTATATATGCATATATGTGCACATACATATATGCACATATATATGAGATCACATGATGTTACCCTATAATAGGACAATAATGCTTCTTCCAGGCACCAGGCACCATAGACTGTCAAATAACAAACCAAGTACCAGGTATAGGATAGATCTTTTTGAGTTGTTGCTCAGTGTGGTATTGCAGACCCAACCCTAAATATTAAAGGCCTTGCTCTTGGCTATCCTCCAGGACTTGTTGATAAGACCCTGCTTATTGCTAAATACAGCACATATAGGAAAGAGAATATGTTTTCTAAATGGATGTGGACCCTGACAGGTTATTCATGCTCCAGAGAATGATCCTACATCTGTGATCATATAGTCAGGAGTAAAAAAAGGAAGTATGGCAGGAATTATGGGTGAGAGAATAGTAGGTAAATTAGATGAAAATACATTATATGTATGTATGCAATTCTCAGTGAAAAGGAGAAATTATAAATAGCTTAAAATATATGTTCTATTAATAATGTAATAATTACTGTTACCTTTCAGAGCTCTAAACTACAAAGGAGAAATTGTCTCGTTGGTACTGTTATGATTAAATTTACTTTTTCGTATGCTTGGTGTCAATCACGGGGAGTTTGGGAACTGAAAGATCTCTATATCCTTCAGAAACTCATTTTCAACCATCTGTCAAAGGCAGTGGTTGAGTGGCAAGAATGAGGGAAATGATTAGATTGAAGTGTTACAATCAGTATATCTAAAACATTCCATTATGCCAATTTTGTGAAAATCAAAAATAGAATATATTGAAGTATTTTTTAAAATGCCAATGAAAGTAAAATAATTGGTACAAGAGTCGGCTCTAAGAAGTGGAAATGCAGTTCAAAAGAGATTTCTACTGAAGTCACACAGTAATATGTGGAAGCATTACATGGTGCACAGGCTCTTTGGTCACTGAGAAAGATGAATGACTATGATCTGTCAGCTTAGGAAAAGAAACTTCTAAGTTTGTCTTGACATCACCTTATGACAAAATCTCATCATTTTTGGTTCCACTATGTCTTAGTGTTCTGTTGCTATGAATAGACAACAGAACCCAACAACTCTTAAAAAGGGAAACATTTAATTAGAACTGGCTTAAAGTTTTCAGAGGTTTGGTCCATTCTCATGGTGGGAGCATGATGGCATGCAGATAGTCCTGGAAAGGTAGCTGAGAGTAGCACATCTAGATTCATAGGCAGCAGGAAGAGAGAGACACTGGGACTGGCTTGGGATTTCAGAAACCTCTGAGTCCATACCTAGTGACACATTTCCTCCAACAAGGCCAGGTCCAGAATCCTTTCACTAGCGCCACTCGCTGGGGACCAAACATTCAACTCTATGAGCCTATGGGGAGTATTCTTATTCAAACCACCACACACTTCTAATTCATCTTGACTAACTTCATCCCTGTTTTTCTCTAAGGTGCAAGAATTTAGACACCATGACCGGTATTCTTCCTCTGCTTTCTCCTTCCTTAGACTCTGAAGCTGCTCTTCTCCACTCTGTTCCTGAGCCACCACACAGCGTGAGTCAGGGGCTTCGACCTAATCCTAGAACCACTAAAGCTTACCTGCTTTTGCTGCCTCTCACACTTCCGCAATTTACTTTAGAGCTATAGATTGGATTTCAGGAAGTAGACCCTGAAACGCAATATAGGAACACCAGGTCTTTAGTTGGGATCAATATCTGTCAAAGAAAGCGGAAGCAAGCGGGTTTAGCAAGACAAATTACGAAGCAGATCTGACATATCTCCCCATAAGCATCATCTGTGAGAACAACTGCATTTGACTTAGCTGAGTGTTCAGCTCTAACCAAATGACAGGAATGATGTGATCTTAGCCGAGGAAGCTTCCTGTATGGACTAACTGCTACATCCTCTCTAATGATTCCATTGCCAAGGCAGGCAACATCTATGTTCACCACACACACACATACACTCACACACACACACACACTTTAGCACAGTGCTGACTAAAAATAATAATAAGACAAATAAATAATTTTCTGGTTACTTTGATAGACTAGATATTGTTGCCTAATCCCTTTTTTCCATGTCATAATTTCTTTAATCCCTCAGATAATGAATTTTCCTGGTTCTTCTATATATTCCACCCTTTACTGACTTCCTATGTATTATTTATTTCCCTTTTTTATCTGTCTTTTCTCTGTTCACTACAGCACTTTCTTCAGCTCACCTCTTTCCTTCTGTGTTGGCTGTCTGATATGGAAATATGGCCAAGTACAGGAATCTCGAGAATTAGAGTCAGACCAAGAAGGAATCTCAGTACTGTTGGCTGGAAATCTAGGAAAGCGACTTTATTTTCAGGAACTTTGTTGATAAAAATTAGTAACATTCAATTTCAGATTAAAATTTTACACAATGAAAAGAAATGAAACAGTTAAGATTTGCCTATGAATTTTATCTATATTTAAAAAAAGGAGGACCAGTGAGATGGCTTATGGATAAAGACACTTGTTGGTAAGACTGCCAACTTGAGCTTAGTCCCCAGCTTCCACATAGTAGAAGGAATGTTCCAACTCCTACAAGATTTTCTTTTGATCTCCGATGCATATGACTTGCATATGTATGTAAATATGACATACATGCACTATAGCATGGACATGCACACACATCATCATGACACATGTGCACTATGATATGCATAGATAACATCATCACATCCTTGCAATATGGCATGCATATGCACACACACATAAGCAAGTAAATAAATGTAAAACTAAATATTATTTAAATTTAGAAACATTAATGTTTAAAAAAATTGATATAGCATAACCTAATAGAGCCACATCTGAAAGTTTTACAGATCTGAAAAGGAACTGAGAACTCTACCAACTATATCTCATATGATTAACTCTTCTAAAGTCTCTACAGTGTTTAAAAATGTATTTTCATTTACTATTGAAGGAAAAGCTCAGTTCATAGTACACTCTCAAATTCTTACAAAGGCAATGATAGTGGTCAAATATTCAGAATGTTTAAACTCTGTTTATAACACTCTAAGGGCTTATCTTTCTGGCTTCTTCCAGATCTTCAAATCCTTCCTAAAGTCTGGTTCTGACATCTTAAGAACCACACCACCAAGAACAGTGGAAACAGCCCCATTCCTTTGGTTCGACCTTTCTATATTAATTTCTTTTTCATTTCATTTTGACAAAGTATTTACCTGAGAACAGTCCATGTACACTTAGTCCATGGCTCTGAGTCTATGGCAAAATGGCCACCATATTAATTAAAAAATAATCTATTGGCTAGGTCTAAACCCACAGTATCTCATCTTTACCCAGAAGCATGTCATGTGATCACCAAATTCCCAACCTTTAAAGAAAAGATAAAGCTGCCATTAGGAGCCAGGGCTTTAGTCTCTAAGTTATCTGAACTTATAGTTCAGCATCTCAGTATACCTGCTATGAGATATTCAACAAATTGTTTCAACTTTCCTTCTTCTATTGCTTCATTTGGAAGACAGAGATAATACTCCATGGACAGACTTATAAGGAATAGATTGAGGACTTGTGTAAAGTTTTTAGTTAGTGTTTGTGCTACAGAAAAGATTTTAAACTGCTTGTCATTAGCAAACAGTATCTGTAGTTTTGAGTATCTACAGATGATACTCAAAACATGTTTAGTGAATGATAGATGGAATAGGGCATTTTATCAGGGTCTCAAAATATACGCTATCAGTAAAGTAAATAGAATCGTCTACCAACAGAACATCTACATTAGAGAACAGGCTCATTTAATAACATAAGCACAGACACAATATTTTTTAATCTTTATTCTTTCAAGATATATAGATGTTTTGTATGCTTTTGTATTTAGTCATGTTTAATACAATATTTATTTTCTTGTGGACAGGGTTATGTAAAAGCTAAATGATCACTTATAAGACTGAAAAAAATAAAATAAATACATTTTCTGCCCATGTTATTGCTGTAGGAAGTCTTATAGCCAGTGGTTACCTGCCCACTGGTTCATGGCCTCTTATACTATATATGCCGATGTAGAGCATGTGTCCGGCCTCTTTTCTGGTCTCTCTGTTCTGGTTGCGGATTTCGGTTTCTGGTCTTCGTTCAAGCAGAGGATTCTGATTTGTGAGTCTACCCCTAAAGAAATAACCATCTATTTCTCAATTCTGAGCTAGTGCGGGATTTCTTTTAGGCGTCCTTCTTCATGTATCTCTAGGGGGATTTTATGTGATTTTGTAAGTGTATTGTATTGTTATCCTTTGAGGTTTCACTTTTCAAGTTTTGATTTCTTTATTCTCCAGTTCTATGCATGCGGAAGAAATTAGGCGGGACAGACAGGAGACATCATGAGCCACCTGAATATTCATTTATAATTTCACAGTGGTTACTTCCAAATAACAAACAGAAAAAGTCTCTTGCGATTTTACGAATGAAGAGCACCATACACAACTCTGTTAATTGCAGGAGTCTACAGTGAAAAGCTGTCCCTTTCAGGTTGTGACAAGATTATAAAAGGATTACAGCTTGATTTATTACCTCAAGTTCCAAGATATTAATTAGCAGGTTCAGTTTCTGGCCTTCCTATCTTAGGTTTTATTTTCCAACCAAATAAAAGAGAGAGAGATTGGGTACAGCCAAAATAGAAATAAAGATTTCACTCTCGTTCCCCTTCAAGTGTAATAACAGAAGAAAACCAGGGCCACTGGATGCTATAAATCTGCATCCTGCTATAAACACAAGCTCAGCCTCCGCTGTGACTGTCAGCTCCCAATGCCATAGATTTGAAGGATGTTGAACAAATGCTTCGTGCCAAAGCGTGCAGCTAGTCCAAGAGCTTTTAGGTGTTGGGAAGCTCTATATTATGTGTCTGTTTTCTTGCAAGTGCTAGAGATAAGTATTGTGGATTAAAGCTCTGCCCTAAGATCTTGTACTGAATGCAATATCAGTCTGAAAGAAATTACCATATGAATTACGTCTCCCAACAAGTGGGGCCGGCAACTCCATGAATTTCTAGAATTGAAGAGATAACTCTGCCTCTTGCCTTTGGTTACTTATGACTGGGTACCTCCTTTCCTCACTTATTGCTGTTCACTGCTAGAAATAATTTACAAGAGAGCATAAACTGACTATTTATTAGAATAGTTTGTTAGAATAATTAAAATACGTGCATTACTATTCCTTCCATTATTTCCTCAACATTCAAGTGTTCCCAGCATCCTTTCATGCAAGAGGTAGACCAAATCAAGAAATGAGACTTTCTCCTACCCTTCTTAAAACCCTTGGTTCAACTTAGTATCTAAATCTATTGAGACAGTCTTGGGATATAACTCATTATCATTGGCAAAATCAAAGGTAAGGCCCTATAGATTCTCCTAAACTTCCCTGTAGGTTGCACTTGTCCAAACATAGTCTTTCATCCTAATTGCCATTCCTGGTGACAGCTTGCCAGATGCACGAGGAGAATTGCCTCGTTGGAAGTTGGATTCAGTATGCTAGTCCTCCACTTCTTTTGACAGTCTTGCCATAAAAAGCAATTCGATTTTTCCCAGGCCTTTCTATGTATTGGCCCATGATGGCACTTAAAGTGCACATCCTCCACATTAAGCATTCTATAAGACAATTTATTCTACATTTTCCCCTAGAAACAATGCCAGGTTTTCCCTTCTATAATTTGTAGTGTTCACCTTTAGAAAACATTCAGAGACACTGTGTGTGGATGACTTATAAGGGACTGAGCTGTGATTTATCTGAATCAAGAGATTTGAACTCACTGTTCAAAGAAATAGAAAACAAATGAGCATTTCCAGAATGGCATAAGAAGCAGCATCTTCCCGGTGATATGAATGTACAATTCTGCCTAATGTTTGCTCTAGGGATAGGTAAAAATTACCCCTGCAATGATCACAGGCAGATAGCTTGAGGTTTATCTACTTGTCCTATGTCTCTCCTTGCCAAGGCTGAGTCACCTGTATATATTTCTAGGTTTGAGCTTTAGACTAGTACTGATACATTCAAAATTTTTCAGTAGCTTTTAATAGTCTATTATTATATTCCTCAAAAGCATATCTATTACTTTCAAGGGTCTCTAAATTTAGACTCAGTCTTTAGTACTAAAGATCCTTTCTAATTATCTCACTCAGAAAGCATCTTTTTCAAAGCATTGATGTCTTCTCTCCCCCTGTCCCCGTTACAGTCATGATTGTATCTATGGCTTTGCTTCCATGAATTTCTCAAGAATTCTTTTATCTCTAAGATAATAATCACTGCATTCTTCAACATTATCTCATGTGTAATATCTTCTGTAATGACTCACAATCACTTTCTTTCAGAGGTTTTCATATATTGAGCACTTACCATTTATCCTTCAACTAAAATACTTTAATATATTAATATAGTACAGTGCATCATTTGCTATATCAACATTATCTTAAAGTAGTAGCATTTAATTTGGATGTGTCTTTGAATAACTTGTTTTGTGATGAATTTTATAATTATAGCTAACACATACCTTATATTCATCTCATATTCAGCAATACTTAGCACAGAGATAACTCTACTATTAAGTATTATGTACATGCTCAGTTTGAGTTCTGATTAGCTCCAGTAATTACTTATATGATAAGATTCCACTGACTAATCACTACATCAAGTGTTGGTTGGAATCTCCCTCTAAATCTATTTGTCTATTCATTCTTTAAGTTTTTAAAGTTACATTTACTATTTATTTTTGTATATGTGAACATGGACCAGGGCATTCAAGTGGATGCCAGAAAGCAAGTCAAGGGAATTGGGTTTTCCTTCTTCCACCTCATGGGTACCAGAGCTCAAACTTAGGTCTTCAATTTTGGTGGCAAGTGCTGAGCCATCTCAACAGCCATTGGAATATTTGGTGTTTTGAGGGAAAGTGTTTTTTAGATAAGGCAACTCTTTGTATAATTTAAACAGATGAACCAAAATAGTTAATAGTACATGATTATTTCATTTGAACATTAGTGTATATTTTTGGTTCAATTCTTGGTCCAAATAAATAATGTGGACTTGAGCAAGATAAATCTTTGAAACTACGCAAACACCAAATCTTCAGAAAGAACATGAAATAATTGATAATTAGATGTACATTTATTATTAATATATTGTATGATAGAATGCAAAGTTCAATATTTAGATTTTTGATTTTTATGGAAAATTGCAGCCTCTTTATTTCCACAAATGGCTGATCTAGTTAGATTTCATATATTTTCCTGCAAATAATTGAAATAGTAAAAAAGTACAGTAGCAATGCTCTTGGATAATTTGTGTCTTCCTCTATGTATGTAGATAAATTGTTTTGTTATTGTTTTTATTGTAAAAATTAGTATTAATACTACTCCCATTCTAACAGTCTACAAGAGGGTCAAGCATTAAAAGAAGTTTTTATTTCTTAATATTGGTGAGGAAAATATGTTGCTTCCATAATACACTAAGTAACAATATACAATATTCTTTTTTATTATTTATTAGATTTAAAAAAATACAAATCCAAACTCCACCCCCAAAAAAAGAATAAGCCAGGGGGTGGTGGCGCACACCTTTAATCCCAGCACTCGGGAGGCAGAGGCAGGTGGACCTCTGTGAGTTCGAGGCCAGCCTGGTCTACAAGAGCTAGTTCCAGGACAGGCTCCTAAGCTGCAGAGAAACCCTGTCTTGGGCAACTCTGATTTCAGAGAGGAGCAAATACCTTTGCGTATTCATTTCATTTCATTTCATTTTGTAATAAGTTATGGGACTCGAATGACATCTACGTAGACTGATTCCATTAAACTCACCAACTGAAGCCCTTATTCCTAATGGGATTCAATCAAAAGATGGACCTTTGTAGTAATTAAGGTCAGATGGAATGGTCACAGTGCCGTAGCAATGATGGGGATAGATTTCCCCATGAGAGGAGGTATTAGGGCCATCTTCATGTCAATTCTTCTCTCCCAGCATGCCTAGAACTCTCTTTAGAAATTAAGTCCAGTAAGATCTCCAAATCATCCTGTGTGTGCCTGTGCACTGGTGTGTGTGTGTGTGTGTGTGTGTGTGTGTGTGTGTGTGTACCTCTATGTACTGGAGATTTATATTTTATAAACTTACCTGTTCCTTCAAATGTTCCAAGATTACTCACAACTTCCTCCCTTTGCTTGAGCTGTTATAGTTTGAAGTAGAAGGTTCAAAAGGGGAAGCTTGTCTGCAGTCTAACAGATAATAATTTTTAAATAAACAAGTGTGACTTTTGGATGAGGAAAATATTTTGTAATGTTCCTTACGTAGCCCAGACTGGTTGGAAATAGATGATTTTCCCATTCCAGACTCCCAACTGTTAGGAATATAGATGTGTACTGCCAGGCCTGGCTTAAGAGAAACATTTTACGAAGATTTTCGTGAGGGGCTAGAGAAATGGCCCAGTGGCTAAACGTACTTGGTGATCTTGGAGAGAACTGAAGTTCATTCAGTTTCTATCCCCGGCATAGTCATTCAGAACCTCCTATATCTCCAGTTCCAAAGGATCTGATGCTTTCTTCTGCCTTCTAGAGTAACAGGAAGACAGGGGTGGGGTGGGTACACATTCAGGTAAATGCTCATACACATAAAATAAATGTTTAAATATATTTGTGAGGGCTAGAGATGTATGTCAATACTAGAAACACTTAACTGCCATGTGAGACAGCCCTGAATTCCAACCTTATGACTGCAAAACAATACAAGCCTTTGCAAATACTAGTGTTTCTATGCCTTTCTACAACAATGAATCTGCATAATGAATCTTGTTTCAGGTTTACTAAAAGCTTGATGGTATTCACCTGGGGGCCATGGCCAGTCTTCATTTATTAATTCCATGAACTCCTGCATGCTCTGATGACTGCCTGAGACTCTTTCTGCCCTCACTGTGGGATTTCTCCCTGTGTCACCCATACCTTCTAACACTTTATTAAAAGATGCTAGCACTATGCTTAGTATTCCTGCAGCTCACAGGCCCTAATTGCTCATTCAGCGCATGTATTAACTCGAGTTCTTCCCCAAGGACAGTTACTTTGAAGTGAGGGCTTAAAGGTAAGACAGGAAGAGCCAGTCCCTTCATCGCCTCAGTTCCACCCCACTGACTCCTCAAAGCTCTCTACCAATCTTTCCACGCGCTCTCAAGGTTTTGTGACCTGCGCCAAAATAGTAAAAATTTATCTCTTAAAAGTTAAGGTGCACAGCAGTCAATCCAACTCACTGAACTGTTTAAGAGACAGCATGGCTAATCCAATGTCTTCATTAAATGTCTCTCTGCGGTAATCTTGGAGTTGATGGCTGTCTTGTGAACTCTCAGTAATTATTGTAGCTGCAATTGTGTTAGTCTTGGGGAGCATACTTATATTTTCTGTCATTTTAGTTTGCAGGGAACATTGCTGTGGATTTCTTTTAACTCATGAAATGAGTTCAGACCATCCCAAACATTATAATAAATGAATCCACACCAGCCTGCCAGACCTTATTTATAGAAATTCATGGTCCTGGTTCTGTGATTCCAGTATCTTACCAGATAGACTCCACTTCATGCTGAGTCACGCTCTTCACTGTGGATATTTACTTTTATTCAAGTTTTTATAAATTATCCTTAAAGATGTAATAAAATTTGGGTAGACTCAACCACACTTTAAATAAACTCTTACTAAATTGGGCCTTTCACATGTGGATGGATTTGGAAGCTTGAAGTATGTCTCTGTCACTGCAAAGTGCCTACCTTCTCTATTTTTTCACCTGAGGATTTTCTCTGTCTAGTCCAGGGAATTTCAGGGTAGAATCTGAACACATGAGTGATAGGCCTTCAATCTGCTAAATGCTAGAAGGTCAGAAGACATAGACACATGTGGGGATATGTACTTGGAAGAAGGGAAGTTGGAATGTTTCCTGAAGAAAATGTCTTATCTGCAGTGGATGAAGTCCAGTCCTGTTGATGAAAATCAGGCTTGGTGATAGAAAAATGAGGAACATTAGACTTAGCTGCTTGGCAGAATATGTCATAACCTAAGTCTAACTTGTTAGTCAATGGCATTTGGGAAGAACTTGAAGTATGGTGGTTATGTCTACGTGTATGCTGGTGGGTGTTGACTCAGGGTCATGACTTAAAATGCTACAATTTGGGGGCACTGACCTTTTCCTGCCATCCTTTACCACTGCATCCCACCCCAGTAAATGGAAATACAATAAGCCTACTTGGGAAGAATTAAATCACATGGAGTATTCAGAGCACTTAGCACAGCGTTACAACATAAACACATTTCCAACGTACAGGAGAAGGCAGCAGGGTGAGCTGTCATCTGAATTCAGTCAAATGCTCCTCTCTATTGCAATGTGCTAAAAGAGGGGGAAATAGTTCTCACCTGGTGTATATGTATAAGGAGATCCGTAATTTAAACCTAGAATATATGAACTACTTATTTAGCCCAAGGCTCTACGTAGTACCTTTTTCCCCTGCTCCCTTATTGGTCACTTTTCTCATGGCTTTGAACAAATACCTGGAAAGAAGCAAACTGAAGGAGAAAAGATCTGTTTGGGGTAACTGACTGAGGGAATGCAAGCTAGCATGATGATGACGTCATGGCAGCTGGCAGTGCCAAAAGGAATGAGTGCAGCCACTAGTTGTTCTAGGTACCTGCCAGGAAGGAGAAACTTGGGTAGAACCAGGGTCAGGCTGCTACACATATATCTCACCTCTATAGCCTACAGCCTCCTTCTGCCAGCTATGTTGCCTACCAGCTATGTTCTATGTTCAAAAGCTTCCACAAGGTCCCAAAATAGCACCACTAGCTTGGAATCACCTGTTTAAATATCTGAGTCTGTAGACAATATTTCATGTTCAAGCCATAGCATCTCTCTCCCTAACAGTTTAGAATCCACAGTCCTTTTAAAGAGTTACATTTGTCATGTATATATATATATATATATATAGTGTGTGTGTGTGTGTGTGTGTGTGTGTGTGTGTGTGATGGAGAGAGAGAGAAGACAGAGATTTGTTGCTTTTTTCTTTATACCATGTGACCCACTCAGATCATCAGGTTTATCATCAAGAATTTTTGCCAATTCAGTCATCTCTCTAGGCCAAACCACTGAGACCAAGTAAAAATTCCACAGTAGGAATTCCTCATCTATTCTATACTGCGGCCAGAAACCTCGAGTTGGCAAAGGAAACACAAAACCACACATTTTGCCTTTTTGTTCCACCCAATCCAACATGGCAGAGGAGCTGACCAATAAGAAGTTAGAGCTAATAGGCCAAGCAGTAATTTAATTAATACAGTTTCTGTGTGGTTATTTCGGGAATCTGAGTGGCCAGGAAACGAACAAGCAGCCTCTTATAACACTCCATTTTTCTTTTTCTTTTCTTTTTGTCCCCATGTGTATGTGTTTTCACATGTATTTGGGCACTTGTGGATCCATGTGTATATTTGTGTGGAGTATGTACTTTGAGAATATAAAAGATGAGGACTGTGGACCAGTAGTGAAGATTTTTGGACAATGCATGGAGATGGTAGTAGACATATTAACTAAACTGAAGGTGTGATGTTTACCTTCATAAATGTTCTTTTGTCATTGAACACTGGTGAGAGGAAACTCAAAAGTTGGATGCAGGCAGACAGTACTGGGAAGCAGGCTCTATGCTATCACTAAAATGATAGTGATAGTGAGGCAGCTTCAATTCTGAACTGGGATTCCCCTCTACATCTGGACCCTGTACACTAATGAGTGTGCTAATTTGAGTCCAAACAGCATCTCTTCGGTTACTGAGGCTATCAGTTCTCAGTGATCTTGAAGTAAATGAGTGTATTCACTCTGATCTGCGGTTCTAACTCATGGCCAGTGTCTGTGCATTGGACAGTAAGTCTTTGGGGCTCATTGTTACATTATTGCTCACTCTTACATTGTTTCAGTGGCCTCACTGTTTGACATGTCACTTAAAAAACTACAGGCCAGCAGATTCAAGCTACCTCTCCTTGAGAACTGGAATAGGGGCAATGGTTCACAGCTACAAATTACCGTGTTGAGATGGAGCTACAAAGCAAGACCCTGCTTTTAGGTGAAACCACTATAATTAAGCATCGACCAAGTCTGCTCTATCAGAACTGTAATTTTTTCTGTCAGACATTGTAACGTGCCCACCAACAGACCTTACATTTCTGGTGCAGAGTCTGTTATTCCAAGCTAGACTTATGGTTTCTGCTAGCTACTAATTAGGGTGTTGACCAAATCCATTGCTGGAAGACTAACTACAGACCCTCTGACCCTTTTCAGACCTGCCCGTAGAGCTTTGCCTCATTGCTATGATTCCAGGCTGAATTATTGCTGCTCTGACATGATCATTTCTGGCAGACAAATGCCATTCCACTTGTAGAATGAGTAGAAAGGACAGATAGACCCGACTGACTTCATAAAATCTCTCGGCAAGCACTGTCAGGCAGTTAGGAAGCCATGTCCTAGGAACTTTTGAGCAAAAACAATATCGGTAATACTTGGCAGCCACAGTATAAGTAGTGGTGTCTTTCCAGGAGTACCATATCCTATACAGAATCTATGCTACAGTGTAAAGTGGGGACTTTCTTACTTTTCTCTTTAGACACAATATTTATAAGCAAGCTCTGGCAGTTATCTATATGTTGGGTTCCTCCAATTAGATACAATGGGACAAAATTGATCCTTGACTTCTGCTGAAGTGACTCATAAAGCCAAGATGGTGAGACAAGGCTTTTCTTCCCCCAGTTGCTTTTGGTTTTTTATCATAGCAATAGAAACCCTAACTGTGATGACTGTTTTTGGTTGCCAACTTGACTACATTGGGAATTAACTAAATCCCCAAAATGCAGGGTTTGTAAGCTAGAGGGGTAGAGTGATAGATCCTTTTCATGCTATGCTGTTAGATTGGGGTGGTAGAAGCCAGGGGCAATGGTTCAGGCCTGTAAACACAGCACATGGAAGGCTAAGGCAGAGGTTGTGATTTTAAGACTAGCCTTGACTACATGTGAAACTTTGGCTCACAAAATAAATAAATAAATAAATAAATAAATAAACAAGACACAGCAAAAACCCTTTGCCAAAGTAGCCAAGTAGTGAATGTTTTTAACAGTGAAAGGCATAGCTCAAATGAGCTTCATTTTTTGTCATTTGTTTTTCTATGTATAAGCAAAAGTGTTAAGGATTGAGTAAAATATATTGGTAGAAAATGAAATATAAAATTAGATTATGCAGTAAGTATTCTTATCCACTGTGTCATCTCTTCAAATGCAAGAAACATTCTGATTTAATATAAACCTATCATAATTATTATGGTGTGTAATTATACCTATTAGTAATAAAGTATATTTTTAAGCAATGATATACATTTTGCCCATTGGAAGATTTTTAAAATAAATTATTTTAGTTGCTATCCCTGTCTATAGAAAGATAATATACACATATAGGCACAGATTATTTTTACTATTGTTGGGATGGTTTGAATGTTTAGAATGTTTCTAATTCATATCTTACAGCTTCATTACATTAATGGCCTCAAGTAGGCATCTGTGTGATATCCTGTCAGATTGATAAGCTGTCACTTAAGACTTACTGGCTGATACGCCACGTGAATTTATAGTTAAAAGACTGTAAAATAGACTGGGCTTCAAAACACGACGAATCATTCTTGAAATGCTATATTCTATTTCCTCATGTGGAGATGCAAGGCTTGGCTACTTTTCCTTGTGGGATGACATAGTCTATAAGATCTGTTTCACAGTGTGAGCCCTGTAGACAGCCTCTTCCCAATATACTTTCTTCCTCTAAGCCAGTGACATGAGCTGCCACCGTGGAATCTAATATCACATTATGAGTGACATAAAAGAAAAGAAAGGTTTTTGCTTAATGTTCTGAAAGACTAAGAATGACGCTGTTTCTTCATGGTTATAGACATGGTGAAATGATGACAATGACTCCATCTCTTTGAATGGCAGGGACTTTCTAAACAAGCGTGTATGAAACTGAGCTAGAGGGTTGCAATTCCTGGCAACAGAGGGAAAGGGAGGTGCAGTTTGCCAAAGCCATCTGCTTAATTTCCCTAATAATCTAACACCTGCTTGGGAGACTCATCTTACACCCCAAATGGCTGAGAATTGTGGAAACAGCAACAATAATTTCTCTCCAGCCCCTCCACCCCCATCATGGGAGGGCAGCTGCCAATTTACCTGTTTATTCTGAAAGGTCCTTGTCTCTCTTACCTGCATCGTCTCTGCATTGTTAAGCTATGGTTCCTGAGTGCCTGCAGGATCTTGGAACATTTCTCTTTGAAATAAAAGACTGATTAAATGGCAGGCATTTGAGAACAATAAGTCATTCACCTGGCAGGACCCCTCATCCTGTTTCTACCACTCATGACTGGAGGTCTGGAGGAAGTCCAGAGTGAAATGAATGCAGGTAGCATAGATTACATAGTGAGCAAGATCAAATATGCCCTTCACCCAGACATGTTCTCCCATGGTCTAGGGGAAGTCCAGATTGAAGACATGCAGGTAACACAATGTAAAAGCTATCATGATTTAGTTTGTATAGTGATCAAGATCAAATATCCTCTTCACCCAGACATTTTCTCCCAGATATTCTTGGCTGGTTTTCAAAGATCCCTATAATCATAGTTTGTTAAAGACCTGTTCACCCTGTGGAGGTGAGGAAACATGGTTAGCAGGCAGACAGGGTGAGCCAAGGCAGTCAACAGGCTGGGAAACATTCCTTTTATGAATTAGCCTATATTTATAGGAAATAGGAACACTTAAGTAGTCAAAATATACCTGTTCTGACTGCTTTACCCTATCCAATGGATGATATTTTTTAATTGAATTTTAGCCTGGCATACATTAGTTCTTTAAAAAAGTATAATAATTATATGAACAGCATTTATTAATATTATTTCATAACTGATACATAAAAGCATAAAATTATATTTATATTACTTGGGGCATATATGTTCCCTGCATATATGAACTGCCTAATGTCTACATATACATCAGATTAAATATACTATCTTCTGAAAAAATGTATCATTTCTTATCATTTCTTCAAAGCTTTCGAAATAAACGCACAATAATGTTATGCACAAGGTGAATTATATATTTAATACTAGTGACAGGAGGAGGTTGTTTAGGGGGGAATGGACAGTCACACAAAACTATATTAGTTACAGCACTCCTTGACCAATGGCTTAGGCATATTTCTAGCTAGCTCTTTCATCCTTAATTCACCCATTTTAATTAATGTATGTAACACCACAAGGTTGTAGCCTACCAGAAAGATTCTGACATCTGTCTCCTTAGGCAGCTACATAGCGTCTCTCTGATTCTGCCTTCTTTATCCCAGCAATTAATTTAGATTTTCTGCCTAACTCTCTTCTGCCCTGCCATAGGCCAAAGCAGCTTCTTTACTAACCAATGATAATAAAGCATATTCACAGCATACAGAGGGGACTCCCACATCATCTGCCCTGTCTAAATAAAATGAAAGGTTTTAACTTTAACATAGTAAAACTACATATAATAAAACAGGTATCAAAGCAAGAATTATAGTTACGATAATTTTTGTGAGTCTCAAGTTTTATTTATAATTTGTCTTTTATCATAACTAAGGAAAACTGTAACTATCCATCTTCAACTCCATCAAAGACTCTAGCAGGATATAATATTATCTAAGTGAGCAAGAATTGCATTGTACACAACTTCCACAGTTATAGACTTGACAGAGACATCTTGCTGCCTGGACAATCACCAAAAATTCTTCTGTAATGTTGGTACATCCGTCTTCAGCCTACAGGCCTTAGCAGTTTGTCTGTCACTTTCTTCTGTCTTCTGCAGAATGTCTGGCAGACTCTTTCATGAAGCAAGGATGCTGAATGGCTGTCTCAGCTTCTTTAGGCAAGTTAAGCAGTCATCTCTCTGTGGGTCCTGCAAGTCCAGTTTATACAGCATACCAACAGGCAGTCCAGGCAAGAGCAGTTTCTTGCCCAAATGGCTAGCCTTGTCACATTGAAGATAAATTCTATAACGAGTTTCTTCAGTGCCCATCATCCTCTTGAAGTAGTTGGTGCTTATTATAACTGTTGGAAACTGTTAAGTGGGCTTGGTTAGTAACAGAGCACCAGGGCTGGCTATTGGTTCCACCTTGCTTGGCTTTCCAACATGGCAGAGATCTGTTAGTCCAATCCCTGCCTTTGTCACACCTTCTGTCCAACCCAGAAGGGAAGGGTATTCTGAATGGATTATGACTAGAAAAATCATTGTTTCTAGGAATGCCCTGTTTACAATCACTTTTAAGGTGACCTTGCTTGCCACAATTGAAACACTTGACATTTCAATTTTTCTTCAAACTTCTAGAAATTACCTCTTATACAAATATCTTTATGGTCATGGAATTCAATAATAATTATCTCAGATTCATTCCTCCAAAGGTGCTGACCTTGTCTTTGACAGCCTAATTATTCTTTTTGCATTAAGAATTGGCATTTTCAAAATCCAGAGATTCAATTATTATTTTTCTAACTTCTGAATTTGATATCATTCTATTTACTGCTGATGTCAGTCTTTGAAAGAAATCCATGAAGGTTTCTTTTGGGCTCTGTATGACTTTAGTAAATGATTTAATCTTCTTTCCTACTTCTCCAATTCTGTTCCAAGCAGTCAAAGTTGCTGCATGACATAAAGCCTGGATTTGACCATTATATAGGTATATGTATATATGGTAACATAATCTCCTTCTCCAAGAATTTAAGATTTCTATACCTCTGCCTTTAGTCCATTGTTCAGTAGTCTTGGCCTCTTCTCTAAATTAAGAACTTCATTAGGGCCATGCTCTAAAACAACTTTAATCAACTGTATCCAGTCTTTAGGGATAATTCTATTAAAAACTGACCACAATTATAACATTTGCTTCAAGATAAATGCATGGCATATGAGACTATTGCTTTCTTAAATCTCCTTGATTATAACGTTGACACAGGAGTCCATTCAGCTTTTATAAAATCTCTATCATTCAGCAATTCCTATAAAGTTAGTAGATATATTAAGGTTGGTCATTTGAAAACCTTAGGTTATTATTCTCTATTCTTATAATGCAACACTGAAATTGGCTCTCCACTAAATTCCTCTTTCTGGATTTGAATATCTATCATCTGTTTCAGTAACTCTTTCTAAAACTTGTCTTTTGGCATTCAGATTAACTTTTTAATAGTAAAATAAAATGAAGCTGATAATTTTACAAATGACATTGAATAAATACCATCTAAATTAATTATCCTCTCATTTAATCATCCTATTTTCAAACTGTCCAGTGTGTCATCATACAGAGACCCAAATCCCTCCATTGTAAAGGTGTTTCCCTTATTTAATGTTGAATAAAAGTCTGTCTTTTAACTAATTCTTCCCTTTAAGAATTTTTGACTCTTAACAAACCTGCTGCTGCTGCTACTGCTGAAGATGTTAAGACTTACTGTTGCTGTGCAGAACTGTAAACACATGACTGAATTTCAAGGCAGCTACCTAGTTTGGCAGGTGATGTGCAATTCCCCTCCATATGGTATGAATGTGTTTATTACCATTGGTTAATAAAGAAACTGGTTCGGCCAATGACTTAGCAGAGCAAATCTGAACAGAGATATTACAGAGAGAGTAGACAGAGCCAAAAAAACGCCATGTAGCTTCTGAAAGAGAAAGACACTGGAATACCTTACTGGTAGATCACAGCCGCATAGCAATACATAGATTAATAGAAATATGTTAATTTAAGATGTAATAGTTAGTTACTAAGAGGCCTGAGCTGATTGGCCAAGCAGTGTTGCAATTAATATAGTTTCTATGTGATTATTCGGGTCTGGGCAGGCAGGAATGAAAAAGCAGTTGTCGTTTACAGGCAGTAACTGACAAGAGGGTTGGTTCAGGGAGAGCCTACCAGGAGAGAAAAAACCCTAGCGGATAGAGTGATGACTCTGGCTGCTTGTGGTTTTGGCCTATGCCAGTGGTTGTAAAGCCACAGAAAAATGGCTTTTTCTTGAATTCCTATCCTAAATGCTGGGTGTCAGATGAAGCAAAAATAATAAAAACCCAAAGACAGATGCAGGAAACTTAATTAAAACTGATTGGTCAATTATTTGGCTCTGGAGGAATATACTTTTGAATCCACAGAGGATAAAGTAAAATAAAAGCTTTATAAATTATAAGGTCTAGATCAAAGAAATCTATAATAAAGGAATATATAATCAGATTTGCAGCAAAATATGATTTCAACCCTTCATCCTTGGGCAGAGTCCTCTGTCTCCTTCAGTCTTGCTTACATACCCATAAACTCTGATAGCCAGGCTACAGAACAAGGATGGGTAAGGGCCTGATTAAGGGTATCTGTGATGGAGCCAGCCTTTACCTTATGTTTATGAGCTCAGTGACTGGAACTTTGTTCCTGTCTCTATGAATTGCACCTGTGGACTAGAGCCTGAAAAAAGGGAAGCAAACATCTTGAAAACAGACTGTGTGACCTTTGGGCTGAGCTGCACAGAGCTGAAGGAATTCAAACCAGGATTTCATGAGAGCCTCAAGGAAGCCGTCCAAGTGCTGAGAGCATTCCGAGTATTTTTCCATTAAAGGTAATATTTGATACGATTTATCTTCAAATTCCTATGGGGCCTCTGCCTTCATATCTGTTATCTTTGGCCAACTGTAGTGATTTATCAAGCTCTTACATCTTGTTTATCCTTGTAGGGGAAGATGGTTGGGCCATAACTTGTTTCACAAACACTAAATCTCTGAAACATTCATTTTAATCTGTTTCACTCAATTAAGTTTATGGTGTGTTCTGGGACTATAAAATGTTAAGCTTGTTATTATTGCATGATTTTAATATGCATATAAAATGTGTGCTTTCACTCAAATACTGTCTTTAATAGCAAGATGAGTATTTGTTGTCCGTGAATGTATTTCAGGATTGTTCCTCTACTTTGTTTTACAAATGCTTATTACAATTTAGTTGTGTTTCTCATATAATTTCAATTGTAATTTTAACTGATATTTCCTGAGATATTCATTAGACTAATATTATTTCATTTGATTACTTATCATATCATATATTCAGCCTTATGACTTTATAAAAAGGGTCTTCTTTTCCAACGCTATTCCTCTATTTCAGTGCCATAGGCTGAAATTATTGCTGACTTTAAAAAAAAATCCACTTGTCTTCCCTAAATTTCTAACCCAAACTAATTAAAAGAATGCAATGAAATAATTTGTCAATAAATAATGAGTGAATGATCCCCACCTAATTTTTAAAGAGTATTACGTAAAGAGTCACTGAGACAAGAATGAGTGGGTGTATTGGAAGGAAAGCAGTGGACATTTTTCAGAAGCAGGATGACTCCATATCTAGCTTCTATAAATCAAAACATCCTCCATATCCCTGCACTGTGTTCTTGTTATCGAAGCTGTCCTCATGCCCCAAACCAGATCCTCCCCCAGAGTGATGATGACTGGAAAACACAGTTCATGACATTTTATGACTTTAGTGGGTGATGGATTTGGAAACTGAGTCTGTCTGGAAAGCAGCGGGATCATGTGTGGGTCAGAGAATGAGTGCTTGCTGGAAAGTAACACGTTAGCTCAAATTCAACGAACTAAAAACATAGTTCATTATGTAGACTCCAAATTGTTTCCCCTTTTGACTTCTCTATTTGACCAAAACTCTGTTATTTTTGTAGTCTGTTAAAATAATAACTTGCTAAACACATTAAGTATTGGAGAAATGTTATGTGTTAAGCACTATTCTAGAGACTGGGATATATTAATTCATCATAGGAGACAAAAATCTTTAGTTTTACTAACCTCATTTCCTAGAGAAAAAACAAGCAGGTAATTATTTGATGGAATTTTAATGAAAACAGTAAATATGTATTGAGCTACTCACAGAAACACACAAACCTGTACAAATGAGGTTACCTTATTTTACAGCTAATTTTGGTCAAGGCCAAGGAACAGGAAGTTTATTCAGAAACTGAACCTGGACCACTCTGACTCCAAATCCTGAGTTTTAACTACAGCTCTTGAGTACCTGTGAGAGTGATGTTAGCTGACTTTCTCATCTGCGCATTCCTGACATGCTATACTGACTTTGCTTCATTTTGCTATTATCTTGCGAATATGAGCTTGTTGGCATTGAATTTTTTTTCTTGTTTCTAATACATTTCTCGATTTTAGGAGCTTCTCATTGGTTGTTTGTTGAAAATGTCATCTTTGTCCTCACAGGCTCTTTAATATCTCCCCAAACCGTGCTCCTTATCTTATTTTCTACAACCGCCACATTCAGGAATTTTACTCAGAATTTACTATTCTCAGTTTTCTCTAATACAGCTAAATAATTTTACCTGGTAGGGTTTTTTTTTCTCATAAATGCATTATACTTAAATGTAAAGGAGTGTTTAAATACCACCATTCCATGAAAACTTCAAACATCCTAGTTCTCAGGGACTTTTGCAATCTCCATTGGGCCATATTTTATTAGGTGATGCTTTTGGTATTGTGACGAATATTGTAAGATACCATTTTAGGAACAATAAGATATAAAACTGTATAAGCCAGACTTGGACCCAGTCATGACAGAAAGGGAACATGAAATGCCCAAAGTGATGACTGTCCTGAGTATTTGTCATTGCACTCTTAAAAGGTTTATGACAACTCAGGAAATTTGTTCTTTTCTTACTTCTCCTCTTCATTTTCTTTAGACACCCAATGTTTACAATTCTACCTCCCCACAACCCCGTTTTGCATTGTCACCCCCATGTGATGTCCAGTCACCCTAGCACTAGTTGAAGGAAAGTTCAGTGAGGATAAATAAGAGGAAGGAAGAGTCATACTTTTCTTTCAGTCTTTCATCATGAGCACCTCCACTGTTAGTTCATTGTTTATTTGTTCTAATGATCCTCACCCTAATCCTATCTAATTAACTCAGGTCTTTGCAATTACACCAAACTCACCAGTAATCTAATTCAAGTCTTGTTATTGTTGGCCTTGGAAAACAGAGTGAATATTCATTATTAATAATCTGTATAACTTCTTGTTTTTCCCTACTCTGTCTTTACACAAGCACCCAAAGGAGATTAACATTTGTTTTTGCTATAGATTAAAATGAAAAGATGGGAAGTTGGTAATTTGTACTTAATTACAGGATAGCAAATAATGTTTTGGGCATCTTATACTTATTAACTGAATTATAACTATGACCAGATTAAATAGCTATTATTATTATTATTATTTCCATTACAGCTTCAAAAATGTGGGTATTAAAGGATTAGGAAATTTGTCCTCAATTTTATAAATATTAAGCAAAAAATTAAAATTTCAGAAACTATGTACCCAGAGTCAATACTCAGCTCCTATATTAGGGTTGTATGTGCTAAAATTATCCAGGAAAAAGAAGGAATCTAAGTCTATCTTTAGAACTTTAGACGACAGACAAGCTATGCCCAGGAAGCTTTCTTGAAAAAGTAACGATAAGAGGTGTTTACACACTGTTATCTGAGAGATATGTCCTTGAAACTCACTTTGCTGGAGTAGTCCATCATGTCATGGGATATCCTGAGGCATGAGAAAATGACAGTTCTATTTCTAATGTTTAAAAAAAAAAAGACAGCACAAACACAAACAAAACCATCATTCATGAGATGTTGAGTTTTTAGTACTCTGTGATTGCATGCTTTATTTCAGGTAAATTGTGGGCCAAATAGGCTTTTCTTGTGGTAGTGATAAAAGCTACCTATAGAAATACCATTCTGAAGACTTAGCAATTTTTTTTCCTTTTTAAATTCCACTATGGAATTTTAAGTACAGCTGACCTCCGTCAATTTTGCTGGCTGGTTTTGGATTTGGTTGAGACAGGTACTTATCCAGTTGAACTAATTGCTTGACCACCTGCTTTGCCACAATTTCACAATGATGTCATTTTCTGCTATTGAACCAAGTAAGAGACAATGGTCCCTAAGAAAGATTAATGTTAAATATATTATCTGGGCACAGGACCTTGCATCTTTTTAAAGTTGCTATTCATAAAAGATAATTTTAGGATTAGGGCATCTCTCTAGTGTAGCCTTAACCTTGGTTCATATGTCACCTTTGTTCAAGACTTCATCTAGTGGATAGAAGAGAGACAGGTGCAAGTGTTGACAAAACAGTAGTGTAAGTCTTTTCTATGGCACAATTTTAATCATTTATCTCTTCCATTTAGGGTATAAAAATTTAAAAATCTGTTAAAATATTTTCATGGTCTTTTCCCCAAGTAGTCAACAAGCAATTTAATTGTCATTTAGCAACAGATGTCTAGGTAAGAAAATAAAAAAAAAATGTGATAAAAGACATTGAAGCCTTT
The DNA here is from genome assembly GCA_025134845.1 of Neodon shergylaensis. Lineage (NCBI taxonomy): Eukaryota > Metazoa > Chordata > Mammalia > Rodentia > Cricetidae > Neodon > Neodon shergylaensis. The sequence goes on from JABTXL010006712.1 coordinate 16,869,496, forward strand.
ATCCTTTTTTCAGAGGGGAAGAATTCTCATAGATATGAATAAATTATTACTTTTTCATAAATATAACAGTGAGAATTAGAAAGCAGCAAGAAACATTTGCTAGAATTTGCAGAGACATATGAGAAAACACATCAGGCAGTTTTGTTTCAGTCTTAATGTTCTTAATATACTAACAGATCATATTAATGTTCCTTTTATATAGCCAAGTGGACATAGACACATTTAGCAAAACTTCCTAATGAACACAAAGAACAGATAAATAGTATATGTAGTTGGTTTCTTCATTTACTGTTGTACACGATCTTCATTTAAAGCATCCACACCATTGTAATAACATAATGATCGTAGAAACATCATTGTGGAATAAATGAGATAGTTTACACTTTAATATATAAACAGTATATGCAATTACCTTCTTTTTAGTTTACACAACATGAGATGAACTTTTATTGTATTTCAAAAATGAATTAGAAATAAGTGGTCTAGATGCACTTGATATTTGATTGAGTCTGTATTGTTTGTGTGCATCTGATCTACCAGCCTGGTTCCTAGGAAAACACTAAGCTGATGTCCTTATCTATAGGTCATGGGCCCTAGTAAATTTCATGGGCTTAAGAAACTCATTTTAGATCACATCACAATGTAGATAACATGGAAGGGAATGGATTTATGTGACGTGACAATCCTAACTCAAATACTTGTGAAGAAGTGTCTGGACACTGGTGCATTTTCTTGCTCCCACTTGAAGTGTTTCAAGCAGACCAAAGCTGGAGGTTAGCAGGTACTCAGATACTCTCTTCTACTGGACAGTACCTCATCAGTGAACATGGGAGATATCTGTTCCTATCAAATGTCCCTGAATGTGGAGCGTCGGCCTCATGGATCAAGAATTTCCATTCAGTTACATCATTGAATCCTGGATTTTTCATTTTTGAAGCTTCTCTGAAAGCTATGGATTGGTGGTCCCTGAGGAGTCATAATAAAAAAATACCTACATTTCATGATAAACTATGACTCATTATTATAGGAGGGAAAATAATAGATCACTTATTATTTGTAGTACACTTAATTTCCCAAAGCAGTGATGCTGTTTATTAAATAAGTGACTTACGTATTGATTTGTATGACTTTTGCTTTAGTGAATGTAAGAGCATGGAAAGCCTACAGATTTTGGAATCTGATATTTTAAGTTCTCTAAGTAGGTATGCAATGCAGAGTAATAGATGGTAATCTTTGCGGACCTGCTCTAAGTCCCTTTAAGGTTCCAGCCGTACATTAGCCACCACTGGATTACAGGCACTTGAGATGACGATGACTGTCCATATTAATAGGTAGTTTCTAGCTTTATTATGAGAAATATACAATTCTGGAGTAAGTCTACTCAACACTGTTTAATTAGAAAATTATATGATGCTAAGAAAGAGATCTGTGGTGTTTTGAAAGAAAATGGCTTCCAAAGGGAGTAACACTGTTAGGAGATGTGGATTTGTTGGAGGAGGTGTGTCACTGTGGAGGCAGGTTTTGAGGTCTCATATATGCTGAACGCATGCCCAGCCAGACAGTTCACTTCCTATGGCCTTTGGGTCAAGATGAAAGAGCTCTCAGCTCCAGCAGCATGTCTGCCTGCATACTGCTTTGCTTCCTGCCATGGTGATAATGGACTAAGCCTCTGAACTGTAAGTGAGCTGCCACAATTAAAATTGTTTATGAGAGTTGTTGTGGTCATGGTGTCTCTTCACAGCAATAGAAACCCTGACTAAGACAAGGGCATACAGATTTGTTGCAGTATTTTTCTCCTCATGGATTTACCACCATCTGGGAAGGAATGAGATCTGGAAGTCATGGGAAGGTGCATTCTGTCATCCTCACCTTTGTAATTCTAGTTGTATCCTTGTCATTCATTGACTCTCTGTTCATTTATACTTTCATCACCTGACTGTCCCTTCGCCCTCTGCACCATGGTAATGATGTCTGAACTCACATGTAGAGTTTAGCTTATTTCTGTACAATTTCTTTTACTTCCTGGGATTATGATGGCTATGTGAAAGTGGTACATGGGATGAAAGTCCAGCTGTGAATAACATGCTTGCTTGCTTCTGAACAGGGCTCTGTTCACATATTTGGAGCTCTGTGAGTTGTGTGGCTTCATGTGAAGCTGTTCTGCTCAGATACAATTAAGATGCCTTATATACTAGGAGGACTTTTAGCATAGGTCAAGATTAGCATTTGGTGGTGAAGGAGTGGGGAGTATAAGAACGGAGGGAATTCCAGAAATGATTTAAAAAGTCTTCAGATTTCTAAATCAGGTCCTTGGAATATATTTGATAATGTGCTATATCTAGAGAGTATTTCTGGTAACTGGAATTTCAAAGAGAGCTCTTGTATTAGAACAGGGCTAGAATTAGATGCCAAAGGCCAAGCGACAAAGCACAAAAGCAAAAGTTTTCTCCATGCTCTCAATTCTGACTCAGGAACAACAAGCTCTTGACCCTGTAGAGTCTCCTCATTTATACCGTTCTCAGTGTATGCCACTAGTGTTATTTAGGGCACTGGATTATCTGTATATCTGCTACCTGAGAGAGAGAGAGAATACATGTGTATGTGTGCATATTTCATAAGATGCAGGTGTTTATGCATCTTAGGAAAGTGTTTTGTCACTGGTATGCCCCCCTCTTTTTTTTTTTATTTTTGAGACAGAGTTCTGCTTAGCATTTCAGTCTGGTTTTGAACTCCTGAGAGATCCTTTTCCTTCAGCATCCTTAGTATCTGGGATTATAGGCATGTGTTACCATGCTCAGCTTCACAAAACATATTAGAGGGATTGTAAGGGTCAGGCATTAACTTAACCATTTTGCTTCATTTCATTAGAATTGGTGGATGGAGGAGTAGAGGACATGGATCCAGTTACAGCCATTCACCTGCTCACAATTACAATCCTCTGCAAACAATCATATTTGAGTCTCAATCCACATCATTTATTTGTTTTTAGCCACTCTGACATGATACAATGTGTTCCTTTTATTTGTTAGAACTGATGTCTTAGGATTGTGACCATTAATTCTGTTATTAAATTGGATCTCTGTGTTCCTTCATTGCTCATTAGCCTCTATATTTTAATCACTTCCATTGCAGTTTTTTTTTTTTTGTTTTTTTGTTTTTCGAGACAGGGTTTCTCTGTGGCTTTGGAGCCTGTCCTGGAACTAGCTCTGTAGACCAGGCTGGTCTCGAACTCACAGAGATCCGCCTGCCTCTGCCTCCCAAGTGCTGGGATTAAAGGCGTGCGCCACCACCGCCCGGCTTCCATTGCAGTTTTATGGAGAAACAAAGTACCCATCAACACTGGGATAGTATCATTTGTTACTCTCACTCATTAGTTTAGGAAGAGGATCGGTGATCCTGTCCTTAAAGATCTATTTTATAAAAATGATTAATAAATAATGAAGTGAAGTTTGGTATATTAGCATTTTAAAGCATGTAATTGTCTACTCTGCACTATTCAGAAAGATGGAAAACCTCAGTGGAGAAAAACAACCAAGCTGTTACTAGCTCTCCAGTTTGCCCAAGCAGGATGTAGTGGGAAGAGCTTTCTCATTTTAGATTTTCTTTTTTTTTTAACTAATGAACTCTTTTTTTTAATATTTATTTATTTATTTATTTATTATGTATACAATATTCTGTCTGTGTGTGTATGCCTGCAGGCCAGAAGAGGGCACCAGACCCCATTACAGATGGTTGTGAGCCACCATGTGGTTGCTGGGAATTGAACTCAGGTCCTTTGGAAGAGCAGGCAATGCTCTTAACCTCTAAGCCATCTCTCCAGCCCCCTCATTTTAGATTTTCATACATGTCTCCAGGCGAGAAAGGTTGAGTGCCTTCTACTTGACATTTGATTAATGGCTATTGACATAGACTTATTCCTACTATAAAGTAATATGATTCTTATTAAATATATTTTTTAATACGTGTAGTAACAAATTCAGAATTAGATGTATTGCTAATGAAATTGCTTTCATCTTCGGCTTGGCACTCAGGGGAGATGTAGTTAGCACTCCTCCTGTAGTGGTTATTTTTTATGAGTCTTTCTTGGCGAGATTATATAACTTGAAAATGAACTAATAATGCAATCTCCAAGTATAGAAATGTTTTAATGATCAAAATACAGTTGTGTCCTGTACTTTTGGGAAAAAACAGATCCAAATCTTAGATTTATATAATTTTCGGTGGAAGGAGCAGAATATGCTTAGAAATGTCACATTATAGCTTTAACCTTTTTTTTTTTTTTTTGCGGCAATGGATCAGCTGTATCATTAATATCATGGTGACATCCAGTTACCCAGTTAGGTAACACTTAGTTGGGAAGGATGATGGTAGAATAAAATCCCAATTACAGTTGTGCTTCTAGAATAAAACACTGCAGTGGACACGTAGATGGAAAGACACTAATTGCTCATTAATGATACAACAGCACAAAACACTGTCAAACTGAATTGGGAGTCACTTTCCCATTTTAAAAACATCCTTCTGGTTGGACATGGGTCTGCCATTCTTCTCCCCTTTTATTTGTCTTCTCTAATCCTTTCCCCATTGTTTTTCCTCTCTTGATGTAAAAATGTCTAGTTCTTTTGCTCAGACTGGTTTACAATTCCCAGTTCTTCTGTCTTGGCCTCCCAGGGCTGGAGGGATAAGCTGTGCACCATGACCTATTTATGGTTTTGATTTCTTACAAATTAAACAAATGTTTTCTGTTAATCAAGTTTCCCTTGCAGATTTTTAGTACCACCTATTCTTTGTTTCTTCCATTTTTAGTACCTTCATAGATTAAATACATATCTCACCAATTTATAAATACATACAATATATAAAAATACATATCTCATAAAACCTACTGTGAAAACTTTACAAACAGTAACTTTTTATATTTTGTTGCTTATGCTATTTAATATTGAATTAGGACATAACTTTTCCGTGTCATGAGTTACTATTTTTAGTAACTGTAGCACTTTTTCAATTAAGCTTTAGGTGCCACCTGTTTTATACTGATTAGTATGTTTGAGGCTTTGGTGTTTATTTCTTCTGATGACCTGGCCTTTCATCTGGGATCATTTATCTTCAGCTAAGGGTTTTCCTTTACAATTATGGTCCATTTGTGTATAAGGCATTTAATATATTTAGTTTTGAAGTCTACTTTTTTTTCTGGTTATAGAAATTTAGTTTGAGAGTTTTTCTTCAGGCACATTCAAAACTAAACTTTCTGAATTTTTGGTTCCTGTTGTTATGGGTGAAAAACAAGCAGCCCAGCTTTTGTTCTTAATATCATTCACCTGAAGCCAAATGTGGCGGTGCATGTCTGTTATCCAAGTACTTGGCAAGTTGAAGCAATAGAAGTTTGATAGTTCCAGCTTAGGCTACATAGCAAGACACTGTCTCGAAAAAAAAAAAAAAAAACAAGCAAACAAACAGCAACAAAACAAAACAAAAGAAACAAAGCCCAAAGCAACAACAAGGACAACAACCACAAATGCTTATTTTCCTCAAGTGAGTACATTTCTGGCTTACAAGGTTTTCTGCCCACTATATACACACTAGGGCACATCCCAGACATGTGAGCATCAGCTGTCCTCACATAGAAAACATGACCCAGTCATGTGAACAGCAACTCTCCTCACATGGACAGTAAGACCAAGGCATGTGAGCAGCTGCTGTCCTCACGTGGAGAGCATGACCCAACTATGTGAGGAGCATCTGTCCTCATATGGAAAGCAATGTTTCTTTCCTGTCTGTAAATTAGCTCAGTTTGGACTTCTGCTTATCAATAAATCTAAGGAAGGACCTGTGACTTTGTTTACATAACTTCCATTCTCTTGCAGCCAAGGCAGCCCCAGCTAACTACATTTCCTACTCTTTCTATCTTAGACTTTAATAAGATCACATTTCTTTGATTTTCTTTGAATTATTTTCAAAGAATGATTGTTAACAATTACTCATTAAGCATGCTTAAGAATTTCCAAATGATTTGACTAACCACATATTCTTTTCCTTAAAACCTGATTCATATTTTTTTATCTTCCTTCATATATTACATACTAATCACGGTTTTCCTTCCCTATGTTCCTCCCAGTCATTCCCCACCCCCTCTCTGCCAGATCACATCCTCTTCCTCTGTTTCCATTAAAAAAAAAGTAAGCCTCCCAGAGATATCAGCTGAACATGGCATAACTAGTTATAACAAGACTAGGTACAAATCCTCATATTACGATTGGATGAGGCAACCCAGTAGGAGGAAAAGGGTTCAGACACAAGCAAGAGTCAGAGACATCCCCACTCTCACTGTTAGAGAACACAAGAACACCAAGCTACACAACCATAAGATATATGCAGAGGACCTAGCTCAGACCAATACAGACCCTGCATTTCTTGCTCGCATCTCTGTGTGCCTCTATTAGTCCTGCAAGTTTGAAGCATATTAGACTCTTCTGAGTTTTCCTGGAAGATATACAGTCTGAACAGCTAAAAGAGGTTTATAACTAAAACCATTCACAACTCAGGCAAAGGGTACAGCTTTCCCTACTGTAGGTGGGAGCACACCTTCCACAAATAAATGAACGTAGTGGTGACTTTTGTCCCTCTCTTCATATCAGAGTTACCTGATAAACTTTTGAAAGGTTCAAAACCCATAATGAACTCTAGATCAGTTAAATTATAATGTTCGAGGGTCAGAAGCAGACATCAAGGTTTAGCTAATGTTAAAGAGACAAATTTTGGGGACAAATTTGGGTTCCCTCAAAGGATGTTCTACAAAGGTCAAAGAAACATTAGTAAACAGCATTAGTAAAGGTGGTGATGATTAAATACAACTGGGAAAGAATATTTGTTGGCAAGTTATTTCAGTCTCAAACCACATTATGCATGGATAGGGTATCTATCAGATACTTCTGTTATTACTCTCCCTGTCAGAAATTACTTAAGTAAGGAAGATTTAGTTTGGTTCAAGATTTTAGATGGTTCCATCTATAATGGTGAGGAGGGGAGAGCAGAGAAATTCACACCATGAACAAACAAAGAGGGGAGGAATAAAACCAAATAGGACAAGCCATTGCCTTCAAGACACACCCTGTATGATGACTTTCTCCAGTTAGACGCCACGTCTACTTTTTAATTAACTCTTGAACATGCCATCATGTTGTCCACACTTAAGGCATTAGCTCATTGGTTTCATCAGAGCTTCCATGCTCTAATGTCTCAAGCATCATCCCTAGAGACAGAAGCAAACATGTGCCAAATAACTCCTTCATGTGCTTCTTCTCTAGTCAAGTTGACAATTAAGATCAACTATTATGACAGTGGATATTTCAGATAACAGGCTACTAGCGGTTAGCCCTTGGTTTCTTATCAATCATCTTCAAATGTTTCTTTGCACCTATTTTACCTTTCCTGTAAGTATGCCACAGGGCGAGTTAGAGGTGATGAAATCACAGGCTTTATTTTCTATTGTGCTAATACTGATACATCTCCAATCTATATTGTATGCTCTGTTTTGTAAAGTTAGCGAACAAAGTAGAAATAGTACAAGTTCAGGAATTTTATGAAAATCTCAAAAGTCAGCCTCTATGTTTGTGCTATTTTAATGGTAATCTAACAATATCCCTTAGAACTGAAGGAAACACAGATGAACACATTGGATTCTTTCTCAAAAGAGTCTGAGCTAAGATAGAGAATCAGAACAGTCTTCAAACACAGAACAATAAGATAAATTTCATTCACAGTCTTCAGAACTTGCCAGCTTCTTCCCTTTTTAAGTCCTAACATTTAACCTCCTATTTTATTTCATTAAATACCAACATATACTTCCTGAGGTGTCTAAGCTAGACAGATGTAGTTTTCTGTGATCTGCAGCCAAGAGACCCATGACAAAGATTCTCTGCTTATAAAGAGTCTCAAGTTCTCTTGAGTACCTTTTCCATTTTTTAGATTAGTGAACTGAAACGAGTTCAGTCAATTGCAGTTACAAAACTATATAAAAACATATCTCACTTGAGGCTTAGCATAATACACTTTCAAGTTAATATCGTTATTCTATAAAGAAAAATAAAGCAATAGAGGCATTATATAATGACTATGTGGTTAACACCTTCAATTCCTTTCTTGCAGTGAATTATGAGAAATTTGGGGTAAACTTTAATAATGTTGAACCCAGTACTCATGTTTAATCTTTACACTACAATAAAACTTTAAACAAATTACAAAATTTGTGTACTAATTAACTTTCTTGAACACTTATTTATTCATATCTTTTTTTCTAAGTAGTCACAGATTCTATCAAACATGCCTAATGATTCTAATTTAAATGAAGATCATCTCTTCTACAAGAAAGCATTTCTGATTATGCTACTTTATTTGCGAAAGCATTGAGAGAGCCAGACATAAAATATTAAAGTATATCAATTACCTTAAAACAGCAAAACCAGGCTGTAAACATAATGAAAATATTTCTGACATTTTCATATCATTTGTCTTCCATTTCTCACTTTTTGACAATAATTTTTTCATTATACTAGATTTTTCTCAGTTTGCTATAATTGTTCGAGATCCATCTTTGTGTTATTGTTTCAGAGAACTCAATATTAGAGTATAACAAGAATTCTAGATTACGGGGACAGTGATACCTGTGCATGTTAAGGGGAAGTTGATGGCTGTTCAAGTGCTAATGTAGTTATCAGTATTATTTACTATCAACAATGTTTAGAATTTATAATAGATAAAGTACAGGGGCATGGAAGGGAAAGGGGTGGCTGTTGGGTGTACAGTATTTGGAAGTAGCTGAGCTCAAAATTCCAGACTGCATAAGTGGTGTTTTCCTGTAACCACAACCTCCTTTCTTTAGCCAAACATCTTTCTCTGATGCTCATCTTTGGAAAGACCTGGAACTGACTAGAAGCAAGTATGACTAGTGCCAATCATGTATCCGGGTCCATTTGACAAGTAAAAATAGCAATATTTTAATTTGTAGTTTCCTTATACTGACATTTTACTTTATTTAATTTATTATTTTCATAATACATTTAGTTTCTTGTTATATGAAATATGATATTTCGTTTATTGTAACTGGTTGGATCATGGAGATAATTTTAGCTTTTTGGCAAAAAAAAATCATTCTAAATAGACTGTATATGTTTCTTGCACCATGATTCCATAACATATGGCAAACCTACCCAGTGAGAAGCAAGCACCTGTAACACTAGGTACTTTTTCTGAATGCATGGTACTTGTCTCCAAAATCTTGCCAACATTTGCAGTACAATGTATAAGAGTTCATTTTGCTTCAAATTATTTAAATGGAAATATATGCAAATTTTAAAATGTATAAGTATTCATACAAATGAAAGAATTATTTAAAAATAAATTTACTCATATTATGGAAATATATATAATTTATCTTAAAGTTAGCCCTATAATAGTTGTATGTAATTATGATATAGAAGGGTCTGTTACAAAGAGTTTTGTGGGAAGCAACATAGAATGGGAAAAACCACTAGAAATTTTTTCATGAAATCAGTAAAAAAAAATCTATAAAATTTTGAAAACCAATAGTTTCATAACTTTGAAAAATCTACCAGGTCATGGAGTGTGTCTTTTATAAAAGCAGTTGAATTTCAATGAGAATAAAGCATTTAACCTTTTTTTCCCACTTCTATATCATAAGAGGTTTGAGAACCTACGGTTTTGTAGGTAACAGAGCTGTGGAAAGAAACACTCAAGTAGCTCCTCTAGTGGGAATAATAGGTTTATATCCCTCTCAATAGTCTAGTTCTACGAATTTGTTAGTACTTCGTGGAATGATAGTTTAGTTCTTTTATCTGTCCTGACTCAGAACTCCCATCAATCTTCAGAAGTCATAAACAGGCTCCAGAACTGATACTGAATTGCTAGTTTCCAGAATTGTGAGACAGTAAGTTTTTACTATTTATGACACTAAATTAATGGGGTATCATAACAGCAGCCCTAGGAAATAACTTCTAGTGTATTTTCTCAGAGCACCATGGAACAAGATTCTCTCATTATCCCTCTAACATTTGATAAGAGAATCAGAATTAGAACCCAGATTCTAGAGTTTATTCTTTCATTGAGAACTTTTCATTCTATTGCACAGTACCTTCTGGGAAGCCCAACCTCTGTATTGTAGACTTAAAGTTTTGTGAAAGCCCCAGAAGGACAAAGATGATCACTTTTCACAGTTATTTCTTGGGAACTCATACATTGCTAATATGTTAATACTGTACTTTAGTATTTAACTTAGTATTAACTATGCCATGAGATGAAAATAGTATTTTAAATAACTTTTAACTTAAAAGAAAGACATGCATCAAAGCAAGAAGTGGACTATTCTAGTACTATGGTGTATAAGAATCTCAGTGCATGGATATAAAGCATCTAACCATTGTAAATACATGAAAATGATAAAAACACACCTCCAACAGCACAACCCTAAAATATAAGGAAAGCTGACAATGTTAGAGAGTTAAAATGATAATTTTACAATAAGAAATGTTGGCTTTAACTCACTGCTTTCAGTAATGAAGAGAAGAACTAGGAAGAAAATCAACAGTAAAAACAAAGTCTTAAGTAACACTGAGCCATTTAGAGGTGATGGACACCTGTGGTGTATACCCTGACAACACAGCACCCATTTTCAAGAGCATATGTTACATTTAAAAGGGAAGACTAAGTTAGGCCATAAGGAAACTCATGGTGGATTTTAAATAATATAAACCTTCCTGATCAGTTCCACTTGAGTTCTCCATGTTTCATGACCAGTGTGTAGTGTGTCTTCAGCAACAGGGTCTTACTATCAATTTCACGGGTACAAAGTTCTTGTGATCAAACTTTCTTGCATGAAACTTTAAAAAATACTATAAATATTTAAAATAAAAAAATGAGTTGAGATTATACAAAGTATGCTTCTTGAATACGCTCACAATGGTTTGCATTGTCTCAGATGTCTCTGAGCAACAACTCATGGGGACATTAGGAAATAATCTACGACCACCACTTTGGTAAAGTGACCTAATCCCTACGACACTCTAAATCTTATGCTTATACTCACAGAAAAATATATGTATCAGTTCTCTTCTGAGAACCCTGTCTGTCCACTCAATGGAGACCTTCATAGAAAACCACAATTAGACGTGATGCAGACATCAACAGGTTGTAGGGAACTCAGCCCCTGTGCTTATTCTATACCACAACTCTGCATCTATGGCTCAGAGGATGTTGTGAGAGAGGGCAGAAGGGGAGGAAAGCCTGTGAAATCCAGAATACCAACAGTCCCTATCAGATTGCCTAAAGGCCTTAATCATACTTTGCCCATTAATTCCCTATGCTTCTCTTAGGCAAGTGCCAGTAAGGAGTATTTCGTACATAGTTAGAATGGAACCAGTAAAGGCTTTCCAAGGTTCTCAACCTGTGGATTGTGACCTCTTTGGGGATTGCATATCAGATATCTGGTGTATTGGGTACTTATATCAAGATTCATATGAGTAACAAAATTAAAGTTATGAAGTAGCAACAAAACAATTTTATGGGTTGGGGTCAACACCGCATTAAGAACTATATTAAAGGGTTACAGCATTAGGAAGGTCGAGAACCACTGGTTGCAGCTCTATGATGATTATTCATGGTATACACACTCGTTTGTAGGTGATCTTTCACTCTGCTCATCAGTATTTAACAAAATTTTTTGTAGCAAATAGGTATGTGTACTTTATAATAACTTTTTTCAGTTGAAATGTTTTCCTTGACACATTTTTCTGTCTTTCTAATCGGGGTGTGTGTGTGTGTGTGTGTGTGTGTGTGTGTGTGTGTGTGTGTGTG
>JABTXL010006712.1:16881373-16995525 GCA_025134845.1 Neodon shergylaensis
GTGTGTGTGTGTGTGTGTGTGTGTGTGTGTGTGTGTGTGTGTGTGTGTGTGCTTTAGTGGAGATTGATTCTAAGACTTGGAAATGCTGAACATCCTGTATACCACTGAATCATACCCCAAGCTTGAACCTTTTTCCTTTTAAAAATATACTTATTGCTACTTGTTTTCATTTTTCTTGACTCTTTCCCCAGTCTATGAGCTCAGGCCAGATGTTCTAAAGTGCCGCACACCGCGGGCCCCCATCTGTGCTCTATGCTCTAGACCTCAGTTCGCGAGCTTCGGGCTGGAGGTTGAGAATACAGACAGACACACACAGACAGAGAGACAGCGACATGGGTCATCCTTGAATTTCCCAAGAATGCCCCCTTTATTGGGTTCAGGGGCAGATTATATAGAGATAGCCATGCCCCAGCCAAACCCACCAGAAACCACTCTCCTGCCATCAGGAACTCCTGAAGGTCTCGTGCTCAGAGCAGCTGTAGGCACTCAGATCAGGGGATTACAAGAAATTCAGGATCTGGGGTCTCACTGCTCCCAACAGTAAAGAATGGTTTCAGATAGATTCTATCAGAGTGAATATTTCCATTTCTTTAGAATGTTGTTGTCTTCAAGTATCATCTCTTTCTTTTCCCCCAGTAAAATAAACTTACACTTCCCATCACATGGTTGTTTTCATTCCCCATCCAGGAACCATTCTTTCTGATTCGCTTGGCACTTACTTAGAAGATCTGCCTTTACTATGAGAAGTTTTCATGTAGTCTCATCTCCAAGTTAAACATCCTAGCTGGAGTGTTCTTTAATTGCACTTTCATCGTAAATCACTCCATTTAAAACATACAGTACTTTCTTAGGATCAAATCTAACATTTGCTCTCTCTGTACAGGAACAAATTTTCTTTTTATTCTGCTATAGTAAAACAGGATTATTCTCACTGATATTCCAGCTAATAGACTTTACATTTTCCTATCAATGTTTGCATTATTTTTACCTCATAGTCTCTCAATTTCCTATTCTAAATCCTCTATTAAACTATAAAGGTCCATTCAACAATGCAGTTCTTATCTAATGTATGTAGTTATTCATGAACATTTAATAAAATTCACAAATAAAAATGCACAGCTCGCTTTTTTACTACAAAGCAAATATTTGTGTTATGTCTACAGGGTAAAGAGAGAATTTAACCATAGGCTTCCTTCCTATGCTTTTCTGATCATTATTCACCTTATTTCCTAACACGGCTGCTTTTTAAAATAGTTTTGCCTCGGAAATGTGCATTCTTAAGTAGTAGTGTTTAAATGAAACCCTATAATATGTGATCTCTCTTAGCAGGCTTCTTTTGCTCAATAATATGCTTCTGAAATCTATTCCCTAAGATGACTATAGCAATCATGAATTTAGATGCAATTTTTTTATGAGATTCTAAAGAAAACCATAACACCATATACACCTCCTTCTACTGCAGGTGGATATCTTGCCTGTTTTCTGTTGGTAGCCTACAAATGATGCAATTATGAAAAATTCTGTTCTCTTTTAGTCCCATACAATTTATTGAGTGTAGATTTATGAATGCAATGTTTGCATTATCACATATATATCACATGGTATATGCATCTAGATACCATCAAGCAATTTTGCATGTTATTAGGAACAATTTTTGAAATTCTGTCAAAATTCTAGTTGTTGTTTGATGGAGGAAGGTCATTGGTTAATTAGTAAAGAAACTGTTTGCCCTGATAGGTTAGAACATAGGTGGGTGGAGTAAACAGAACATAATGCTGGGAGGAGAGGAAGTGAGCTCAGATGCCATAGCTCTCCCCTCTGAGGCAGACGTGATGAAGCAAGCCACCAGGTCAGACATTCAGACATGCTGAATCTTTCCCGGTAAGACTGGTGCTACACAGATTACTAAATATGGGTTAGGCAAGATGTGGAATTAGCCATTAAGAGGCTAGAACTAATGGGCCAAGCAGTGTTTAAAAGAATACAGTTTCCGTGTAATTATTTCGGGGCATAAGCTAGCTGGCGGCCGGGAGCTGGGTGATAGAACGCAGCCCACAGGTCCTCACTACAGTTCTTTTTATGTCCAGGTCTTTGCTAATATCTAGTTTGATGAGTTTTCATTGTTAACAATTCTGGGTGCTGGGCTTTGTCTATGGTGGTAACTCAATGATGTTTAATATGGGTCTGTAGGAAGACCAATGAAACTCAGTTTTCCTTCTTGTTTACTAATTGTTACGTACTTGATTTTGTTAAGTTTCTAGTGTATCTTTTGACTTATATTATTGGATTATCTGTCTTTTCCTGTATCTGCATTAAAACAGTTGTTTTGTAGCTCATGTGTCAGTTATATGAAGCTTGTTCTTTAACTCAGCGTAATGATAAAAAGAAAGCACTTTATTTTATTTTTTTAAATTGCTTTTATTGATCTTATTTTTTTCTGCTCCCATCACTTTCTCTCCTTTCCCCTCCTACCCTCTCCCATGGTCCCCATGCTCCCAATTTACTCAGGACATCTTGTCTTTTTCTACTTCCCATGTAGATTAGATCCATGTATGTTTCTCTTTGGGTCTTCTTTGTTGTCTAGGTTCTCTGTGATTGTGAATTGTAGGCTGGTATATGTGTGCATGTGTGTGTGTGCGTGTATACATATATATGTATATAAATATATATTTGCTTTATGTCTAACAGCCATTTATGAGTGAGTACACATGATATTTATCTTTCTGGGTCTGGGTTACCTCACTCAGTATGATGTTTTCTAGATCCATCCATTTGCCCACAAATTTTAAGATGTCATTATTTTTTCTGCTGTATAGTACTCCATTGTGTAAATGTACCACATTTTGCTTGTCCATTCTTCAATTGAGGGGCATTTAGGTTATTTCGAGGTGCTGACTATGACAAACACTGTTGGTATGAACATAGTAGAGCATATGTCCATATGGTATGATTGAGCATCCTTTGGATATATACCCAAAAGAGGTATTTCTGGGTCTTGAGGTAGGTTGTTCCCTAATTTTCTGAGAACTTGCTGTACTAAAATCCAAAGCACCCACAGCAGCTTGCGCTCTCACCAGCAAAGGAGGAGTGTTCCCTTTACCCCACATCCTCTCCAGCAAAAGTTGTCATCAGTGATTTTGATCTTGGCCATTCTTACAGGTGTACGATGGAGTCTCGAAGTTGTTTTGACTTGCATTTCTCTGATGGCTAAGGATGTTGATCATTTTTTAAGTGTAAAAAGAAAGTATTTTAATATGTCAAATCTAACAGTCATTTCCATTATATGTAAAGATTTTTTAATGTTCCTTTCAAGAAAGAATAAATGTTGTTATGAAACTATTCTCTGATTTATTTCTTTTTTGTTTAAGTGGATAATGCACCTGGAAATGATTTTTGGGGTTTCCTTCTTATGTATAGTAACCAATCCTAGGCTTGTTCATTAACAGGTCTATTGTCAGTCTACAGTTTTGCAATGCCACTGTCCCCATAAAATCATTTTAAAACACAGAGACCCAAAGCACTTGATGCCAGAAAGTGTCCTGTAGACACAACAGGGAAAATAACACCTATAAAATCTCAATTATATGGTTGCCTGAACAAGATTGGCACAATAACATCACCACTTGACATGCTGTGTGCCCAGAAACATTTCAACATGGTCCCACCCTAGATGAAGAGCAACAGGGAGTCAATGGATATTGGGAAGGAAATCAGTTCTCTTCTAGGACCAAGCTCCTATATAGAGTGTCAAGTTCCCCAGGGTCAGTGCTGAACAGATGTTCACACAAACAATGCTACATAGGTTCAGTAGGTTGTATATACATATAACAGTAATAGTTAAAAAGAAGACTATGGATTTTGGAGGAAAGGAGACACAAGAGCAGTTGTAGGGGGAGAGGAAGGGATGGAGCGATACAATCCAAAGTAAAAGCCACATTTACTGGGGAAAGAGGTGTGAGAAGCATGTAGGGACAGCCATTCAAGAAGGGGTTTTACTACAAAAGCAGTAGTTACATTGAGCAATGCTTGTTTCTACCCAATTTGCTATTTTGATTGATCTGAAGTAAAGTATTTTTGATATAATGACTGCAGATTCTCAGGCTACGGTGGAGTAAAATAACCATAATCAAAATATTAATTGCAATAATTACACAGAAACCTCATAATCGACTCTCTGACCCATCATGCAAGGAATTGACAGGAAGTCCACTTAATATCTTTACAAACAATGTTCTCTGGAAAGGTGTTAGAACCCTAATAAAGCTTTGACTATTTTTTTGCTCATACATTAAAACAATTTGTTAGTGCATGTATGGGGGTGTTTCTGCTCACTAGAGCATTGCCTGTCTTTTTTGGACCCTTACATGCCTATAAGTTCATTGTTATTTTGCCACTCAGCAGGGCAAACTTCAGACTCTCATTCCTGTTAAAGTGTTCTCATTTCCCTTTACATATATTTATAGTTAGCTTATTAACTGCCACACGGCTTCTGAATTTGCCTCAGATTGCAATGTCCTTGAGAAGATTGGTGTCTTTACTTATTGTGACCCATAATGCCTGATCATGATCTATTCCTCCATTTAGCCTTCCTAGAATTTCTCTCAATATGTTACAACCTTCATACAGATGACTGAATCATATCTCGTTAGGCTTTTTTTTTTTTGCAGTTATTTTATATATTGACACGTTCATATATTTTAAAGTAATGAAGATTTAATTTTTTCTTAGTTTCCGGCTTCTCAAAAATATAACCTTGTATAACTTTATTGTATTATATTAATTATGTATATTAACCTTAGTTAATGTCCTATCTTATTTAGAGATTCTTTCTTAGTCATATCTGTAGATATAGTTTTAGCCTTTTCTTTGTATATATCTCTTTTCCTTACTTTAGCAAGGAACAACAATATAATGTTGAATAAAACCATAATGGGCAGGCATGTCTGACTCCCAATTTACAGGAGTATTTTAGAATTCAATTACTAAATAAAATCTTTATCATCTTTAGCAGATTAAGGAAATTCAAAGTAGGTGTTAAGTGACAAACTCTGGCCCAGAGAACTAGAGCAGAGGTCTTCAAAAGTGAACAGAGGTTGGATGTGAAATAAGGTCAAGGTTGCAATGACAATGCTTCCTGCATAGGAAATGAGGCATTTCACCAGGAGAGTCACTCCAGTCGGAATTATTCCTGTCTCCTGACAGAATTAAACTGGAGCTGGGAGGTCAGTGGTTGGAGATGAGAGAGATGATAGAAGTGCTTTGGTTGTAGATCAGAGAATTAATGCTTTTTTTCTTTCTGCTTTGCAAAGCTCTATGGTGCCATATACTTACAACATTAGTTCAAGTGAGCAAGACTCATTTCAGAAGAGCTATCACGGGAGGAAACCATGGGGGTAGATTTCTCATCTCCACCTGGCCTTAGGTTCAGGTGAAAGGCTCAGAAAAGGTGGTGGGCACTTTGAACAGACAAAGCTGTTTGCTATGGATTAATCTTTTCATGACTCATGTGTCCTTTTGTTTATTTCCCCTCTCTTACCTAGGAGAAGTTACAAAGGGAAGTTAGGGGTTGCAGGAGTATGAGGGAAGGAAAATCTACTAAAAACATTTTGTTCAAAGATGCCTTCATGCTATTTAATACCCAATATGTTAAGAGGAAAAAAATGAAAAGAGTTTAAAATGTACAGAGTTGGTATTTCTCCCAGAGAATGACATGGAACTAGAGGACCTTAATCAGAGCCAAGGGGGCAGACCACTGGAAGCAGGAGGTGGTTGGAGTATTGTACTGAGTCATAGGACTATAAAGAGAAAAGCACTGTGAGGCTTGAAAGTCATCCTAACTTTTAAAGAACCACCACAGCTACTCCGGATGTAGAAGCCAAGGGTGAGCTATCACCGTGGTGGAAAACAGGCCAGTTAAGTTTCCATTTTTTTCTCTTGTTACATAAGGCTCTACTTTGCCCTCAGATGTGTACCCAGGAGAAATTCAGAAGGCTGTTGGAAGGAATTAAGCATTTCTAGTTGATTGTATGCACATGGAGCATAATAAGGAGGGCCAGAGTGTTTTTCCCAGTTGTCGACAAGTAGAGAAATTTACCTGGTTGTAGTCAAAGTACCTGTTCTGAAAGAGACCATAATAACATTTCTGAAAAGTTCACGTGCTTTTTGCTTTTTTTTTTTTGAGACAAGGCCATTCTAGACATTTCTTGTTGTCACTACGTTTTCCAATGTTCTTTTAATTAGAAACAAAGGTAAAGAGGTCTACCTTGAATAAGAGAAAACAACAGCAAATTCTGGAGCCCCCGTGTCTTTTTTTCTTGACATTTTGAAACTTGTCATTGAGTATATTTTACTTTTTATTTGTCTCTGTGTGTGTGTTTGTTTGTCACTGGAAAACATAGAAATGTGTGTGAATGTGTGTGTGTGTACACGCATGTGCACAAGAAAGAGAAAGAAAGAGAGAGAGAGAGAGAGAGAGAGAGAGATTGAGAGAGTGAAAGAAACTGACTGAACCTAGGGCTCTGTGCACGTTTGGTAAATGCTCTACCTCTAAGCAATATTCCTGGCTAAAACTTAAGATAATTGTATAAACTATCCCTCAGGGCAAGCATTAAAAGGGAACATTCCTTAAGCCAACTGTGTCAAATAGAGTTTGAGCAAGATGAACTAAAATAAAGCATCATGTGGTTCATGTATCAGGAAACTTCAGGACAAGTACAAACAGTACTAGCCAATGCCATAGGTAGACAGAATTTATAGAAGAGTGGAGGGGACCATATAAACAAACTTAATTGGCTACAACTTTGTTTATAGGCACAATTGACCGGTCACCCCACTCTACCACTCTGTCTCAGGGTGGCCCCCCCATCTCACAAAGCTTGTATTACAAAGCAATGTGCCTTAAAAATTTCATGTGTTAGGGCAATAAGATTGCTTAAAGTCATTTAAATGACCAAGTGTCATTTCATTTTCTTGTTAAATTTTCATACAGAAAAATGCTGTCCATTTGATAATTGTAGGTAGAATTTTGCAGATGGAAATCTTTTCCCTTTTCTATACTGATTGCTAAGCCTCATGTATGCTCACTTTGATTTATCTTATATCCCATTATTGGTTTAGTTCAAGAAAAAAATAAATTAAACAATGAATAGGCTATGGATATTTCCCATGGGTATGGGCACTTGATTTTATGTCCTCTTCTTCCTACCTAATATTGCAATAAACCTCTTTTCAAACTTGTGAAAAAAAAAATTTCAACTCCATTGATGGTGGGGAGCTGCCTCCCAATATGCCCCTTGTCACTGTTTCTGCCTAGCCTCCGTGCTTAAGCTGGGAGTTCCAGAGCAGAGCTCCCTCCACTTGGGCGCTGGAAGCCTCTTGTGCCTTGCTAGGGAGAAACACAGATAAGCACAGTCTCCGGAAGCAATGATACAGGTAGAGAGCATTCCTCCACTAGAGTCTCAGAAGGAGGGGGTGGGGAGGGAGGGAGGAAGGGAGGAAGGGCGAAGTATTTCAGCTGTAAAAAAGCTTTAATTTGCTCACTAGTCTCTCTTCTACACTGAATAGAAAAAGAAAAACTGATTTCAGGTAAATTTATGATACTAAATTTTGGCAAAACGAGTCGCTTCCATTAATCTTTCTGTGCATTTGTACCTTAGCAGGACTATATATAGCAGTCAGCGGTATGGATACTGACCCTTCTGCCTCAAACTCGCATTTAGAAGAAAATACAAGCGTCTAAGCTGTTAAGATTAGTAGAGGAGAAAGAAGGGAGATAAAGTAGGTCTCCCTGAACAGGGCTTCTGTTATTGATAAGACCTCAGAATAATTTGTTTGACTCGGTGGGTTTAAATCTGGAATCAGTTTACACTTGCTGGCGGTGCGAGCCTCCGGAGTTCTGCAGCAACCTCAGATGCTGAGGCCTGATACCGCTCAGGTGGAAGTTTCGCTTTTGGGCAAAGAGTCATTCAAAACTTTCTCTGCAGCTTCTTATCTCTCAGGCCTCTTAGGTTGCTCATAGTTTCTTCTACTTACTTAGAATAAAAGCCAGAGCAGGGGAGTGTGAATGTGGAGTGTATTCACAAACCAGGGAGTTTGAAGCAGAATGAACAAAATGGCATCATCCTTTCTCAGGAAAGCCTATGGCTGTGTGTATAATGTCATCTAAACGGTGACTGTGTAGGGGGCAGTGGCTACAAGCTGCTCACCATGGGGTCTTCAGATCAGGTTCAGTAGAGATACTTGCGCGGTTGCAGTAGCTACTCGAGTTGGACAGTTCTTTGGACTGTTGAATTTCCTCTTACTGATCTAAGGATGACACAAAACATACACATTTCTGAAACTTGGAACAATTGGCATGATCGGAGCAACAAATAAAGCTTTGGGTGAAACACTGAGAAAATAAATAATCAGAGTACATGAATGGTCATTTGGGATTTTAGGATGAGGGGACATCTGTGAGAGTTAGTCAGCTACTCAGATTCACAATTTATGTATTTGAGGTTGACTTATTTGCACATGTAGCAAATGTAGGCATAATAAACACATCAAAAAGGCTTCTAAAGCAACATTATGTTCTGTATTAACCTCCTGTAGGAAAACTAGGATGCAAATTATTGATTTCCCTAATCTTCATTTTTGTTAAAATTTCTACTTTACCATGTTTTAATTACTGTCAATTAACTAAGAGGATTTTCTACCTTAATCAACAAATCTAATGCTTGTCAAAGACTTTAGAAATTACCTAGTGTTTGCCAATTTTGGGTGATAGTTTCAGTCAACTAGGGAGCTTAAAACAACAAACATCCAAACAAGCAAACAGACAAACAGACCTCCCACTGTTGGAGACTCTGATATTATCAGGAACAGTATTTTAAAATGCCATGGAATGGTTATCATACTTGGCAGCCCTCTGTGTTAAATTTCTCTACAACATTTGGCCAAGCTAAACTTTATTTGGTCTGTGATTGACCACTGTTGGTACCAGGAAAGTTCATCTTTTACAAACCATGTTGTTTTTTTTTCTTTCTGACATGTCTCTTGCAGTAGCCTCTCTAATATTTAAGCTAATTTGTTTCTTTGCTTCTACCTATTTATTTCATTTTTATGTGTGATAAAAAAATAATAAACTAGGCCGGGCGGTGGTGGTGCACACCTTTAATCCCAGCACTCGGGAGGCAGAGGCAGGCGGATCTCTGTGAGTTCGAGACCAGCCTGGTCTACAAGAGCTAGTTCCAGGACAGGCTCCAAAGCCACAGAGAAACCCTGTCTTGAAAAACAAACAAACAAACAAAAAAAAATAATAAACTCTAGTTTTGTTTAATGCTGCAGTCCTTTGACTATTTGAAGGCGACTTGAGTGTCTTGAGTTTCCTTTAGGATCAGCGATCCAAATTGAAGACCAGTTTTGTTTTATAATTTCTCATCCATTACAGCCTATGAGTCTCCTCTGGACACATTCCCACCCTTTTCCTATGTTTTTCAAGCCAGTCTGAAAGAGTGAGAGAGGTATAAATTAATAACCATCCTCTGAAGCTCCTAAAGATGTATCGAGTTGAAAACTTTTCTGTTAATTTATATGGTTCTTACTCTCAGCTAACATGACTCTGTTTTCATGATACGTACCAATAATGAGCTATGTCACCTGTATTGAATTAAAATGACATTGGCTTTTTAAGGTTTAAATGTTAAATTTTTGTGTAAAACAAGCTTTGTTGAATCTAATCCAGTGCATATTACAGTGGTACTTCAGTTATTGGTCTGAAAATGTATACTCTCTTCCACCTAGCTTCTTATCAGTCTTGAACTGGTAAACCTACTTAATATGTTTTTGTCCAGTTCTGGGCATTAAAAAACAGAGGATTGGAGATCAAATCTAGAGGTCATTGTATACATTTTAGCAACACTTCTAAGGTCAAAATCTCAGGAATGTAGTTACTAGATATACCTGTAAATTCCTTCAATTTAACTTGTTTCCCAGAAATAATGAAAACCCTGCTAAAACCTCTCAGAAATCGGAAGACTTCCTAAACTTAGCTGATTAGGAAAGCAAAGAGAGGGTTTTAGTTATAGCACTGTCTTCTCTTTTTACTGTGACTTCTTGAGATTTCACTAATTCACCTTCCCCATCATATTCCCTCCCATTCTGGACAGTTGTCATCAATGAAATCTTGACATAGTGAAACCGACTTTTTCCTCTTGGTTTTAAAAGTTAGACCAGAATTTTCTGATGTGCAGATTCCCTGTATCTTTTTTTTTCTATTGCCAACATATCTAAATTAAAAACTGAGAGTGAGACCACAGTCTTACTAGAGAAACTTTCTGTGTCCTCCTCTTCTTCCCCAAATCCTTGCAGGTAGTTTTGAACTTCCTTTGTGGCAGCCAAGGACAGCAGTTGGGAAGAAAGTGAAAAGCTGTCATATTTGCAAGTAACTCAAGCTTGTTTGTTATCTAAAAGCCCTTATGAAAATGAATGCTATCATGTCTCTGACTTGAGATTGCTTCCCATACAACAGTGCACACCAAGCATAAATTTCTACACCACAAAAAGTAACACTAAATTAATAGCACTTGGGTGTATAGAAGAAGGAATAGAAGGCCTAGAATGCATAGAAGACAGTGGACTTATGCCTCACTTAAGCCCATGTTATGCACTATTGCCTTCCTTTCTGCATGAGAAGTCTCAACACAAAGGCAACTTGGAGCAAGTTCTTAAAATCATCGATGCAATCAGATGAGCTCCAACCACTGCTTCTCAACGCTTATAAGCACGGTATGGTATATAGAGCTGCCTGCTTACCTCAGCAGTGTCCTTAAATTCCTGGGCTTGTCAAATTCCATTTCTAAATAATAAATCTTAAATAGAATGCCTTCAGACAAACATTTCTGAATGACAAAGCGAAACATTTGACCTCTTTTGGAAGAGTTATTTCTCCTTTCTGAGGAAACATTTGAAGCTTTGCAGTGTTTATCCCACCTGTTCCAAATAAAAATCTGCTTCATTTGCCAGTAGAAGAAATAAGAAAGAAGAGTTCTATTTGTTTGTTGCAATGGCTCCCAAAGATGGACCTGATGGGGCTGGTGCATGAGGGAATAAAGAAACGACATACACACAGGAATGCTGGGGTCAGGTTAACTGGGCTCTCTGATAGAGAAACCACAGTACCCAGGAAAGTCAGCATGCTTATTATATGGAGTTGACTGCTAAGGTGAGGTTATTGTATACAGTTTAACAAGGAGTCAGGGCTATTACAGATTAACAAGGAGGCAGTGCTTGTGCTATACAGCTGAATCAAAGAAAGAGGTTTAGTTAGTCTCAGTAGAAAAGGTGTCTGTAGCACAGCCATTATCCAGGGGGAGAAAGCTATGATGGACATATTCTGCACACACTGTCAATAATCACACATGGATCAGAAGAGAAAGCAAAGTCATTTTCCACTGAGCCTCATCATGGCGACGAAGACATGGCAGTTTCCCCAAGGGTCTCAGACAAGGGGCCTTTCTATGACCAGCTCATGTCAACAACACACATTTACTCAAGACTTCACACACTCAAGGCTCCCCACAATGTTTTCTGTTTGTTTTTCCTAAGTTCCAGCATATACCAGTCTCTCAAGCTAATGGTTACTTTGACTTGTTTTTTCTCATCTTTCCCATTTTGACACAGCTTATGTTAGACACTTGCTTTCTTAATGCAAGTTATATTATACAACTTGGGTTATTTGTTTTCTCATGCACTTATCACTTACTATTTAGATCACATAGAAAAAAGAATAGAAAAGCTCAAGGAATTACTCTCCTGTTAAACTAAAACACCACTGTGTCAAATAAGCATTTATATGCTTTTGTGTCCTCATACTCATTTTGTTATTATTGTTTTTGCCCTTAATTTCTTTTTGTATGCTTTAAAATCTTAGACATTTTACCTTCAAATAGTTTTACATTTCTTCAGAAATGCAACAGGATTAGTTCTAAATTTCAGAAACTAAATCTGAAAATCCAGCTAACACTATGTATCTAATCTTCCAGTGCTCATGGGTTTTATTTCAGAGTATCTGCACATTTTTTTCTTAGGATTTTGGAGATAAACTTTCCATCCAGTGCTGTCACAGAGATGTACAGATGTCTTTTTGTCGCTATAAATGGAAAGATAGCATGATTGACCTTTCCTTATACTTCCTGTGAAAGTCTTCAAAAGCGGATTTCTTCTTGTTGATTGCAATTTGGCTTGGAGTTGCTATTAAGTCTTTAGTAATTGATTAATTGTCTCAGTTCATCACTTGTGCCTCCCCAACTCACACTTATCAATTTTTGTTTGTTTTGTATCTATTTTGACATTCTCAGCCACTGCTTTATAAGTAACAAACCAAATAATATAATCTCTGAGTTCTTGGGGAAAACTACTTTTCTCTTTGAAGAAGCTGTCCTATTAGTGGTTTTAGAAAACCTGGAACCTCCTCTCCCATTAGCATCTATCAGCAATGTCAGTGTCTTCCCAGCTCCATTGCCATGGGGATTGTGTTCATTAGGTTTTGATCAATATTCGTTCTAGTATATTTATAAGCTAGCACTCTACCATAAAGCTATTATTAGTTAAAGTCTACTTTTGCATTAAAGAGATCTGTCTTTGAAATGGGGAAAATAGACTATGGATTTTTTTTTGAGAAAATATATTACACATTCTGACATATTGTAGGGAACATGCCTGAAAAATATTAATTTGTATTAAATTGTATTTATATTGCAGATACTAATAACGATACAGATATGATTTTAACTCTTTTTGTTAATAGGGCAGTCTACTACCTAATCAGTATTAAATCAATCTAGTCACTACTAATTTACTTTGCATAGTTGGATTATAATTTTGATCAGCATTTTATAATATATAATAAACATATAAAAATCTATTCCAAGATGTATCACAAAGTAATGTCACTGGAAATGATCATCCATTAAAATAGGTTTTGCAGCAAGTGCTTTGATCTGCTAAGTCACCTTGCTTTGTCCAACCCTAGTAGATATTTTTTTAAAAAAACATTTAGTTTATTTGTGTGGGCATGTGTGTGGGCACATGTGTATTGGTGTGTGTGTGTGTGTGTGTGTGTGTGTGTGTGTGTTTGTGTGTATTGGAGGTGGGAGGACTGCCCCAGAGGGTAGCCCTTGTGGAAGACAGTTCTTTCCATTTACTGTGTAGGTTCTGGAGTTCCAACTCCGATCCTTAGCCCAGCCTCTGGGGTGAAGTTTTGTCTGAATTTAATCTATGACTTATGACTGTCGAATCTGAAAATAAAGAATAATTTCCCAGATTCACACCCACAAGATTGTTTTTCTGCATCTAATTTAAACAGAGTTCATAAGACTTTCTTAATTCAGATACAGGAGAGAACTCAGAGTTTGAAGCTCTTAGGTGCACAATTAGTTCCTTCCGACCTTTTATTCAATGGTACCACTCTCCACCCACCTCTTTACTCCCATTTCTCCCCTGTGTAAATCCAGTCTTCTGGTTGGTACTGGGAGAGAGTTGGTGAGGAATTCACAAAGCAAGTAATGTTCACGGTTTTCACTTCTTGCAGATGTTGGGTGAGTCATGTCGCTCTAAGTAAAGGTAGGAACAGCAGCAAAATTTCCATCAGCTTATAGGCGGCATGCTGTGGCCTTTAGATTGGAATACAGGTCTAGAATCCCATCATTTAGAATCATGAGAACTTTTGCTTTCTGAAAATTCAGTGAACACATTCTGTGTAGTTGAGTCATTTTGACATAATTTTATTTTAGTACAAATATACCTGCATATAATTTATTCTGTTATCCCTGTGTAAGGAAACACATGGAAACAGCTAATTTTTTAGTGAAAAAAAATGCATGTAGCAATTTTGTCCATGAGAATTTCACTCCACCTATTCCCTGATTAAGAAACGCATGCCGTTTTCTTGGATTGAAAATGGACTTTGCCTGGTGGGGCTTGAAGTACCAATGATGCTCAGCTCTCTCTTATGTCTCAGTTCTGGCACAAGGCAGAGAAACTCTCTTTCATCAGCGACCTTCTTGCTTGCCAAGTCAGTTGCTGTGATAGTAGTAACCATCTCAGGACTTTTCAAAGTTTTGGTTGCCCATTAATTGCATTTGCTGCCATCAGTCACAGGAAAGTCAACTGATAGTTTATCTTTAGAGAAAGAATAGGCTCCAAATAAAATTCAGGCATAACTTACAAGGGCATGCATGTACACATATATACTTTTAAATATTTCTAAAAATTTAAATAACAAATACACATTCAAAAATTTAGAAGGTATCACAAATAAATAATTAACTGTAAACATGATCTGTTCTGTCGCAACTACAGCTCCTGGAACTATAGCTTGTTCTTTGTCTCCAAAGAAGCAAATGGTGTGCTCTGTACTTCTTGAAGGCTACTCTGTGCATTTATCGTCTCTCTGAACCATCCACACAGGAAAATGAAATGCCAGGTTCATGCAGAATATTCAGGACAGGCTCTGGAGAGAAGGCTCAACACTTAAGAGCACTTGGTGCTCTTCCAGAAAAATTAAGTTTGATTCTCAGAACCTATGTTGGGCAGATCACAATAAGCTGAGATCCCAGTTTCAGGGGATCCATTGCTCTCTTTTTGCCCCCATGGGTTCCCCATACACAGAAATGCATGTCTATACACATAAATAAAACTAAGCAAACCTTTAAACTAAAATGAATATTTGTGTCAGATTTATGGAATAAATTAGCATTCTTTCACACAGATTTATCACTTATGGTCAACTGAATACAGAGTTGTAATATATAAATGAGAAGGAATTTTTCATCATTTAGTCTTATAGGAATTATATTAGATTTCCTTTAAGGGATTGTGATTGGAAAGACACTTTTGAACACATGCTGGATGATAATAAATGACTGTATTTTGCCCCAGGTATATTTGCGACTTTTCCAGAGTAAGATCGTATGAATGTATTCTCAACAAGTGTTAAACTTATGCATTGAGAACTTTTGCCCAGAAAATTAATTATACTCCCTTCTATGTTTTCATGATTTTTGTATGTATCAATCAAGTTGTATATGATCAGAAAAAATAATTTTAAGACATAAATCACTCTAAATCTATAGCGAAAGAGTCTCTCTTTGAAATCTGGTCCCATCATTATGGCAGGGATTGCTTTTATACTAACCTCCATCAGATAGAAAAGAACAATAGGCACATCCTTTTCCTACCCCACATATCTCAAATACACATGAAGCTACTTCAGTACACTCTGAAATATTGCATATTCTTGTTGGGAGTGACCTCTTTAACTACATTACAGTGAGAATTCAATTAAATACAAAATCTAGATCATTAGAATTCCTGATGCAGCTATCTCAAACAGCCAGAGAGAGACTAATAAACACTGATGGCACAAGCAACCCTTTAGTACTTCAGTGAAAACGTTTCTCTTTGAGGTTTTATTTATTTATTTATTTATTTATTTATTTATTTATTTATTTATTCATTTACTATTTCTATTTGAAAATCCACAAATACGCCTGAGGAAAGATATGATTGTTTATTTCTATCTAGTACTAGCTCACTACAGTGAAGCTTATATCCAAATTTAGAGAAAGCTCTTTTCCAACCATGCTAGCCTCTGTGATCCCTTGTATGGGGAGGCAGGAATGAGTGGCAAGTCAGAGAAGGCTATCAGAGGCATCATTCAGATTATAAATGAAAGTATTAGGAAACTTCCTCAGAGAGGGCTGAGTTGTAAGGAACTGAAAATGGGAAACATTTACCCTAGAGAGAAGCTCTTCACACAATATTTAG
This sequence comes from Neodon shergylaensis, assembly GCA_025134845.1. Classification (NCBI taxonomy): domain Eukaryota; kingdom Metazoa; phylum Chordata; class Mammalia; order Rodentia; family Cricetidae; genus Neodon; species Neodon shergylaensis. The sequence continues at coordinate 16,897,181 of JABTXL010006712.1, forward strand.
TTTGCCTCCTCAGAGACTATTCCTTTCAATTTTAGAACAATACTGCTTACTGAGATTTTGAAGTTAAATAGCTTTTTCTCCAACCAATTGTAGACTCAGTTCTAAAAAAAAAAAAAAGGGGCAAAAGAAGCAAAAAAGTTTGCAGAAAGGGAAAAGTACTGGCTGGCTTGAAGTACTTGACTTGGCTCCCATGTTCTGGGCACAGAGCACACTTAAAACATAGCTTACTTATTTTCAACACACTCCCTCAAACCTACTTTGATTTACCAACTTGCCAAAATGTCATCATTTTGTTTCTAGAATGCTTCCAGGAAAGTTTTAAAAATTTCTTTAGACACCACAAAAAAAGCAAACATTGATAGAACACCTCTAATGAATAGACTAATTAAGAGAAAATTCTTCATTCATCTCATTTTTAAAGCTGGCATAATATATATACATATATGTATATATATATGAATAATGTGGGATTCCCTTCTGTATGCTATGAATACCATAGGTAAATAAAGAAGCTTCTTTGGGCCTATTGCAGCACAACAGCACAGAATAGGGTAAAGCAGGAGATCCAAGCAGATAGAGGAAGAGAGAGTAGGTGGAGTCAAGAAGAAGCCATGTATTTGCTGGAGGAAAAAGTCAGGAGCTGCTAGTTGGAACCTTGCTGGTAGGCCATGTTCTCATGTTGATGCACAGATAATGCAGATGGGTTAATTTAAGATATAAGAGTTAGCCAAAAATAGGCCTAAGCTAAGAGGCCAGGCAGTGTTTAATAATAGAGTTTCTGTGTGATTATTTCAGGTCTGGGATGCCAGGAAATGAACAAACAGCCTCTGAAAACACACACACACACACACATAATGATGGAAGATTAAAATTTGTTGTTTAACAAAACTAGAGGACTCCGTATATATACCTTCCATTTCTTGCAAGCTTCAGCGACCCAGAAGGCTAGATAATATTCTATAGCCAGAAGCAACATGTCTTACTCATAGAGTAGAGGTGGTAAATCACTAGCTCAATACAGTAGGAAAATGCTTCCTCTAGACTTCAGGTCATGAAAACTTCAAAAGGTAGAAAAATTTCTCTCTTGTATTTATCACATTCCTGATTTGCAGTATTTCCTAAATCAAGACAATAAATAAAAGAAACACTCATTCTTTTTGTTAGAGCAGGAGGGTGGATGTGAGATATAAAGAGATTGTAAAGAACTGAAGCCACTGAAGGAGAATCCCAAGCTAAGACTGGCCCAAAGAGCAAGGAGCTCCTCTTTATTTCAACCCTATATGTTTGCACATATTAATTTAGGAATTGCAGTTATTATTTGTTGATGATCATGCATGATCTTTTATGAGTGATCTCACATGTGTTCTCTTGTTAAAGTTCCAACCCCTTACAGACCTGAAAACTGTGTGTTCAAAAATTGTTTTCCAATACATTGAAACAAATTTTCATATTGGATTTTTCTTAGTCAAATAATCAGGATGAAGTTAAAGTGAAAGAAAGAAATAACCCATAGACAGTTTATATCCAGAATTACTAGGCACATGTTTTAGAAAAGTATTTTCTTTTTTTTTTACTATTCTTCCCATTACACTGATGCAAATACAAAGATCCAACTACAGTATATATATACATATGTATATATATTTCTGCATCTTAAGAATCAGTAATCTTAAATTAAATGATATAATATAGTTTAGTTTTCTATCATACTATCCCAGTACTTAATAATTTGAAGAGTCACAGACTCATAGGAATCATTAAATATTCTTTGATAATAGGGGTTATTATTTTTTTGCAATTTTTCAAATGCAAAGTAGAGCTAACATTATTCACAGAGTAGATGCTATCCCTAGGATAATATATGTGTGGAACAGCCTATAAGAATATTCATAAAAGGAAACTTAAGGATAAAAATTATATAAAAAAGATACATTTCTGTTTTAAAAGAACGAAATAATTTAATGAATATAAAAGTTGCAGAAACTGGTATGGAAAAATTTAGTGGAATAAAATGCATAGTTATATAGTTCAACAGAATTCCCCTCATGTCTGAATATACACAAATACACTCAGGGATGGATGCTGCAGGTATTCACTGCCCATCTCTGATGCAAGTCTTAGAAAAAAGGACCCAACTATCAAGTAATTGCTTTCAGACTGCCAAGTAGGGAAAAAAAAATCGGACTGACCTGATCCTGACCAACTTAAACTTGAACCAAAGAAACTATAGAAAAATGAGTCTACTTTTCTTAGTACATACTAAGCAGGGAAGTGTGGGCGATGAAAAAAGTTCATAGAAAAAAAAGCAGGCTCCTCTGTACTGTGAGAAAGCAGAGCCTTAAGCAGTTTTTTTTTTTTTAAGTTTTATTTAAGAACTTGACTTCAAATGCATCCCACTCCATTCCACAGTTAGACGGTGTGGTGTGTCAAATGTGAAAGGTAGATCGCTCCTGACATATTTGGGCCAGGTACAAAATTAGAGTATTTACAATCTCAGGAATTCCTGCCAATTGTTAAAATGTCACCTCGCCTTCTGGTGTAATCAGGAGTTCCTCCTCGCTTAATTTGCTGGTGCAGCTTAAGCGAGCAGCGTGCAGCTTTCTTTCCCGACTGTAGTGAGAGTTTATTCATCTTGCCCCCTAATTGGCTTACTTATGAGCATAAAGAAAAACGGATGTGGCTTTGCCATGGAGAAAAAGAGCTATCCATGTGACAGGGCAGGACCAAATATCATCCCTGTGACAGCAGCGTCAAGCCAGTCATTCTGACTCAAATGAGACAGGAAGAATGGGCATGGGAGAAATTTCTCTAGTTCCCTAATTAAAACGATAGGGCAATCAGAGGAGAAATGAAGTCTAGCGTTTTTATAAAACAAGGAATTTGTTCAGCCTAGAGAAATATAAGACAACAAACATTTTCAACTTTTTATGCAATTGATATATTATAGAAGCACAGCATGTCCAACTGTGTCATCTAGGTAAAAATACTACGTTATAAAACTTATATTTGATTACTATGTCAGAGTGGAGAGCTATGTGCTAAAACAGAAACTGCACATCTGCATCTAGGCTGGCAAACTCATCTGTGCCACTCCAAGAAAGCAACTATGGTATGGCTTGTACTCAAGACCTATGGATTTTGTGTTGGTGAGGACGCTAAGAGTCCTTTTAAATGGTTAATATAAACACGACATTAAATGCCCAGAAAACACATGAAGAATCTCTGTACTGGGCATGGTTAACAGTTACAATTTAGGTATAAACACCATTAACTCAGAGTTGACTATTTAGTTTCTGCATCTGACTCTGAATCTCTTGCCGAAGTATTTAGACACTCCAAATTGTCACATCTCCTGCTCTTTTATACCATAAATGAGAAATAACTATTATTTCCTCTGTCAAAAGACAAGAGCTAATCTGTGGAAGTTTACTTCAGTTCAAAATAAGAAAATCCTGCTCTTCTGTTTCTCCAAGTAAGGAGAGGTTTGTTTCCTCTTATTCCTTGGGAGTAGCTGAGTCAAAGGTGTCTAGAGATGTTTGGCTAAATAAAACCTAAACACAGATACAACATGTTCTTGGCTATAGACAGTGAGAAACAAATGCCTATTTAACTCAGAAGGAAGAAGTAAAGCCTTCTGTGCTTAAACATATAAATGAGGAATGAATCAATCTTTTGCTAATCATGTAGGTTACTTGGTAATGTGCGATGTGGTGGAGTGGATGGGAAATGAAGTTCCTGTCCCCTGACAATCAAGCCCAATACAGCAACAAAAGTATGAAGACATTTATCACATGATTCTAAAAGGTTTCGTAGAAAATGCCTAACAAGCAGAATTTGAGCTTTTGTAATGAGTTTATTCAGACCATGGTACAGCTCCTGACTGCCAGAAATGATTATAGAAATGGTAGCATTTATTCTTAGTAACACCCACTAGTCCATCCTGTTACAAACCTGTACTCAGTGGAATGATCCACTGAGACCTAAAGTACTTGTGGAAAGAAAGTATATATTTTGAGGAATAAGCTCAAAAGAGCAGGGCTGTATATCAGAACTAGCCAACAACAACAACAAAAAAAAAACATTAATCTTTAAGGGCCTCCACCAGGAGCTGGGCACTGAGCTAAATCTCACGTATGTGTCTCATTTTAATGAGGACCCAAAAGACAAAATTTTCTAGAAAGTCTTCTAAGCCCAAGTTTGGGCAGCAAGATAATTTTTGAGCAAAATCTCAGAATCTAAAGACAGACTATCCTAGTAAAGAACTGGACACAGGATCTCAGCATGTAATCCTGCATTCCTCCCAGGCACCTGCCGACATAAGGATGAACAACTGTGGAGACACCTGGGGTAAAAATAAATGTGACTATGTTATGTCAAGTAACTCACCAAACAATTTATCCCACAGATTTCTTTACTGTAAGACTGAAAATTGGATCAAAAACCCATTGCCATTGTTCTTGAAGTCTCAGTAGTCCTCATTGTCCGCTATGTTCAGCGAGACCGGTTTTATCCCAGGCTTTTTCAGACCCAGGCCAGCTGGCCTTGGTGAGTTCCCGATAGAACATCCCCATTGTCTCAGTGTGTGGGTGCACCCCTCGCGGTCCTGAGTTCCTTGCTCGTGCTCTCTCTCCTTCTGCTCCTGATTTGGACCTTGAGATTTCAGTCCGGTGCTCCAATGTGAGTCTCTGTCTCTGTCTCCTTTCATCGCCTGCTGAAGGTTAATATTCAGGAGGATGCCTATATGTTTTTCTTTGGGTTCTCCTTATTTAGCTTCTCTAAGAACCTGAGTTATAGGCTCAATGTCCTTTATTTATTGGCTTTATGGGAGCCTAGGCAGTTTGGATGATCACCTTACTAGACCTGGATGGAGGTGGGTGGTCCTTGGACTTCCCACAGGGCAGGGAACCCTGATTGCTCTTTGGGCTTACGAGGGAGAGGGACTTGATTGGGGGAGAGGGAGGGAAAGGGGAGGCGGAGGTGGGGGAAGAGACAGAAATCTTTAACAAAAAAAATAAAATAAAATAAAATACAAAAAAAAGACTGAAAATTGGTACATGCCTTTGGAAATTTTTGTAATGTAGCATTATGTTAATCTATTCACATTACATATGGAATACATTGACTCCAAATGAAGACTGTCTTTAATTGGTTATATACAACTTAATGATGATGAGGCATTTCTGTAATTATGCTATCAAAGCAGCATGCTTCAAATTTTCTGACAATGAATGTTCGTTCACTCATTCCAATAAATATTTAATGAGATACATATGTGAGTGGAAAATAGCACTTGTCATACTTTCTGGAAACTTCCTCTTTAGTTAAAGATAAAAAGACAAATACGTTCTAATTTCAGATATATTAAAGTCATGAAGAAAAAAGTAGAACAAAAGAATAAGCAGTGATAATTAGTTGACAGGGTGGAAGGTGAGTGAGTGAATTAGTGATAGCACCTGGAGGCAGTACGAGCTGGATGAGTAATGTTTCAAGAGGTGGAAATAGGTCAAAGATTAAAGTAGGAGTCTTTGGGTTAAGGGGGAGCTAAGAAGAATGTAAGAGGTAAAACATGCAGTGATGCGGCATATGCTACGATGTTATTGTGCTGTGATATACGTGGTTTGAATGAGAGCCCCTGGCAAAGTCTCAGACATTTCAAAATTTGGTCCCCTGTTGGTGGCTAGTTGAGAAGGATTAGGAGTTGTGGCCTCACTGGAGGTAGTATGGTACTGAGGCGATTTCAAAAGAAGCATGCACTTTTGAGCTAGTTCCCTGTACTTCCTGAGCATGGATATAAGCTCCCAGGCTGCTGCTCCAGAGCCACGCTAGCCTGCTGACTAACGTGATCCCTACCTGGATGCTGATGGGACCTGAGCCTCTGGACCATAAAGCTCAAATAAATTAATCATCCTATCTCGCTCATGATGTTTTATTATGGCAGCAGAAATGACTAATGCACTTATCTATAATAAATCATGAATAAGTCAGTATATCCATAAGGAGCTAGAAAGAATTTGGCTTGAGCAAAATTAATAATGTATGTTTATTATTTTCCTCTCAGGTTGGCTTCTTAAGCATCTTCCATACATTTCAAACTCTGTATGATCAACATAATATTACTGAAACCCATATGATCACAAATAAAGTAGATAAAGGAAAGACTTTTTTTCCCCGAGACAGGGTTTCTCTATAGCTTTGGTGCCTATCCTGGAACTCGCTCTATAGACCAGGCTGATCTCGAACTCACAGAGATTGGCCTGCCTCTGCCTCCCAAGTGCTGAGATTAAAGGCGTGTACCACCACTGCCTGGCAATGTATGGCAATTTTATTTTATGAATATGAGACTTTTTAATTAGAAAGAAAAAAGCACACAAACAGTGCATCAACATCCTTGATCTCTCTCCATGTTTAGCAGCACAGACTAATTCTCTGCTTTGAATAAGTATAGTTTCATTAAATATGGATCTTAGTATGTATTGTTCATTTTATAGAACATCATGAATACTGAATTTCCTGTTGCCTGCAAGATGAACCATTCTTAGTTCCAGCACCATGTCTGCCTGTAGGCTGCCATGCTCCACTTTTTATCATAATGCACCAAACCTCTGAACTATAAGCAAGGCATCCTCTATTAAATATTTTCTTTATAAGAGTTGCCATGGCCATGGTGTCTCTCCACAGCAATAAAAACCCTAACTAAAATGACATCATTAGATTTATAGTTAAGGAAATTGTAGTCACACAAGAGTGAAAAACTGAGGGTAAGATGTAAATGTAGAAACAAGAAAGGTAGATATTGCAACCTTGCAGTCCTTCTCAGTATAAAAATGGTAGCAGTAAGCATAGGGATAAACATGTGAAAACTATTCAGGGAGTTAGAGAGGATTACTGGATTTGGGATGGAAGTGAAGGGGATCACGAAAGACAGAAAAATTAGAATTGATGCAGATTTTGACTTGTTCTTTGTCTTTAAAATTTCAAGCAAATAAAACCCAGAGAGATAAAAGAGTTAGAACAAGTTGTTCAAATGTTCAAGTCTCTCAGTTGTAGAGAAAGTGAACTTACAATGCTGAATGTAATGTAGGAGTGTGTCTACTTTAGAAAGAAAACACGTTTTCTAGAATTCCGGAAAAAGCAATTTCTATGAAAGGCTCAAGTACATATAGTGGCAGTAAGATCATGCTGGCAGAGGGAATGGGATGAGAATGGTGAGAACAGGACAGCAGGGACTTACACTGAAGATTAGCCAGGGGGAGAGACCTGGATGACAGAGGTGTAGGAAGAATTGTGCCAGTCTATTGAGCTGCCTCGGGCTGTGCACTGTGCTCCAGGTTCCCAGATTTGTGAGCTGTTGCCACTGGGGATTTGAGTAATTTCTGCTCCTGTAAATAACCCTTTACCCATAGTCCTGCAAACAATCCCAACAAATTTCATTGGTTCACCATGCTGGACTTTGGTAGTATCTGTACTTTGGTCTGTTGTGGGCTTCTTATCTTGGGTGAGTATACATGTGTGTATCATCTCCATAGAAAAAGTTAGTCACACAACAGTTAGAAACCCTTTGTTACAAGGTGCACAAGGAACACCGTTTCCTGTAATTAGAGGAGGATTATGGAAATTAATTGGGCTTACTGAGTCAGTGCTGCCAATCACTCGTATGTTAATTTGTTTCTCAATGGATTTAATTAAAAATGCTTTGTCTTTTTGTATCTTGTTTTGTCCTGCCTGCTTAGCTGTCCTCTCTGGGGAAGACGGAAGGTATGGGGCAGCTAGGAAGAGAGGAGGGTGGAGAAACTGTTGTTTTGATGACGTTTCTCTCATAGAATATGAAAGAAAAATTATTTTCAATTAAAATACACACACATACACAAAGTACACTCTTGGAAATGTACCAACTACATTTTAATGTTGTAACAGGTATGTGGTAATCCTGGCTATTGGAAGGAGCTATTGGAAGCTGAGGATATAAAGGTCTGGACTGTATGGTGGAAAAGTCAAATAGAACTCTGGAGGTAGGGAGTGAACTTAATTCTGTGAAGAGCTTGAGTCTGGTTCTATAAGTACCCACTCATCCCAAAAGCTAGAAGTATAGACTATAAATTTTCCACAAAGTCATCTTTATTCTCAAACATTTCACAGTTTATTGAATATGTTTAGTTTATCTTGATTGCAGTTTGTAATTCCTCTCTGATTTTGGTCTATTATTTGAGCATCTTGAAAGTCTGCTTAGAAGGAGTTGCTTTAGCATACAGCAAAAGATTTCCCATAGAAGAGGCAGTCACCAAGACTGGTTAGTGGGTAGGTGCACTTTTTATAAAGTCTCTTGAAAGTTGCATTAGAGGGAATTAAAAAAAGTACTTTGGTGTGAGAAATTTTTATATTGTATATAAAAAGAGTACAGATGTAAAAATATCATAATCATTTATGTTATCATCCTGCTGGCCTTCCCTGTCACCTGGGTACCCTGTCCCTTTAAAAGACAAGTTCTGCCCATCCTCAATCTACCCCTCCTTCCACTGAGGCAAGCCACCTTCTCTGCATCCTCTCTCTCTGTCAGTCCTTCTTCTGAAGAGGTAACTATTGCTGTTGTGCCCAGTCCACGGTACCCCAAAAGACCAGTAGAAAGGCCAACTCAGCAAAATGCAAATACAAGGTTTATTGCATGCACGATACAATTGGCAGGAACCTTGACAAAGCAACTGGCGCAGCAACAGCAAGAGAAGGTACTCCTCCCTTCTAGAGGGCATTATTTAAAGGCAAAACCCAAAAAAGTTACATTAGCAGGTTGTGGGGTGATGGGCTTCTAAAATTTATGACTCCTGATTGGCTGACAACTGTCTAGGGGTACTCAGGTGAAAAGCAATGGGTGTGTGCTGGCAGGTGATCCTATGTACAACAGTTGGGACGCTAGGAATTTCCTTTGGATGGTTTACTCCTGGGTAGTGCCTGGGTACTCTCAGTTTGTGGTCTTTATCAGAACCAGGTATTGCCTCTATTGCTCTATTAAACTTGTCATGGCTGGGTTCTACAATTGCCTATTCCTTCTGCCTTTCCCCTTTCTTTCCCCCTTCCCTTTCGCCCTTTCCCCCTTTTCTCCTTTTCCCCTTTGCCCTTTTCCCCCTTCTTTCCCCCCTCCTCTCTCTCTCTCTCTCTCTCTCTCTCTCTCTCTCTCTCTCTCTCTCTCTCTCTCTCTATCCCCTTACCCTTATACCCCTTCCAACATCCACTAAATAAACTCTATACCCAAGCTCTCTGCTCATAGCATATCTGTTTGTATCCCACCAGCCAGAGTCTCTCACCTGCCAGGGTACCTGCCTGTGTCACAGCGCCGTGAATCATTCATTGGTGCCATGAACTCGGCAGGCTCTTCCTTGTAGCTGAGAACTGCTAGGGATCCTATAACCTCTAACCCTTAAAATCGCTGGAATTCTACACCCAATATCGAAGAGTAGGTTCCTCCCACACATCAGGTCATGCCTCCATGAGTGTGCAATCACTCAATAGTGGTTCCCCCACGTATAAAGACCCAGTCAGTACTGGTCAACCACTTACCAGACTTAAAGACCCTCACTCAAGCCCCTGATTCCACGTGATGACATAGGGGTTCGGTTTGTACCTACCCGTTCTCACAGCCCCTGGACTTTTATGAGTGACAACCCAAGAAGGCAGCTTGAGCTGCGGTTCATGCTGAACCTCTGTGGTGCTGGAGTTTGGTCTCTGGACCTTCTTCTTGCCACACTCATGAGACTCCCGCCTCAGATATCAATTTACATAGCAGCCTATCATCGGCTTACATTCCTCCAGTGGTTGTTAGTTGGAAATGCAGCCTCCTTTCTCTATGTTTGTGTGTCTGCCTTTCATTCCCGGCGCGTAATCACGGTGCTAAACTCTCCTACCTCCACTGCCTGCCCGCTGCCTCCCACGGCAACTAAACTGCTTACCACAGAATCTGTCTCTCTCCCATGCTGGAAGAAATTGTTAAGATTCCCTTCTCCCTGTCAGTTTTCGCCAACAATCACCTCCAGCACTTCCCACAAGCAAGGTTCTCAAGCTCTGCCGTAGCACTGCACTCATGAGCGGTGCATTCATTTTTTCAGGCCCTGTGTCCCCTGGCAGCACCTGAATGCTAGGAGCGTTCATTCCTCGGATCTATGGATTCTTTCCAAAATATAATTCCCCTTTCGGCATTGTACCTCACAGGTGACTGCAGTTTCTCAGCCCCCATTATTTGTGGACAAATGGATAACGTTCTGAACCAGTTGTTTATTTTTCTGCCTCACGTGGGAAACAAGCTAGCAAAACCATACACATTTCTAACTTCTACCAGCGGATGATTAAATGTCTAGAGTTACACCATGTGGACAACCACAACTACTGCCATTTTCTTTGAGCTTAAGAAAGGGAGGAGCCATAGACTCGTAAAGTACTACTCCTAACCAAATAGTGCCGGCAGCGGGTTCCCCACATGAGCTTCTGCCGCTGGCCAAAGGGTGCTGGCAGCCTGCTTGCCTGTTAATAGGCAGCTGCCCTCTGGTAGTGACTTGGTTGCCCCCAGCTACATGACCTGTCACCAGCTACCTTTAAGCCATTAGCTATGGTTTTTAAAAACTTACTTTCATGCTCTATTGCATTTTGTGTATTTGTGTGACGGTTCACCTTGGCAGGGTCCTCCGAGGCGTTCGTTACACGCAGAGACCCATCTGCATTGCATCTCCTCCCCTGCAATGACGCTACTTTCCAGATAAAAAAGCCAGATTTCCAAAGTGGTTGCACAAGATTGCATTCCCACCCCAGTTAGTTCCTTGGGCAGCTGAGGATAGGGAACCTGAAATGACTCTATCCTATAGCCATACTGATGATTATCTTGCATATCACCATAGAACCTTCATCAGGTGATGGATGGAGATAGTCACAGAGACCCACACAGGAGCACCGGACTGAGCTCTCAAGTTCCCAATGAGGAGCGGAAGGAGGGAGAACATGAGCAAGGAAGTCAGGACCACGAGGGGTGCACCCAACCACTGAGACAGTGTGGCTGATCTATTGGGAGCTCACCAAGGCCAGCTGGACTGTGACAGAAGAAGCATGGGATAAAACAGGACTCTCTGAACATGGCGAACAATGGGGGCTGATGAGAAGCCAAGGACAATGGCCCTGGTTTTTGATCCTACTTCAAGTTTGGGCTTTGTGGGAGCCTAGACAGTATGGATGTTCACCTTCCTAGACATGGACGGAGGGGGGAGGACCTTGGACTTTCCACAGGGAAGGGAACCCTGACTACTCTTTGGACTGGAGAGGGAGGGTGAGGGGAGTGGGGGGAGGGGGAGAAGGGTGGGAGGAGGGGGAGGGAAATGGGAGGCTGGGGGGAGGCGGAAACTTTTTTCTTTTTCTCAATAAAAAAAAAAAGCCAGATTTCTCTTGCTCAGTTTTCATTTAACTTTATGTGGAACTTAAATTTAACTGTGTGTAAATATATGTATACTTACTGCTAAATGTTTTAAGTAGTCTGTTCATTGCATCTCATTCCAGACTAAGAAAGCAATAAATCTCAAATATTTTAAGTTGGCATGTACTTTTAAATCTTTTGCAACATACTGTATGTTTAATCCAACCCTGCTTCAAAATACATTAAGCTGTTCTCCACCACCGTCAGTTTCACTGTTAAGCTTCTATTGCAGACAGCTTTTGCTTCTTTGTCTTTCACAAGTATAAACTTCACCTGTTAAGTTAAAAAGCAATACAGTCAAACTTGAACCCAGCTCTCCAGGCAAATGCTACATTGTCGTCATAACTTTAAACATATACCGGATAAACAACCCTCAAGTGTTCAGAGATCTGGAGAATATGGCATTTAAATGTCTAATTATTAAAAGGCTTTTCATAAAAGAGAAACAGGTTGGCTCCTAGTAGCAGCACCCCATCTCTCCAAAGAAGACAAATGGGCACAGAATGGACACAAAACAGCATCCATCTGCTATTCGCATCAGCAAGTGAAAGCTCTAACCATTGGACAGAACTGCCTTTTATCTGAACTCCTGAAGATCTCTAGATAGTGGATGAAGGAGAGAGAAGTGGAATTGACAGCCTAGCTGTTCAGTGTGAGGTGGCTTGTCTTCCTACAGATTTCCCAATTCACAGGATCTTCTGAAGCCTGGCAGGCCCTTTGCTAACAGAAAGCAAATACATCCCTGAAAGCTCCTCCCCTCATGGAGGACCCTGAGGAGTAGCTCTAGGAAGCCAATAGAGTAAGTTCTCTGTCATTTTTTTTAAATCAATAACTCAAGTAAAATTTTATTTTTCTCAAAGATTTCTGATGCAGTTTGACAGCTGAGAGGTTCTACCAGTTAAAAAAGGAGAACCTCACTAAAGAAATTACCATGTTCTAAATAAAGGGTGTTTTAAGAGATACAAATGCAAGTCATTAAGGTGTGTACCTGTAAGTTATAAATGTCTGAAGACAAATGCAGGTTATCAAATCTCTCTCTCATGCTACTGTTCATAATCTTAAAATTATCAACAAAATGCTGATAAGCTATTAACCTAACTCGGGCAGAGTACTACCACTACTGCAAGATAAAGATTATAATTCTCTTTGTCCATTTTCTAAAGATACTTTTCATTGTGCAAGAACATCTGTCACAGTCATTCTGGTATAAATATGATGCTGTTTATACAATGTATATGTCTAAAACTTACATTTTACAGACTCAAGGAATTCTTGCGAGTTCCAGGGAGCTGAATCGAAGGATTCACCTTAAACAGGCCAGACACACCCCTCTCTCAATTCCTTGGTACTGACACCCTCCTCCTCAACCTAAACAGAAAAATTTTCTTCCTAAACTTAACCTTGTCCTCTGCTCTGCCAACTCCTTGCCAAGTGCAAGATCCACTGGACAGTTTCACACCACAGATCCTGGACAGGAGTGATGTAACCAGCTACCCCAGGATGTGATCAGCACCCAGCTTTCTCAGATCCCCCAAGACTCCAACATTCACAAACCAACAGGAAACAGTCTTGAGAACTCAACTGCCCCATCCCCTTAACCTGCCATACCTAACTCCTCGCCTTTTTATTATGAGAAAAATATGGAAATATTATCACTCTGTTAACCATCCCTGTCACCTGAGTACCCTGTTCCTTTAAGATACCAGCTTTGCCCAGTCCCAATCTCTGCCCCTTTTTTGCCCAGGCAAACTGATCTTGTACCTTCTATTCATCCTCTCTCTTTCTCTGTCAGTCCTTCTTCTGAAGAGTTAACTATTGCCTCTCCCTTCCCCCTTTCTCTCCTTCTCTTTTCTCCATATTCCTCTTACCCCATTCCCTTTTCAATACCCACTAAATAAACACTATGCTCAAGCTCTCTCCACATGGTGTGTCTCTCTGTCTCCCACCCAGGGCTGTCTCTCCTCCTTCCTGGGGATCTGCCACATCATACTGCGACAAATCTTTCAATATATGGTGCATGAACTGAAATATAAGGGTATAGTTTCAAGGTCAGAAGAGTTTTCCAAATAAAGAAGACCTCAGAGTGGAATCCTAAATGATGTGCATCTGATCACACTAGTTTGTTTTTCTTTGAAATGAGCATGAGGAGTAACGTGCTCAACAGCTTGAGAAAAATAGATAGGAAGGAAATAAGGGAGAGCAGGAAGTGGAGCAGACATGGCACATCTGAGAACTGAAGATAGCTTAGCGGATTTTTTATTTTCTTGGGATAACTACTTCTAATCCTAATGGTAGTTGAAAATCACAGAATGATTTTAAATATTATCCTATTTAGATTTTAGAAATAAGATTAAAGAGAGACATGAGAAGGGATGCTGAAATATATTATGGCATTTAAAAATGTTAGACAAAAATGGTTTATGGTTTAAGCAAGTGAAGACAATGAGAATGATTAAAAAACTGGACCAACTCCAAAGAGTTCCGAAGATATTGATAGACTACAAAGCTAACTTGGAGAGGACAGAAGAGATCAGTAATAACTCTATGCTTCTGACTTTGGCAACTGGATAGATGCTGTCATGTTTCTCCTAGAGAAATCCACAGAAGTCAAAATGATTTGATGTGGGAGGTGATAGAAAATTACGGATTCAGTTTTGAAAATGAGGTATCTGTGTGATGGAAAATACTCAGCAAGAATTTCAATCTGTTCATCTATCACTCAGAAGAAGTATCTGCCCTGAAGAAGGGAGATGGAGAAGTCAATAGGATATGGAAGTTAATCACATGCACAGCAGTAAAATGCAGCATTCAGGATGCCGAAAACAGAGGCTGAAAACAGAGAGGGCAGAAGTGCAGTCCTATCTCACCTCTGTGTGTAAACATTCAAAACACATATGAGAAAAAAAAAGACAGCAAAGTAGATGAATAAGGCAAGATGTGGGGAAGAGAAAGAGAAAGGAGGGTTGAGAGAAGGGATGGAAAAGGAACGAAGAATAAGAGATAGGAGAGAGAAAAAAAGAATGAGGAGGAAACGAGGAGGATTTGGGGAAAGAGGGAAGGAATGGCAGGATAGAGTGAGGGGAAAGAAGAGGGAGGGAGAAGAGAAGGAAGAAGGAGGAGAATGAGAAAGAGGGAGGGGAGAAGGAGGAAATCCAGAAAAGTGTAAATTTATTTAAAAAAGAGTGAATTCTAAATAAATCAAAAAAGTATTGGAAGTTGTACACTAATTTTTGTTTGCTTGTTTTGTTTTGCTGTAAGGTAACCATCATTAAAAAGTCAATGTGAAGGCTGCTGAAATGTGGTCAACAGTATGTCCACTAAGTACTACTTAATTACTTAGTAACCTTAATCACTTAGTAAGGGCACAGTCACCCTTCGCCACCTAGGATGTTAACGTACAAGTTGCAGTGCTTACACAGCTGTGAAATTACCTAGCAAATTATTCTTTAGAGTGTGCTTCTGCTGTTGAAGCTTCCAGGACTGTAGAGAAAGGCAGTTTCACTGACAACAGAAGGAAAAGGATTAGATGCTCATAGAGACAATCACTTTGGTGTTTGTTGAAACTGGACTGGCCAGAGGACACATAAAAAAGAATATATAGGCCGGGTAGTGGTGGCGCACGCCTTTAATCCCAGCACTCGGGAGGCAGAGGCAGGCGAATCTCTGGGATTTCGAGGCCAGCCTGGTCTACAAAAGCTAGTTCCGGGACAGGAACCAAAGCTACAGAGAAACCCTGTCTCGAAAAACCAAAACCAAACAAACAAACAAACAAAAAGAATATATAGATAATGAAAAATTATCTATCATATAGGGATATTTAAAGCATATAGGGAGGCTGTGGTTTTTGAAAAACATCATTAAACTATAATGTTTGATTCACTAAGTAAACAGTATGAGTGAAATGAATCAAAATATATGAATACATTCTATAAACATGAAAGAAATTACAGATAAATATCTGGATAATCCAAAATACGGAAGGTTCTTCATAACCCATAGAAAAATTAATATGAATGCATTAAGCACAATGTAAATAAATATAGAAACACTTAACAAAATTATTTCAAATAAAATATTTTGAAAATCAAATGATAGGGGCTGGAGAGATGGCTCAGTGGTTAAGAGCCATCTTCCAAAGGTCCTGAGTTCAATTCCCGGCAACCACATGGTGGCTCACAACCATCTGTAAAGAGGTCTGGTGCCCTCTTCTGGCCTGCAGACATGCACACAGACAGAATATTGTATACATAATAAATAAATAAATAAATAAATAAATAAATAAATAAATAAATAAGGTTGGCCAAAATCAAAGTAAAAAATAAAAAAAAGAAAATCAAATGATAAAAGAGGCCAAATTGATTGAAATTTATAAAGCAGTATCTATTCCTAAAATACAGAGTTTTAACATAAAAGAGATTAAAAACCTTTTTAAAAATTGGAAAAGCACATGAACAGACTGTTCACTGTAACAGGCAAAAATAAAACCCTAACTTCATTTATAATTATAGAAATGAAAATTAAAACTAACATTTTTTTCACCAGTCCAATTGCCAAAAATTAAAAAAGCACAGACAGATTCTGATTGTGAATTTTGAAAAACAGCATGCACTTACAGAACTGAGAGTAAACAGTAACGGAGAAAAGGAAACTGGTGTGATTTATCACCAATTTATCTGTATCCTTCACCCCCCGGTCTAGAATTGTGCCTTGACATCGAGCTCTGGCAATGCAAAACCACTCTGTTGTTTGTAGCTTTATTTTAAACATTACTAAGACTGGCCATGTTCGAGGAGGACTTAAATCATATTATTAATTGTAGATTTGTTTCTCATACAATGTGAAGGCATGGAAGCCATTAACAATGAATTGTGCAAGCCTTAATAACATATTGTGAATTACTTCTTTCGGTAGCAAAGTTCTTAAGCTGTCTTCCAGGAAAAGCTAATGAGTCCTAGGACCAAGAGCCAGTTTTTTTTTTTTAAATAAATGTGAGCATTAAAAGCTAGCCTCTCAGGTTCATGATAAAATAAATTAAAAATCCACACCCCTCTAATACCCTTCCCCTAAAGAAGTAAGTCCCTGGGACTGGAGAGATGGCTCAGAGGTTAAGAGCATTGCCTGTTCTTCCAAAGGTCCTGAGTTCAATTCCCAGCAACCACCTGATGGCTCACAACCATCTATAATGAGGTCTGGTGCCCTCTTCTGGCCTTCAGGCATATACACAGACAGAATATTGTATACATAATAAATAAATATTTTTTTTTTTTTAAAAAAAGCAAGTCCCTCTTCATGCCTTCCACTCAACATGCAACTTCTTCCCTTTCTCCTCTCCAAATCCTCTTTCAACCCATGAATCCTTGAAGCAGAGCTGAGCTTAAGTTGTCCTAGCCTTGCTCATTGGCTACTATATTAATCTTTATCTTTTTGCAAAACTCAAGTGACTCATTACTGTCCGGTCTCTGTCAGCCCCCTGCACCAAGTGGTCAGTCAGGAGAGAAACTAGGCCTAGGTTACAGAGAGGTCAGAGACAAATATAACTGGGGATTTTAGTGTGAAATCTTGGGTTCCAGCAACGGGGCTTGGATACTTGTCCCAGTACACCAGTTAAAGAGATAAGTAATGGTTAAAAGCCGATTGAAGATTCAGTATGCCAGTGTTGGGAAGAAGAACAGATAAAGGTCGGGGGTCCATGACCCTTAGTGCAACATGGGGGATTAACAAGAACTTTAGATTTAAACAGAAGAGTTGGGCAACAGGCAGTTCTGGTCAAGGTGTGGTCCCATCCATCATCATCTCTGGTGGTCTGAGGAGAACAAACCTTTACAAGATGCCTTTGCAAGATGATCACTTATGCTCTACGGTAGAGTCTCACTCTCCTAAGGAGTGGCTTTTAGTTTTAAGGGAGATGTGGCCTGTCCCTAAGAACTTGTTTTTAGAATCCAAGGTGACTTTAAAGTTGGGAACAATGATGTATCTCCTCTGTGCTTTCAGCCTCGAAGAAAGATAGGATAGATTCGACAAGCACTCCTTGCATGATTACATGCTAACTTGCCGAGGTAAGCAGGTGATCCGCAGTAAAGTGGATAGACATAAAGTGAAGGAAAAGAGGAGAGTTGTTTTTCTTGTCTTAGTGACCTTGTGGGCCCGAGGGAGGGG
Source organism: Neodon shergylaensis (assembly GCA_025134845.1). Taxonomy (NCBI): domain Eukaryota; kingdom Metazoa; phylum Chordata; class Mammalia; order Rodentia; family Cricetidae; genus Neodon; species Neodon shergylaensis. The sequence goes on from JABTXL010006712.1 coordinate 16,914,780, forward strand.
CCAGTGCTTTTTAGAAAAAGGACTTATTGCAGTGAAAAAGAATGAGCTAGCAGATTGGAATTTGGCCTGACAGCATATCCCAAGACCATTTTAGCTAACCCATAAGGCGAAAGCTAACAGTGCTTTTCGCCACCTATGGGTGGGTGACAGAGTTTGCATTTATCATGCAGTGGTTCATCTCTGTGGTGCTGTGATGCACTGTCTGGTGTCACAGGAAGGTCAACAGATGAACTGGGCTCTCCAGATCAAAGGAACAATTCCCAAACCTGAAATTTCTCGAGATAATGTTTCTTTTGTTCCTTTATTTTTGTTTTGTTTTGGAAGCACCGTGTCTGTTAATATTTTAAGATTTACTTACTGATTGTTTAATTCTATGCATGTAAGCTTTTGTTTTATGTACACCATATGCTTGTAGGATCCCACAGAGGCCATAAGAGAATGTCAGGTCCCTTGGAATTAGAATTACTGGTTGCTATGTGGGTCTTGGGAAATGAACCAGGGGTCATCTGTAAGAATAATAAGTACTCCTAACCTCTGAACCATCTCTCTGAATTCAAGTTACTTTTTTTAATTATTTAGGCTGAATTCATAATTTAAACCCCAGACAAAGGTGAAAAAAAGAGTGTTTGCAAGGGACATTTTGCAAAGCCAAGTTTCCCCATTGCTCATCACTTGTATTATCTTCTATGAAGAGAGGTCAGCAAAGTTTTGCTCAATAAAAATTGTCAAACAGCATACTATTTTAAAAAGCCACTTTAGCTGCAGTATCAAATAAAATAGAAACAAAAACTCACTCAACTATCTACTGTCTCCAGAAAACACAGAGATCTAGGAAAGATATCCAAAAGCTTAGCATTAAAAGCTGAAAGTCAAAGAATAAGACAAACAGAAGCTTCCAACACCCTGGCATAGCAGTTCCCATAACTTATACAATAGACTCCGAACAAAATCAAACAGGAGACATGGGGAACACCCCCATATTTGTAAGAAGAACAAGTGATTATGAGAACATTGCTATTGTAAATTTTATATGCCAAATCTTAGAGTAGAAATGTCATTAAACAAACAAGAAGCATAGATAGAAAACCTACATTGATGTAGACATAGCAATAATGCTATCTTCAGCTCTGTACTCTAGATGTAAATAAGAATTTCAAACAGAACTCATATCTAAATAAGTAGTTGAAACAGACAAAAAAGAAACCTTAGAGCTATGCTGTACCACACACTAGTTGGACTTAACAAGAATATAAAAAACATTTTACCCCACAAATAGCAACTGTATGTTCTTCTTAATATTGCATGGAAATTTTCTAACATTTACCACATTGCAAGTGATAAAGCAAGCTTTAGTTAATACAAAAATCAAAACTAATTCCCTTAATTTTTTTCAGACATTGAAATAAAACTAGAAAACAAGAGAAATACCAATCCCAGAAAACAGACAACTAATTAGAGAATGAAAAATAAACTTTTGAAGAAACAGTGGATCAATGACACACTCAGGGGAGAAATTTTAAAACTTCTTGAAGTCAATGATAATAGCACAGCCCACAAAATGTGGGATCCAGTCAAGGCAGTATTAAGAGGAAAGTTGATAGCTGTAAATGCTCGCATTAATAAATCAGAATGATCGCAAATAAATGGCCTAATTAGGCATTTCTAAGCTTTAGAAAGGTGAGAGGAAGCCAAAGTCAAATATAGCAGATGACAAGAAATAATAAATAACAGGGCAGAAATGAATGGGAGAGAGGCAGAGACACCACACAGAGCTGGCCAGAAAGCTAGTTCTTTGAAAAGATTAACAGCATTGACTAATGTCTCACTGAACTAATCAGAAGGGTGTGAAGACCCAAATTAATAGTATTCCAGATGAAGAGTGATTTGTTACAACACTACAGTGAAACCCAGAGGATCATCCAGGAAAACATACATTCCGCAAGTTGGAAAATCTGAAAAAAATGGAGAAATTTCAGACTGTTCTTGCCTACTGGAAATAAAGCCGGTCGATACAAACACCCGAAACAGAGCTGTGAAAAGGGAGGGGATTAAAGCAGTATGTCTTCCTACAAAGGAAAGCCCAGGACCAGATGGCTTCATGGCTGAATTCTACCATACAAGGAGGATCTGAAACCAAAACTTCAAAACTTCTCAAACTATTACACAGAACAGGAAGGTGATGAATATTATAGAAGGCATTCTGTGAATACAATATAGCCCTGACACCAAAACCTGAGGAACGCACAAGAAAATGGTAGGTAGTCTTTTTTGATACAGAAAGACTTAAAAAAAAGTCTTCAAAAGCATACTCAGTAACCAAATTCAAGCTAATAAAATAAAGAAAACTATACATCACGAAGGATGAGAGATTGGTGCAATATACTCAGATTCACAGGCACAACATGTCTCATCAATAGACTTGAACACATAAATTATTGATCATCCCAATAGAGGCAGAAAGGTGTTTGACAGAGTTCAACATATATTTATAATAAAAGTCCTGGAGGAACTAGGACACATGGAAAATATCTGTGTTTTTTTTTCTTTTCTTTTTTTTTCTGTTTAATCACTTTATTTTTTCAGAGTAAGACCATAAAATTGACAAGACATTGCTAAAGCCATACAAACAGAAACACCCACCATTCTGTAGTTTGAGAGGTCCAAGTTTTCCTTAATTTGCACTTGATCCTTTGGAAAGTAAGAGACATGTAGGAAGGAGCAGAGATGTGTAGAAAGTCAAAGATAGCCAGTTTTATTTTGGGAAAAAGTCCAGGTTGGTCTGAGAAGTGGGAACAAATGTAAAAAAAAAATAAACAAAAAACAATATGTGGGCTGGAAATATGCTTAGCAGTTAAGCGCAGTGGCATGTCTGCTCTTTCAAAGGACCTAGGCTCATTTCTCAGTGCCCAGATGGCAACTCAAAACCATTTGTAATTTTAGTTTTCAAGGAACCGGACCTCCACAGGCATCAGGTACTTGCCTGCACTAATGCACATCCATACACGTAAGAAAAATAACATTCTGAAAGACAATGTGTGTAGCTGTGTGCATGTGGCATTCAGTGCTAGAGCATTTGCCTAGCATGCTTAATAAGGTCCTGTAGTCCAACCCTAGGACCAGAAAAAAAGAGGGGGTGGGGCATGTATCAATGGTGAAATGACCCACTTGAAATAGTTATTGACAACCTTGACAACCATTTTCTTTTTCGAGACAGGGTTTCTTTGTAGCTTTGGAGCCTGTCCTGGCACTCGCTCTGTAGACCAGGCTGGCCTCGAACTCCTTTTTGTTCTGTTTTGTTTTCGACTTATACGGGTTAGGGTCATCTGGGAAGTGAAAAGTATGATTAGGTAAATGCCTCCATCAGATTTTCCTGTAAACAAGTTTGTGGAATATTTTCTTGATTTTGTGTGATGAAAGAGGGTCCAAACCCAGTAGGCAGTGCTTCCTCTGGGTAGTCATTCCTGGGTTACGAAAGAAACAAGATAAGCCAGCCACATAGGTAAGTCAACAAGCAGTCCAAGCAGTCTGTGGCCTCTGCTTCAATTCGTGCCTCCAGCTTCCTGCCTTAAGTGATGCTCTGACCTCACCCTTATCCAGTGTTGGTGGGGTGTAAATGGGAGTGGCCACTAAGGTGAGTAGGGTGGAGGCTTCTCAACCAAACAAAGAAACAAACAACAAACAAACAAAACCAGAGCTTCCTGGGGCACATATTCTAGAAACTCTACATCTTACTACAGAGATAACCTTGCATCCCTGTTTTTGCTCCTCTTTTCACACTAGCAAAGAAACATAATAACTTAAATGTCCATCAACAGATGACTAGATATAAAAATGGGGCAGCCATAGGAAATGGACTTTTATTCATCCATAAAGAAAATGGAAGTTAGGAAATTTGCATAAAAATGGATGGAACTTAAGTGAGGCAACCCTGGCTCGGAAAGATAAGTGCTGCGCAGTCTCTCTCACACGTGGCTTCCAGCTTGAACTGCTAAATGGGTGGACCCAGATGGAAGGAAATATGGGCAATGGCTAGAAAACTAGAAAGGGTTTTATGAGACTGAGAAAAAGAGCCTACAAGAGAAGGGAGTTGGGAGGACAATAAAACTAAATGAAAGGGAGGACTGGGGCCAAAGGGTACATCAGAGAGACAGGGAAAGAGAAGTAGGGAGGTATGGTAATCAACAAAAACAATTAAGTATAAAAATCTCAGAAGAAAAAAATTTACATTTAATATTGATTTTAAAAAGAAAATATTTTTCCCCCAAGATAGGGTGAGTTGGGTGATTTTACAGGTAAAAGCACTTGCTACTAAACCTGACAACCTGAGTTCAATGCTTGGACCCACATGGTGGAGGGATAGAATTATCTCCATCAAGTTGACCTATGGTTTCTACCTGTACCTGGTACATAGATAAGTACTATGTCCTGTCATTCCATGGTCAAATAGCTGACCAAGAGACAGTGTGACTACAAACCAGGAATATAGTCCTTCTAACGTTCATTTTTGCAATGGTAATTTGACTTTAATACTGTATGCAAATCACCATGCATTGAAAGTAATCAGCTTAATTTGAACACGCTGTGACTTTCCTTTTGTGCATAACAACATGATATTATATGATACACATAAGGTTGTCTCTTGACATCTACAGGGCAATGTTTTTGTCTAGGACCCCATGCAAATATCAAGTACAAACGTTCAAGTCCTTTCTCCAAGGTGGCACACATTTTCACAAATCTCAAAGTTTGAAGGATTGTGACTCTAAGCCATTTCTTAGTCTCTGGGAATAGAAAGGAGTCTTTCTGCACCACTTCATATGCTCATACTCAGGGAAGTAGTTGACCTGCAAGATACTCAGATTTTGGGTTTTAGAACTTTCTGGATCTCTTTCAAATATTTGAGCCTGCAGCAGGTGATATCAATTTGGAGTGGTTCCACTGCTAGGGGGCGCTGGTAAATAGCCCATCACTGCATGAATGAATGACTGAGCAAACTGCTAACCTTGTGAGTCTTCAAGCAGAGGGCAAGACAGAAAGAGGGAGAGCCTGAGATGTCATAGCCCCCTCTGAGTGACCCAAGGCCTTCCCATTAGGACTAATGGGGGAGTTTTGACAAGTGGGTAGGACTGTGAAGACACTCTAAGGACTAAATGAATGACTCTTGTGTTCTAAGTTTTCTTACTTAGAAGTTTTATCCCACTTTCTGTTTTGAATAAATAAGAGATGTCTGCAGTTTGGGCAGCCACACCGTGACTGTGGCATAATGTCATGTGAACAGCAAAGAATTTGTTCTGGTGTCCTTGAACTGCTGAGCAAGCAGGACTCTAAGAAAAAAGAGTCTCAAATTTGACTTAAAAAGCCTAGGTCAAAACAAAACAAAAAGGACCCTAAGAGAGACATAAACGGACAGGAAGGAGAAAAAGGAAAGATCTCGTGAGTAAATTGGGAGCATGAGGGTCACAGGAGAGGGTAGAAGGGGAGAGGGGAGGAAAGAAAGGGAGTGGAGAAAAATGTATAGCACAATAAAAACAATAAAAAAAGGCCTAGGTCAATAGTGACTCACCTTCTCATGAAATGCCTGCAAATCCAAAGGACTATGTTTAATAGCAGCATAAGAAAACTTATTCATTTAGATGCTAACACAAAAGGGGGAAATCTAGACAGGTAGCAGTACTAGAGGTTTTATATACACAATGCCAGTATAGTATATAATGAACCAAAAGTAGGTTAAGATTCAAAAGCTACTAAATTTACCAATGGACGGCCCACATACAGAAGGATCCATATGACACTGACAAGAAATTTTCACCCAAGGTTTGTGTCACCTAGGATTAAGTAATGGCAGTCAAGTTCCAGGTGGGTATCTGGTAGCTAGTGTTGATTTTATCAAACATCATGCAGCTTTAGATTATTCATCTAGTGTAATGTAAACCATTTCCTAGCCACTTTTACCAAAAATCCAAACTTGTTCATACAGTTCTTATTAGAAAATACAAAATGTTGCAGCCATTCCAGTTTTAGTGACTGTTCACTCTGGTTTGAGTGGAATAAAATATGGTCCACATACATAATATATAAAGGCAATTGCGCTTGTATAAACTGCTAAGGAAATAAAGCAGGTAGTCCCTTCAAGACTTCAATATAATCACATAAAAATTTCATACTTGCTACGTTCCCAAACAAAAATATACCAGCTATATAAAACAATAAAACCTATGGACAATATGCCAGATGAAATGAGGTAATTTTCAGTATTTAAGAGAATTTCCTACCTGATTGTTTGACACTTCAGTTTGTTAACTGCAATCTGGGCACTAACAAATGAGTCTTAGTTTCTGAAATATGTGGAGAAGAGAAATATCTCCCAGAAACACATGCCCACAAATATTACCAAATGTGCCAAAGGACTGCACTCCTGCTGAGATAATAGTGTACATTTTCCGTCTTGTGTGAGGGTAAATACATAAGTAAACAAGAAAGGCTACCTCGACTGCAGTGTTTGGGGAGGTGGCAGGGGCCTGTATGATTGTGGCTGTCCTAAAGATTCTGACTAGTAAAGCTTAGAACCCCCTCCCTCAAATTAAGAATGAAAAACTCAAGTAAATAGAAAGGGATTAATCATAGATTCCCCCATCACAGAATGCATACATAATCTTTTTAACTTGTGTAGCATCCTGGCATGACAACTGTTTTATCAGAGTAATTCAGTTCCCTCTGAAAGGAACACAGTTTGGACTGCGTGAGCAGATGGAGACATTTAATGACTTATCTAACCAGAAATCAGATAGCAAAGAAAAAAAACTATCTGGATGTAGGAAAGCTGGACAGAATGATTCAAACAATGTGAAGACTTTGTGTCTCCTATTCTGGGTGCTTCTATAACAGGTTAATTTTCGTCTCAGGACTTCAGAAGAGGTTGGCCTTCAAACAAATAGGCCCATTCTTAGATCTCGAGCAGGCAACTTTGGCAACTCTTTGTCTAGAATGCAACTTTCTGTGGACTTCTTGTTTCCTATAGACAAGGAAATGAGGGAATAGGTGCCAAGGATCTCATCCTGTTTCCAATAGAGTGGAGTATCCTGCTAGGGTACCTCCCCAAGAACAAAGATGAAACACTTCCTTGATAAAGAAGTGATAACTCAATAGGTATCAAAGTACAATTGTCCCCAGGTATCCATGAGTATTGGTTCCATGACCCTGGCATCCTGAATCTACAGATGCTAATGGCCCTTCCATAACATGATGTGTTATTTATGTATCATGCACATACACATCCCCATATATTTTAAATCATCTCTAGATTACCTACAATGCTCAATACAATGTAAGTAATACACACATAGTTACTATACTGCATTGTCTGAGAACAAAATGAAAAGAAAAACGAATCTGCATGTGTTTAGTATTGATGTACTTTCTTCCCAAATAGATTTTTATTACTATTTTATGTATATGGTATTTTATAGTGTTTTGTCCATATGTTTTTCTTTGTACTATGTGCATTTCTGGTACACATAAATGCCAAAAGAGGTTGCCAGATCTCCGGAAACTGGAGTTACAGACTTTTGTGAGCCATCACAGGGTTGTTGGATGTCAAACCCAGCTCCTCTGGAAGGAAACCTTGTACTCTTTACTACTGAGCCATCTCTCCAGCCCTTAAAACAAATCAGTCACTAGAATCCATGGGTGTGAAACGTGTGAGCACAGAGCTCCAGCACTAGCCTAACAAATATATTAAAATTCCTAATGTTTATCATTTGTGAGTTTATCATAGAGCATCATTTATGTAACGCAGTGTTCCCCAGAGGAATCACTAGTTCAGAAGTCCTTACAATCTCTGTGTCTCAAGCAAACAAAAACGACTAATATTCATATCACACCAGCCCTCAAGCTTGTTCTTCATTCGTAAAAGGAATGAGTTTTGCTATTGGAAAGCAGACAAGGAAAATACTAAGAAAAGCTCGAAACTGGGTCTAATCTACCAAGTATTTTTTTTTTCTGTGTTCTTAACACATCTTGCCATACACCATTCCCTGGGTCACATCAACATTGTAGTGGCCTCACTTATGACCTAGCATGTGCCACCTCATCAGAGCTTCAGGGCAGAGCCTCTACCAAATATGCTGAGATGGTCAGAAAAAGCACTTGTCCTTTACACGGTTGTACGGTAAAGGTGAGTTAATTAAAAAATGAGGATGCATCCCACTCTTCCAATTTTCCTGCCCTTTTAAACAACCCAGGCAAGAGAAAAGTTAATTAAAAAGAGAAGGTAGCTGCCACCTTTCTAAGTTTTCTAGAGGTTAGAGAAGTGTTCATTACTTGTGAGAACACGGGCAAATTCTTCTTCACCGGTTACTTCTCTGGCGTACTGGAAGATTCAATTTCCCTACACATGCCTTTCACACCGGCTCATAGAATGCATAATTGTCAGCTCCACCCTCAGGTCTGCTGCAGATACTAAATGTTCGAAATGTTTTCCCACTTTCCAATACACCCTTGGCCTCTAGAAGGCTTTCTGTGTGTTTGACTGCAAAAATTCGGCCCACTTTGCTTATGTTCATTGGCATGACGACATGCCCACACTGTTTGACCTTGTTTATTGACTTGATTTTGCAAATAGGATGCAAAGGAACCATGAAAAGCCATGTACATTGGATTTTCTGTGTTCCTAGACACCAAGGAGATGAGCCCAATCTAGCTTGCAGGGTGATGAGATGGCCCTGTCCTATTAGGTTTACTAACAGGCAGACCTGTCCAAGAAGTGGATAGGCCTCGCTGCAGCCTGGCTCAATTGTGACCTAAGAGAATTACATAATATCATTATTGCTGATAGCTTTAATATTCATCACCTCTTTGCTGTTTTCATGTAACATATGGCAATAATGCACTCATTTAAAGAGATATGTAATGATTTTCATCCAGTTGTTTCTCCTTCCTCTGACAACTGAACAAAGTAGTTGAAAAAATAAAACAAAGAAACAGAAATAAAGGTAAGTTTTATAGCAAAAGGAACTATCTAAATAATTATGGGGTGTCCTTAACTGAATCTGAAATCTAAATGTGCTAAAAGACAAATAACTATACACAAAAAATAATGTTCTTGTGAATACCATGCATCTATAAGCAAATGGGATTTTCTACATCTGTGTACACGTATGTGTATGTGTATCTATGTGCACACTCATGTGTATATGCACGTTCATTTATGTGAAGGTGCACTCATATGCACTTGGTTTTTTTTTTTTTGTTTGTTTGTTTTTTTTGTTTTGTTTTGTTTTGTTTTGTTTTTCGAGACAGGGTTTCTCTGTAACTTTGGAGCCTGTCCTGGAACTAGCTCTTGTAGACCATGCTGGCCTCCAACTCCCAGAGATTCGCCTGCTTCTGCCTCCCGAGTGCTGGGATTAAAGGCGCATGCCACTATAAATTATATTTGCTTTTAAGAAACAAACAAAACACACCTAATCACCCCTAAATACCATCACAGCAGAGATGAGAGCTTCAGCATATGAATTTTGAGCAATAAACACTCTATTCTTTGCTCCAGTCATAAGCTTATGTGGGCTGTCTTTTCTCTCATTGCACAACTCCAAGCAGGTGGTGTGGGTCTCCATGACTCTTCAGTGAAATACAAAGTTCCTCAAGTTCAAACTCTTTAATGATGATATTATCTCTTTTGCTGCCTATCTCCTAATTCTTTTTTCATGAGTTGACTCTAGTTTCCCCATGTCATTTTGCTGACCCCAGAGCAGGGATGAGCTCACTCATCTATTTTTTAAGACTTCCTGATATTTTCTGGATTTGCATAGTGTGTGTTCTAGTTAAGTTATGTACCCTGAAAACAGAATATTTTACTTATCTATGGAGTATGTAGAAAAGAACAGTTGTTTGAAATATATCTCTTGAGCCCAATATACTAGTGTAACAAAAAGGAGGGTTTTGTTAGATTTAATGAGCACTTTGTGCTCAGAATTTTTTGGTGATTTTCCAGAACCCATATTCCAAATTTTTAGCATGGAATTTGAAATTGATACAACTTACTATTCTAGTCTTTTAAAGTTATACTTCTGCACTTGAATTCATTTCAATTTAATTATCCATGTTCCCTCAAATCTGTATGTTTTTTTCAATGTTCCTATCATTGTAATTTCTTCTTCTTTGCTATTGGATAATTTCCTCAAGGTCAAAGAACATGGCCCACATATTTCAGTGTTTCTATGGCTAAACTGAGTGGTATGACAGTAGGTATTGAAAAGAATTTCTTGAAGAAATAACTGCTATTCCTCTAATCTCGTGTGTCTTCACACTATTGACTGAGGTTTCTGTCCCACCCAGTCCTGCAGTCATTCAGTCCCAAAGAAAACATACAGAGGTCTCTATTAATTATAAACGGATTGCCTCTTAGTTTAGTCTTTTTATTAACTATTATAACTTATATTAGTCCATAATTCCTGTCTATGTTAGCGAAGTGGCTTGGTACCTTTTTGGCAAGGCAGTCATATCTTGCTTCTTCTGCAGCTGGGTAACAATTGCAGCCTGACTCTTCCCAGAATTTTCCTGTTCTCATTGCCCCACCTATACTTCCTGCCTAGTTACTGGCCAATCAGCGTTTAATTAAAATACAAGTGACAGGGTATAGACTATTGTTCCACAGCACTCCCCTCCTTTTTTAAACAGGAATTCTGAATTGAATCTCCTTTGTTTAACTTTTCTACTGACCATTATCCACAACAACTTGTAACCAACATTCTAAACAAAGACAAACATTCATAATCTATTTTTTGGGAATGTGCACATAGATTTTCAGGATACTTCCTGCTCATTGGGGGCACTGATGATCTTATGGGGACTTAAATAAAATTTAGAATTATGATCAAATCATAACTGGAGTATCATGTGAGGCTTGGTCATCTCAGGCAGCAGTCTTTGAACTGTTCTGGATTAGAACTCAGACGTCTGAGCCATTCCTTCTATCAGAGTTTTCTCAGGGGGTCTTTCTTGGTCAAACCTTATTTTTCTTGATGCAAAATGAATCAACAGTCCCTCATTTCCTGTGGAAACAAAAGCAAGAACTCTTCTCCAAACTAACATATATTTTGACTTAAATTTTAAAGTCAAAGCATTTTCAAAAGATGTATATTGGATTAATTCAGCAGCATTTATAATCAAATGTCTTTTAACAGCTTTTGTTCCTTCCTCAGACATCAAACAATTTAAAGACAACTCAATAACATACAGTATCCAGTCTCGTGTATTTTTCATCTTTATGTGGCTTTATTTTAAACTCTATTTCTTTTATTTTTCCTTTAAATTTTGGCTTTTGGAGACAGGGTTTCTTTGTTTATCTTTGGATGTCCTGAAATTCATTCTGTAGACCAGGTTGTCCTTGAACTCACAGAGATTCACCTGCCTCTGCCTCCCAAATGTTGGGATTACAGGTGTTTACCATCACACCTAATTACTCTCTTTTTTCTTTTAAGGACTTTATTCTTTTTTCCCCAAGCCTACATATGTTTTTAAACACAAAGTAAACTGTTTAGAGGTTTTCTTCATATTTGAATCTATCTTTACTGTATATCTATTTTTTTCTGACCACATGAGTCTTTAATTTGCTAAGTGATATGGCTAGGATTAAAGCCATGGCTTTGACAGCTGGATCCAGCCAATTCCTTAGCTTTTTTCTGGGAGACTAGCTTCATGGCAGAGGAACTGGCCAGAACCATGTTTATTGCCACAACTCTATCTGGTTTCAAGATCCTTAAAACTACCAAAAAGCATACTGGTCAGCTCTTTCATCAACACCATTTTAGTGTTTCGTGGCAGGACCTCTGAAAAGAACTGCAAGGTTTTGCAGCTAAAGCTGAGTCAGGAAGCCTCTCTTAAATGAGAACACTTGGCTCTAGCAAACAGAGCCCACCCAAGAAAGTTCTGCTCTCAATAAGCCATGCTTAACTCTATTATTTTCTGTCTAGAATTACTGTCCAAGCTATCTCAGGCTTTATGTGGACGTTGTTGCCCCACATTGGGTGTACCATTTGTTGACCAAGGTTTCTGTCCCATCTGGTCCCGCAGTTGTTCAGTCCCAAAGAAAACACACAGAGATCTATACTAATTATAAACTGATTGGCCTCTTAGCTCAGGCTTCTTATTAACTCTTATAACTTACATTAGCCCATAATAACATAATAACATAATTCTTGTCTGTGTTAGTCACGTAGTTTGGTATCTTTTTTGGCAAGGGAGTCACATCTTGCTTCTTCTGTGGCTGAGTATTGACTGCAGACTGACTCTTTCCCAAATTCTCCTATTCTCATTGCCCTGTATCTACTTGCTGCTTGGTCTCCCTGCCTATACTTCCTGCCTGGCTAATGGCCAATTAGCATTTATTTAAAATGCAAGCAACAGGATGCAGACCACTGTCCCACAGTATTCACACTCAATTCTACTCTCCAATTAACACAAACCATCTGTTCAGAAACTACATTGGTCTAGAATCTTCACAGTTGACTCTGCTTTTCAACTACAGATACGTTATGTATCATTTTATATATTATACATCATTTTAATCTGGGAGGTTTTAAATCTTTATATCTCTGTTCCACATGACTTACATATAGCTTCCAGAGTGTTACATAAGCACCTTGAGAATTAGCCCATTACCAACATATCTTCATTTATTATGTCTCTTTTGTACCTAACTTCTACTGTATTCCAGTGACAACATGTGTCTCTCCAATGTCTATAATCACACAACACATTTTATGAATTCTTTTTTATGATCACTTCAGTTTTATTTTTAATATTACTTACATATATGTATTATCTCTCCTATGAAGCAAAGGTAAGCTTAGAACCCAAGAAAACCTGTACATGATCAATTTCTTCATCCATTTAGTATTGATACAGTGAGTAAGAAAAGCATATATTTGTTGAGTAAAAATATTCAAAACCAAACACTGGACCCAAGAAAGCCCAGAGGAACTAGGGTGGGGAGTAAGGGAGCAGTGTGGAGAAGGATTTCTGAAACCAAAGGAATTGAAGCCACAATGAGAAACAGCCCACAGAATCAACTAAGCATGCCTCATATAGGATTACAGAGATGGAAGCCACAATCACAGAGAGCCTGAATGGGTTTGAGCTGGGTCCTCTGCATGTACCTCATGGTTGTGTAATGGGTGCTCTTATAGGACTCCTAACTGTGGGAGTTGGGGCTGACTCTTACTCTTTTGCCTGCTCCTTGGATCATTTTCCTCCTACTAGGTTGCCCTATTCATCCTTGCAATGAAGGTTTGTGCCTAGTCTTATTATAACTTATTATGCCGTGTTGGGTTGATATCCCTGAGAGGCCTGCCTTTTTTTTTTAAAGGGAAACAGAAGGGGAGTGGATGAGGGGGAAGGGGAAGTGGCCAGGAGGAGGACTGGGAAGAGTAGAAGGAGGGAAAATGCAATTTAGATACAAAGCATGAGAGAATAAAAGGAAAAAAAAATCACTTGATGAATGTTTATGATGAAATGTTTCAATGTAATTTTAAAGCTTTATATAGTTGCTCCCTTTGTCTTCAATGCAGTTATCCTACATGGCTTCAAGTGCCTATTTTTCAACATTTCATATTGAAATACAAGCTTTGTTACATTTTTTATTGTGATTTAGCAGCCCAATTCAACAAATACATTTAAAAGCTCATTACTTCTATCTTGGGATTTTATTTTAATGCCTGTGTTGAAAAAGTTCCAACCAGTCCAAGGTCATAGCTTGTAGTTCAGTAAATTAGTCTTATAAGATGATCTTTGATATATCAGAACATTTAACTGGGCACTAAAATAATCCTAAATTATTTTCGTGTTTTTCTGTATAGTTGTAAGATAAGAAAAGTTCTATCAAATGAGAAGCTAATATTCATGCTATCAAACACATATTAAGGCTATGAAGATCAAGAATGTATGTATTTTCCACACTTACTTCTGTAGCTTTTGTCAAATCATTAAACAGGTTTAGACCAGTTTTATTCAACATTTTGGTTTACCCATCTGAGACTGTGAGTGGAAAATATGGGCTTTGCCTTTGCCAAGCCCCCTCTGTGGTGCTTTGTGCTCTGTTAAAGGAAATGGTTAAAAAGCCCAGAGGCTTCCTGACAGACAACACCAGCTGCTTTCAGTAAGCTGCTTCCAGAAAGGGAGACCTTAGAGTCTCCAAAATGCTAATGAATGCTTCTCTTACCCCAAAGAAAACTGTATTTGAAAATTCCTATATATTACATTTTGTTTCAAGAAAGCCCCGATTTATTCTATGATAACCAAAGGACATAACTTTTCCCACCAAAAAGGCCTGCTTGACTTCATCACACCGAACTTACAGCACTCATTCCCTCATGTGATCTTTCAGCTTTGAAAAATTTGCACCATCTTTTAACAACCGAAAGAATTGATGATTATCCACACCAATCCTAAGTAATTTGGGGCTAGACATCAAAAAAATAACCTTTAAAATGAAAAGATTTAAAAAGGATCAAGAACTTAAAATAACCTTTAAAATCAAAGGATTCAAAAGGGATCAAGGACTTACTGTCAAATATAACATTTAAAATGCAAATTAGCAACATTGTCTGCATAAATTACAACCAGGGAGTTGATTTTATAAGTTGGGGAGATATCGGAAGCATTTTTTGGCCCCTATGGTGCTATACACCATGCTAGAACACTAATTTCTTCAATGGTACCCCTGTGGCCAGAGGAGTTAGGGCTCTGTTCAACATACTGAATTCGGTTCCAGGATGTAATTTACACACTGGGATAATCTGGAGGAACATAGCTTTTTTTTTTTCTACCGTCCAAATCTATAAAAATTTGAATGATTCACAAAGGATAAATTATCAAGCTGTACAGACTAACAATCAACACTTTAGTGAAGAACCTTAAAGACTTTTTTTAAAAATGGCCTTGCAGCTTTTAAAGACACATAAAATAGAATACTATATTTAAGTGAGATTTGGTAATTTAAGAAAGAACCAACTTATTTTATTATGTATGCTAGATCCAAGGGGAATAGACTGAAGTTTGGCTTTTATTTAATGATATTATTATTAATGTTAATGATATTTAATTTGAGAGTAGATTTCTGTCTATTTATAGCAGGAAGGCCTTTAGAAAGTTAGTGGTTTACATGGATTTGTTTAGGAGAAATGTTTTAGCCCTTTTCTGAATTCTATGATGTGGAAAAAATATAAATGTAAAAGAAAATTTTATTTGGTTGTGTTTTTTCCCCCTTTACTACATCAGTTATTATAAAAGGGGTGGAAATTAAAATGTGGTTCCTATTGAAGGACAGATTTTAAGAAGATAGATTTTCACTTGTTTTCATCTTATCTAGGCTGAGACACACTGTGACTTCCCATCTTTAACAGTAGTTCAGTAGTGTAGGAACGTCAAATACCAAGCTGAGCTCTTTTGACTGTGGTTTGTCAAAAGAGGAAAAGCTTACACAGTATGGAAAGGACTTGCTGATGATTCTGATTTGCCTTTTAGAAGACAGACATTCCAGACAACATTTTATCCACCACCACTGGTAAAAATTTTAGGATACATTTCTCTCCATGGATATGTTCTTCAATATTTAATGGATTCAATGATGATTTGTTTAAAAGACTATCTGCATAGCACTTTTCATATCTTCTCTCGAAAACAAATAAATAAGCAAAATTCAAAGAGCAAACAACAAAACACTTTAAGAGTCTCATCTCATGATAAAAGCCCTAAAGAAACAAGGAATAGAAGGAACCCATCTCAATGTAATATAGGTTATGTATAAAACCACTAATAGCCAGCATTGTACTAAGTGGGAAAAAATAGCAAAGCATTTCCTCTAAAATATGGAATATGTCAAGAGTCTCTATCTTCACTCTTATTCAGCATAGAACTTAAAGGCATAGGCATTAAGACAAGTGAAAGAAACAAAAGTGATAGAGATACAAAAGTGATAGGAAAGAGGTCATAGAACCCTCACTGCAGACAATAGAATTTAGTATAAGAAACCCTCAAGGTTCAACCAGGAAACTCTTATAACCAATCAACACAAAAGCAAAGTTACAGGACACAGATTAAAACACAAAAATCAATAGCCTTCTTAAATACCAAAGACAAACACATTCGAAAATAAATTAGAGAAACAATCCTATTCATAACAGCTTCAGCAAACAAACAAACCAAACCTGAAATATACCTTACCAAGGAAGTAGAAGATTTACATAATGAAAACTCTAAAACAGTGAAGAAGAAAAAAAATTGAAGATTCTAGAAGATAGGAAGGTCTTTTATGCTCATGAATGTAGAACTATTATGGTAAAGATGGTTATCTAATTAAAATCAATATACAGATTCAATGCAATTCCTACCAAAATTCTCATGTATATTCATAATATATATTACATTTCATAATACATAGAAATATAACAAAAATTCAGGTGGAATTGCAAACAGGCACAGATAGGCAAAACAACTGCAAGTAAAAAGATTAATTATGGAACTATCACCATTCCTGATTTCAAGTTATAATACAGAACCTAAGCAAAACCAGCACTGTTCTGGCACAAGACAGACGTCTAGAGCAATAAAATAGAATAGAGCACTCAGGCATAAACAGGCAGGTACAAACCCATGCAGCTTTAGTCAGCTGATTTTTGACCCAGGTGCCAACAGTGTTCAGTAGAGAAAAGGGAGCCTCTACAGCAAGTGAGAAAATTGGAATCTACATGTATAAACAAGAAGCTACATCCTTGTCTCCCACCCCATATAAAAATCAACCCTGCATAAAGCAAAGACCATAATGTAAGTCCAGAAATTTTGAAACAGTAGAGGGAAAACATTTCAAGATGTAAGTGTAGGCAACGACTTTCTGAATAGGTTCCAGTTCTCAGGCAATACTGACAGCAGGTGACAGACGAGACCCCAGGAGATTAAAAAAGCTTTGTGTCAGAACACACATGGCTCTGCTCTAGCTCCTTTCATACATATTATGGCTCCCAGTTCCGTGCTTTTATGGGATTCCTTAGTATGCAAATGGTAGGTCTCTGTTTCTTGAGCCTTCTTTTTGGTTCTTCACATTCTGTTCTTTGCTTTTTCAATTCCAATGTGTTCATTTTTCTTTTACTCATTTTATTTTATTACTATCCCTTAGACACCCATTTGTTTTCTTATGAGAGACAAAAAAGGAGTAGATCTGGATGGGAGGGAAGGCTAGGAAGAGCTGGGAGGAGTAGATGGGAGAGGAAACCATAATCAATGTACATTATCTTGGAAAGAATCTATTTTCAATAAAAGGGGGAAAATTACACAAAAGCCTGGGTACAGTCAAGGAAACAGCCAAGTGCAGAGACAGCCTGCATGGAAGAGAACCTGTTAATCATACATCTGCTAGGAATAATATTTAGGTATATAAAGAGCTAAAATACAAACTAACAAGGAATCCGAGAATCTGGTAGATACATAGGCTGTTGAAATGAGCAGAAGTCTCAAAAGATCAAGAATAAACATCAACAAACATGAACAATACTTAACTTCATTAGCCACAGAAACTGGGAATTATCACAACCCTGAGGTTCCTGCAGTGGTCAGGTAGGCAGGATGAGACTCATTAAGACAATAAATAAATTCTGGTGAAGATGTGGGCAGCAGGCGACCCCTCTATACTAATAGAGGAAAGAACAACTAGCCACTATAAAAATGAGAATGTGTGCTCCTCAGAAGTCTACACATAGAGCTACTATATAGATCTACTATATAGAGCAACATTATCACTGTTGGGTATCTATCCGAAGATTCGAAGTCAACACATCACAGAGATACTTGCACAGCAATGTTAATGACAGCCCTTCTCATGATAGCTAAGCTGTGGAAGCAAGCTTGGTATCTGTTAACAGAGGAACAGCTGAAGAAAATATGTATGTGTATATCTATGTGTTTATACATGCAGATGTATACACACATATGGAATGATTTTTAGGCTTAAAAAGGACAAAATTGTTATCTGTGGGAAAATGGGTACAATTGGAGAAAAATAAGCATTTAAAGGTAATCGTAGAAAGGCAAATGTTGAATGATTTATTCTTATTTGTTACTCCTAGATTGTATAGAGAGACATAAAATTGTATAAATGCCATACATATTTTATGTATGTATATTTATGTACATATTAAATATACATAAAATAGTTTACATTTCTATATTGCATATATATACATAAAATAGAAGCAATGCTATTTAGGTCAATAAATAGGAATAACACAAGAGGAAATGGGTAACAAAGGAAGAGTATGGAAGTCTTGGCTGAAATATGATCTAAGTATATTATCTGCCCGGATGGAAATATCCTTATCTAAATTACTGTACTGTATAAGGAATACATACCAATTTGAAACATATTATTGATATTTAATGTTATGACTGTATCTGAAAATATTCTGCAATTCAATCTTAGACTCTGGTATTCAAATAAAGAATAAAACCAGAAAACAAACAAATGGGTACTGTGTTTCATTTCAATTTTATAAAAAATAAGTGCATAACGGGCATTTAATAGGCGATTTGTCTAATAACTTTACTATGCTGTCTAAATGCGATGATGTACTAGGACATTTATCTCTTCCTGGGCGCCTCTGTTTCTGGGACGGCTTTGCTGAATGAGGTTTTCTGACAAATGAACAGAAAGCTCCCACAGTTACTTTGTGGTACAAATAACTCCCTTGAGAATCTCCCTAGAGATCACTGCTAGAGTTGCTTGCTGTGTCCCTAACGAACTATTCATTGTTAGAACACCACACAGAGCATGACAATCACACGTTTGGGGTAGCCTTTCTTTTCTTTATTTCATGTTCTCCCTTCCCCCAAATCCTGACAGTGAAAGTCTAGTTTACATGAAGTAAAGAACTGCTATGCCGATATCTGTGAACCCAGGAGAAGGATCTTATTATTCATGTACAACTAGGGAGATACACACCAGCATGCTGCAGAGTGAGATGGTTACTAACAGTAGTTTCATGATTTCAAAAGTGACCCTAGTGTTTTACCACTGTGGCTAACCAGAGGAAAATATTTGTTCTATATGAGTAGATGTTAAAGTGCTGATTTATTAACTCTTTTTTTGGTAAACATTGGAATCCAGAGATTTTTTCAGACATAATTATTTAGAAGGCTGTAGTGTTTAAAGCATGTTTGAAGTATTCAAAGACTATCAAGCACAGTAGGCACAGTTAACACCACAGAAGGGCAAACCACTGGCTATGAAACGGATGTGTTAGAAAGTAGTGAGCATGAACACAATGTAACATCTATATCCAACTCCCAATTTACAAGGATAAGAGAACACAGCACCTCATTCAGCCACACCACAGGGATGCAATCAGAGCAATACAGACCAAAGGGAACTACAGGAACAACAACTCAATTTCCCCAAGAAATCACACCAGGGAAAAATAGGAAGGTTATAGACACAACAAGACTTGAAACATGCATTAACCAACAGCTATGTGCGGTTTTAAAACATTAATGAGATGCTGACTGGGTATTTATAGAAAGATATTATTGATATTTTCATGTGATTGTATTAAAAACCCACTCATGTTTTAGATACATTAAATTCATATATAAAATATTAGAAACAACCATTCTGTCCATTTAAACTCATAAATGCTACTAATTTATAATTATTATAATTATTACTTTTCACCATCCAAGCTAGAGTATTTTAATTATATATAAGGGATATATGTTATGTATTGTAAGAGTATATAAAAGTAATGTGCAGGTCAGAAGTTGATATCAAGTGTCCCCTCCCTCAGCTGTTCTCCACCTTATATTTTGAGATAAGGTCTTTTACTGAACCAGGGGCTTATTATATGAGATAGACTGTGTGTGGACTGCCTGGCTAATAAGCGTCTGGGGTCCATATGTCTCTCCCCACACTGTACCCTACTGTATTGTTACAGAAATATGCATTGCTGTTGGATTTGAATATGAATGTTGGGAATGATAACTTACCCACTAAGGCATCTCTTTGGCTCCAGAATCACTGATCTTAGAAACTCAAGTGATGTTATTCCTTCACAGCCTAGGGAGCCCTCCTGCATGAACAGTGACCATATACTGACTGGCACAGTGCTCTGGAGTTCTGGTGCCTTCGCCTATGCCCTCCTTGTTATTCAATGAAGCACAGAGACAGATAGAAGTTAATGATGGCAGTAGATAACATATCAAACTTTCCTCAATGATTTGTTGTTATTTATATCTTCTCTTACTGGTGATTTGAAATTCTGAGAATAAAGGATAGAAACACAAAATCTGAAACAATCTCCCCTAACAATTTGCCATCCCCCGACAATGCTGCTAATTCTGCCCCTTGAATCCCATTACACCCCCAGGAGGAGAGCAATTTCTCTAACAAAAGAGGTCACAGACCAAAATGACAGGGTTTGAAAAAAATATTGCTCTTCTACTCTAAGGAACTCTTTCAGGAAATACGTCTGTTCACTACTTTAGTATGTTATTTTGAAAGCAAATATGAAAATGAAGGTGTTTCTACTCAGGTGGAGTCTGTTAAACAATAACCCCGTATTATGTCACAAATGTTACGGCAGTTTAAGTTCCGACAAAGAAATAGCTTTGTGTTTAATATTATAATCATTAGAAAAATAAAATATTTACAGTCAATCAAGGAAGGATTTCCTACGAAACCCCAGGGTTTAAGCTCAGCTGTGATTGGCAGCGAGAAAAAGAGCAAAATGAAGGCTCAGCCAGTATTACCTAGGCAGTGTGTTTCATAATACAAAGCAAAAGAACCAGTTTGTCCTGGAGCACACAGGACAGCCTTTGCTTCTCCGGCCCTCATTTGACTCCTGCCTCTTAGCTCACACAGGCTGTGACTCTGCTGTTGCTCACTCATACCAGAGATGCTCTTGTTTTCTACTCAGTAAGGGATTCGTCTGCTACTTCTGCACACACTGAGTTACATAATTATCTGTGTAGCATGACCAAGGCTTTTTCTAATTCTTCAAAAAAAAAGAGACTTATTCAGTGATATTAAAGTTCAGGGGAAAGATATGTCTGGAAAATATTGAAATGTCATGTGATTATCAGGTTCTCATGGCCTGATTCTACCAGTAAATGGACTTTCAATCTATGTGCTATATGCTAAACCTAAGTATGCATTTAAGTACAGGGTTCTGTTAGTCAGAGAACTTATTCTCCTATGGCTAATTATTTATGTTTATTTTTGCTTGCAATCTCCTGTTGGGTGAATACTATGAGTTAATTTCCAGGTTGTCAGGAACAATTAGATACCTTCACAACTGGAAGTGCCAGTGTCCAATAACATTCCTCTAAGAAGGTGCCCAAAGGCAACAGACACAACCTCAGTGTCTTTCTCTTAGTCTTTCCATGCATAGGGAACCAGGTAAACAGAGAGAAGGATGGAATTGCTCAGTTTACCAAAATGAGATCTTACCATTGGGGATACATGAGGAAAACACACCAACATTTGAAACATTTTAGGAAAGTGCGTAAAGTGCAAAACATTTCAAATACCAACGGTTGGAGTACAACCCCTGTTTACCTCTGCACACAAGACATTTTTCTGAGATATAAGGATTTTTGGGGTGTGTATCTTTGATAGGTGTTTAACCTTTGGTACATTCATAGAACACATAGAACAAAGACCATAATGGTTATAGAGTTTATAGACAATGAACAAAGAGATTTACACTCTGTCTTAGCAGGAAGACAGAGCTATGCAGGGTAGGAATCCCTAAGGCCAGTACAATAAAAAACACCACACACCTCAATGTCTAAGGCTGACCTACAGAGTACTATCACCACATGTAACTGGAATTCAGTTTTACACTCTGAACTCTTCCACTGGTCCCATTCTTCATGTCTTCTAACTCCCAAGATGATGCCTGTCACTTTCTCAGCAAATTGAATAATTGAGTTTAGGGAGTTTTCCAAGTTCATTGTTTACAAAAGAAAACTCTGCCATTCTATCAAAGCTTTTTATCTATGGTACGTCACTGCCTGGAATGCAGGAATCTTGGTGTTGAGGAGGACAGTGTCTTCAATTAGAGATAAGTCCCCAGAGGACAAGGTATATGATTTCATTCAAGTTTTTGTATCAACCCTGAAAGGACAGTGATTACTGTGATATGATTTTCCGACTGAAACAACGAAGGTTAGAAGTTAGTTTTCATACTATCATGCAGCTTGGTGTTGATAGCATTGACTCCAGTTCTGACTGCACACCTGAGTTCTTAGTTTGCATTGTGCTTCCTTAAAGAAGATGGCAGGTGTGTGTGTGCGTGTGTGTAAAAATTCACTGTAGCAACTAAACTGATGGAGACTGAATGGTCTGTCTAACAATGTTTCCAGTGGGGATTTGTAGGAATATACATACATACATATATACAAGCATACATGTTCATAACACAGAGACAATATATAATATATGTATACGTAAATTTATAATGTATATGTGCATGTGTTAGCATGTGTGTTTGTATGTGTTTGTGTGCATGTTAGTGTGTGTCCTTGTTTTCTAGAGGTAAGCAGAACAGAGAAGATGTTCATCCCTTCTCAAGTGTTTAGCAAAGACCTGATCCTGATGCCCAGGGGAGTTAACAGAGCTGCTTTTGGACATTTAACTAAAATATGTAAAAAGAAATTTAAAAGAGATCTTATCCCTAAAAAGACATGGCACAGATTTACCTGGATTCAACTTTCTTTGTACATAGCTTGCAGGACATATGGATAGAGAAGCAACCATTTCTAGGTTGTGCCAAAATGTTGTTATATTAAAAGGTTAAATTCGTTTTTTAGGTTCAGGTGGGGAAAATTTGGTGTGTATAGTAGAAAACGTAACAGGTCTCATTAAAATGCATAAACATGTCAAGTTGGGATACATAAAAAACTGTTTCCACAGAAACTCCTCCCCCATTCTGTACAAGCGACCTTCTGTAATTTTTATGTCTTGGAATTTCCCTCATATTTGATGCATAAGATCTGCAATTCCCATTCTGAAGGAAGCTATGTGGGGAATTTTCTGAAAATACTCTCAGATGAAGCTTTTAAAGATGAAAATGAAACTACTGCTCTGATGCTACAGCTGACAGTCAGTCGTGTTTGTGTTTATAACTTAAGGTTATTCAAGAGTCCCCTAGAAGCACAGGGGCAAACTGGGGACACAGTTGCACAGTCTGGTGTAGACTGTATGGTCTGCAGAGAGCAGCTCTGAGAACTCCCGATGTCAGGGAATGGTGGAAGCATGTCTAATCAGTATGACCAAAGAGATGCATAGAATGGAATGCTAGAAGTCCTTCCAAATAGGCCAAAAGCAAACAAATTTCTTCTTTTTTGTTTCTGCTGAGAAGCAGAATCTTACAGAATTCACGTTTATTTTTCTTTTGGGTCACATTCCTCTTGGCTTTTATTCCTTCACTTGACCATCCAGTATCTGTGAGAACCGAACAGCAATACTGATTTATCTCCCTCACTTTAGAAGCAGCAGAAAGGTTTCTTAGGATAATTTCCCTCACTGAGTATAATTCTTTTATCTATTACTTCAGACCAATCCAAATTAACAAAAGTAAAATGACTAAATAAGGTACTCCAATCACCCATGTTAGCATAAAATGACAATTGTATAAGGAAGTTGTGGACATGAGTAGAAAAGGCAACAATGAGTATGATTTTCTATTATAGTCTTTAGCAGGAGTTCAAAGTAGAAAGAATGTCTGAACTCTTCAGGATTTCCCATTATTAAAATTTCTTACTCTATTAACATAGTAAGTTATTCGAGGAGCATAGCCTTATCATCTTTGGGTGAAGCAAGACCGAAGAAAACTAAACAGAAAATAAAGATGGATAGCAGGTGGGAATATACAACAACATTTCTTACCAATTATTAAATATTACCATCGTCAAACTCTTTCAATAAAAGCTAAACTTGAATTCAATATCATACAAATAAATCCACTATGCCATGGAGAATTCTACCAAAATATATTTTCATTTTATTTTAATAGTTTATTCTTATAACTTTAAATTATGTGTATGTGTGAGTGTGTGTCTGTGTCTGTGTCTGTGTCTGTGTGTGTGTCTGTGTGTCCCAATGAGTGTGAACATGTGAGTAGAGGTGCCTGTGGAATCCAGACATGTTGGATCCCCTGGAACTGGCATTACAGGTGGCTGTGAGCAGCATGATGTTGATGCTAGGAACTGAACTCAGGTCCTTTGAAAGAGCAATAAGTCCTCTTACACACTCAGCTACCTCTCCAGACCCTGGTTGCTATTTTCAGGTGAATAGACAGATCTGCAAATTATAATATTAAGTGAGATGGCACAAACACAGAAAGAAGCCAAACCAAAACATTATATTTCTCCCTCATACGCTGATGCTAGCTGCAATTTATACATGCATATATATAAACATGTATACATGTGGGTAAAGTCTATACATTAGAAGAGAGACTAAGAGGTGATAAAAAAGAATGGCATGTAGGTAAAATGACTCTCCTAAGGCATTTCATGGTGGATATGTGAATTCAACTTTTTGGATATCAAAGCAGCAATAACTATTATTGGCATCACAAAAGAATTCAATATGTGTTACTTCTTTGAGTGAAGGAATTATACATGACTAGTCACTGGATATATTTGCCACATTGATCTGTTTAAGAATGATTATTTTCCCTAGATGTGTTTTTGTATGAGGGGTTTTGTAACCAGATATTATTTTTTCTTTTTCTTCTTATTAAAACTATGTCAAAGTGTTCTACTTTAGTTTTATATTGTTTGTAAAGTGCATTGTTGTACATAAAATAGTTATAAAATGTACAAAGGAATGTAAAGAATAAAACATCACAAAGTAGAGATAATTGGCACCAATCGTTGAAGATTCACAGTGAAACAGAAAATGATGCTTAAAATAGCATTATACAAACACAACTCAGAACAAAGGCCATTAAATCAGCAGTCATTGCCACTTACTTGAGCTGTATTTAAAATATACAGTCGTGTTGAGCTATTTGCCACCATCCAGACTTAAATCCTTTAATTACATACGGGCTCAGTCCTAGAGTATTTATATTATTTTCAAGTCTTGCTAATTGGCATTTCCCTAACAGACCTTTTCCCTGAAAGACAGCAAGCTTGCAATGCGTTTGTGTGTGTGTGGGTGGGGTGGGGGAGTGTTTTAAATAAATCCAGAATTCTTAAGCCTAGCATTATTACCCTTCTGTTATTTGGACAATTATTTTCTAGTGATTTTTAGGTTCTCTTTGAGGCTATCATGATTCTACGTTAAAAAAAAAAAGGCAAAGTTAAGATTTCTTAGGGCGTACATATTGTATATAATTTTGCAATATGCAGGAAAGGAAACAAAATTTGAATTTATATTATTAATAAGCTAGATTCACTATAGTATTTTATTATTACCAACCAAATATATTAGACAATTACAGAAAATAAATCAAATAGACGAGGTCAAAGAAGTGTACTTCTTTCCTTTAAAATTTCTTTCATTACACATGTTCTTGTAATACTATTTTGATTGTTTTCTGTGGACTGCCCTACTGTCATTTGAAAAGCTCTTGGGCCATATAAGAAGAGCTCTCATTTTTACACAGCGTTCAAAATACATTCACCTTCCAGGAGATTGAACCTAGTCAGTAGAGATTCTGCTTATGTTCCTCAAACAAGGTACCTTTAGAGGCAGCTAGGAGAACAATCCAGAAGGCGATTTGTTGGAGATTTTAACGTTATGGTAATATTTTTCAGATATTAAAATCCTCTGTAGGACTTGTGTTTTTAATGCACATGCTTTTTCGTAGGACCACAAATTCTCATCTTGTAACAAGCTCCTAGATAAAGCTATATGACATATCATGATGGAAGGTGATGTTGAGAAATGAGAAACATCCAGGCTTCTTCACTTTTAGATTATTTTTGCTGTGGCCTCAAAATTCTCCTGAGCTCTACATAGGGTGTGTCTATCACCACATCTATGCCTGCCTGATCTACTTCCTTCTGGTCACTAAAGAATCCTTGCTGCAGGTGAAACCTATGCTTTGCAACAGTAATTTGGCACTCAACCGGCCATTTCACTTTCTTTTCCTAAGGAGAAAAATATTTTCCTGCAGAGACAGATTTTATTGCTTAACAATAAGTGAGATGGTTAAAAGTAAAGCAACTAATCTCTAGAATGACAAATTAAAAGACAAAGTAACCCTTGAGCCTTGGGAACAGCTGCCAACGTCAGCACTCCATGGACGGAAATCCAAGAGCTGAAGCAGCTTCCTCCCCAGAAACTTAAGTGTTTTCCTCTGCCATGTAGCTCATATTCATTCAGCTGCATTATGATGCTTTCAAAAAATGCTAACATTGTCATTTTGGATAGATTTGTAAACTAGTTCTTATGAAATTAAATTTTCAGCCTCTAATGACATCAAGCGTCCCCATCTAATATCTTGCTTTGTATAAGAGGCTCTTCTCTTCTCTTCTCTTCATGATGGGGACAGAATGTTGAGTAGTTCTAAGGAGGGTGTGGGTGGGCATCATGCTGATTTGACTATGGTATTAAAGTTTGTGGCCTGGGCTCCTGCTGTACGGCTTCATCCTTCTCTCGCTCTGATATGACTTCCTAACCATAGTGACAAAGTGACTGATTCTGTAGGATTTCTTCTCGTTCCCTAACAGATTAGAATAGTTTTTGACAACTTAAGCTATATTGTTATTTTACAGTTTTGTAAATTTATGAATGTGGTGCAGATGGCACCAGACCAGTGGTTTTCAACTTTCCTAATGATGTGACCTCTTAGTAGAGTTCCTCACATTGTGGTAATCCCCCAACCATAAAATTATTTCATTGATACTTCATAACTGTAATTTTGCTAGTTATAAATAGTAAAGTAAATATCTGTTATGCAGATGATCTTAGGTGACCCCTGTGAAATATTTATTCAATCCCAAAAGGAGTCACAATACACAGGTTGACAAGCAGTTCACTAGACTAAAATAAAGGGTGTTAGGATACATTTTTTTATTAAAAAGTATTTTTTTGTTTTCAGATCATATATAAACAGTCATATTGGTGAGGCTTCATGGATGAAGTTTCTGACTTTTTCTTTTCTTTTCTTTTCTTTTCTTTTCTTTTCTTTTCTTTTCTTTTCTTTTTTTTGAGACTGAATCTCACAACAAATTCCTAGCTCCTCTGGCTCTTAAAGTCTTCCTATCCCATCATAAAATGATACCTGAGACTAGGAGCAAGAATTCTGTTTTCAAAGTATCAGTTGGGACTAGGTTCTGCATGTTTGCCTTTTGCTTAGTTGTGACTTTCTGTAATGGGTTCTGTGTGTTTCCTTGATGAGGGGTGATGACTATATTTACCTTCATCATCTCTGAGAAATGGGTATATTATTCAAAGAAGGTTCAAAGGGAGAAACATGCCCTCCCTTATATATGGGCAGGACTTGACATTACATCATAAGATTAAGTCCCATGGCTTGCTGTCTTTGATCAGAGAGTGTTTCAAACTGTGCTATTCACATTGTTTTCCTATTGTCCCTATCCTACTTAGTCAAGGTCAGCAAAGACCATAATACTCTTCATGCAAGGCGTTTATTCCCCTTTCCCTTTGTTGCTTCTATCTGACCCACCTACGAAGGAGTCTCTGCTTTTGAGGTTGTGTCAACTCGGTTAAGTCTGGATCATCTCTACCTTTCAACGTCCACTTCATGCCTTTTTGAGAAAAAGTCTTACTGTGTATCCCTGGAAGTTCTGGAACACATCATGTAGATCAGGCTGACTACAGAGATCTGCCTATTTCTGGCCTCCTGAGTGGTGGGATTAAAGACATGCTCACCATACCGATCAATGTTTGTGATCATATCTGCCAAGACCATTTGCCATGTAAGGTAATTCACAACAGGGAATTAGAACACAAGCCATGGGGGGGTGCTTAAAGAATTATGTATTATTACAATGTATGACAGTCACTTTTGAGGATAATTATGACTCAACAGTGGCTATAAAGTAGAACATTTGTCACCTCTCCATGATATTCAGAACAGAAAAGTCTAAAGCAGAATGTGTATATGCACACCCCTATGAATGTGTTGTGGAGGCAACTGATGAACTAAGAGATCTGTGTAAAATTATCAGCATATTATCCATCAGTTGGCCTGAAATACTATGGGTGGGGATGGAATAATATGTTGGAGGAAGGTCACTTGTTGGTTTCTGACTGCTCAGCCCCGAAATAATCACATAGAAACTACGTTCTTTAAATCACTGCTTAGCCCATTAGCTCTAGCATCTTATTGGCTACATGGATTTTTCTTGACTCCACCTCCTTTCTCCAAGTATTCAGTTTAGTTTTCCCCACCTAACTAAGTTCTGGCAGTTTCTTTATTCACCGATGATATTCACAGCATACAGAGGGGAATCCCACATCAATAATAAAGGGATGTGTTAGGACAACACTGTATTTTCATGACTTTTAAATGTATTATTTGCCCCCAGAATTTATAAGGATGACTGATTTCAGGAGAAGGGTATTGATTATACAGCAAAATACATTTTTCTTGCCCATGGCATACAGGGCAAGGCGAATCTATTCTCTAACCTGTAGGCTGGCAAATAGTAACCTTGGGTTACTGTAGAAAAGAGGATAAAATGAGTTTCCTATTTAGAACATTATTTTAATTACAAAGTAAGCTATTGAGAACTGTGTAATAATTAACCACACAGTATAACATTAACCTTTTTTACTGTGGTTCTAAAGTTGAAGCCAGTCTCCCTAAGGTGGAATGTTTTCAAATGCTGCTTGCTTTCCTTAATGTACAAGCAGAGTGACAAAAAAATGAAATATGAAGCTACTATTTCCATTAAAAGTTAATTATAAAACTAAATTTATTCATGTATTCATACATGACTGTAAGATGATTTAAAATGAAGCAATTACTTTGAGATATTCATTGGTCCTACTTATAAATGCTTCATATTTTATGAATAAATATTTTATATTTATTTACATTTGAATAATTATTTCATAAAATGATACATTTTAGGATTGCAATCTTCATATTATTGATTTACCATATTCTTAATAAGAATGACTTTGGTTTTCATTTAAATATTATTTTAATATTCTTGTGATTAATTTTATGATTTGAAATAATATATATATATATAAACTTCTATTATACTAGATTTTGTTATTTCTACATAAATGTATTTAGATATTTTCATTATTAAGAGGTATATATAAATAGTTTAATAGTAGTGTACTTTCAAGTCTATCACGCAACAAAATATTCAACATAGTGAAGTATTTTAGCTTAAGATATTTGCAATTTAACAAATAACAACAACACCAACTTCTTTTGAATAAGCATTTTTAATAGCACATAATTTCTGATAGAGATTTTAATTGTAAATTACTAAAACGTGATTGATAGGAATCACATGAAAGCACATGCTGTCAGAGAAAATAGAACTATGAAATAAACTAATTTTGTGGCCAAAAATGCCTACACAACACTGAAAATTACATGACTAGTCTCTAGAATTACAAATTACTAATATTGGGCATATAATTAACAGAGGAAAGATACTTCAAAGCAGCTTTCAGATTATAGTTTAGAATATTAAATATTGAGTTCTGTTACCAGTTTATATCACAGGCACATAATTCAGCAATATTTATGTAATTTTCCCCCAGTTTTTGAAGTTTCAGTAAACATATTTACCCACAAAATGCATATTTATCAAAAAATGTGCTCAGGAAATGAATGTAATTATGAAGGAATTAAGACTTCTCATTGGCACGAAGCACCAAAAACAGAAAACTATTCGGGATGCAGTGTATAATTGGATGAGTGAATATATTATGGGGCATTAGTTGTGGGAGCAAGTATATTGAGGTGACCATGGTTAAGGACATATATGACAAGGCTGATAATATGACACTGGGCGTGTCTGGGTAACCCAAGAGTTTAAAGAGCAAGACTCTGATAGAATAGATACAGAACAGACATTGAATTGTAAAATTTGTGAACCAAATCTCTTTTTATGGGTTAGTAGTATGCCAGATATACGAACTATAAATGTCAATGTTGACACAACTTTGTTTTCTTTATACATGCATACATATACAGACACAAGCACACACATATGCGTATACCTACATACATATACGTATGTATATGCATGTATGTGTGTGTGTGTGTGTTTGTGTGTGTGTGTGTGTGTGTGTGTAACTGACAATTTCTACAGGGCAAAAGAACACTGTATTTCCTTAGGGATAGTAGCAAGGAAAAGAAGCTTGTATTACAAAGGGTAGTAAAGTTACAAATGGTAACTTTAAAGAAAGCATGAAGGCTGCATGGGAGGAATGCTCAGTGCACAAGCAGAGAAGCCCAAGAGTATAAGCAAGGACTGAGGGATGACTGTGCAGTCACTGGTTCACAGTTGCACCCAGCTGCAAAAGGGCTAGGACTCAGTTACCATAACTTGCACCAGACTTTGTTCGACATGGTTAGAAAACACAAAGGATGTTTTGGTGCCAGACAGGTCAGGAAATTCTAGAAAAAAGACATGCACAGAGGGGATGAACAGTGACTTGAATGTCTTCTTCTAATGAAATATGGGCAGCAACTGATGGGGAAAAGAACAGCAAGACGAGAAAGCCTGGAAAGAAATGGTGGGTAGAAAATTGGGCTGCTTACTGTTACTAACTGAAATAGCCTATGTGAAAATAGCAGTTTGGAGACACATTGGAAAAGAGACCCAGTGTGCTATGAATGGTTGAGTCATGGAAATTATGATTGCTGGAGACACAGCATTAAATGTAGTTACTGGGTGACTGGATTTCTGAATCTTATCCTAAGGAGGGAGACCCGAATAAAGACAGCATTCTGAGCATGTCATCATTGAACCTGTGAGAACCGGATGAAACTACACAGTGATAGCCTCTCCAGTAAAAGAGGAACTCAGATATTTAAAGAGGGAGCAGATGAAGAGCTGTGAATGGGAGAAATGGCTTAAAACACCAAGAGGAGAGTCCAACAGCCAGCCTGCGGGTGGGAGGCAGATGTCACTCATTCCAGGGACATTTTGTAGGCACCAAAGACTAAAGCAGTCACCTTCAGATTAGCACATCATTTCCTTGGTTATTAGTTGAGGATTAGCCATGATGGTAGGCAATCAGTTTCCTCTTGAGAGCATAGGTGTTTGTTCAGATTAAAAAAAAAAAGCTGTGAGTTGTGGGTTGCTCATCATCTCTTCCCTGGTATTTCAGCCTGCACTTCAGCAATTTTACGAAATCGTCCCTAAATGGTAGTGTTCAAAATCATACCCAAAATTCTACACACCTATTGACTCATTGGATGTAACTGAGGTAATGAGAGGGGTCGGCGGCTTCACGCACCTTTCTCTAAGCACAGCAGAAATGGGTTAAAGGCCTTGACAACAACAGCTGTGGGTGACTGCTTATCTTGACTAACTCAGAGCGTTTTCAGAAAGCAAACGCAGCGCTGACTGTATTTAGGTGTGTTCTTTCATTTTCTGCTTTTATTTACACCGGACGCATCCTGTTTTTTCTCCGATTTCTTGTAAGAGTGTCACACTGCCTTTCAAAAGGGGCTAATGTTATGCAATAATTTTGTGTGGGACTAACCTTCCGGTTATATTTTTCCAACATCAGATAAAAATAAACTTTAATTAATCAGTATCAAGGAAAATATGAGTAATTTTTCTATTGCTCCATAGAAAATCATGTTTTCAAATCTGACAATGTATGAAGAGGCAAGCAAAGCATACGCAGACAAGCAAACAGGTAAACAGACAGAAATATTA
The DNA here is from genome assembly GCA_025134845.1 of Neodon shergylaensis. Classification (NCBI taxonomy): domain Eukaryota; kingdom Metazoa; phylum Chordata; class Mammalia; order Rodentia; family Cricetidae; genus Neodon; species Neodon shergylaensis. Next base: position 16,946,667 of record JABTXL010006712.1, read on the forward strand.
GAATTTTTCTGCATTTTGTGATTGATGGTATTTGACAATTAAAAACTATCTGATTAGCTATGATGTACTTATTTCTTATTTTTACTATGGTAAGAACATCTTAACTTGAACTTTTTTCCTCTTGAAAAAGTTGTAAAGTGTCCAGTACAACAGTGTAATTGTAGACACGAACAGGCCAGGAGTTAACTTATGTTACTGAAATTTTGTATCTGTCGATGGTTGGATTACTAGAGCACCTAAAGTTTGCAGTTTGAAGTCTTTTTCCTAGAGTATTACTACTGGGAGAAGAGGGACCTTGAAGAGGTAGAGCCTAACAGAAGGTCTTCAAATTAGTAAGGTGTATTTTTTTATTGATTTTATTGAGCAATACATTTTTCTCTGCTCCCCTCCCTTCCTCTCTTCTCCCCTTTAACTCTCTCCCATGGTCCCCATACTCCCAATTTACTCAGGAGATCTTGTCTTTTTCTATTTCCCATGTAGATTAGATCCATGTATGTCTCTCCTGGGTTTTCATTGTTGGCTAGTTTCTCTGGGATTGTGATTTATAGGCTGGTTTTCTTTGCTTTATGTTTTAAAACCACTTATGAGTGAGTACATATGATATTTGTCTTTCTGGATCTGGGTTACTTCACTCAATATGATGTTTATTTTTATTACTCTTTCCTTTATATCATTTCCAAATGTTTCTCTTGGTTGTCAATACTTGTTAAATGCCAAACTGGATGGGTAAGAGCCCAAGAGGTCTCAATCCTACACAAAGAATTATAGGCAACCGAGTATTACTGGACGCAGGAGAGGTGGCCCTCCCCAGAGAAGAGCACACCAATAAGATGTTCAGTGCCGAACAGTCAGCCCTGAAAACATACATATAAATAACATTTAATGGCCCCAAAAAGTTATGTTTTGGAATATACATGTATGTATAAATACATATATGCATTCAATAATAATTAATGAAAAAAGAGAACATACTCTATATCCAGAATCAACAGAGCATTGCCAGGGACCCTCTCCCATGTTTTGTAGTGAAAACTGAAAAATAATTGGAAAGGATGTATCAGAATGTTCTAGCATGTTGGACCATTAATACTGTTCTCTAGATAGTGTTCTCTTGGTCAAGACCAGCGGAAGGGAGGAAGTAGAATCTGTGTTGGAAAAATGGAGAAATTACCTTTAATGCAACCTTACAAAAGATGCTCAAATATCTCCTGGGGACTTTGAAACTGAGGTGACCTCTAAATTCAATAAGTTGCCTCCTAAATTCAGGCTTCCAAAAGCAGATGTTGCTTCTTCTACAGTTTTCATCTGGACTTTGCCTACTGAGGACACAGTAAGATGGAGTCCTTGGTACCTGAAAGGGAAATTGGGGCATCCTGTCCAGTGTCCAGTCAGGGAGTGACTGACTCCTTTGCATGTCTAACCTTGAGATTTTTCTCCAGCCTCTGAGTTACCCAGATAATGGAAATACCACTATACCAGTGCTCCCTTCTCTATACTTTACATACTAGCTCATAGCAAGCATGACATGCTGCAGTAGCTAATTTGGTCTACTGCAAATTAGCCTGATTTCTTTCTAGATTGTGAATTTCACACACAAAGGAAGGTGTTTTGTTTTCCAGGTTGTTTCTTATTTTTATTAAACACTTATGTTATTATATATATATTACTGTATTGTATTGCAAAGGGTTAAGCATATATGTGTATATGATGTTTAGTTATCAGTGTCAGGCAATGACATAATGAACTACCGGCTCAATTAATAAGAAAATGAATGGAAAAGAAATAATGTAAATACTTCTTAGGCATCCATCCTCAAGCCTGTGATTTTTGTAACCTAATATATATAAAAATAAATGCTTTCTGGCCCAAATACAATGGTCTGCATTAAATTTCATCATTAGTAATTTATTTTTGGATTTAAACTTTCTTTATCCCAGAGCAATTTGCAACACGCATTGGAAGACCAATGCTTTATTAGTCATATGCATATTTTTAGTAAGATGATTTCTACGAATTTCTTTCTGAATGGCAGCTGGATAGGAAGTGCTGATACAGGAAACAGAGGAGCTCAGATGTGGGTGAGAATAGAGTACTTCAGGGGTATGTGTGCATCAGCTGTGAGTCAGCTCTGGAAGAGTGAGGGGTACCCCAATCTAGGGCAGAATAAATGAAGTTTAGAAAAGTGTGCTAACAAGACAAGAGGTGGCTTCTAAAAAGGAACTGCAGCTACTTTCGAATTTTGCCCTTGGGTGCTCATCATTATTTCTGTATTTTCTTTCCACATCTACTACATTCATAGAACACCAGCTGTTCACCACAGAAGGCTAGGGGAAACTTGTCAGCTCAGGTGAGGGATAAAATCCAACACGGAATTTCAGAAGTCGGTACCAAGCTGTTTGTAGTTCTTATTGGGGGCCTCAGAAACATACATCACAGATCATCATCCAGGACTCAAAACTTTTTGGCAACTAAGTTAGTAGTCACTTGAGAAACAGATGAACCCATCCAGTATCCCAAATTCTCAACAAATAATTTATGTTCTTACACTTTTAAGACAAAACTCCAAATTTACAGGTGCTTTGGTTCATGTTTAAACATTCATTTTCTCTCGACACTTTGTACATAAAAGAACACTAATTGGGAACAGGCAAGCATGGGGAAATAGCCTACAGTCTCAGTACTAGGGAAACAGAGATAGGAAGACAACAACAAATATTAGGCTAGCTTAATCTGAGTTATAGTTTAGCCAGGACTATTAATGGAGAGCCTATGTCAAGAGGAAATATCAAACAGCATCACTACCACTAACAGTCAAACACGCAGAAATATCATGACATTTTAATAGCAATGCATCGATTGCTAATGTTTTTAAGAATTAATACACATTAATAGCTCTGTACTTTGATTTATCATAACGTTGAATCTCTTATGACCCATATTATCTTTATGCTGACCAGGTGACAGAGCTGTTTAAAGATAAGAAACATGCCAGGTGATGGTGGCACACACCTTTAACCTTAGTAATTGGGAGGCAAAGACAGGCCAGCCTCTCTTACAAAGTGAAGTGAATTCTAGGACAGCCAGTTTTGTTATACAGAGAAACCCTGTCTCCTGTCTAAAAAAAAAAAAAAGATAAGAAAGAAAGAAGAAAAGAAAAAAAAAGAAAAGAAAAAGAAAGATGGTTGCCAAAGTCTTCCAAAATGTTTTCAGTCTGTTTTCGTCTTTCAGAGGTAAAGTCGTAATAATGTGCAAAATCCTAAAACAATGCAGGTGCGAATATTGGAAAATAAATTATGGTTAAATGGTATCATTTTAAGATATTAAGAAAATGAAATAATGACATTCCTTTTTTAATAACATGATAATTCATAGAAACTTATTTCTCAAGAACCTAATGGCAAATATAGCCTTTGAAGAACAAGGGTTACATTCAACAGAGAGAAACCGATTCTATTCTACCAGCCTTCCTTGGAGGAAGTAATAGAAGGCGCGAGTTAAGGAAGAAGCCTGGAGCAGCTTTACAGACTTTTCTCTGGAAACCCAGATTTATTTCCAAGTACCTCCTGGAGTTTCCCACTTTGACATCTTTTAACTACTCCAAAGCCAATAACCCCCCATTCCGAGCTCTGTTGTGCTTTCTACCTTCCCCACACTGCTAATATATCACAAACTTTAATTTTTTCATGAGTTCAACACTCTTAGGGTTCCCTAGAACTTGTTAACAGTTCTCAGTTGAGCTCAGACCCAGGAGCTTTCAAGGACACTTGCTTTCAAGGACAGGCCCATTCCTTGGGAGCAGGTTAAATTTGCTGCTTGTTTCCTGCCAGCTCCTGTTGCTTCCATTGAGATCATTGATTAAAGCATTCCTAATGGACTGGCTTCCACTGCAAACGCAATTTAGTCAGCTTTCCTCCCGACTGAATCTCAGAGACCCCAACACTCAAGGTATTTCTAAGAACAAATTGCCAACCAGCCACAGAAATGGAAATCTTTCCAGATCTTTTCCCAAGGTAACCCAGAATATGAGAGGAGAGCCAGTTTGATGTGGAAACACAGATATAAGAACTTGGCAGAATAAGAAAGACATTAGTGTCCCAGAGGTGAGCTGATGAGAAACTACCGAGCAGCATCGCTCATCTAAAGCACTGATACCAAGCACTGATACCTTCCACACTGCCCTGACACATCTCACTAAAGCAAGAAGAAACTCCAATGATCCCTAAATAAAGACTCACGAAAGCTCTGCAATGGCCTACACTGTGCGGCCTCCAAACTTGCGGTTTACCTGTTTGCGCTGCGTCACGAGGTGCTTTTGTAGTCTGCATTTGCAAGACTAATTTTGAAAATTACAGAAGCAAAATCATGTATTTCGAAGCACTGCAATCATTAGTTATATAGAAACATGGCTGTATTATGTCTTTTCCTAAGCAAATCCATAAAATTCAGAATAAATGAGAGTAGTGAGTCAAGAAATGAAGAAGTGATTATAAAATAGTTTATATGTTCTAGAAATATAAAAAAACAAAAGCAAAAAACAGAGTCAAGGAACAAATGACCCAATTAACAAGTGAGCTATAGATCTGGAAAAAAAAGTCCTCAGAAGAAATAAAAATAGCTAAAAAATACCTCAGTTTTTTCCCTCAGTCCTAGTAATTGGAAAATGTAAATATAAACAACTCTGATTATTAATCTTAGTCTAATCAGATTGGCTAAGATAAATGAAAGAATTGACAACAAATTCTGGAGAGAATATGGGGGTGGGAAAGCTTCAGCCACTGCCTCTGAAACTGCAAACTGGTATGACAACTCTGGAAACCAGTGCGGAGAATTCTCATAAAGCTAAAAGTACATTCTCCGTGTGACTCCGTTGTGCCAGTCCGCAGCATACTCCTAAAAGGCTGAATATCCTCGTCCCCAGGTGTCCGCTCATCCATGCTCATCACTGCTCTCTTTACGACCGCGAGGAAACAGAAGCAGCCTCGATGTCCTTCAGATGATGAATGGATAATGAAAACATGGCACACACACACAATGGAGTGTTATAACATCTATAAAGAGACACAAAACTTGTGGTTAAATAGATGCAGCTAGAAAATATTGCGTTGAAGGAAGCAACCCAGACCCAGAAAGCATCACAGGTCTTCTCTCATCTGAGGGTCCTAGCTCCAAATCTGGAAATGTGAGTAGTATATGACGTAGAGCAACCATGGAAACCATAAACTTAACAAGTGACTTCAAAATTGTAGGAGTGATCATTAAATATTTTAAATACTAGCTGTATTAAAATACATTTCAGTTGAATTTATACTTACATTTATATAATTTTGGAGAAATTACATGTGAAACAAAAAGGATTAGGTTTATTTTTCATTGCTAAATTATACACAACATTATACTTGAGCACCACTAATTGCTAGAAAATTATCCCTTAAATTTGAATATATGCATCGGTATTTAAACTGTTCACTTGAAGGAAATCCTATGTTTTTATTGATTCTAAATAAAGTTTATAGCAATTCTCTTGCTAAAGTATGCTTTTTTATCATCTCAGTGTCAAGAACAAAAATTTTTAACTTTTTTTTGTAAAACTTGTAGTTTAAACAAATATATTAATAACAAAAAACCTATTCTGAGCATAACATATGTGTCATTTCTATACCAAAAAAAAACTATGGAACTAAAATTGAGTGTGGTGATGTGACGGATTCACTGATACAGAGCCACCTTTCTGAATAAATTTTGATTTTACTAAAACCCCAAAGGTATTAAAAGTGAGTAGATTTAAGAAGGATAGATCAGTTTTCATACCATTAGGAAATTAGGAAAAAATTTCCATTAAGAAATTTTTGTGGAATATTATATTTTCCCTAAACAAACTGCCAATTTTTCCAACACCTAGAATCAAATCTGTTATTTTTTTTTCTTTGCTTCAGAAATATATCATTTGTGTTTTTATAATGTTTGTGTGTGGAAAGAGCTTATGCCAAATTTTCTTCAATATGTACCAGGGTTTCTTAATTACTAGTGTGTATATCTGTTAAGTATATCTTTTCTAAAAGTGTTTTTTTTTAAATTTAAAACAAATTTAGAGCAGTGCTCATGCCATGAAGTTGTGAGTTTGTAAGTTTCTACACTTCCTAGTTGAGATATTATCAACATCAGTTTTTCAAAGATAGAACAGTATCTCAACGCCACAGATACAAAATTAAGTACAAAAAAGAACATGAAACACATGTTAATTGCCAGTGAATACTCTGCAATCAATGTAAGTTACCAAAGAATAAGGACAGAGGTCTTTACTTAGAATTACTAGCATACAGTGCCTCATTAAGTAACCTGACCGATCAATTAGAATCACTGAAAGCAGCATGATAGGACACTGAGGGTATAACCAGCTTCCTCATTAAGTACTGAAAACCAGTTTGCATGATTTTCTGAAATCATTGCACTGTCTGATTCCCCACCCTGCCTATTAACTATAATCTTAACAATCACATACCTACTTATAACAGCCTGTCTTTAATTTGTCTCCGGTATTACTTTTGACCATATTTCCCTAATAGTTACAGATTTTCTTCCTTTGGCAAAGAAGTAAATCCCAAATAATCTTATGTTTTCCTCATTAACCTGTTTGAGTCTCATAAACTATATTCAGCAATAAAATGCATAACTGAAAATGTGGGTATAAAATGAGCTGCATTGGGAATTGTCATGGTGATGAGGTCCATTAATGTCAGGATCTGCCCAACATAGGGCATCATCTTAATTAGACAGAAAGTCCCCCGTGTCCTTACAGAGGACATACTGTTTACAGGGAGAGCTATAATGAAGTCGGTGGTAATGCTAACTGGACTTTCTCTTGGGTCTTAACAAGAGGACATTCGCATTCCCTTGCAGAGATTTTCTTCAGAGTTGAGATAGGAATGAACAACAGTTAATGAAAGCTTACTATTTAGAATGTTTTTCAGTAAATGAATGCTGTTTTGAAGTTAGGTTTAATAGAAAAGTTGTTAATATTGGGAACTGTGTCACAAACACATCTCACCATGTTAGACCATGTAATTATCAGAATGTAAGCCCCTTTCTCCTCCTTAAACTCTGTTTCTATGACTAGCCTATATTTCTACATTTAAGGGTTTGTGGTCAGCATTTGCAATCAGGAATATTGTAGGATGTCACCAGAGTGACCCAATACGAAGTCAAGGCACCCTGTAAAGTCATCTTAAGACCATACAAAATTACCCATCCTCCTTGGTGGAGATGAAGTTCAAATAAAAGTTAGGTTATTTTTATTTGCTTTTACTTCTCATTCATTTATACAACATACTCTACTTTTAAAGATTTTTTAAAATTGAGATTATAATATATTACTCCCTCTCCCCTTTCTTTCCACCAATCTTTCTCCTAACTCCAACTCCTTCAAATTCCTGACCTCTCTCTTCAATGTCATTGCATGAACATCTGCATGAATATGTACACATATGTTACTAAATATAACCTGGTTAGTCCATAGCAAATTCTCTGTATGCAAGATTTCAGGACTGAAAATTTGGTACTGGATAAACAATTGATGTGCTCCTCCCTGGGGAGGGCCACCCTTCTGTTCCCAGCACTCTTCAGTTAGCTGTAGATGGGATGTCCTAATAGATCAGAAGAACAAGAGTGGGGGCCTACAAGAGGGACTTAACTGTGAATCTGGGTCCCTGATAACCACCTCAGTTCTGTTTATATCAGGGCTGGATTATCTTGCTTCTACATGAGAGAGACATCAGTTTCTCTTTTACTTCTGTTCTTTTGATTTTCTGTTATATGTAGTTTAACCTAACTAATAGTGACATCTTTTATTTGATTGAAGTCTTTAAATAATTGCTTTTGCCTACATTGGAAACATGGTCAAAAGAAGCACTTGAACTATGCTTATTTGAAAAGATCAGACCAATTTTGATGAAATGTGAATGATGCCAAATCATTCTGGAAAGTAAAGATCATCAAGCACAAATATGACTGTGGGGTACATCCATCTTCCTGAAAACCAGTTCCCTTTCTAGCCATATGAAAAGCCAAGGGTGGAAACCACAGGTATATACATTTCTTGCCATTTTTCCATTTTTGATTTTAGGTTTTATTTCATACAGCTTAGAGCTTTGACTGAAGAAAGTATTTGATTTGGCAGGGATCACTTCATCAGCTGGAAGAATCATAGTTGTGAATTCAGAATTGTCATCTCAGCAGTCCACAGATGTCCCACTGATATTGATTGAAATACAAGACTTACAGATGTCCGAGTAGGGAGAAAATAAGTGTTCTTTACTAACACTTTTATTTTCTTAAGACTTAGATCAAGAGTAAATTTTATCTATTTATATCTGGACAGATACAAATTATTAGGGAGATTTTCTTTCTTTTAAGCTTCAGAGTATTATGCCCACTATCTTACATAAAAGCAAGTATTCCTCTATCATTCCCAACATTCTTTCTTTCCTTCATTTCTTATTCTTTAGCTTATTTCCTTCCTTACTCACTATACTGTAGACTCTTGAGTGTGCACGGACATACTCTGTTGTCCCAGTGCGAAGGACTTAATATTGGTTTAGTTGAATTAACTTTCTATATTATTTGTCTAGGGATGAAAATTCAGTTTCTTGATTTTAATTCTTTATTCCTCTTCAGAAACCAAGCCAAATGTTGACATTAATAATATGAAATGTTGAAAATCTTAATAGTAATGTTTACTTTTAAATACTGGTTTTGGCTCCGAACAACGAGATGAGAAGTAATTTGTATGTGATGTGTGGCTCCCTTATCTTAACCAGAATAGCAGCTTCACGAGCAATAATTTGTTACATGTAAACTATGTAGTTACCCCTTGCTTCTTGTCTTAATTCAATCAAAGGTAAATAGAGGTCTCTAATTGCTTTCTGCTATGCTCCTCTGCATGTATGCTGTAGAATAAATACAGCTATTTCAAGAATTGTTTTATTGTGAGTACACCTCAAGTTTGGTTGTAGGAAAACATCTTTTAGCGATTTAGTGCTTAGGAGGGCAGTCTACAGCTAGAACAGTCTTCTACTTAGACTATGCCTATCACTAGGTCATTGATCTCAAAAGTACCCTGACAATAAAATGTCTCACAAATCATGAAGATTCAGTTCAGTGATGATTCTATGTGTAAGGAAGACATCGAGCTACCTTGTTATGAAGACCATTTCACACACTTATTCTAAAATGGTATTTTTAAGCAAATGTACTCTGATGTATGCTAAACCACTAAAATTTTTAGTATTCTCAATCTATTAGTCCTTTTCCGGCATTTAATGTGAATAATGTGTGTGATATAGGACTTTGCATTTAAACAAAATCCTGAATGAAATGGCTTTTGTCTAGAGATTTAGTACATTAGGATTTATTTTTGATTATAAAGTATTTTGGAAGCGCAAAGGCCAAAGTTATCTCAAGTGGAGCATTATTGCTTGATATTTGAAAGGTTCTACATTCCCTCTTCTTCTGGCTCTTTTATGATTGGGTACTACTGTCAGCAACCTCTCACTTCTGATCTCAAAAGACATTCAAGTTAAGAATTTTACTGACAAAGGACATACAAATAATAGGGAATACTGTATTAAAAATTTACTTAAATCTTCCGATATTTATTCCCTATATAGAATGGATACTATAGAATTATAATTTGGTATTTTCTTCATTGATACGCAAGCACATTAATAATCTGTAAGAAATCACCGAGAAACTCATATTAAAACTATCTTTTTCTAAATGCATATTTCCAGTTCCTACATTTTAGTGCACAAGAGGTTTTGTTTTTTGTTTATCTGTTTTACCCAATTTGCACCAGTCAAAATGAATAAGTACATAATAGGTACAAGTGAAGGAAGAAACAGAGGAAGGAATTTTCCAACGTGTTATATTAAAAAACTGTATAGCATTTTATTTTATAAAAAGTAATTCCTTGTTTGCTAGGGTTTGAGTGAGGTTTGAATGTATATAGCAACATTGTATGTTGAAATTTAACCCTTATTATAAAGTAGAAAAGACGGAAAATTTATTCTAACTATGGGGTTTAGAGGTATGCTCTCAGAAGGAGATCCGAATTACATAAGTTCCTGGAGCCTCCATGACTATACAATAGACTTACAAGAGAGGGAGTAGGCTGTGACATACTCATATTCTACCTGTCTCTGTTACACAGAGACTTTGTCATATAGGAAGTCATCATCTGTGTGGAATTTCATAGATGTAAGATGAAATAAACCTGTTTTAAAAATAAAGTTAGCCTACTGTTATCTGTTTTTTATTCTGTGACCAAAATACTTGACAGCAAAGTGGGACAAATAGCTCATGGTTCCAGGGCGTTTCAGTTCTCATTGCAAAGAGGATGACCGAGGGTCTGGTTCATTGCAGCAGGGGCATATGATAGAGTCTGTCACATGGCAGTAGAGTAGGAAGGAGAGAGAGTGGCTGGAACCAAGAGCCTTGTATAATTTTTAAAGTCTCGTCCCTCATGACTTACTTTTGTCACCTCCTAAAGCTTCTTCCACTTCCTTACATAATGCCCCCAGCTGCAGGACAAGTGTTTAAACCCTGAGCCTGTGGGGAAATTTCAGTTTAGCTTAGCTTCTTCTTATTTCTCCATTACAGCAACAGAAACAGAATAAAATATGACCTAAACCTTAAGATAGTCATGCAGTCTGAGTTAGCAAGGAGACTTCCCTATAGTAAAAAGTAAGAGTGTAAAAGAAAACCTTTGCTCTTGACTGCAGTTTAGCTTGCAGCTGGGGTACCCTAGAGAACTGAACTTTATTGAATGTTTAGTTTGCCTTCTTACTCCAATTCATCAGCTCCATGTAGCGTTGCCTCATATAGTCATAATTGTGTTCCTTTTGAATGTAGATGCAGTTGAGATAACCTGAGGACAAATAAAGAATTCCCAGCACCTACTTCACTAACAGTATTCTAAAATGGCATGTGTAACTTGAGCCTGCACAGTTCTGCACCCGATACTGTCCTAGAGATGAAAGGATACATGGACACATGCCCCATCCCTAACCCAGAAGCTATTTCAATTGATAGCAACTCACAAAAGAAAAAAAAATAGTTTTCTCTTACATATTTACACTGGGGAAACAAACCATTCTTAAGGATAGGATGTTTGTCTAGCCAAAAATAGCCACCAGAAAACAAACTCAATGGGAACACGAACAACAAAACAAAACAAACATTGTCTAAGAACCTAAGAACAGAGCTAATCAGTGGCAAGGCTGGGATGCAGACTCAAAGCATTGGGTTCAGCAACTCATGTTCTTACAATTTTCTATTTTTCCTGCTCAAAAAATTTTCCTTTGTTTATGGGAATGATAGGATTGTCTCACAAATGGGAGATTGTATTCAACCTCTAGACCACTCAAAAATACAAATAACAGGAAAAGCCTGTATGTGAAGAATATTGTACATTATATTTTGCAAAGCTATGCTAAATTAGACATGTTATTGTCAATGATGTTTTAATCATTGCATTCAGGAACTTGGAGATCTATTTTTTTTTTAGTTATTTTTAACTTGGCTGAAAAGCTGATATGTTGGAAAATTGCTGGAAGCTGTGTGGACTAGTTTTGGATCAGTGTATGAATGAATGCTTGCCATGAGCCAAGCCCTGTGGAGATGATCTCTTGCTTGACAAAAACCAATAGACTTTAGAACAGTCAGAATGCTGCTGAGAGCACCCAGGCTGCATTTGCTCTTCTCTCCCATAATACTGAAAATTCTGTCGATGGTTTTTAATTTCATTTTGTCAGTCACACATGGGACAGAAGTAATCATTCCTGGAAATCCCATTTTCCCCTAAATTTTTTGGGAACCAATTCTTCTCAGTTTTCTTACAGAAAGGCTTAGGTATGAAGGACCCTTTTATAGGACAAGGGAACAGTTGGGGAAATAAAAGCTAACCAAATGCTTGCAGCTTATGACAAGTAACCGCCATTTCTGTAAATAAATTTCCTTAAGTTTTGAACGATATTATTCTTGAGAATGTGTGCCTATGTTTACTGCCTTGTAGCTTTGGAAGGACAGGATATGCCTGCCTCGATATTTAGTCAAGCTAAGAAAATGCTGAACATTGTCTTTGCTTTAAAAGTTGTTTTGATGTAAAAGTTGGGGAAAACACATATTTGACATATTTATTTTTGTCAGAAGCTAATGCAGGAGGGTGAGGAAAACATGCTTGTTTTGAGGTACAAATAAAGACAGCTTGAGCTATTCCAGGCAACCACTTGTATGAAACTCGTCTGGTAGCCGGACAATTCTTCTTCCATGACACCTCTTCTTATCTCAGTATCTGAACTTCAGCTGTGGCAGGAACATGTCAGAAAAGATAGCTTTTATTAAGGAGATTGACATTTTCAGCTTGTAACAATTTGTTTACTTTTATTTCCCATAATACAAATGTGTGGAAATATAAAACAGTGCTGAGCTATAGGAGGAGGCCACTTTTTCATCCTGGCCACCCAGAACCAAAATAACCACAAAGAAACTGTATTAATTAAAACACTGGTTGGTCTATTAGCTCCAGCTTCTTATTGGCTAATTCTTAAATTAATTTAACCCATCCCCACTGATCTGTGTATTGCCACGTGGCAGTGGCTTACTGGGTAAAATTCCCAGCATCTGTCTCTGGTGGCTCCATGGTGTCTCTCTGAATTTGCCGTCTTTCTCCCAGCATTTCACCTAGCTTTTCCACCTAGTTCTGTTCTGCCCTTGCCATAGGCTCAAGGCAGTTCTTTATTCATTAACCAATAAAAGCAGCACATAGACAGAAGGACTTCCCACACCACCGAGCTGTTTATTTTGGACTCCACTGTAGAGAAATGACAACTGTGTTCACCTGAAATTTTTCTCTACAAAAATTTACAGGAACTTGATTTATCATACCTACAAAATGAAAATACTTAAGAAGTCCACTACATGCTAAGCATTGATGCACCCATGCCCTGTTGAATAAAAGAACTACTCAGTAGCAAAACCGAGCAAATCACAAAAATATATGATGGCTCAGGTGATCTCAAGAGCATTAGGCCAAGTTAAAAACAGTTCTAAATAGTTATATAACACATCATACAACTTATATAGTATCCAGGAACTGGAATGTCTAGAAAAGCACAGCATGTCAGGAGTTGCCAGGTCATGAGAGGAAATAAGAAAATGTGCCGTGAAAGTACAGCTTGTGGGTGCCTTGGTGATGAAGGGTCTCTCTTGACAACATCAATATCAAAATCTTGACTGTGACATTGTACGATGGCACAGAGAGATAGTTTCCCTATAGCAACTAAGTAGAGTATTCGCAGTCTTCCCCTATTCTTTTTATAACTGTGTGAGTTTATGGCAATCTCAGAATAAAAATGTTTAATTTAAAAAGCAAAAAGGAATTCACAAAAAATCCAGTAATGATATACCCAAGCATGTTAATTTTAGGGAACTTTCTAATCACCTTGGTACCTATTGTATTTAGTACTTTGGCTCTTAAAAGAGAAGAGGACATTATAAAGATTACATAAAAGGCTAGAAAAAAACCATAGTTCTTAGGGAAAATGGATGAGGACTCTAAGTAGAAAAGGTTGTATTATTTCTCTGGGACTTAGAAAATTTAGTGCAGTTTCTTTCATCAAATACTTCAGAGCTTACAAATTGGAACCTGACAGCATTAATATATTTTATTATGTGATCTGTGTTCTGGTTGTGTTTAATTCTGAAGTCCCAACTGTGCCATCTCCTGACAGAGGAAGGATGAGCACATAGAAAAGATGCTATGGTTGAATTTCGGTAAACCTGCATGGCCGGACAGAGATGATCCTTCATCTTGATAATGGATAAAAATCTGTTACCATTTTAAATTCTCGCAGGCATTTATGTATTAGAACTGTGTTGATATTTGAGCGACCACTATTGATTGAGTAAAAAATGTCACTAGAAGCTCATCCATTAAATTATTCCCAAGCTGATAGTGCAATTTCATGAGGTTATGGAATCTTCAGGAAGTGGGGTGTGGCTGTGGGAATAGGCCACTGGTAAAAGATCCCTAGGAGTCCATTATCCCTGCCTATATCCTCTCTTGTACTTTGCTTCTTTGTCTTTGATGATGGTAATTCTGAAGAGAAAGCTTTTCTCTTTCCTCCCCATTTGGGTGCATGTGGATGAGTAGCTGTGTGGATCCAGTAGTGTTTTTCATGAATCATTTTAATGTGTCACTTCTTGGGATAGGAGACCTTTTATTTGAAGAAGTAGTTTCTACTGAAAATGGTTTATATGGAAAACCATAGCGTTTTGTTTGTATCTAATCATAATTTATGTAGTAAACTTGCCTCCTTGCTTATTAAAAATGTAGCTTTATACATATTATCTATATTAATTTGGGAAACATTTTCTCCACATATTGCTTGAAGGATGATATTGTTTTCAGTTATTGTGGCATATTTATTGTTATACATGAGGAATAGTAGGGATTAAAAAGCAAATCCTACTACTTCATTTAAAGCATTCCTTCCACCCTACGGGACATATTCAGAATGAAATGGGTTAGGTTGTAGACAGATGGGATTCCTTCCCATCCTTGATTATTTCTTATCTGCTTGGAATGGTTCCCACTCAAATATCTTTTATATAATTTCTGAAGGTTTAAATTAAACTCTGGATCCCTCTGCCCCCATATGAGTCACTTTAAAAGAAAATTCTTTCCCCAAGTATCAGAACATTTCCAAACTGCATAATATCAGAGAATCTGTACCCTACCTGCAGGTGATCTCACCTTGGCATGTCTTTCTTAGCAGATAGCAGTTATGTCTCATTGGGAAATCAGACATCCTAGCAAGCATTTTCAAAGTGATGTACAGACTGCTACCCTTTTAAAAATCACTGACATGTTTTTCTTTGGATTTCAGGTTGACTTAAGAGGTGAAATGATGCTTTTGATAGAGAAGTCCCCAAAAATGAACAACATCTTATCAGATCTCCAGATAAATGGGAGGGAAACCTCAACAATGAAACAAGGACACCATTTTTCTCCTTCCTCTTTTGCAAGACTCTACAAAAATTTTTAAAAATTAATTAATTATTTAAAAAAAATGATCTCTCATTTTACATAACTATCCCAGTTCCCACTCTCTCCCCTCTTCCCGCTCCTTCCACTCCCCCCCCCACCCCTATTCACTTCTCAGAGAGGGTAAGACTTCCCATGGTGAGTCAACAAAGTCTGAGACATAATTTTGAGGCAGGACCAAGGCCTTCCCTATTTTTAGGCAGAGCAAGGTATCCCTTCAAAAAGAATGAGTTCCAAAAAGCTAGTTCAAACACTAGGGATAAATCCTGGTTCCATTGCCAGTGGATAAAGAAACTGCCTCAGCCACACATCTGTCACCCACATTCAGAGGACCAAGTTTGGTCCTATGTAGGCTCCCTTGCCGTCAGTCCAGAGTCAGTGAGCTCCCACTATCTCAGTCAGCCATTTCTGTAGGTAGCCACATCATGGTCTTGACCCCATTTACTCCTCTATCTCTTTGACTGGTCTCCAGATGTTCTGCCAAGTGCTTAACTGTGGATCTCTTCATCTGCTTCCATTCATTGCTAATGAAGATTCTATGATAACAATTAAGGTAGTCATCAATCTGATTACAGGGAAAGGCCAGTTTAGGCACCCTGTCTACTATCACTTAGGGTCTGAGCTAGGGTCATCTTTGTGGATTTTTGGGAATTTCCCTGGTACCAGGTTTCTTGCTAGCCCCATAATGGCTACTTCAATCAGGATATCTCTTTCCTTGCTTCCCCTCTCTGTTCTTCCCCCATCTAGACCATCTCATTCCCCCAAGTTCTCCTCCTCCCTTCCCTTCTCACTTTCTCATCCCTTCCACCCTCTCTTATTCCCTCACCCAAATGCTCCCAATTTTCTCAGGAGATCTCATCTATTTCCCCTTCCCAGGGTGATCTATATATATGTTTCTCTTAGGGTTCTTTTTGTTATTTAGTTTCTCTGAGGTCGTGGACTATAGACTTATTATCCTTTGCTTTACAGCTATTATCCACTTATGAGTGAGTACATACCACGCTCATCTTTCTGGGTCTGGTTAGTCTTGGTGTTGTCTGTGTAGGGGGAGAAGGAGAGTGGATGTAGATGTGCACAATGTGAAGTTTTGTGTTGACATTAATGAGTGTGAGTGTTGGTACACATACAACTCGTGAATACATCCGGGGACAAGTTCAGATGACTGTTCTTGCCTTTCTTTTTGTTTACAACAGTATCTTTTGTTCACTGTTGCTTATTTCAGGCTATCTGGCCCAAGAGCTTCTGTGAGTTCTTGTGCCTTGCCACACATCTCCCCATAGGAGGGCCGGGATTAAAGATTCCCTGTTTCCATGCCCTGATTTATGTGAAGCCTGGGGATTTGAATCAGGTCCTCATGCTTGGCATGTGTTTTACCTACTCAACCATCTTCCCAGTATCGTGATTATGAATTTTTTATGGTTTATTATTTTGGTGACAAATTGTTTTCAATATTGTTGGAATTGCCAGAAGAGCAGGTGGTTAATTTCAGTTTATTAGGGACTCTGTATTGTATAGCTAACAAGGATAATTTGATAAAGATAAATGAACCCATGATTCTGTAAAGTCATTTTAGAGTCACTAGGAAGAATTTCTTAGTCTTTCTATATCATTCAATTACTTTCAGTTTCTGAATTCCTGAAAAGCATGAAGATTACATATTAAAATATTATAGACAAAGCACTTTTCCAAATTGCACATAAATGTTAATGCAGTCTTCGTCAATGCAGCATTTCTCAGAAAGCATTTTTATAGCATTATTTCCTGTGTCAAGTGTTTATTTCAGTTAAGCCAATGTGTTATCTATGACAATCACTGTGCCAAATTTATACAGTAGCTACAGGAATAGTTCGACAAGATAAAACTGCAAGATAGGAGGAGAATTTGGAAGTGTATCCCATCAATAGAGCAACATAGGAGTTCATAATGTGAGATGAGACTAGCAAAAGGTTATTAATCACATGAGTAATGAATTGTCATGAAACCAAGATATGTTCACTGTATACTCCTATACAATTAGTCATGTATTATCTGATGATTACGTAAGAGCTAATAATAAAAATCACCAAGACGTAATAATCAACATGGATTCCTTGCTGTGTGACTGCTTGAAGAACTCATGGAATACTGTTGTCTGCTAAGTTCTTTTTTTAAGTAAGTCTTATTGCCTTTCTACTCATGTTGTTTCAGAATGGGATCACAATTGGTTTGATTGGCAGATTTGACTTAAATCTTCTGTTACCTACAGAAGACTTATATTGGATTGTTCATCATGTTCTTCATTTTTATAAACATTATTATTAGACAGAAACATTTTCTAACTGCATCTTTTCTCAATGTTGCTACTCCTTTATTTTCACATTAGAAAAAGATATGATGGAGATGTTATACTTTGTACGAGGTGCTCATGGAGAATAAGGAGAGCCTGGCTAGCTAATTCATGTCTTCTCAATTTGAGTTTGTGGAAATTTCAATACAATAACTTGACAATGGTCCCTTCCTCCTTGTCATTGGTTAAAAACATTTAGTAATATACAATGCATATAGCCACAAAGGGCAGGTATAGAGTAAGAAAGTATAGAGGAGGTATTGATCTCCTTAGGATGGAGAAAAACCATGGATAGTTATAAATGGATGGAAGGTACTGAAAAGGAAGGATCAAATGGGGGAGAGGAAGCAAAGAGATGGGTAAGGTAGGGATAGCTAAAACTATGGGCTTTTTTCAGGGGCCCATGGAAACCCAATATAATAGACACTTCTTAAAATATATTCATGTATGAAGTCAACCTAAAAGAAATTGGCAAATAATAATTTAGTTGGGAGAGACAGTCCAACTAAACATCCTTCAACACTGAATCAAACTTCTAATACTAGTGATAGATTACATCTAATTGAGTTGTTGCCAAAGGAGTCCCATGGGAATCCGTAAAAAATCCTGGTTATTGCCACAAACTGATAGTAAGGTCATATTGCTGAAGACATCACCTATACAATTCACTGGGCATCGAAAAGGTGAACTGGTGCTTACCTTGAGCCTTTACTCCTGTGGACTATTTTCCTTGGTACTAGAAAGTATTATGCTCACTAACAGAAGATAAACATCAACCCAGCTATGATTTGTCTGCAAGATACAGCTCTTGCTCCATTGGAAATAGTTTATCCTAAGTCAAGTAGGCCTGACTGCGGCCTAAGAACACGTATGCATGTGTCTCTGAATAACATCCTGAGCTATAGAAGTTACCTGAACCTATAGTCACAGAAGAAAGGAAAGTACCAATGCATTTACCATCTATGTTAATGTATACACCAGGTGAATTAATTCTAACAAAGGAGGGATCTCCACTGTAGCTTTCACACGAACCGTGATGGCAGTAGTAGCTTTTGCAACGGTCTTTTAGGACTGATTCCACAAGTTTGGGCTAGTATAAGACAATGTTAAGTCAGAGCCACTGGCTGTGGATAAATGACTATTAAAGAGACTGAAATGAACCAAGATAATTTGGGGTGCTGACATGCAGGGTTCTGTCTTCCTACACTCAGTGTGCAGAAGCTTGCAAATAGACGTGGATCTGTCAGAAAACGTTAATTCAGAATGGAAATGGCATTTGTCTTGTTTTTTGCTTGATATCATTTCACACAATGAATCTGCAGGTGGCTGCGACAGACGAGTGGCAGGACCAAGAGGAGCTGGCAGCACTACGGAAGGGGCTATGCCATTCATTTTCACAGATGATGTTTGAGGGTTAATGATTTCCTTGGAGTAAAGTTTTTTTTTCCCCTGCTGACAATAAGAATGATGACTGTGTCTGGAAAACTGCTTAAATATTAAATTTAGTTTGCTTACTCTGAAAATAAAAAGTGCTTATTCCTATAGTATATAGATATTCAACATTAATGTTCTGCTGTTCTTGGTAATAATATATATTATACATCAACGTGCAGCAAGTGCTAGGTCTAACACCATTGAAGAAAGGCATTCTGTAGTGTTATTATTGATTCTATTCTTTTCTGCTTTTTTAATATAATTATCTACTTATATTAAAATTGTGAAATTGTGTTATAAGTGTAGAAGGCAATAAAGCTACCCCAATCTTCTATTATAGACATACAAATGGTTTAAATACAGAATTATGAGACTGTTACTCTTTAAATATTTCTATAAATGTTTTGTTGTTTACTTATAGTACTTAATCAAATTAAAAGTCTATAGGCTAAATATGTAAAATTATCAAAAGAACAATAATGATGAGATCACTTCAAGTTGCTTAAGTGCTGCGCACCATTAGCTAGAATCCAGTTTGCGAGCTTCAGGCAAGGAGCTGGAGGTTGAGGAAACACACACACAGAGACAGACAGACACACGGACCTCCAATCACTGGTACAAAGCCCTCTTTAATAGCACCGTAGAGGCTTAAATACCCAGCAGTCAATGGCCAACAGGTGAAAATCCCAACCTCTGATCCTCTAGGCAAGGCACAGCTTTTAGTAACTTCAATTAGAAGGCTCTAGACAGGGAAGAGCAGCTGAAGGCCAGGACTCCAACTGGTTCCAACACTTAAGAAAAATAAATATCAAATAAATCAATTAATGGAATTTCTGTAATATTGACTTTTTGAAGACTAAGAATTGATAAAGTTTAATAATAGACATCCAAAAAGACACAAAGATTTCCCCCCATGCTCATGGATCTGAAAGATTAATATTTTTGAAATGCTCATACTTCCCAAAGCAATAAAAGATTCAATGTTATCTCCACCAAAATCTCATGGATAACCTACACAAAATGAGAACACGAAACATGTAAGTAAACATGACTTCAAGTAGCCAAAGCAGTGTGAAGCAAAATAAATTAGGATGATAGCTTCAAAATTCTCTATTTAAAGATATACTATAGAGGCATAATCATGAAAACAGACACATGGGTAAATGAAACAGGGAGATTCTCTGAAGTAAGTCCATGCTCTGTAGTCAACTCATTTTCTGCCAAGGGGCCACAACAGCAGATGAACAGTCTCTCCAGTGATTGGTGCTGGGACAAGGGAATATCAATACTTGACACCCATCTTTCCACACATGGATATCACAGTGGATCAAAGACCTAAAGATAAGATTTAAGATTCTGGGTGGGCAGTCTTTATATACTTATAATATCAGCACTCAGAAGATGAGAACAGGGATATCATGAGTTTAAAGCCATGACATAGTGAGATCTTTTATGAAAACAAACAATGAACAAACAAATAATTACTACCCTTAACTCTGAATCTTCTATAGGGACAAAGTGTTGGTATAGATAACCACGTAAAACTATGTGTAGATATTAAGTTAGATTACCTCATATTGGTATGCTGAGTTTTTTTTTTACTATTTTTAAACACTGGGAAATTTTCTAAATTCTTTCTGATTTCTACAATGACTCAGTCAGGAGTTTCTTATATTTTTCATATCTTTTCTTGTTGAATCATAGTCTTGCTCCATTGTAATTAGATAAGCATTAGGTAATAAGAGCTAACAAAATCCTGAAAGCACACATTTTCTACATCATTATGCATCTTCAAAGTCTCTAGTAAGAATTTCTGTGACTTTTTTCCCTAATTAGGTCAATTTCTTTAATTTTATCTAATCAACATATTTATGGTTTGAATATTTTCAAATATTTGAATGTTTTCCTCTGAAGAGTATGAGTGTCAACTGCATGAATAATACAGATTGACTTATTTCGCATTTTTCTGACAAGGTTAAGAAAATGGAAGACTGGCTGGTTGTAAGCAAAGTTAATCTCGTTTCTTAATTTCGTTTTCTTTATTACTTATTGAGAAGTGATTTGAATTAGGAAAACAAGTGAGCAGACAAATAGTTCCTCAAATTTTCATGTGACACCGTGAGAATCCGAACTTCCCAATGTGATTATTACTTTCAACTGTCATATTCTTGTTTTCTTCACTGTGTTATTGGTTGCGACCAGTTCTACTGATTACTCACTATGGGAATATTAAATTAAGGACCTTGAAATAGATTAGAGGGATGATTTCAAACTATAAGTTCCATGAATGTTTTTGAGGAAACCTTTATCTTCTTGCTTTTGTTGAACTTCAGTGTGCACAAATAACTATACATGAAAGAGGATAGAGCACAGTCTCCTAAATTATTTCCTAAATCCAAAGGAACTTAAACAAAGAAGAGAGTAATTAGATTGTAAGTATTTTCTCTTGATTTTGTTTCATGACTTCACTTGGATTTATAGTGCATTTCTGTCATGGAATGGTTAAACTTAGGACTTAATTACAATACTTAGCAAGTCTTTTATTCAGAGAAGTCTTTTCAAATAAGATTGTCTTTTAGCCAATTTACAATGTCTGTAATTCAGAATCTTGTTCTGAAAACTGTTGATTAAACAACTGTAAATTTATAGGTAGAAGAGTACTGTGGCTGTTGGCTTGGTGTTCTGTGGGATTCCTAACTGTGGGAGTAAATGTGTCTTTGACTCTTTTGCCTATTCTCGGGACTCCTTTCCTTCTATTGGAAGGCAGACAGAGGAGGCAGGTTGGGAGTCCTTAGGGCTTGTCTCTTAAAGGGACAGGGTACCCAGGTGCCAGACCAGTTCAGCAGATTACAATAGCCCTTCCATCAAAATAAAATGTATTTTGACATTTACAATTAATATATATTTTTTAAACTCTAAATGGCCTCTCTTTCTATTGTCTTGTCTTATCAACCTATGGAAGCTGACATTGTAAAGATGTTTGTAAACACTTCCTTCATTTTGTGTGGACAGATAGTTTACTCAGAGGAAGGATTGTATCAAACACTTTTACAGTGACCAGCTATAGCAATCAAAACTGCCTGTCCCTGATGGAAAACCTGCAGAAATATTTTCCATTACCTTCTGACTATGAGTTCAGTCATAACTGTTCAGCTTACGTCACAAGGCAATATTAATTTGCTTTAATTTCATTTTGTTCTAATAGTAGAAATATTTTCCAACCATTGACTGTGTCTGCATCTCACAGTCAGAATGACAGCAGGTAATGGCCAGTTGTTTTGCTAATATGCATATCATTTGGGTCTTAATGATAAGGCTAATGGTTGCTTGGGTAGAGTATTCATGGCCTTATTTGAAACATTTTCACTAAAATCACATACAACACAGTCAGGCTCACTTTAATGTCTCCTTCCTTCCTTCACTCACACTGATAAAACCATAACTTTGCCCAATTTTCATAAGAGCCTGAGTAGGAATTATTTCACTGCAAATTGCAGCTAGTGTTAGAAACAGACATTTTATTATCCTTGTTTCTATTGCTGTGAAAAAACACGATGACCAAACAACTCAATGACAATAGGGATTAATTTTATATTACAACCCTTTGCTCTCTCACTGAAGGAAATCAGGGCAATCACTCAAACAGGGCAGGAACCTGGAGGCAGGAACTGATGCAGAGAACATGGAAGAGTGATGCTTACTGGCTTGCTCCTCATGGCTTACTCAGCTTTTTTTTATAACTTAAAACCACCTACCCAGGGGTTGCCAATACCTTCTACCACACTCACATTTGTCATTAACCCCTCCAAAAAAAACTCTATAGAGTGGCCTATAGGCAATCTGGGTGGAACATTTTCTCAATTGGGAATCTCTTCCCAGAAAACGCTTCTTATGTCTGGTTCACAATGTGTCAGCACACTTGCCTGTGATCATTTTGGGTTAGGAAAGTGACCCATTTGAGACCAACAAATGCTCTTTCGGAGATTTTATGGAACACTTTTTAGATCTTGGTCAATAGATACCTAAGGTTTTTATTTTCCTGTTGAATAATTTAAGGAACCAAACTAGATCTAACATGAAGAGCTTCTATAGACATCTATCAAAAACAAACTGTGAATAGTTAAAAAGAATAAAGGTAATAATTAGAAGATAGACAACAGTTTGGTCATGGGAAGAAAGGGACTAATCTGATTTCTTCATGAAATTCTTCCTGCTGGTTGTATATATACATACTAGCCCTTGCTGGAAAATCTTTGTTATGAAAACCACATATTTCTCTGAATTTAAACTGAATTGGAGCAATTCAAAAGAATAATAACATATACACATTATCCACCCATAGACACACACACATACACAATTTATACACTTTTCATGGTAAATAGTCTTTTAGAGTTTGGATAAATAAGCCAGTAAAGGCACAAATTTAGAGAATATGTTAATACCATACATATATAAAAATATTATATAGTTCATAAATGAGTACACATATCTATTTATCCATGAAATTTATATCTTTCAGTGAGATGGCTGAGGAGTCCTATGGTCAAATCTAGAGATCCAGAAAAGCCAGTGGTATGATTTGGTTTGACAATAAGCATGTAATTCAATCTGAGAATTAGAGAATTCAATGGAACAGGTCCCCATCTTTCCTGTCTACATTTTATTCCAGCCTATTTGAGGTGACAGGATTAGTCACGGTGATGCTACAGCATGTGGGTGACCTTGCTATTCTGTTTGTCACTGGCAGCTGCTATGTCATGTTGCAGAATCCAGGTTCAAAATTCTATCCCAGAGTTCTACTCTATGTTAAATCTGGACACTAAGCTTTAGTGGGGGCTTCCTGTAGCAAATTATTTAAGTCTGACATTCGGTTAATGTATTTGAGAGAATTCCCTAGGAAAACAGATACAAGAGAAAAAAGAAGGGTCAGACAGAATAAGAGATAAGAAAGTTAAAACATACACCTTGCAAAGGACAATGGAGGTTTAATTCCATTAAGATCTCAGAAGAGTAGAGAAAACCTTTCTGAACACTTTAGTCAAAGCAACAGATCAGTGACAGCCCAGTGCTACTCATATAAATTTCTCCTCCATGAACTGATCTTAACTGAAAGCAGAGGAAGTTGAGTGATAGGGAGATTGAGAAGATGATATTGGAATCTCCCTAACCAGCAAAGAAGGGTGAGAGATTTCTAGATGTCAGAGAGGCTGTCCTCAGTCTCCCAAAGCTCCTATAAGAAATTGGGTTCTAGAAAGAGGCATGTCCCTGAGAGTCAGCGCTTCCTACACTCTGAGCTCTCCAAGAGTAGCCTACGTTTAACCTTAGCCCAGTGAGAAAAGCTATCAGGATTCCTTAGGGGGTTGGCTGAATCATGCCGACCTAAACAAGAAAACCACCACTCACAGCCAGAAGCCATTCTTTTCTCTCACACAGTTTTCAAACATGATTACAAACCCCTGGGTCGTTATAAGATAGGTGGCAAAGGAGTATGCACTCTTCCACACTGAAAATTCCACCAATTTTGTTACTTGGAGACTTCAGCCAGTATTTGAAAAGGTGACAGTATCTGGAATCCATGCTGTGGAGCAATCTATTCCTGTCATACGGTAGCTTTAAAGCAGATTAACTCAAACAGAAAATTCTTAGTGCTCTAGAGGAATATGGCTCAATATATTCACTTCCCTTCTATTTTAATAAAACAAATCAGGTCAAATAAATTGCTTTCTCATCAATGTTAAGCCCCTTTCTCTTTCAAATGCTAGAAAACCAATATTTCCCTGTAGAATCCAATACATTGACTCACAGGCTTTCGTGCTAAGAAATACTTAATAATGTGAATTCTGGCATTTGAAGTGAACGAATTAAGGTTTCCTTCATATAGATATCCTAATTGCATAAAAGCAAATTAAACCAATCTTTTCTGTCAGTTCCTGTGAGAACTGGATTCCAGTTGAAAGAGGCTAGTATTCTTTTTCTATCTTAAAACAATTGTTTCTTCCCCCTCCATCTCTTACTCTTCCTTCTACCCATTATACAAAAATTGCTCAAAAGTATTGTCTCCCAAGGTCAAAATGAGGAACAGAAGGAGGGAGAACATGAGCAAGGAAGTCAAGACCGTGAGGGGGGCACCCATCCACTGAGATGGTGGGGCTGGTCTATTTGTAGCTCATCAAGGCCAGCTGGACTGGGACTGAAAAAGCATGGGATAAAACCGGACTCTGAATATGGTGGACAATGAGAACTGCTGAGAAGCCAAGGGCAATGGCACTGGGTTTTGATCCTACTTCATGTACTGGCTTTGTGGGAGCCTAGCCTGTTTGGATGCTCACCTTCCTAGACCTGGATGGAGGGGGGAGGACCTTGGACTTCCCACAGGGCAGGGAACCCTGACTGCTCTTTGGACTGGAGAGGGAGGGGGAGGGGAGTAGGGAATGGGGGAAGGGAGAGGGAAAAGGGAGGCAGGGAGGAGGCAGAAATTTAAAAATAAAATAAAATAAAATAAAAAAGTATTGTCTATTAACTATACCCTTTTCCACCCCACTTCTTTTATTAGACACAGAGCCATCTGGTTCGTTGCTCATGCCTTAATGAGCAGCATTTAACTCAGCACTCTCTACCCTCATGACACACTGTCTCTCTTCATTCTCACGCACCATGTTCTTACCTTCTGTTCAACACCTGGAGATCTCTGCTCTGTCACTTGCTTCTGTGTCACCTTCCACCTCTGTCATTGGAGTGTCCAGAATTCACTTTTAGGATCTTTGCTCCACCTTCACTTGCTTCATCGGCGATTACTTGCGTTGACACATAACAATTAAATACCACCAAAATGCTAATGACTTGTTATGCTATTTACAATCTGAGCCTCCCACCTGAATGTGAGGCTATAAATCCTCTACTTTCCAGATTTTGCCATCTGGGTACATGTTAAGTAACACAAATTAAGAAGAGATAAATAAACATCTTCATTGTAGAAACAAGTTGATATACAGTTATGTAGGATACCACAGCCTCCTGAGTATAAGACATGGCTTCTTTTAAGTTTATTTTCTTTTTTTCTCTTCTGTTTCTCTGAATTCTGAGAAGATATTGTAGTGGTGACATTATTGTAGTAGACTGGGGGCATTGAATTTTTGTATAAAAAAATCCACTATTTAGTTTACAAAATATTCCAAGGAAAAGAAAACTGGGGTTTAGGGCCTGGGGGATATTGCAGAATTTATCCTTACAGTCATTAAATAAGGGCCAGGATCTGTTATGGGTAATCACACAGCAAGCAAAAATATAAAGAAGCTCTCTTTTCTCATCATTGCAGTATGTGAGAGTAGTGGATAGTTAAGGTGGATGGATAGTAAATAAGGAAGGTAAGAATACAGGTAAGTGGTGATAGGGCCTCAGGGAATAATAATACAAGGGTAGATGTAGGTGAAGAGAAGATTATGTGAACAGAGACAACTAGTAGGCAGCATTGTTTCAGCAAAAGACTAGAAGAAAGTGGAAGGAAGGAGCCCCCACTGATTCTAGGCAGTGAGCACAGGCAGGGCGAAGACTGTGAAAGCTTCTTTGTTTGCAAGGCACAGTTTCCACAGTGTCCTCTCAGGTGCTGCCAGCCTTGCTCTGTTCCCCTCTCCTTGACACCTCTTCACTAGTTAGTGCATGCTAAAATAGGAGGTCTTTACAAAAGCACCCAGTGTATTTAGGAGATGATATGATTGTAGGGTGAGGGAAATTATATCATTTACATTCTATAGTCTGTGTTCTTTCTGTATCAAAAGAAATCAATTATTTGTCTTGGTAAGAATGGGGATATGAAATGATAATCCAAGCCATTTTAATGGAAGCATCAATCAAACTCAGTGTGATATTGTTTGTGGCTACACAATGCTGCAGATGAGTATGGGCACAAATATGTAGGCTCATTTCTACTGCTGAAAGAAAAGCACAGCACAAGATGTTTTCTTGAAGGTAGAACATTTGTCATGCTGTGTTTATGACTACAGAACTGGCACCCAGCTGTGGATTTGGACAGGTTCTTGTTTTCCTTGCTCCTTTCAAGAACAATTTAAATTAACCTAAATCAGAATGTTTCAGTATAGTCTTTTTCTCTTGTTACGTGGAGCATGCTATTTTCATCCTACTTATGTCTGACTTGTGTTCTTTGGCAAGTGTCCTTTCAGTGTTTAGGGATCACTGCGCTCACTGCCGTGGAGTATGTGTTGGTTACTTTGCATGGTTTGGAGATTATGGTTAAAAAAAAATAATTACCTACATTTGTTTGGTGGAACAAAAAGACTGTAATTGTCTCTCTGAGAAACTCATTTTTTCAGACAAATCATGCATCATAGAAAAGATCGTGCAAGATTCTTTCCAGGTGGTGTGGTTGGGTAAATCATGCAAAACAGTAGATGAGTTGAACTATGGTCCAGCCAAATAACTTAGGTTGTTATATCAGAGAATACTTGGAGATATTCTGCCCTATGGAAAATGGATTAAAACAAAAGAGCTGAGTATCTTGTATGAATCATTCTTTTATTCCTTAAATTTTCAACTTGACTTTTGAAAATTACTTCAGTTGATCTTTAGTTCCTTACTTATAATAATACAGTATATTATTTCTTAAAGAATATCATGAACACATTACTATTTAAGTTATTTTTTATATCTTTTTGAGTTTTGTTAAAAACAACTCTCAAGATGTTCTACTGGTCATTATTAACATACTTTTGAGTTTGGAGTTAAGACCCCAAGTTTTAAAAGAGTTTTACCAAGTTTTGTCTACAGTTTGGTTTCTCAATATTCTTGAGATTTGTGTTTTCTTTAAGAGAACGGGGACACATGAGTGAATGGAATTCTTATTCTCCAGCAAAAGAAATTTAGCTATTAGAATGCATTTGGCTTAAAAAAACTATTATTACTTTTTCATCTCTAATTGTAGAATTTCTGTGTTGTGATAGAGTGGTTTATATGCATACATGTATTCAAATAACTAAATCAATGCTTGTGTCCACACATGTGCATAGTCATTAATGTTTACTGAAGCAAAGTCTACAGTTGAAACTATGAAATTTCACAAAATAGTTGGTTACATATTTATAAAGTTGTACACTGCTATAAGCAACTTATGGAAGCATGAAACCTATTATTTGGACAAGCAAGATGTAGAAATGCTTAGATATTCATTTGGCATCTTTCTTCATGTTATTACAGTTATGATGGATCATTTAGCTTTCCACATGAAACTGGCAAGCAATGAGCTATATTGGCTAACTTCAACAAATAAAATGGACTCATTTATTATATATTATCTTTGTCAGAAATGCTAAAAACAAAACAAAACAAAGCTTTGTTTTCCAAAAATATATGGCTCTATTCAGGCAAATACGTCTGTTTCTTTGATGTATGTCTTGTCAATTTGAACTTTTGTATAGACATGAGTAGCAGGTAGTGCACCAACATCCATGATTTAGAGGCACTTGTAATTCAGTTGCAAGAATACAGGTTTTCTAACCCAGATGCCCCTCTTTTTCTTATGGAGTAAATTGACAATAGGTGCATTGTGTGTTTTCATTCTTGTTTAAAATAGAACTTGATGATTATATTTTAATGAGGCCTAAGCTTCAATGTGTGAACAAGTAATTGCTCATAAACACTCTTGCAGTCTTATTCATATCAGACTATCTGAACACTATAACAGCAAAATAAGAACACAATTTTCAACCATTCTTAGTCACTGCATAAATAGAAAGGAAAATGAAATTGCTCATATTACACCTTATAATTATGTCTCTCCTGCTGAGGTATCCTAAAAGGTGCAATTAAAAGATAACTATACAGAAAATAATGGCTTAATTTAATATTAAAATAGACATACAATGATTCTAAGTATTTAGAAAGCAGATTTGTTTCTCAATTTTCCTTCATAGTCACCTACCTGCCCACTGAATATATAAACTCTTTTTTAAGCTAAATTATCATTAATAAAAGGCACTTTCAGATGGAATCACATAGTTTCTGGTCAAATCCAGCATTTAGAGAACTTCCAAATTTATGTGGAAATGTGAGAGAATGTGTACATTCTCTCTCTCTCTCTCTCTCTCTCTCTCTCTCTCTCTCTCTCCTACTGCTATCTACTTAGAATAATTGTATCCTACCTTTGGAATATGACAATGAGATAAAATAATAAAATGCACTTAGCTATGCTCCAGACATAAGTTTTCTATAGCTATTATAATAATTAATGCAATTTTTGGCTTAAAGCAACGTTTATTTTGTGGCTTTTTTAATGATTGAAGTTTCAAATGAACTAAAAGTATTGACACAGCCATATTCATATTGGAAGGCCTAGCATCCAGAAGCTTCCTCAATTCATCCCTTGCCTTCAAATCAGCAGCATCATATTGAATCCTTTACCCTTGGGGCATATTTACCACTTTAATGCATTTTAACTTTCTTTTTCTTGTTTCTAACAAATATATAGTAATTTATATTTTTTATTTCAGGCACTATAACATGAAAAATTTTCCATTCTTTGGTCAAGTGACATTTAGGTTGTTTCTATGACAAACAATGCTTCTATGAATATAGTTGAGCACATCTCCTTGTGGTAGGATTGAGCATCCTTTGGATATATACCCAAAAGTGGTATTACTGGGTCTTGAGAAAGGTTGTTTTCTAATTTTCTGAGAAATCCCCACACTGACATCCAAAGGGACTGTACCAGCTTGCATTCACATCAGCAATGCAGGAGTGTTCCCTTTACCCCACAACTTCTCCAGCATAAGCTGTCATCAGTATTTTTGAGCTTGGCTATTTTTACAAGTGTAAAATGGAATCTCAGAATTGTTTTGATTTGCATTTCTCTGATGACTGGGGATGTTGAACATTTCCTTAAGTGTCTTTCAGCCATTTTAGATTCCTCTGTTGAGAGTTCTCTGTTTAGGTCTGTACTCCATTTTTTTATTGGATTATTTGTTCTTTTGATGACCAATTTCTTGAGTGTTTTGTATATTTTGGAGATCAGACCTCTGTCTGATGTGGGATAAGTAAAGATCTTTCCCATTCTGTAGGCTGTCGCTTTGTCTTGTTGACCATGTCCTTTGCTTTGAAGAAGCTTTTTAGCTTCAGGAGGTCCTATTTATTTATTGTTTCTCTCAGTGTCTGTGCTACTGGGGTTATATTTAGGAAATGGTCTCCTGTGCCAATGTATTCAAGTGTACTTCCCACTTTCTCTTCTATATGGTTCAGTGTGGCTAGCTTTTGCTGAGGTGTTTGACCCATTTGGACTTGTGTTTTGTGCATGGTGATAGACATGATGATAGATCTATTTTCATTCTTCTACATGTTGATACGCAGTTATGCCAGCACCATTTGTTAAATATGCTTTTTGTTTTTCCATTCTATATATCAGGTGTTCATAGGTATGTGGATTCATATCTGGGTCTTTAATTCAATTCCATTGGTCCTCCTGTCTGCTTTTATGCCAATACCAGGCCTCCCTCAACTGAAGAATGGATAAGGACAGTGTAGTACATTTATACAATGAAGTAATACACATAAGAAAAAAATAATGACATCTTTACATTTGCAGGCAAATGGATGGACCTAGAAAACATCATATTGATTGAGGTAACTCAGACCCAGAAAAACAAATACTATATGCACTTACTCATAAGCAGCTTTTAGACATAAAGCAAAGAAAATACACAATTCACAATCCCAGAGAAACTAGACAACAATGAGGAACCTAAGAGGAACATACATGAATCTAATCTACATGAGAAGTAGAAAAAGACAAGATCTCTTGAGTAAATTGGGAGCATGGGGACCATAGGAGAGGGTTGAAGGGGAGGGGAGAGGAAGAGGGGAGCAGAGAAAAATGTATAGCTCAATAAAATACCCTGTGTTAATTATACAAATACTTAGCTTCATTCTGGTATTTTTACATGTATATATATTTTTAACATAATAATCCTTCCGTTATCCTCTCCAATCCCCTCCTGGACTTACTCATCCCCTTCTTCTTTCTACCAAATTTTTCCATACTTATTTGCTTATTTTGCTGATCAAGTAGTTTTATTGGGATTGTTCAGAGGTCTGGGGAAGCATTATATACAGTGGCATGATGGAATTTGTCTCCTACTCCTTGCAGTATTGCCTTCCTATTCCTTAAAAAGGAGTGTGTCCTCAAGACCTCTTCCTCTCTAGTTATCATGGTCTGCCAGTTGGTTCTTGATGGGTAGAATGAAGCCTTATGATGTCATTCATCAATCCTCTATTCTCCTCTCGACACATGATATTTACAAACTCAATCTTGAGTAGGTCATGTACTGCCAGTCACTACTGTTAGAAGATCAAGAGTACAGGGCCATTTCATGTTCTTAAGACAGGTTTCTATATAACCATCTATATAAACTTATTCCTTTTTTATATTTTCACTCTATCTCATCCTCTAATATTTTCTGAGCCTTGGAGTGTGTGATATAGAAGCTTCCTTCATGGATAACCATTAAATAGTCTCTTTTTTTTTTTTTTTTTTTTTTTTTTTGTTTTTTTTTTTGAGACAGGGTTTCTCTGTGGTTTTGGAGCCTGTCCTGGAACTAGCTCTTGTAGACCAGGCTGGTCTCGAACTCACAGAGATCCGCCTGCCTCTGCCTCCCAAGTGCTGGGATTAAAGGCGTGCGCCACCACCGCCCGGCTAAATAGTCTCTTATTCTCAGCAATCTGACAAGTTATGAATATCGAATTACTGCTGCCCAATGCATAAAGGGCATAAAGGAGCTTCCCCAACCATAGCTAATATAGCACTTATGTGTGGATATACATATAATTTAGAGAGGTATTTTGAGGATATTGCATATCTATTTAGTAAAACAACTTCAATATCTTCCCCACATAGGCTTATATCCTCCCTAGCTATAGAATTTTTACTGGGTTTTACTGGTTTATGGATTCCACTTTATGAAGCAGACCTCAAATTCAGTCAAAGATGGTTAAATATCTGACTTCTAACTTGCCACTATTGTACCAGTAGACACGGTCACCAACGGAACATGAAACATCCACATCTGGGTAAGACTGTTGATGAAAATTCTCCGGCAGCTTGGCTAGCACCACTAGCACTATGAAAGCAAACCAAGAGAGTAGAACTTTTTTATCCTGATCTCAACTGGAAATCTGCATTTCTTAAGACCAAAACATGTGAGCAGTATCTCACTGTACCTGGTAGACAATTAACAGCTATGATAAAGCCTATATTATTCTTAGAAGCCTCAGAAGTGTCTGATTCAAACTCTTTCAATTGATGGCCCTATCTGGTACACCCGGGAGGAGCATGAAAACACATTCCAAGAACAGTTCCATATTTTGGAAGAAACTGAGGTCATACAATCTGTCTTGTTTTCTTGGAGTTTTCTCACAAGCACTCACAATCCCCCTTGCTCTACTTCAACCTCAGACTGTATTCCTATACATCACAAGATGTATAGATTACCTCCCAAATCCTTCAGCTCCCTCCTTGAGAAATCTTTAGAGCTGTTGGTCAGGGGACTCCAAGTGCCTCCTAAAACATTAAAAGTGATTTTAATTGTTAACCTTCCCGAGGTTGATTTTAAGTTCTCACTATTAAAATTACCACACATTTCAGACATAGCATTTGGAAGGTCTGAACTTGTTATGTCATAAAAGGCTCTCCCAGAGGTAACCAATAACTCTCTAATTGGATGGAGGGCCCATCCTGCAGAAGAGAAATCGCACCTGGTACTGGAAAGCAAGGCAATTACCAACTGAGGTTATGGGTCTTAGAGGAGAATCTAACTACTTTCCCATACTAGACCAGTAAACGTCTAATTGCATTCTAAACTCATCCTTATCTCCATAGATAATTATATCTCTTATCTATTGTCAAAGAAGTTTCTCTATACTACAGACAAAGCCCATTACAGAAAACTAAAACAGGTCAAAATCTAGGGATCAACTGATTATATCCCTATATGCCTATTCCAACCGTGATGGATTCTTTTACAACACAATCCCTGCACATAAGGTTTTAAAAAAGTCCAAGAAAAGGGGACAGAAAGAATGTATGAACCAGAGGGTGAAGAATTCTGCTCTGAGACTGTATCTTCTATAAATGACAGAGAAGTTTCACCTATGATACCTCAACAATATGATTTCCTAAATAAGACTTAAACAATGAACCAATACACCTGCTAATATGGGAGGAAGAAATTTCAATGGGGCTCCACCCTTAGACAAGGAGCTACAGGCCGTATTGGAGAGAGGAAATGTGAGTATTTTGCAAGGATGAGCCCCTCTAATTGGTTATCTAATGATGATATATGGTTTAAGGACTGAGTACTTGGATATATATATATATATATATATATATATATATATATATATATATATATTCAACACTAAATGGACTGAACAGGTTGTATTTATTTATGCATATATAGAAAGGGATATATAATCAATGTATTTTTATCTATTTCTATATTTATGTCTATCTATCTATATATTTAAAATAAAAGGAAAAACATTTGATTAGAAAGGAGAGGAGATATAAGAAGGATTGGATGGAGGAAATTACTAACTCTCCTTTTTAAAAAATTTTAAAAATATCACTAAAAAGAACATTACCATCCCCTATGGGAATGAGATGAGGAAAGAAGCACAGAAATACTTACAGGACTAAAACTAGCCACTAAATAATATGTGAAGGGAAATTCTAACACCTAAGTTTCAGAGCCCAAACAAAACTTGGTTGGGGCAAATATTCAGCTTACTGGGAAGGAATAATATGGCTGGTCGTAAGATCCAGACCTTGTGAGTAGACTTCCTTCTACTCACAAGATGCAATCAATCTAAAGGGATATGCATTCTGCTATTGGAATATACAAAGAAGAGAGAGTAAGGCCGCACTTGTCACTTGTATGATCTTATATGATATTATATTGAAATTGAATCTCCAAGGTGACAGTGTTAGAAGATGCTGTCCTTGGGAGATGGTTAGCATGCAGATACAGTGTGTTCCCGAATGATATTAAATTGTCATCCCTTACAGACACATAAAGAACCCTATATTAAACAGTATCCTACCCAGACACTGAAACCACAGGCACTTTGGTCTGAGATTTCTCAGCCTTTAGTACTGAGAAGGCATAAAATGTTATTTACAAATTATTAGCTTAAGGTCTTTTGTTATCACAGGCAGAATAGGCTAAGGCAGTTACTGCTGTTTTTTGGAAGCTGAAGAGAAGTGACTGCTTCAAGCTGTGATGATTTTTGCCTATCAGTAAATATAGGTAAATCATTTATTTGGAATATGATCAAGTATGAAAAAATAATATAAGGAGACTGGAGAATATCATATATTATGAAAAGATCAAAATTTTAAGACAACATGAAAAATTCAGTCTCAATTGGCAGGTAATAAATACATACTAGGATTTGAAACATGTTTAACATTATGGTAAAATGCAAATTAATATTCTTTTTCAGCTGCTTAAAAGAAAAATTCCAGAATTATGAGGCTAAATCTACTGAAATCATTACGTAAACCGTGATAGCAGATGGAATTAGTATATAATAAGCTTACCCAAGAGCTCTGTTGATCTTGGAGGCAAAGATGTATAGTTTCATTCATTCTTGCATGTCACATTGTTCACATGCAATATGGTGCTGATTTATATACATTTGAACACATAGAAAAGTACACACAAACACACACATGAGAACATAGGGGAAGAAGGCTCCACATGAATAAATACTATCTTCAGTTTCTAGATAAATATAACTCTGTAAATTACAAAACTGCCCCACCCTTCTTTTAAGTATTCAGAAGTAATAGCTCCAGGACAATATGATTCATATGTCTTCAACAATTGTCCTGGTCTCCACCTTTTTCATATACTTTATCGCTCTCTGAGTTAAGAACATGAGGGAATGAATGGGAAGGCCAAGATAGGGGACAGACAGAAAGGGAAAGCAAGGAAATAGAAATTTTGGCTGAGAGTGTCATTATGGGGCTAGCAAGAAACCTGGCACTAGGGAAATTCCCAGGAATCCACAAGGATGACTCCAGCTA
The DNA here is from genome assembly GCA_025134845.1 of Neodon shergylaensis. Taxonomy (NCBI): domain Eukaryota; kingdom Metazoa; phylum Chordata; class Mammalia; order Rodentia; family Cricetidae; genus Neodon; species Neodon shergylaensis. Next base: position 16,981,617 of record JABTXL010006712.1, read on the forward strand.
AGACCTTAAACAGTAATGGATAGGGTGCCTGAACTGGCTTTCCCCTGTAATTAGATTGATGGCTACATAAATTGTCATTATAGAACCTTCATCCAGTAACTGATGGAAGCAGATGCAGAGATCCATGGCTAAATACTGGGTCGAGCTCCCAGAGTCACGTCAAAGAGAGGAATGAGCGAGAATATAAGCAAAGAGGTCAAGACCATGATGGGAATCCCCACAGAAACAGCTCACCTAAGCTAATGGGAGTTCACTGACCCTGAACAGACAGCAGGAGAACCTGTATAGGCTCAAATTAGGTCCTTTGTATGTGGATGATAGTTGTGTGTGGCTGGGGCAGTCTGTGGTGCCACTGGCAGTAGGACCAGGATTTATCTCTTGTTCTTAAACTAGATTTTTGGAGCCCATTCTCTTTGGAGGAATACCTTGCTCAGACTAGATATATGGGATAGGAACTTGTTCCTGCCTCAAAGTGATGGTAGACTTTATTGACTCTTGATGGGAAGCCTGCGGAGTGAATGGGGGTGGGGTGAGTGGAAGATGAGGGAATGGAAGGAGGGAGGGAGAGAAAACTGGGATTAGTATGTAAAATGGAAAAAGATTGCTTTTTAAAAAATAAATTAAAATACTTAACATAAACAGAGAACACTGGGAGTCATTATCTGGGAACCCTTCCAGCAATGATTTCACTCTATATGTGGCTGCATTTTTAATTGACTTTTTATTTGTGAGCCATTCGATAATGAAATAAGAAATTACTTTGTAGAGAACAGTGTGTAATTAATATCTGTCTGTAGAGACATGCGAAAATTTTGACTAATAGAGTAATTTCTGCTATGCAGAAAAGAGAATTCAAGCATTGCATCTTATTGTCCTAAGTTTGTTTTTTTTTTATTTTCCTTTTTTTCTAAGACAGGATTTCGCTGTGCAACAACCCTAGCTGTCCTAGAATTAGCTCTTGTAGACCTTGCTGGGTTAAACTCACAGAGATCTGTCTGCCTCTGCCTTCAGAGTGCTGAGATTAAAGGCATGCACCACCACAGCTCAGTTCCTCTAAGGGGTCATTAACCAACTTAATGTGTAATAACACACTTGTTTCAGTTTTATACATGTGTACTTGTTCTTAGATTTTCTTTTGAGTCAGTATACATCTTAGAGTTTCTGATAGGTGATTCTGAGTGTATACATAATTGTTGAATTTTGTTTTTCCTAATACCACAACAACATTTTTTTTTTCTTCTTCTCTATAAGAAACTGTGACTGTGCCGTAGCACTATCTTCAGCTTCATGGGCAATGTCCCACATGATCCTCAGAGGTCATCATCTGTATTTGAGAGGAAAAACCACAAGAGCTCTGAGAGGGATAACTGCCAGAACTCATATGCCTCATTAAAGTAGAATAACGACATTTATTAAATTATTGTTATGTTCCAATTATTGTTGCTAAAGCACCATATATTCATTCATTCATTCACTTATATACCTTTCGTTTGAAAGCAATCTTGGTAGTATTATGAGCAGAGCCAAGTTGACATGAATTACGTAATAGGCCCCTAGGTGCAGAAACAGGGTATGGAGTAGATAACAAGAACACTTGGAGATCAACAGTTCAGGGCAGGCAGGAAGACTGAGTTTCTCCATATTGACTATTCAAACACTCCTTTTCAGCCAATACCGTTTTCCCATGACAGTTGACCTCTTTTCCTCCCATGATAATAAAATTTCTCCTCAGCAAGAATTTTCTTTTTAATTGCAAAAGTTAACTAGCAACTGTAGCGGAGGAGAAAGAATTGCCTGTTTAAAGCTTTTCTAAATGGATAGCGCCTCTCAGGTACAAGGGGTCAACCGATTCTGATAGGCGACTGTTCTATCACCCTTAATTCACACTGAGGCTATCCATTTAGCATGAGTTTGAATTGACTTCAGTATTCTTGAAAGAACTGCCTTTTTACACTTGCAGCTATGGGATTTTGAGAAGTGTATTAAACAGGTTTCACCCTCTAAGTGTTGTTACTTTCACACTATCTCATTAAAATAATAGAATTTTAAGAGCCTAAGAAGCCACAAGATCATCTTATCAACTTACCTTCATCATGTTTGAAGGGCTGAGGAAGGTATGTCTTTTTTTTTAGAGCAGATAAAACCCTTCTTAAATGTTCTAGAATGAAGAATAAAACTCTCAAAACTTCCTTAGGCAATGGAACGTATCTTTAGAAATAGACTATGTTTTAACAGCTCTTTCTCAAGTTAAGCCACATCTATACCAATGTACCTTCCAAGTATTGGAGAAAGAATGGTAGAAAATAAAGTTAATTTGTGTGTCAGAAAGTTATAATGGTGGTATAGAAGAGAGGAAAAAAAATCTCTAGAACCAGTAAGAAAATAAACCTGAACATCAGTGATTCCAGGAAATCTCAGCAACTATAAATAAATCAAATTTCTATCCATTGTAAATTGCAGACCATCCAAGACAACATTTGCAAAAGCAACTGGAAAAGAGTTTACTTTAAAATAGATAAGAGGGTGAAATTTCACTTCTTACTGTGATCTGATATCTAGAGAATCATGGAATGACAGGCTCTTGGCATCAAAAAGCCCTTCTGTCAATGTAGTCACGATGCCAGGTGAATAAATTTAAGGTGTGTGTGTGAAGCAAAGACATTTGTGTTTTTGAGTTATTTTTCTACCAGTACAGGGCTACAGTGGCTGTTCTTTTAGTAAGCAGGAGGAGAAGTCAGTCATATTATGTATGATGACCACAAAAATGGAAAAATCTCGCATTATACCACCGAAGTCTTAGATTGCAGTTGATTGTCAGACTCTGCCAAAAACCTGAGAATGCTCTCATGTTTGTCTGTAGGTTCTACTTCTCTAAGTTATTGCCACAAATGACCAACTTTGTCAGGCCTACCGTTACGAGTTTTTGTCATTTCCTAAGGGCAGAACAGAGTCCCTATCAGCCTGAAGGAAATTTTTTTTAAATTATTTTATATCTCCACCACAGCCACCCCTCCCTCTTCTCCTTCCATTCCCTTCTCTTCTCATTCTCACCCTCCCTCAAGTTACCCCACCTCCAATATTGTTCAGAAGGGGGCAGGCTTCCCATGGGCATCAGCAATGCTTGGTAAATCAAGCTGAAGTAAGGACCAAGCCTCTCCCTCTGTATTTGGGCTGGGCAAGGCAATTCAGCATGGGGATAGGTTCCCAAGAGTCCACCAAAGCACTAGTGACATCCCTATTCCCATTGCCATGAAGTCCCGAAAATAGAACAAGCTACACAACTGTCACATATATATAGACGTCATAAGTTAGTTTCAAGCAAGCTCCCTGGTTGTTGATTGACACTCTTGGAGTTCCCATGAGCCAAGTTAGCTGTTTCTGTGGGTTTTCTGAAAATGTTCGTGTGCAATTTTTTTTTAATTTGGTCTTCAAGGCAAGGTTTTCCTGTAGCTTTGAAGGCTGTCCTGGAACGAGCTCTTGCAGATCAGTCTGCCTTTACCTCCCGAGTGCTGGGATAAAAGGCATGTGCCACCACTGCCCAGTTTAAGAGTGTTTTTGTATGACTTATAAGGCACAGAGAAATCCTAGGATATGTCTGCAAGGAGTGATGGCCATGGTAAATGCAAAACAACAGCAGCAGCAGCAAAAACAACCACAACAGCAACCTTAGCAGCAACAAGAACAACAATAATAACAATGAACAGATAACAGTGAGGACATATCCAGGAGAGGAGTGGTCAGTTTATTTTAGATCCCAGAGAATTTGTAGATCAAGGAAGAAGCTCCACTTACACAAAGTTTTTTCCTGTTCTGATGCCTCTTCACATGTGAGAGTGCTCCAGGTGGTAATTGTAGATTTTTAAAAACACATTTGTGTGATCTTCCTTTGTCAGAATGAAAATTATACATATGGGTACTTTAAAACAGAGGCAAAAGGCATAGGCCAATAGACCCGTTCTTCCTCCTTCCTCAGCACTCAGCTAATATTAGGAACTCATGGACTGTCAATCCTCTACACAAAACCCATGCAGAGTCCTGTGGTATTTTGACATTACCTGCATCTGTGTCTGTTTAATTCTCTGGCTCATGATTCATTATTAGGAAAATCAACTATAAATCACCAAATCCTCAAAAATCAGCTCCATTTCTAATTAAGCTGATACATCTGCCTCCATCTGCTCTTCTCCCTTTGTTTCATTTCTTAATGGGTTTTCACAACTCAAATAGAAGTCGGATAGCATTAATGAAGCTGCCTTGGTCATAGAACACACAGTACAGTGCTGGTGCAAAGTAGATATCAAAAATGGGACGACTATTACACATTCAAGATTCATAGATTGATCCTTGCATAAAATGTAATCAATAGCTTTAAGGATTTCAATACTTCAGATTTAATCTATGTTAAGCGGAATTCATGTTTTCTGAGCAGATTCCCCCATTAATTCTCTTTTATATATTATTCACGGGGAAGATTTTGCAATTGCCATGTTTTGAAATTCTCATTCAACTAAGGCCTCTGGGAAAAGTGTTATATTCCTTCTTGAAAGTGCTTGACTTTTACAGTAAAATAAAATCTGCCATTAAGTCTTTTTGTCTAATTAGGCAATTTGTGCAAAAAAAATGAAAACCATAAAAATGTAATGCTGTACACTCTGGAAGCTCTTGTTAGCAGCGTGTCCACTGCTGAAGGAGTGCTCTAACAGGGATGTGCCCTAACAGGGATGTGCCCTAACAGGAATGTGAACACTCTGGCCTGAGAGGTTACACATTGCATAGCATCATCTCTGCTCATTCCAAGTTGCAGATTTTCTTCAGACATTTTTTTTTATTCTAATATTATTGTCAACAATATAGAGAATGTTTTTGGGGCTTCTGTGGACTTCCCATGAATTCTGCTCTAGGGTGTAGCTTTCCTTGTGAGGTTCTGACTCAAGGATGAACTCATAAATACCAAATATCAAAACAGAACAAAGAGGCAAGTACTCAAATGGTCACGCACAGCTCTAGGTCAACTCTGGTATGTACACATGTTGTTTATATGTATACATGTTTAGGGCTGATCACTTGGAAGTGAATTACCCATGAGGGAGATAAATGATTCTCCTTATCTTAGCAGACATTAATTGCTTGCAGTATATTTTTAGAGAATATATGTATTTCATTTAATCCCCACATGAATATTGGTAAATATCAAATTCAATCTATATTTTGTGAATTGGGAAACAAAGCTTCCAGAATAAATAAGGAAAGGCAAAGCCACGGCTTCATTAAAAGTTGCCATGCCCTCCGCATCTCTCTATTCCTCTCCACAGAGAATCAGAGTCACTCTGGAGATAGAAACATATGGAAATTTATTTTCACCAAAATCATTTATCATGTTGTCATCACCTAAAAGCAAACACTAGGCTAACTTGTCATTTGGCAGATATACTAGTTGTAAAAAAAATCTCTGATAACTGCCAGGGATTGTGTCACTAAGAAAACTACTTCCTGATCTAACTCTTAAAAATATGGATTCAAGAAGCATATATACTGTAAGATGATAATATTAAAAGAAAATCTTGACACACACATATATATATGCAATTTTATGAATATATATGTACATACACATATATGGTTACAAATATATGCCTATACATACATATTTCTTTAACAAATATTTTTTATCAATTCTTTGAGAATTTCCTACATGTAGTTTGACCATGGTGATTTCTCTTCCTCCTCCTATGTTCTCCCAGATCCACTCCATCTCTCTTCCTCAACTTCATGTCCTTTTAAATACTGTTTTTAAATAACTCATTGAGGACAAATTCTAGTTGTATTTTCGTTCTCTACTCATTTATTTCCTTTCACGATTTACATATTGCTAGTTATTGTTTTGTCTTTTTACTGGGTCTCTATGCAACAAATAATAAATGCATTCACTCTCATATTGTCAACAAAGGTATTTTACAGTCAGCTTTTGTTTATGAGTAAAGGTCTTAGGAACTATTTTCAGTACTATTTCTCAATTCACTGTTCAGGGACTAATTCAATATATGGGAATGGATTTTCTGGTTTATTTTTCAACCTTGTACCTTTAACTTTTTCACTTAATAAGTTTTCCTTCTAAATGAAATGTTTTAGATTCCTAAATCTTAACATTTTTCAAAGTATCTTTCCTGTAGTTTGTAAAGCCAACAGGCAGGCCCATTTGCAAAGGATCCAATTTGTGCAGACACGCTGTAAAGCATCCTACATCCCAGCAAGGCAAGGACCTCATCAAGATCTGTCTCGCTATCTCAACATAATTTGGGCTAATTTTTTTTTCTGCAACATGCTCATATTTCTTTTTTTTTTTCAGTAAATAAATAAACAGAGAGATCAAATCGTTCTGGTCTACTTTGAAACCCAGGTGGAAATGGATGAAGTTCAGACTAAACGTTTCCACCAGCAGGATGCCTAGCAGGTGAGGTTAGGTTCTGAACCAGAGCATCAAAGAGATGGTGGACAGAAAGAATAGAAATTGCAGAGCTTACAGCAATCAATACAACAATATAGCCTTGGTGAGAAGCAGTGGAAACTCCTATACAGAAAACTATTGGACAGCTGTGCCTAAGAACAATTTAGCCTTGCTTTTAAGAGCTGAATGACTGGCAGTATTCATCCAATACTTCTTCATTTAGTCAAGATCTAAGTTAGCAAAGTTTAGTAATTAAGAATTTTCTTTCTAACATTATCCAGTATGTCTTGTCTGGAATAGTCTTATCAGTATTCCAAACAACACCTCCTTCTAAAACATGGTTCTAGGCCTAGAGAGATGGCTCAGCCGTTAAAGGCTAGGCTCACAACCAAAAATATACAATGCAGCTTAAGAGGGCTCCACTAAAAAAGCTTTCACCATTCAGTCACATTCTATTATTATGACTTCTAATGCAATGGCCCTGTTTTTCGTGTATCAATATGCTTATATTTTGTATGATTTTGGACTCCAAGCATAATGATCTCTCAATGTGGAAGAATGAAAATTCTCATTAACTGAATAATTGATAAAGGGGAAAGCCTCAGATGGGAAAAGGGAAATAAAGAAATCCCATGCTAGCTCCAAATAGGGTATAATAAGGTGTTGTTTATTAAAGGGGAATTCACAGATCACAGTGGGTAACAGGAACAAAATCCAGCATCCAGGTGTGGTAAGCAGGGAGCAAGAGAAAGAGAGCAGTCAGACCCACATGAATTTTGGTACCCTAGACCATGCCCAACTTGGACCATTCTCTCAAAGGCCATTGAATGAAGGAGGTTCCTCATTATCTTCTCCTTTTGTCTAAATAAGAGATTTCCAAATCAAATACAAAACTGTATTCAATAAGAACAGATATCAAGTATAAAAATTAGAATTGCAACAAAAATAAATAATATTAAGCAAGAAACATATGCTAAATGTTTTAATAATTATTCCAAAAATGTCTAAGTCTTGTATTAGAAATGTCTTGACTAAGTTATAAGAGGAAAGAAACTACGACTATTTAGTCTTTAGCCCCATCAAAAGCCTGAGGAGGGCAATAATATTACTTGAGTAGGCAGGAAGTGCAATCAGGCAGCTTTCAAAATGTGGAGTAGATAACAGAGACAACTGCCTACCTGGGCAATCACCCAAAGTCTCATTTGCTATGTTGGAACAAGCAACTTCGGCTAAGGCCTAGAATAACTGACAGACCATTTTTAGAGGCAGGAAAGAATTTAAAACCTCCTTACCCTGTCCTGGCAAGGTTAGACACTCTCTTTTATTGTATCCCGCTTATCCAGTCCAGAGACCATGTATTTTGTCAGTGGTCGAGGCATGGGTAGTTCCTTGTCCAAAGGCCAGTTTTGCCAAGAAGAAAACAAACTCCAAGTGAAGTGTCTTTGATGCTCAACATTCTCTTGGGAATAGATCGGTCTCACATCACAGAACCCTAAGCTAATTAAATGTCATATTTTACAGTTAGCTCAGTTGGTAGAACATGACACTCTTAATCTCAGGGTCATTTGTTCGAGCCCCATGTTGGGCACGAGATGAACGGGAACACATCAGATGGGAGGGAACAAGAATAAAGAAATCCATACTATCCCAAAATAGGGAATAATAAGGGTTATTTTTTAAAGGGGAACTCAGAGATCACAATGGGGAACAGGAACGGAATCCAACATCCAGGTGTGGTGAGTGGAGAACAAGAGAGAGAGCTGGTTGACCCATGTGCATTTTGATACCCAAGGCCACACCCAACCTGGTCCAGCTTCTCAAAGGCCATTGGCTGAAGGAGGCTCCCCATCAGACAAACAACGCTTTCTCGTAAAATGCCCAGGTGGCATTTGAGTTAAAATATAATAAGGATGATATTTTTATCTCATTTGTTCACATTCGTATTTTTATACTTTCATGATTAAGAATTGTATTTTGAATAGATGCATTGGAAGAGAAAAGATAATTTCTCAATAGTAACAGCATTCATGTAAATTCTTCGAATTTTAGTTTTTAAATATCTTAGTAATTTGATGGTATAGTTGAGTACAAAAAAGTGAATCAAGACATTTTAGAAATGTCTAATGATGTGCAATTTGATTTTCCTTTTCTATTTCCTTTAGACAAACTCAAAATAACAGACAATTGAAACTATAATTAAAGTAATTGAAGCATTTCTTTATATTACGATTCAATTGGTCAAGGTTTAGCTTATAAACTTGGGTGCTATTTTCTTTTAGATTATTTAACAATTACTTTTTCTCAAGGAAAGCATGATAAAAAAAACAACAAACAATTGCTTTATCACAGATATTGCTAAACATAAAGTCTGACTTTCTTGTCATTTGTTTATAAAACAAAAGTTATATAAAAGTAATAGTGCAATACAACAGAAATAAAGAATTCAAGCCAAAGAAATGGATATGCAAATGTAAGCCATAATATTAAATACTTGTCTCTGAGCTTTCTTGAAATTATCACAACAGGGAAAAGATTTCTTATATAAGATGCAACTTTGGAAAATAAAAATTAAACAGATCATTAGAGAAACATAAGATTTCTCTATAGCAAAAATAATTTTTAACTGTTATCTTTACCCTGTTGAAAATTAAATCTTTTCAAACTTTTTAATAGACTTACTTCCCACTATCTTTCTTTAATAAAGAACTAGGTACATATAAATGATATATTTATTTTTTTCCATATTGAATAAAGTAGTCTTAAATTTACACATTATATTAGCATTGATACATGTGTGTTATATATGTCAATGTATTTGGATGAGATAAATTTTCTTATTATAACATTATAGGTGCATAAATCCCTATAGTGGCTTAAGAAAAGTCTTAGAATAAACTGGCCAACTATTGTTCAGGAGTTTTCTATATATTTTTAGTGATTTCTTCTTGTAGATCCAAAACATAGGTCCTGCACGTGGCATTCTTAAGCTACTCAATTTCTTTCTTTTTTTTTTTTTTTTTTTGGTTTTTCAAGACAGGGTTTCTCTGTGGCTTTGGAGCCTGTCCTGGAACTAGCTCTTGTAGACCAGGCTGGTCTCGAACTCACAGAGATCTGCCTGCCTCTGCCTCCCGAGTGCTGGGATTAAAGGCGTGCACCACCACTGCCCGGCGCTACTCAATTTCTAAAAGTTGATTCTTACTTAAATCTTCATTGTGTTTTGCTCTGATGAATAGCTGAATGCACTATTTTTCTTTAAACCTAAAAGGGTACCATCAACCTATATTTATATGAAATTTGTTATTATGAGATTGTTACTTTTCATGGTGTTGATAAGAGCAAAAGAATTTATAAAAAGTATTTTACATATATATTACTATTTTGAGAAGTTGAAAAATTCATATAATGAAATTTTATGTTTATTAATATTAGCATATGAGAATGATTATATGGAAAAATGACAATTGATAAAGGAAACTTGTTATAATTTCCAATGAAATGTCATTTATATAAATATATGTCTGTGAAAATGCACTCATTGTATTTATTAAATGATGTGGGACTCCCCTCTGTATGCTGTGAATACCATTGGTTAATAAAGAAATTGTGTTGAGCCTGCACAGACTAAACTGAATGCTGGGAGAAAGTAGGCAGAGTCAGGGAGAAGCCATGCAGCCGCCAGTGAGACAGACGGTGGTAAGCCGTGAACTCTTGGTGATGCACAGATTAATGGGTTTGGCTTAAATTAATATGAAAGAGTTAGCCAATAAGAAGCTAGAGGTAATTTAGAGTTATTTAATTAATACAGTTTCTGTGTGATTATTTCAGGGCTAAGCAGCTGGTAACCAACAAGCGGCTCTCTCCCCCAATAATTAAATAATAGCTATTAATGTATTATTATTTATTAAAAATTAGATATCCCAAAATGTTAATGTAGCTGTTGCTGAGTAACAGGATTTTGAGTAACACTACCTTTCTTCATTTTTATGTTCTGAAGAAAATAAACACATATTTTCTTTCTATAACAATAGAATACTTTTATATAATCAATGAAATTTCATCGAGCCATAAAGAATGAAATTATAGAGGTTGATAATATTAAGTAAAGTTTAATTAATTAAGCTCAGAAATAAATATTCCATATGTTAATTCAGGTCTATCTGAGTGCATGCATTCTGAAAATCATACATATATATATATACATATATATTCACACAAATGTACACCATACACACACATATGCATATACAAAGTAGAAATAAAGCAATCTGGGAAAGGAATTGAATGAGGTAGGAGGAGGGGGTGCTACAAAGTGGTGGCTACTAGGCATGCATGAATGTAAAGTACTTAAATGAAAATGTCTTTAAATATAACATTTATAATTAATTTTCAAGAATGTCATACATGTAGGCAATATGTTTTGGTCATATCCATCCCATTTTCCATTCTAACCCCCACCAGAACCCTTCCCCCTACCTGCCCTACAACATATCCCCCTCTAAGCTTTATGTGCCCTCCCCCTGACTAAGTCTGGTTAGTGCTGTCCATATGTGCATGGAAGTGGGCATCCTCTGGAACATGGACAAAGAAGATTTTTTACTTATAATCTAAGGAGCAAATTGACTTTGGCAAGTACTGTGTTTATGATATTTGCAGAATATGGATGTCACATAAGAGAGATAATCTATTTCTCTTGAGAAACCACGAAGCATTTTTTTTTTCAGAGCGAGGAGGAGGGTGGAAAAGGAGTACAGCTGGGGTGAGGGGAGGAGATGAAAGGGGTCTGAGACTAAAGTGGCATAAGCTGCAACACGAGCCATTTTGTGACTAAAATGAAGTTTTCCCGTTACTAAAATCCTTCAAGAGCTTGTACTTCTGCTGGCAGTGGTGACAAGATTAAGATCCTGCATCTGATGAAAAGGAAGATTAAAGACCGCCACCCACAGATGAAACTGAAGCCATGTAGGAGTTCAGAAGCGCAGAATAGAAGAGGCACATGGCGCACGCCAAATGTGAAGAATCTCCAGCAGATCAGGATCCTGCAGTTAGTGGGGAAGTCACCCTCCTCTGTCCTCAATGTTGGGGAGGTGTCAGCTATCAATGACGTGCATTTTGGGATCGGTGTGAACTTGACCGCTTACAGGTTGAGAAACTGGTTGTTTCCAGGTGGGTTTTGCTGAAGTTTGTAAAGACATCAATCTGGCCTATGGTTCAATAAAAGAGGAGAGAACCCATACTTCTATGGGTACACCATCCCACCAGCTGAGGATCTAAATGGAAGAGAAAGGCAGGAGAAGGGAGAAGGAAAAAGGCTCCATTCCTCCCACCCCTCTGGACTAGAAACATTTTATTCTGCTGCTTCTTTTGTGTTCAATGTTATTCAGTATGCTCTCTCTGGGGTTTGCTAAAACCATACATCCTGGCCTACACGAGGAAATTCTTGCACACCACACCAGTTGAAGGACGATGTAAACATGCCTAGAAAAACCTTGATTATATGAATTTGTTATGGTTTGGGGAATACTGATAAACCAGGGGATATGCCAGTAGTTTGGGAGCAGATTGCTATGTATAAGAGCTGTTATTAAACAGGCTCCTATGAGTGACAAAATCCATGAAGTTTTCCCATGAAGCAGTAGACAAATAAACATTGTACATCAGCATGCATAATTATCTCTTTAAAAATGAGTTTTCTGTTGATAAAAGATGAATTTATCTCTGTTTGATATACAGAACTCCAAAATTATTCCTGTTGTGCTCTGAAAGGTGATTAATCCCTTGGCAAATGGATGCTCTCATGGTTTTGATTAACATTTTTAGGGCATTTATGAGAAAGTACAAACATTCATAAGTAGTGCTAAGACAAAGCTTAGAGAGAAAGAGTTTCAAAGAATATATTATTGAACACTAATCTGCTTGAATTCTGAACCTATGGTTGTAGCCAGCCTCAGATCACAGATTAATTTTAAGTACCTACATCATGTGGACTTGTATAGATCATTTTTCTTGTCATTATCCCATATATAATCACAACTATGAATATAACACATTATACATAACATACATTATACTATACCTTTTGAGTAATCTGAAACATATAGGAAGACGGGAGTTAGTAACATACAAATGTGTCATTTTTTTTTCAGGGACTCGAATATCCATGGGTTATTTATGCAGTGGGACGTGGAGAACCTGGAACTAATCACCAGCAGATATCATAGGATGAAGGTACTGCTAAAATGTTCTAAGGTTGTCATCTCTTAAATGTATAGATAAATATATATCCTTGATATAAAGTTTTAATATGTAATCTAAGAATTAGATATAATTAAAAGTTTAGCAGCACAGTCAATCATAGATTTAGGAGTAACTCACTGGACCCCACCACATCCTTCTGAACATTTGGATACTGGTATATCCTAGGGGAGGGCATTCATAATCTTCGGTGATTTACCCATTGTTGGGTCCATTCTGTTCTAAACCCACATACACAGAAGGTACTGGTTAAACTCAAAGGGTCACAAAAACAAAAACAAAGGACATGAGAGTGAGAAAATTGTTTATAGGGTAGAAGAAAGATAAAGAGAGTAGGAGGTTAGAGTAGTCAGACTATATTATATATGTGCACTAAATTGTCAAATACAAAGTTTAATAAAGATTATAATGTATCTGACTCTTTCTGCTCAGGAAACCAGACCGTGATGTCACCACAATCAGTAACATCAACATCAGACACAGGGTTATCTACATTTTCATCCATCCTTTTCACAAACAGGAAAACTCTGCATATTAGTTCAGTTAAATGTTTCTAGCAAATGACACATGCACTTAACCTCATAGTTAGGGAAGCTAGCTGAGGATCAGAGCAAGGGAAGCAACAATGAATCACAGGTATCCACAGATTCTGAATGGGGAATTTATGGAACATCTTTGATTTTTCTTCCTAAATGAAGACTAAAGTCTTGTTTGCTTGGACCAAATTGTCAGTATGTCCCCCTATACCTCACTATAGAGCATTTGTAGTGTGAGGGGACTGTTTATTGATCAGGATGCAAGAAAGGCCATTACGGTCAGTAAATCTCTCAAAGAAGAGACAAAACAACAGGAAACTTCTATAAACAGACCCTTTGGGATCTTCAGGGAGAGTCGGATCATCCCTGAGTTAGAAAGATAAAGCAGAATCTGAACCAAGAAAGGGGACTTGTGGCAATGGGTTTTTGATCCTACTGCACGTACTGGCTTTGTGGGAGCATAGGCAGTTTGGATGCTCACCTTACTAGACCTGGATGGAGGTGGGTGGTCCTTGGACTTCCCACAGGGCAGGGAACCCTGATTGCTCTTTGGGCTGATGAGGGAGGGGGACTTGATTGGGGGAGGGTGAGGGAAATGGGAGGTGGTGGCAGGGAGGAGGCAGAAATCTGAAAGAAAGAAAGAAAGAAAGAAAGAAAGAAAGAAAGAAAGAAAGAA
>JABTXL010006712.1:16995535-17036716 GCA_025134845.1 Neodon shergylaensis
GAAAGAAAGAAAGAAAGAAAGAAAGAAAGAAAGAAAGAAAGAAAGAAAGAAAGAAAGGGGACTTGTGTAACACTGGGCATATTTTTCACCTAACATTCAAGCAGAGAATTAATAAAAAGAATTTGCAAGGAGCTATAACTGTTTTGCTCATGGGAAAATGTAATGAGGGAGAAAATTGAGTTCTCAAGACTGATAGGGAAAAAAGACTTAGGGAGCAAGCTGCCTTTGTTAGGAAAATGCATTGTTGATTCCTTGGGAGAAGGAATCTTGCTGTGGCATGAGGATGACCTGACATTAGACCTCAGAAATGGCAGGATCCAGCAGAGGTCCAGCACAAGGAAGAAGTCTTCCGTGACCAAATCTGTGTGATGTTATTAAGTTTGCAAAAATCTTGGTACATTCTGTGTGTGTGTGTTGTGTGTGTGTTTGTGTGTGTGTGTGTGCATTTGTGTGCACTGCTCATCAGCAATAAGCTTTGCATAAAGGTTAGTAAAAGATAAAAATAAAATGTTCATGAAACAAAAATAAGATGGTGCCTCAGGGTAACTATGAAAATACATACTTAAAATATACTGTATAAAATTCTGAAAAACTAAAAATATTTAATTACAGTACTGTTGGACTGATGGCTTGGACATATTTCATGCTAGCTTGTAAATTAACCCATTTCTATTAATCTGTGTATTGCCATGAGGCTGTGGTTTACAAATAAGGTTCTGGCATCTTTCTCCTTTGGTGGCTACATGGTATCTCTCTAACTCTGCCTTCTTTCCTTCTCTAACCTCTGCTTGGTGATGAGGCATGAAAACATACATACAAGCAATGTTATATAAATGAATCAGGTTATATAAATGAATTTAGGAATATACATGTATTTACATATATGCATGTGACACCAATAATGTAAAGAGGAGGCATGAAGTTGAAAGAGAGCAATGAGGAGTATATCCAAGTTTTCTGAGGGCAGAAGGGAAAGGGAGAAATGATATAATTTTAAATAATCTCAAAATTAAAAAGATAAAAACATAAAAAACAAACAAAAAATTATTTCTATGAGATAAGGCCGAAAATGTAATCATACATTGTTGTCACATAGTGGGGTAACATGAGAAAGAAACTTCCTAGTGGAGAAGAAGCACAGGGCCTTATGATGAGATAATAAGTGATGTAGGAAACCAAGAAGCTCAATTTGTCTAGGAGTCACAGGACAATGGGAAGAGAACCATCACCCAAGCAGAAAAGGAAAACAGTTCAGGTCAGCCATGGTAGGCACTGTCTTCTTGATAAGTTAGCATTATGATCTTTAATGATGATCTACAAACATTGAAATCCCAGTGTCTGCATCTCTCGGGTATGGTCAGAGAGTCATTGTTTTTCATGAATCCTCTACACTATATTTGCATCAGTATAGAAAGGACCTGAAACCCTGTTACACAGCGCCTGTTGCAAGCACTGACAGTGTCTTGGAGGTCAATCTGCAACTATAACAATGTGCTGAGACCAAGACTTGAAGAGGACTTCAGAACAAGACAGGAGGCAACTGACACGGTCAGGCAAACTCCATGGCAGTGCCCTCAAAACTACTTTGCAAAGTATTGCCAAGGTTGACATACCAGTGAATCTTGAATGTCAAAGGTTGTAAGATTAGATAGAGGGAAGTAAAATATTCATGTCAACATTCAGAGGCATTAGTGTACTGGACAATTCCTAACATATTCATATTTGAACTAGCAGAACATGAGTATATATTAAAACTATGCTGTCAGAGTTTTAATACAGCCTTGTTATGGTTCTAATGAAATGTTCCTATGAGCCTACACATCGAATATTTGATTCTGTAACTGGTGGTGTGTTTTGGGAAAACGATGTAACCTTAGGGTGTCATGCCTCCTTATAGGAAACAGGCCATTGGAGGAATGCTTTTTAAGGTACTACCTAGTCCATAAGCCTTTATTCTTTATGCTTCTTGTTGTCTTTGAGGTTAGTAACTCTGGGGCCATACTCTGGGCTAGCCATGATATTCAACCCAAGTTCATGGAATCAGAAACCCAAGAACAGGCCCTTAGAAACTGTGAGCCAAATAAAGCCTTCGAACCCTAAGAAGTATTTATGCCACCAACTGTTGTAAATAGGAGCAGCGGGGCTGCGTCCCCAGCACCACGGCTGCCTGCTAGCTTATGCCCCAAAATAATTACACAGACACTGTATTCTTTTAAACACTGCTTGGCCCATTAGCTCTAGCCCTTACTGGCTAATTCTGATATCCCGATCAACCCATCTCTAATAAACTGTGTAGCACCGGTCTTACCGGGAAAGATTCAGCATGTCTGACCTGGCGGCTTGCTTCATCGTGTGCGTCTGCCCAGGAGAGGGGAGCATGGCCTCTCAGAGGAGCTATGGAGTCTGTCTGAGGCGTCTTACCTCACTCACTTCCTCTTCCTCCCAGCATTCTGTTCTGTTTACTCCACCCACCTATGTTCTAACCTATGAGGACCAAGCAGTTTCTTTATTATAATTAACCAATGACCTTCCTCCATCAACCAACTTCAGTCAAGAACTTCAAAGTGACTAATGGTGTTCCACCGGGGACCAAATAACTGTAGTTTGTTCTGTTTGACTGGCTGCAGTCACTGGATTAAGTGAACGAGTGTGACCAGAAGAATGCACAGCACAAACATGTCCCTAAGGGGAAAATATGTAACTCTTTCCATTGTCATGTGAGTAGATTTCAAAACAGTTTTCACACCTATTATCTGACCTGTAGCTCAGAATCAAAGTGTAGGAATAGCCAGATCTCTTGATTCCCTGACTTCACAGATCAGAGAATTGAGTAACTTGTGTAAAAAGGTAGAATATGCTCTTCACTCAAAAGAGATTGCTCAAGAATGAAGTATCATTCTTATTCTTTTCACTTAATATCAGTTTATTAATTTTTCATCTATTATGTAATGTGTCAGGAATTAGGAACATAAAGATTTAACAGCAAAATTTTTCTTCAAGCTATTTACCATATCATGAGGGGATCTTTCTGCTTAATGCTATTTCCAGAAAGAATTCATTTCTCCACAGCTACAAATGTACTATTGACAAGAGGAAACACACAGTAAAAACATGACAAAAACATGAAGCATGGACCTCAACTACAGGACTTTTCAAGACCTCTGCATAGTTCCCAAAGTCCATTTTTATTTGGGTCTAATTATCTAGTCTTCTGCTTTGACAAAATTCCCGTGTCTATACTATGTCCCTTGATTGGATAGTAGAATCACCATCCTGTGAGATAGGGAGATATTTTTAAAGGCAGAAGTCAATTCTATCAGTTTTCCTGTTAATACTTTTTAAATTAGAATAATGATCATGGCGTTAGAACTCTTGACAGAGATTTCTAGATTATTTGCAGGTAGAATTTACTTTTAACCCCCACGCCCACATTCACCTGTTTTAAAGTTAAATTTTTTGTACAGGTACATGGCAACTTTAAGTTAAAAAATCTTGAATCTTATTCCAGAGCAATCTTAATTCATATTCTCTTCTACAGAGCTGTTTTAATGATGAAATCATTGTCTACTTATTGTTTTGTTTCACACTCATTGGACAGTGAATGGTACCTAGCAGATGCAAGTGTGGTCAATATGATAACTGGGGTCTAGTGATTCATATTTTTGGTTTACCATGGGACAAGTACCAAATGAATAAAATATGATCCAATAAGTACATTTTCTCAGCATAAATCATAGAAAGAATCTAACTAAAACTATTTTGAGTGCACACTGCTAACAACTGTATTCACATCAAAGAGTATGTAAGTTTATTCTTAGCCATAACTTACAATGAGTTTTTGCTAAAGTAATTAATCTCAGGAAGATTCTGCTAGCTTTGGGGAAATTTTATTTCACTGTATGATTTCATGGAACTCTTTGGGACTTTGTGTCAGAGAAAGTAAGAAAACTAAGTTTAAGGAATCTACAGAAGCTAGGTATAAGTCAGTATTCAAGCAAAGCTCTGTTTGGTCTTTGGGCATTCCTGCCATTGGTGTTCCAGTAACTGATTCTAAGGAGAGTCGCAAGTGATTGCAACTTTCACAATCAGTGCCAAAAAACTGATTCTTTGTAAAATGAGAGGACTATTTGGAAATGTTGGAAGGGGTATTTCGTTCACTTGATACGCTTTTTAGCTGAAGTTCATGTTGGGCAGGCTGAACGCTTCTGCAATGTGCTTTAGAAGCAATCTATTGCTACTCCACTCACCTGTCAACTGATTGTCTTCCTTTCCTCTGGGCCAGTCTTTCCTGTTCTTAACCAAATCCTCTGAAAGAAAAGAAAACTAAAGAAGAGAGAGCAATGCAAAGAAACCAGGTTCATTGCTCCTATTTTATCTATCTATCCGTCTTATACACGGCTAAACAAAATGTCCTTATGTTACTATAAGTGGGAAAAAAATATAAACAGACCCACTACAGTGGATTGGACTGACATATCTCATCAATCACAGAGTCAAATAGTGCCCTGAAGAAATTGGCTTACTACATCCTGTGAAGTCTGTCACCTTTGTATACTACACAAATCCTGGAAACTGCATAAGTACAGATGAAATAAACAAAAATTAAATGTACAAAATTAATCCAGAAGTAATTATATATGTAGATTAATTTATTAATCTAATACTATAAAATATTAAGCCAATACAGTAAAAAGGAAAGTCAATGAACAATAAGAAAACCCCAAAATTTAAATAACCACTGATATTATTAATACCTTGTCAAATGAGATCTACCGAATAAGATACAGTTTCCGTTCATAATAGGAGCCAGCCTAGCTTTGGCACAGGAAGTATTTTAGATCACTTTCACGTAAAAATATACACACCATTAAGTGAGATATCTGCCTTTTTCTTTTCTTATTTCTCTTTTTATCCCCTTATTTTTGTGTTTCCCTCCACTTACATCAGTAATTTCTGAGAGGTTATTGAATAAGTGACATTAGCACTTACCTAATGCTTAGAATTAGAGTACATCTCAAAAACATTTGTTTCAGGATCAGAAACTGATGCTTTGATCTTTATCTCTGGTGACAGTATCTTCGTGATTCCCATTTCTGATTTTAATAATGGTAGGTCACTGTTGACAAAACCTCAATTAATAAATCTTTGACAACAGAACTCTGAGATGAGGGTCACACACTGTCATAGTGACTGAGTATGTCAAAACCCATTATGATGTTCATTACTGTATTTACTGATAGACTTCTGATTCCTTACAACAGATACTATACTTTTTAAAAATTTTTGTTATTTAATTTTTGATGGACAGTAGTATTTTTATGGTAGGGAATTTATTTTTTTAATTATTTAATTTCTTCTTTTCTTCTTCCTTTCCCCTCTCCCACCCCTCCCTTCTCTTTCTCCCCCCACCTTCCCTTTGCTTTGATTTTTTCTATCATCACTGTCAGTTCTCTTCTTCTTTTCTTCTCTGATGCCTTATTTTTCTACCTCATTTTCCTTTCCCATCCTTTCTTTCTCACTGTTTCTCTCCGTCTCTTTATAATTATTTGATGAATGTACCAGTCATTACCACCTAGTAGATTGACGCTACACGAGAAGCCGCTGATGCTAGAGATTTGAGATGTTACTGGGACTAAACCTCAAAATCAGTTCATGTGTGCCCATCCCTAAGCAGACACTGCTCTTCTCCACCCTCAAGCACTGCTAAAAGCTCATGGCTGCTCCCTCCAGTACAAATTGTGAGCACATCCAAACTGCTACCTAAAGTGACACTGGATGTACTCAGCATCCTATCATCTGCTCAGTGCAGTCTCCTTTCACTTCAAGTGCCTGATTGTGGTTCATTGCCTCTGCAGAAAGATTTAGTAATTTGTTGCAATGGTGATCTGCTTTCAGGAGCGCATGGGGGCAGCTCACAATATTTGCCATCGAGTTTTAATCAATGTCGTGGGGGAAAAAATGTTGAACATCTCATACGAAATTGCTGTGATCATCTTTGATAACTACCAGAAAGAGTAGAAAATTGCAGAAAATTGTTTTAAAAATATAGTTAAAATGATTTAGCGTTAGTGGCAACCTCACTTTCAACTCTGGCTGTTTCATCATTTACTTAATGTAATCTATGATTTTATCTATTAGCTTAAATTTCTCTTTCAATTTTCTTACTTATGTCAAGATTGCCTGAGAGCCCGGCATCTGGCTTTCATGAAACAGCATTTACTCAGCCCTTCTTCCCAGCACCTGGCTATCTGCATACCCAGGTTTGCAGCTCCAAAGGGCGATGAATGCTTACTCAAAGCAGCCGTTCTGTGCAATTATTTTATAAGCATTTGGTTTCCATTAAATTAAAAATATTTTAAAATCTTCTGCTAGCATTTTAACTAATCATGGATATTTGATTTCTAATAATCATTAAGCTCACAACTTCAAATTTACATAATAATTATTATATCCATAGATTTGTGCTGCTCCCAGCCTTGGGCAGAGAAGCTTCTTATTGCCGTGAGTAGTGGTTAATGCAGAGACTCATAACTGTTCAAAGCTGAGAATGATGGACTATGAGTGTTCAGCCTTAGGTGAAGCATCTAGACCAACCCTTGGCCTACAAGGCTTAGGGAACATTATGGAAGATGAGTCAGAAAGATGGTAAGAGGCAAAGGATGAGACAAAATGATATTAAATGATGTTGTGTTTCTTAGACTTAATATGGCTGGTTCACACATGAACTCCTAGGAGCTGCAGTACCTGCAGAAAACCTGTACAGGGTAAGTCAGTTAAAATTTCCGGCACAGAGGGTAGGGGCTCTGGAGGCCCTTAGCTGAAAAGCTATGGAAGTTATTATCTACTGTGCCTAGGGAGAGGCACATGTTTTTAGGAGTGTGACGGCTGGTAGATTCTCCAGGCCTCAGTGAATGACTCCTACTCATATACGCATGGACAGAACTACTCAGACTCAGGGAATCTGTAAAATTAAAATGGTTTTAAAAGGAGAACATGAAGTTTGGAGGGAGATGAGACAAAGGCTTGGAGGAAGCTGGATGAATAGAGTGAGGACTAGATATGATCACGATACATTGTATAGATGTGTGCAAATTTTAAGGAATAAAAACCAACTGAAAAATTTTAAGTATCAAAAACCCATTCAAAATCATATAAAAATCTAATGGGGGCTAGAGAGCAGTTAAGAGCACTTGCTACTTTTCCAGAGTTTGACTCTGAGCCCCACATAGCAGCTTGTAACCACCTATATAAGTCTAGTTCTAGAGGCTCTGACACTGTCTCCTAGGCTCTGCAAGCACCAGACACACATGTGATGCACATAAATACATACATCAAACACATATCAATTAGAAATAAATAAGACATTAAAAACTTCTATTCAGTAGGGGCCAGTGAGGTGGCTCAGCTGGTAAAGAGGCTTGCTGCCAAAACTGACAACAGGAGTTGGATCTCCAAACTCCATATGATAGAAAGAGAGAACCATCTTCCAAAACAGTGTTCTCTCATCTCCTCAGGCATGCCATGATAGACACCTATTACCCTTTCCCAGTAAACAAAATAAACAAATGCAGAAACTCAATTTTACTTATCATTTAGCACCAAGACAGTGATTTCAATCATCAAATTTTATTTTCCTCATTGAGTGTGGGGTTGTGATGCTTTATTGAATTTATTTCTCCTTGATCAATTCTGGTTGATTCTTTTTTCAGAATATAAGTAAATTTGGAGACCCATTGCAGGACCGGAGGCTCCTTTTTGATCCCATGCTCGTCAGTCCCAGTCCAGCTGGATTTGGTGAGCTCCCATTAGCTCAGGCACACTCTCTCAGTGGGTGGACCAACCCCTCGTGGTCCTGACTTCGTTGGTCATTTTCTCCCTCCTTCTGCTCTTCAACTGGACCTTGGGAGCTCAGTCCAGTGCTCCCATGTGGGTATCTCTCTCGATCTCCATCCGTTGCCAGACGAAGCTTCTATGGTGATATTCAAGATAGTCATCAGTCTGACTACGGGACAAGGCCAGTTCAGGCGCCCTCTTAATGTGTATGTTGTGTGTATATGTGTGAGTGTAGGCCACTTGTGTGCAAGAAGAGGACTCTGGATGCCCTAGAGCTGGAACCATTGATTGTGAGCTTCTCATTATGAGTTGAGCATGTGCTTTCGACAGCTCAGCCATCTCTCTGGCTCATGGGAAAACTTTAAAAGCAGCAAGATCCTTCTAAATAATGGCAATGTTTTTAATGATAAGAGTATAGGAAATATTCTCTAACAAGCCATTGAAATCTACCAGAATAGTACCAACTTATTCAATAGTCATATTGGAACAAAAGGCAGTATTCTCAGACTTCCTAAACTGCCCAGAATATGGCCCATTGGTCTCACGCTTATTCTCACTTCAAAGAGTAGCACAGTTAAATGGAAATAAAATGAAGGTTTTCAGGATTTAAGTAGTAATTAGTAAAACATTAGGCTTCTAAAATTTAAGAAATCGATACTTCTTACACCACAAATATATTCAGATAAACTGATATGTAAAATTCCCATCTTTTTTTATTTAATTGCCAAGTATGTATTGAGTTGTTCTCATGCACAGATCAATGTGCCAAATAAACAAGGAGTTTAATAAGTGCCCAGTACTACTTAGGCTCAATCTTTGCCTCTTGCACACAACTAGTATTTTCATCCAATTGATGTCAGCATTTGCAATTCATTGAAAAAAATTTCATTCACACTACACTGTTTGCTATTCTCCAAACCAGGAAGCATCATGTATGTTGTTTTTGGAGAATGTCTCATAAAGTTTATTTAGCACTAGACTGTCAGAAGCGAGGATGGAACCTACATATTTTAGTAGTTTGGATGGCTGTGTCCTGATCCTTTCTGTTGCAGGAACAGGCACAAACCTTTGATACAATGAAAGGGGGCCAAAGGTGACTACAGATTGTCCTGTGAGATGAAAAACATGTGTGGGATGCCAATGTCATAATTTCCTAACATTTTTAGATTTCTTCCATCAAGCTTGTTTAGAGGACTTCTAGGCCAAATCCAAGTAGACCCAATTTTTAAAATAATCTTTCCCATTTGTATCTCTTTAATCCTCTTTATCTATGTTTATAGATTCATAATTCCTGAACTAATAATCCCTTCAATGGCCAATTTGAGTAACTTGATAAGAACAAAATAATCCCTTATCCACTGTCAGTGTTGGAGAAATTTACATATTTTCCATTAAACTCCATACTATATTTTCATTTGTTTTCATCCAAACATTGAAATATGAGGCTAAGTTTCCTGATAGTCAGGGCAATCAGAAATCCCTCCCCCATCCAATATACCGTTTAAAGCATGACACAGTCACACGGAATGTAGAAGATGACTTGACTCTTAATAGGCTGGCCAGCATTTGTATGCACCATTTTAATCTACTTTGGATAGTATGTGGGAAAGAAATTATTGGCTCCACTCAAATATATGGGAAAGTTTTAGATTGACATTGTTATAAATTTTGAGTGAAGATTTTCTTTTTATCCTTTATATTGTGAAGACCTCTTTCTATATCCATTCATGTCAATAAAGCAGATTTTCCTTGTCAAAGGGCATCTATCTCAGGACAGGGTGAATATTATCATGAAACCCCAAAAGAACATCAAAAATCCAGAACCTCTTAGAGAGTAGAACTTAGAAAGAAAACAGTAGGAGTTTGTCCATGAAAAGAAACATTGGAACTATGCAAACGAGTTGATGTGAACTCAAGATAAAAGGTGCAGTTTCTAAATTCTGCACTTGGTGTAATAGCTCAACATGGAAAAGAATCTTTTCTACTGCTTCTCTTTACGATTAAATACATTTGCAATTAGTTCTTCCCTAAAATAAAAAAAGACTTTCGCAATTTTAACACTTTAAATTATTTAAAAATATTCTAAATAATAAGTTATTTTTACTTTGCAAAAGTGCATCTAGATGAGAGATCCTCTTTCAGCTGAAACACTTAGACATTTTAATATGAAAAACTAGAGTTGGAAATACATATTCCATGCAGGAGATTTTGCACCTGCAGGGGAGAATAATTTCTCAAGTAAAGTATGATTTATGGAGCAGAGTAATTGAAAGTAACAATTTAAAAGTTTTTTTAAAAAGTGTTATGTCTTAGAGGACCATTGCAAACACAAAATCTTGCAGAAGTTTCTGTATCTTCTGCTACTCAGGAAAGGTTGCTTTGTTCATAGTAGAGCAGGGACCTCTTCGATATTTAACAACTATTTTTTTTTTTTTGCCACAGCATTCTGTCTCATCATCAAAATTTGCAATGCTCCTGTATGTCTGTCTTCCTGTGAGAGATATCCTGCTCAGTTTTCCTTCTAAGGCTTGTATACCATGTAGCAATGCATGCAGTTCCACTGTCTACTCATCAGCTTGACTACAGGGAAGGCCCCTGGTAACAAGCTTCATATTTGGGGACATTTGCTAGTGTAAAGCTACTAGACTTTGTGTTGGTCTTTTCAAAAAGGTAATTCTGGATTTAAAAGCACTGACTGATTTTCTTCGTTGAACACTTGTACTGTTCGTCTATTACAGAAATGAAACAAAACCACTCGCAGAGCTTTAGAGATGCCTTTCTTCTTCTTTTTTTTTCTTGCTATCACCTATCAACTTGGACTTGAGGAAGACAAGGCCAATGGTTAATGGACAGAGGAAGTGGAGGTTGATTGTTTTCACTTGAAAAATGATGCGTCCCTCTGTGGGTGGAAGGCTGATCTTCTGACTTGGTGACTGATGACTGGAAGTATGAGGTCTCCTCAGGAAACACCGAGGTGGAGGCAGTCTGTGGGGATGTTTTATTTTGGGTGGTCTGATTAAAGGTCTAGCCATGCATTTAAGGGCAGCTGTGGCAAATGAGACAATTGCCAGCCACCCAGCTTATTCATCCCCCTCCCAGATCATGATGAACTCCAAATCTCTTGGAGAAGTCTTCCTGATCCTCTTCTGAAAACTACCTAGCTCAGGATAAATGGTTCAAATATAGCGAATGCCTAAGTATGCAGAAGCAATAGTAGTAGCTCTCCTAATCTCCTTCTTAGGGCTCAGTCCTCACAGGTGTTTTTGACTAGTAGCCTAGTGCTTTACCCAGCACTGGAGTTCACTCTGTTGGCGCTCATACTGGGCTCCAAATATAAGATGTAGACTGAACCATCTCGTACCTCCATGCTGGATGTCTTGGAGTCTAGTGAGGGGTAATGGCCTAACTTTTTCTTTATAGCTTTATTCTATATGGCTTTTAATATTTTTGTGTAAAATGTAGATATTGTGACCTTTTGCCTTGGCACGTTTGAAAATAATGTGGTGCTTGAATGGGTGTCCATTTTGGTTCAGAGTATATGAGAACTTTCTCATAAAGCCACTTCTCGACTTGCTATCACATAAATTCTAATAGAGGTGAAATAGTTGAAAGAAACTATTAGAAAGCTTTAAATACACACTTTATATATTTGTAGAAATTAAAGGACACCAAGAAAAAAATACCTATCACCTTTTCATATGTAATATGAGTATTTTGTATACATAATGAGACTCTATTTGAGAAAAGTGACTTTCCCTTTGTAAAACCTCCCCTGTAGAGCTCAGGTGGAATTTGATAGCACTCTTGGCTTTAGGGCTGGTGGAAGCTGTCGGTCTTCTATGTTGAGTTCGCCCACTTTACCAACTAATGTTAAAGTTGGACACAGAGCCTGCAAGCAAATGGCTAATAAAAGGGACTAATGATCACCTGAGATAATTTGTCTCTCCACTCACAGCATAGGATCATTCCATCCCAAGACCACACTGTTCTACTCAGCTAAGGTCAAATTGTCTGTAGGTCTTTAGTATAAATGTAACATTTTTAGATGTTCTATTGTAGCCTGACTTCTTGGTAAATGTTTTTTTTTATTTATGATTGATTTTATAAGTACCAATGAAAGAAGACATAATAGCACACTCTTGAGAGTTACCGTGGACCCATTTTCCCAAGCATAGATTGTCACTCATGTTTAGCTCCTAATAAACTCTTACTTCCTTTGGAGAAAGAATTGTGTTTTACATTGACAAAAATAATTAGTTTAAAATGCAGGTTCTCAGAGAAATGAAACAGCATCCATTTTCTTACTACTCTAAAAGATATATAAAACAGGAAAAAAGGAGAGCAGTGTGACAGACAATTTAAAATGAAATTAAGTGAAAACCAGAAGGAATATGAATGTTTAACTCAGATTGGAAGCCAGGTCAGTGAGCAGCCTAAGTACTAGGGTTGTCAGATTGAATAAAGGACATTCAGTTCAAATGAAGTTCTTGTAACCAATAAATTAAATCTTAATATAACTAAGCCCTTTATTCCTTGGCACACACTTGTACTCTAAAAACATGTGTCCTCTACTTTTCCTATCTCTGTCTCATTCTCTGTATGTTTTTATCTCTGTATATATTTCTTCATCTCTGTTTAATCTCTGCCTTCTCCCTGCCTCTACTTCTCTGTTCTCAGTGTGTGTGTTTTTCTTTGTCTTTGTCTCTCTGTGTCTCTCTCCTCTCTGCCTCTCCTCTGTGTCTCTCTGCTGTTGTGTTCTATTGTGTCTATCTCTCAGTGTCTGTGTCTCTCTTTCTGTCTCTCTCTCCCCTGACACACAATTATCAAGCCTTTTGAATATTTACAACTGTCATATAGAGTACTATACGACTGAGTCTAGGTTACAGAAAGGGGACAGGGACTATTTATAGATAGGTGATGATTGTACCTACTTTTGTTGTCTCTTCTGCATGGCTTTTGAAAGCTTTCCCGGTGAATCTTCACTTTGGGCTCTGGAGTGTGAACTGTCAATATTTTTATGTTATAGTATTTGATTTAAAATTTGGAGTGTTATAATTCCAACTAATATAAACATATAATAAATAAACAGTAACCACGTGATATTCACTGTTTTACTAAGTGTTTTAGTTTTTTCTTCCAATAGGAGAACTACAAGGTAACTCGACCTGTGGCTTTAAATCCAATACAAACTGGCCATTTTAGACTGCAGCTATGAGTCTGTGCTTGCTTGCTTTGATGCAAGATACTAGTGCTCACGTAAATAGGAAGTGAGGGCTTTGTTTATTTGTTTGTTTTTGTTTTCTGAGTTTGCGTGTGCATGCAGGTGTGCTATGTGACCTGGTGAGAATTTTGGTCATAACTGTAGCAAGCAGTGTACCTTTGTTCTTATCTTTCTCCATTCAATTATAAATGACACACCCAAACATTGCTGTTTATTTTAATTCAAAAGTAACTAGTCACCTTGTGCTATTATTCTCTACGTCTAGTGTCTCTATTAAGAGCAGATGACCCACGGGATCTCATTTTAATTACTAGCATTGTGTATGTGTTTCTCGTCTTTGCATGTTAGTATGACGTTAGGATTGCACCTTCCATTGTGATCATTTATTTCTGCCTTCACTTTGAGAACCGTGTTTCCCAGACACTGTTGCCAGAGGATTAACATTTTTTTTGTAAGCATTTAGTTAAATACTTAAGCTTGGCTGCTTGCTGAAGAGACCACATAGTCTGACAATGTGTTATGCACAGATAATGTGTTTTTAATTGTGATTGTATTTATTGAAGGCAAAGGAAGTATTAAATGTGTTCTCATGGCTGAATAACTGCAAATTGAGGAAGACTTTTCCAAATCTTCTCTTTCCACATGACTTTACTTTTCTTGTTCTTCTGCTGTCTCTCTCTGACTTTTAGATTCCTTCCTTTCCGTCTAACCCAGCGGTTCTTAATTTTCCTGATGCTGTGACCCTTTAATACAATTCCTCATACTGTGGTGACCCCTAACCATAAAATTATTTTGTTGCTATTTGATAACAGTAGTTTTGCTACTATTATGAACCGTACTGTGAATATTTGATGTACAAGTTGTCTGGTATGTGACACCCAAAGGGATTTCAAGCCACGGACTGAGAACTGTTGCTCTGGCCCCTTAATGTGAGTCAACAATTACAAACGTCTTCATTTTTAACTCTTAGGTGCCTACCATCTTAATTTTCTTCTTCTCATTTATGTGAGGTGACCTTTAGCCCCAAGCCGTCAAAGCTACTAGAAAGTGTCAAATGTATAACCAGAAAGACTTGCCATGCTGAAGTTGCACCTACAGAAAGGCTGTTTCCTGTACTTGCTGAGTGTGACAATTGTACACAGAGCCAAGTATGTATGGTAAACCTGTGCATGCTAGGAGGGCTTATGAACTATGTTCAGGCCATACGAGCACGGAGTTTGAGACAGGACAATGAAATACCACCGTAATCCAAGCACTTGGGAGAAGATGTGCATATCAGGAATGCAGGATCATTCTTTGTGACATAGTGAGTTAGAGGCCAGCTTGGGAACACATCAGACCCGGTCATAGAAAGCGAAAAGCAAACAAGGAATACAAAACAAACAAAATTTAAACGAAGGAATCCATGTTCCCTTGGAATTAATGAATCTTTGTAGTTCTGTCTCTTCTTCAAGTTTCATTTCTTTGTATACAGTATGCTACTAATTTACTCAAACTAAGTGAAGAATATAATGAGAATAGGATTTGGAGGTTAGCTGGTGAGAGAAAATGTGCCTGTATGCACAAGGCAGTAGATTAGATTACTGGAATTAAATTTTTAAAACTAAATTTCAATTCAAAATAATATGGCAGATTCTTCCACTAAAAGACTCTATCAACTTGCAAGTTTGTGCCCTCAGCAGCAATGGCAGCAACTGACACTTCTTCTTTCTGCAAACAATCACTTTCAATTATCATACACCTATGGAATGGAGGAAGTAAATGTTTGACCACTGCATGTATTGGATAGGAGATTAATATTGTGAATAAATAAAGAGTGACAGCAAGATGGCACAGCTGGTCAAAAATGTTTTTTTTTCCCCGAACGTATAATGCCTTCAGTTGGAAAAATGAAGCTTTTGGTAGAAACTGAGAACAGATTTGCAAAGGTGGTCCTTTGGCCTCCACAGTAATGCATATACCTGCATACATCATACATACATGTACCAAAATATAAAAAATAATAAACAATATCTACTCCTAAGTATAATTCTAAAAACTAAAATAGTAAATATGAATTGTCAAACCAACGTGATGTGGAAATCATCACAATACCACACTCCTGAATAAAGGGCTATAGGTAATTAGTGACTGCTAATATTATGATATCCTGGACAGCTTAGAAATGTTAAATAGTTGCCTAAAGCTATCATGCTGGCGAGTATTTGCCAGTTTGACACAAATCTAGATTAGTGGTTCTCAAGCCCTGGCTTATGACCCATTTAGGGTTTGAAAGACTCCCAAAACATAAATATTTACATTATAATTCATAGCATATAGAAATTACATGTTTGAAGTAGCAATGAGAATAATTTTATGGTTGGGGGGTCACCATCACATTAAAAACTCTATTAAAGGGTCCCCACATTATGAAGGTTGAGAACCACCTCTCTAGAGTCACATGAGAAAAAGGAAACTCAATGCAAACGTTACCCCAATCATATTGGCCTGTTTCAATGTCTGTGGAGGATTGCCCAGACTGATGATTGATGTTGGAGGGCCCTGTCCACTGTCTGTTGTACTATCTCTAGATAGATGAGTATAAGAGTCAGAGAACAAGTCAGTAATCTTCTTTCTTTCATGGTCTATGCTTCAGTTCCTGCTTTAAGGTTTCTGTTCTGAGTTTTTTTTCCCTAAATGATGAATTTAAACCTCACAGTGTAAGTCAGATATATCCCCACTTTTCTGAGTGATGGTGTGGTTTTTGTTCCTTTTCTACTGCTGTGGGGAAACACCATGACCAAAAGCAACTGGGGGAGGAAACATTTTATTTGACTTACATCTGTTGAACCTCAGTCCATTGAGGGAAACCAAGGCAGAAATTTAAATCATTCACAAGCCTGGGTGCACAAACTGAGGCAGAGACCATGGAAGAGTGTTGCTTACTAGCTTGGTCCTCGTGTCTTGCTCAGTGCTCAGCCTGCTTTCTTACAAGACCGTTTGCCCAGGTCTAGTACCACCCACAATGTACTGGGCCATCTTATTACTCACTAATTAAGAAAATGCCTTACAGCAGTTTCTATACCTAGATTTACTGAGGCATTTCCTCAATTGTGTTTCCCTTCTCTCTGATGATTGTAGCTTATGCCAAATTGACATAATACTACCCATCACATGGTGTCTATCACAGCAACAGAAAACAAAAAAGAACAGCTTTCTAATTGGTAATCCTGAGAAACAGAGTCAAGACTTGAACTCAGGTCTCTTAACATTAGATTTTGTGTTACTTTCTACTGTGCAGTGCTTGACACTACCATGGGAAACACTGAGACCTCACGTTTCGATGTTCAACCTAAAGCTCAGATGACCTCATTACATTCCAGATATTTTACTGAAGAGAATTGACTAAATTAGACAAATCCCTACCATCCAACTCCTTCTGTATGCTCCATTCTGCTCCACTTGGAAATGAGGTGCTAAATTTATCATCCCCCAAACTCTACCTGATTACTGGGGCAGCATAGATACTCTACCACCTTCCTTCTTGTTTCTAGCTGCAGTTTGGATGATCACCTTACTAGACCTGGATGGAGGTGGGTGGTCCTTGGACTTCCCACAGGGCAGGCAACCCTGACTGCTCTTTGGGCTTACGAGGGAGGGGGACTTGATTGGGGGAGGGGGAGGGAAAGGGGAGGCGGAGGTGGGGAAGAGACAGAAATCTTTAATAAAAAAAAAGAACAGTAAAAAATAAAGTAATAAAGCTAATAAAAAATAAAATAAAATAAAATAAAAAAAAAATGGAAAGTGATTCTTGTACTACCTTTTTTGGAGGGGGACTTGGTTTTGTTTGTTTGTTTGTTTGTTTTTCTTTGTTTTTTGTTTTTTTTTTGAGACATGGTTTTTCCATAGCTTTTTGGTTCCTGTCCTGGAACTAGCTCTTCTAGGCCAGGCTGGCCTCGAACTCACAGAGATCCGCCTGCCTCTGCCTCCCGAGTGCTGGGATTAAAGGCGTGCGCCACCACCACCCAGCTTCTACTACCTTTTCTTTAAGAGAATGTCCAGCTGTAAAAAAAATTACAACTAATTTATTATATTTTCAATCTGTCTGCTATTTAAATTATAAATGCTTACTTTAACTTTAATTTATTAAAATATGCTGTGAGTGGTCTGGAGATGTTCAGGGAGACCAGTTAATATGCCCTGACATCAACAGTCAGGGAAAGTTATGCTTCTTTGAGTGATCAGATGTTTAAGTCATGTAGGGCTTATTTTAAAGTTCAAAAATAAACTTATTGCAGTATAAGGACATTAACACTATGCTCAGATAAAGGGTAAAGTAAGAAAGCAAAGGGTAATTATATGAACAAATACTTTTTATGGTCTATTAGCAATTCTGGACTTGATTTAGTAGTGATTCATATTATCTTCTAAATGGAGCATTATTTTTAAAACAGTAGACTATAAAATTATATATTTTATAACCTGTAAAGTAAAGTTATAAAAAGAGTTTAAGTTGTTTTAAAATAGCGACTGGAGAGACACATCACAGGCTCAGTGAATTCAGAAATAAGACGAACAGGGAGTGAGTGGGTAAGGGAAATTAAGCTCTTCTAAGTACAGAGTGGAAAGCATCCAAAAGACTGATATTCAAGTTGAACCCAAATAATAAGTGATATCAAGTAATTTGGGATAGAGAGATGTAGCTTTCTTAATCTGTCTCACTAGGAACAGAATTACAACTAGGGTTTATTGGCTCAAGAATGTCCAGTCGGACACAAAAGGAAAATGCATTGTGAACTACTAAGTAGGAGCTTAAGAACATAAAAGTTTGGGCAGAACATGAGAGGTTGTATAAGGAAATAGCAACATTTTGCTACCTAGATAATGAGGTCACAACCCAGTAGTTTAGCTCACTGACAGAGGGGTGGTACTGAGAAAACAACTTCTTCTGTCACGGGGATACTTGAGGACTCTTAGACAAGAATGGACATCATCTGCCCTCGGCTGTGATCACATTTCTTTGGTGAAAGTTGACATTCAGACTGCTTCCAAAAACTGAAGAGAATGGGTTAGTAATTGCCAACACTGTGGTGATTGATTCTGATTGCCAATTTGATGGGGATCAATTACGAGACAGGTTTCTCAGGACCTTTGTTGGGATTTCTCCTGCTCAGATAATTGGAAGCAGGAAGGTCCACCTGAATGTAGGGAGAATTTTCTGGTGGTCCCTCAGATAAAAGGAGACTGTCCATTCTCCTTGTCCTCAAAATTTTTTTAACAAATCTTCGTACTAAGTGTTTTTTTCTATTGAAAATTTGTCTTGGAAGTGATTTTATATATAGAACCCTATTTTTTAAAATTCAGCCCAAATTACTCTTACATTTTCCATTTTAGTTTATGCCTTCACATATGCCTGTGCACCAAGTGCATACCTGGTTCCCACAGAGACCAGAAAACAGTGTCAGGTCTCTTGGAACTAGAGTTACACATGTTTGTGGGGTGACAGGAGGGTACTAGACATTAAACCTGGGTCCTTGGACGAATAGCTAGTACTCACACCTCCATTGAGCCATTCTTTACACCCTTGCATTATTTTACTGATTTTATAAAGTATGTGTGTGTGTGTATGTGTGTGTGTATGTGTATATCTGTGTGTGTGTGTGTGTGTGCACATGTGTACAGGTGCCACAGTTGAGTACAAGATCAGACTGAACTTTTGGCCATTTGAACAAGATCAATGGCAATGGGTTTTTGATCCTACTGCACGTACTGGCTTTGTGGGAGCCTAGGCAGTTTGGATGCTCACCTTACTAGACCTGGATGGAGATGGGTGGTCCTTGGACTTCCCACAGGGCAGGGAACCCTGATTGCTCTTTGGGCTGACGAGGGAGGGGGACTTGATCGGGGAGGGGGAGGGAAATGGGAGGCAGTGGCGGGGAAGAGACAGAAATCTTTAATAAATAAATAAATTAAAAAAAAGATCAGACTGAACTATAATGTAAGGTCTTGTTTTACATGTGCCAAAAAGGATCCTTAAATTCACAAGTTGATGGATGTGAAGGCCAGGCAATTACAATATGTGGAATTCAGAGGGCAACTTTCGTTAGCTCGTTCTCTCCTCTCATTGTGGGTTCTTTGATCAAATACAGGTCTTCAGGCATGGCTAGAAAGTGGTTTTATCCATGGTGCTCATGGATGGATGGTGATGGTAGAAACTAGGGAGTATTGAGATTATTGTGCACCCCAAATCTTTTGGCCATGAGACTGAGAGAGCCAGTGACATTGGTGATATATTAGTCCAGCTGCTGTGTCCTTTGCTAAAATAATTCCCCTAATATTTTTCATACCACCTTGTGCTTTTCGTGTGCCAGTTAGGACCTTAGGCTCTTTAAAGAAATTACAGAAATTAGAGCAGTTTCCGTTACTAACACTGCTGATATCCAATGCTATCCATGAATTATAAAACAAAGGGAGATAATTACACCCAAATGACTAATCAGAATTATGAAGAAACTGGTATTGCTATCAAATATTAAAAATTCCCCACACATACTTATAATTCTGAGTAAAGAATTAGGCCAAACCAGATTTACTGAAAAGTAAAACAGTCTTTCCCTGCCTCTTTCTAGACAGTAATAATAAAAATAATGAAACTAATTTAAATATTATGAGACTGCAGTGCTTACACACATTTTCACAACATAATCTATTTTTTCCAGTATAATTTCTTTGAGGTTATAAGAGAATGACATAATTTTTCCTTTCCCTTCCTCCTTCCAAACTCTCCCATATACTGTACTTCCTTGCTCTCTTTCAAATTTGTGGCCTCTTTTCTTTTTCATTAACTGTTGTTACAATTTTTTTTTAATCACAAATGTGATACTGTTAGAGAAAGGATCAAGACATGGATATCTTATTTGAAAAATGACAAGGTATTTAGTATTAGAAAGGAAGCATCGTTGGTTTCCGTGCTCATGAGGGGTCTGGCTGAGCTGCCATTTTATAATTATGCTAGTTTTAGAGACGGCGGAATATCACTTCAGCTGAAACAAGCCGTTTAGACGGTGGTACGCCCACCTGCACCCTGAAGCCTTCAGAGGCACCATCACGTCGCAGGCACCATCACGTAGTCCTTCCGTTCCAACACAGTTGCTCTCATTTCCAGCTGTCTTTGGGATCCAATTAAAAACTTCTGGGCTGCAGTTTCCACCCTTGTGCCAAGGACTTTGCTTGTCACCCCGACTGTTTAATTATGCCATGTACTGCTTATAAAAATCATGGTGCCAACCACATTCTTCTTTAGATTCTAAGAACTTCAAAGACAGGTCCAACTTGCTTCCTTTTTTCTTTCTGTTGCTTACTTCTCTGCAGCTTTCCACAACCTGTCTGGAATCTGACCATGGCTTCTGAGGACTTGCTTTGAGAGAAGCTCCCAGCAATCATTCTGTAGGTCCAGCCAACCTCCCTGTGATGGCGTTTAAATGAAAAAAAAAATGTATTTTTTTTTCTTTGAGAGAAGGGTAGATAAGGTAACAGTAAAGACAGAAAAGAATTCAAGCAAAGAGAAAGAACGGGGTGCTTCGGAAAGTTCAAGGAAAATTTATCGGGGCTGTTTCTGCCACCCTCAGCCTGCCTCACTTACTCCACCCGGACTTTTCATGGTATGAGGGCTCACAATAGTTTCACTTAGTACAGTCGCTGGGAAAATTACCCTTTCCCTATGTGCTTTTTGTTTGTTTGTTTGTTTGTTTTGTTTTGTTTTTGTTTTTGTTTTTGGACCTCTATAAAGACCTCAGGTAGGCGTTCTCCACTGAGGATCCCCAGGAAGGATTGGAAATTCTCTCCTTATAGATTTTTGTCTTCCTCAAATTGAAAACCACTTCCTTCACTGTGTCATACTAATTTGAGTTCCACATTGTTTTCTCTCCGTGAGAAATCTGGGTAACTTAAAAGTTCCATCCACGCAATCATTTTCCTATTTTAATTTATAGAGCAGTATCATGTTTTTAATCTTCATGAAGAAATGACACATGGCAGTCTAATATTAAGTTAAAATAAATGAGGGCTGGGATTCAGATGGGAGGGGAGATAGAGAGGACCTGAGAGGAAAGACTGTATCAGAATATATTGTATGAAAATAATCTTTCTGATGTGGGATTCCCTTTTGTATGCTGTGAATATGTTTTATTAGTATTGGTTAATAAAGAAACTGCTTTAGTCTATGGCAGGGCAGAATAAAGCCAGGCAGGAAATCTGAACAGAAATATAGAGAGAGAGTAAGCAGAGTAAAAGAAATGCCATGTAGCTGCCAAAGAAGCAAGAGATTAAAAAAAAAAAACACTAGTCTCGTGGTAAAATATAAAATAATAGAAATGGATTAATTTAAGAGCTAGCTAGAAAAACATCTGAGACACTGGCCACACAGTGTTGTAATTAATATAGTTTCTATGTTATTATTTGGGACTTGGCAGCTGGGAAACAAACAAGCTGTCTCCACTTTAAAATGGTGCCAACATAGGGCACCTACATTCACAAAAAACCTGAGAGTGCTTGGGAAGCAATTATAGACACAAAAGAAGAGAGTTAATCACGGCTTCTTGGTAGAAGCATTTTTTTCCAGGGGGTTCCGTTTGCTAGAAACAAACAGAGGCATTATTCTTTTAAGAGAAGACTTCCTGACTCAGCATCAGCAGCAAAAACTTCATGGCTCCTTTAAGAGCCAGCTTCCTGGTTCATGCTGGTATGGTTACAGAGCAATTAAACGGGGTCTGTGAGCAGAGTGCTACAAATTGCTTAATGATGACATAGACCTGCTGCATCCCTGAAGCTGGTATGGCGATCATGACTGGCAGATTTGGTGAACAGTGAACATGCTTCCACCATGTAGGACTGGGCGGAGCTAATAGACAGGGTCCCGGTAGTCCTGCCCACACCCACTAAGCATTTAAAAAAAGGCACTCCTGGTTAGAAAAAGATTACAAATATGAAATAAAGATAGACTCAGATGGAAAAGATCCCTAAACAGGTCATAGTGTTAGATAAATGTAGGCTTATGGGACAGAAAGTCATAGATTAAAGGAATAAAGATAATAAATATTAAAAAAGAGTAAAGAAAATAAGCCCAATAAAGATGGAATATACACAAAGAGTCTAGGTTATATATATTATTGTCTTTTCTTGAATTCTCTGACTGCAGAGAGACATTTGATTCTGGGGGCTGCTAAGCTAAACCAAAACATAAGTTTTAAAGTTATCTTGCCTTCAAAATCTGAGTTTAAGAATATGTTATTTTGGAAAAGAGGTGTTGCTTTTGTTTCCACAAAGGATGGGAGCTTGTGGATTCCTTCCAGGCTAATGT
Source organism: Neodon shergylaensis (assembly GCA_025134845.1). NCBI lineage: Eukaryota > Metazoa > Chordata > Mammalia > Rodentia > Cricetidae > Neodon > Neodon shergylaensis. Next base: position 17,017,927 of record JABTXL010006712.1, read on the forward strand.
GGTTTGATGGAATAAGACCCTGGAAAGGTCTCTATACATCCTAAAAATACTTTACCCACCAAATAGTAGGAAGCAGTTTGGAGAAAACTATACCCAAATTCTGAAAATAATTGTTTATAAATGTTTGTTTTCATTTAAAAGGGCTTAGGTATAAATGGTTAAATGGTGACAATCAATCTCTTTCTAAAATGGGGGAGTGTGATATATAGGTTAATATTTTGCATTGATATGGATCTTGGTCTACTAATACAAATTTAAGGTTGATTTTGTTATACTGTATATATGTATTTTTGCTCTTGTTTAAGGTACTGTATTTGTGAAGCTCATCTAAAAATGTAATGAAAAATTGTAGATTAATAGATAGCCATCTGTAATAATCAAAATTAATCATGTTAGTTAGGTTTTCTAGATGTACAGAGATATATTTCAGATGGTTAGGTACTCCAACACTTTCAAAGACCTACAGAATATGGCATTTCAAATATTTTAAGAACCTAGTTGAACTCTAAGAGTCACATTTATGTCTACAGTTTAAAAATAAATACAGTAATATACCTTGTATTTTTGTTGAAAAAGAAACTGCAAAGAAATGGTTTTATGTTTTATATAACTTGCTTGAAATCTGAGAATAAATGATTCAATTTCAGCATTGTATTACCCTCATAAAGCAAAGTTTAGCATCGAAGTTATCCTACTTTAAAAGGTGACTTGAAGAGAACCCAACCCCATACATAATTATAATCCTCTAACAGTCTCTATTCTTCTAAATTTTGTAGCTAAGTTTCAAATTCCAGATCAATCATTCCAATATTACCAGTGTGCGAGGACATCTTTCTTTTGATTTTTTCTTTACTCTTCTCATTTATAGAGACTTCAAATTTCAAAAAACTCAATTGGATACATTATTATTTTCTAAAATTTCACTTAAACTCATAGAGAAAATGTATTCCTTATTATTCTCATTATTGTGCAAGACACTGTATAAAATCAACTTATTGAATGATAGATTTATTTGGGTACATGCTTTGATACATAGGCCATTACCAGAGGGAAGACAAAATGGCAGGAGCATGTAGATATAGATATTATAATTGGTATAGGATTGGGGGTTGGGAGGAAATTATGTAGGCTCAGGGATCTCTTTGAAAAAAAAAAGAGGAATTTGGATGGGATAATACGATAGTGTGAGCTTACTCATACTAATAATAATCGTGAGTAATAGAGTAAATACTTGTGAGCTATTATTTATAGGTAACTTTCATTGGTATAGATAATTGTATATTAATATACAAACTTAAATTATATTGAATATGTTCCTATTTTCATTTACAATATTAGTATACCTAGACAAAGTTATTTTGTCATATTGTATGTATGCTTCTACCTCTGTTTAAAACATTTTTGTATATTGATACAATGTTAGGATATATTTATCATATCGCAATATACATTTATACCTCTGATTAAGATACTTATACATTTTGAGGATATTGTCCTCATTTGTTACATAGTTGTTTCAAGATTTTTTAACATTCTAATATGAAGTCTTAGTCTTTAATTTATATAGGTATTAAGAATTATAGGTCAATAGTCATCTATGTTTGTCATACTTATAGATAGACTAATCATGCTCTTTAGATATATAGAGATTATATTATACATAGATAGGTAATCTTCAACCTCTTGAAAGAGCTGTAGAATATGGCATTTAAATAACTTAGGACTCTGTTGAACTGAGACATGATTGTTTCTGGCAGCACCAATTTATTGCCAAGAAAATGTTGAGTACTGAAGACATTCCACTTGGAGCTTGCTTTCTTCTTGGCAAAACTGGCCTTTGGACAAGGAACTGACCAGGCATCGACCATGAAAAAATGGGTGATTGCTGGACAGGACAAGCAGGATACAAGAAAAAAGACTGTCAAATCTTGCCAAGATAGGGTAAGACAGTTTTGAAAATTTTCCTGCCTCTGAAAATGGCCTGTCAGTTATTGTAGACCTTAGCCAAAGTTGGTTGCTCCAACATTGTAAATTAGACTTTGGGAGATTGCTCGGGTTGCCTGTTGTCTCTGTCATTTGTTACACATTTTGGAAGTTGCTTGATTGCACTTCCTGCTTACTCAAGTAATATTATTTCTCTTCTTGGATCATCGATGGGATTTAAGACTAGATAGTTATAGTTACTTTCCTCTCATGACTTGACCAAGTTATATATAATACAAGACTTAAATTCCTTAGGATAGGATAATTACTGAAACATTTATCATGTTTCTTGCTTGATATTATTTATGCTGGTTGTAATTCTAATTTTTATACCTGATATTTGTTCTTATTATATATAATTTTGTATTAGGCATAGAATTCTCTTATTTAAACAAAAGGGGGAGATGTTGTTGGAAATTCTACAACCAGTAGCCTTTAAGTCACCTGCCCACTTGGGTGTGACTTCTTATATTATAAATGCTGATGTAAGCACACGTTCCCTCTCATTTCTGACTACGGGATTCAGTTCCTATTCCCCATTCATGCAGATGATTGTGAGCTGTGATTCTGTACCTAAAAAATTAACACTTGATTATACTCATTTCTGAGCGAGTGTGGTATTACTTTTTAGTGTCCATCTTCATACATTAATGTGTTTTACTATTAAATCGTTCTTATTAATTTCTTAATTTATTTATTTTTCTGTGTTCCCCCCTGCCTTCTCTTCTCTCTTTCTACCCTCCCTCATGGTCCCCATGCTCCCAATTTATGCAGGAGATCTTATCTTTTGCTACTTCCAATGTAGATTAGATCCATGTATATCTCTCTTAGGGTCTTCATTATTATCTAGGTTCTCTGGGATTGTGAATTGAAGGCTGTTTTTCTTTGCTTTATGTCTAAAAGCCACTTATGAGTGAGTACATATGATGTTTGTATTTCTGGGTCTGAGTTAACTCTCTCAGTATGATGCCCTGGCAGCCCCACTTCAACTTAGGTTTTACCTTCACAGCTTCACACAATGTCCTCTAGGGGATTTTTTTTTTTACAGGAAATCTAACTCTAACATGTATTTCCTGGCCACACTGTCTTCTGGCATGTTGGTGCAAATCTACATGAATCCCTTGCTCTTTTATTTTATATCATATGGATGAGGCTTTTAAGTTCTGCTATTATCTTGAGATACAGGCTGATGCCTTTCTAGTACACCTATAAAGATCTCCATGTACATTGCTGGCAAACTTCTCTAGGCGATTGTTTTCTAGCACAGAATACCTCGAGCAGAATTTTGAATTCAATTTCTGTCCTTTCAAATAAATTTGCTTTTTTGGTAAGTTGGAGGCTTTCAATGATTTTGCCCTCAAGTCACCTTTATTTTTTTTCTACTGAAAAATGTGAAGTTTCTTGTTAATTTTTCTAATCGTTTTAACAATCACAGTTCCTTTCTCTTTTACCTCTTTGTCAGCAACTTTAGACCAGTGCCTGCTGATGTTTTGCTAAAATTGCATAGTTTACATATTTTCCTATTCCATGTGTTGCTCCTTTTTAATGCAGATTTGAATAAGAACAGCAATTTGCAATAATCTTGTACCCCAAACCTATTATATCATAGTTTTATCCACTAATGATATTAGTCCATTGGTTTTTATTTGGTTTTATTCCGAAAGTCTCAGAATACAAGTAGAATGAAGTCATAGTAGTTGCCAGAATTTACCACAAATGGACCTTTCCAGGTCTTTTTAGAATTCTTATTTCCTTTTGATATCTCTGGAAACTGACTTTCAGCAGTTGCATTTTCCTATCCATTATGAATTTCCAATTTCCTACCAGCTAGTCCATTAGGCTCTGTTAATAACATTCTAAAACATCTATTGCTTATGGCTCCAAACTTTCCTCCACTCCTCCAGTAAATTAGCTTAACAATTTTACAAGCTACAATCAGGTTTATGACAGGTACAACCCCACTTCTGTTGAAATATGAACGGCGGGGCTGCGTCCCGCCACCTGGCTAGCTTTACCCGAAAGAATTACACGGAAACTGTATTCTTTTAAACACTGCTTGGCCCATTATATCTAGCCTCTTCTCGGCTAACTCTCGCACCTGGACTAGCCCATTTCTAATAATCTGTGTAGCCCACGAGGTGGCTTACCAGTGAAGATCTTAACCTACGTCTGTCTGGAGTGGGAGAATCATGTCAACTCCCTGACTCAGCTTCTTTCTCCCAGCATTCTGTTCTGTTTACTCTGCCTATCTAAATTCTACACTATCAGAGGCCAAGCAGTTTCTTTATTACTTAACCAATGAAACAACAGATAGAAAGATAACCCTCCCCCATCACACTTCTAGTACAAATTTTCTCTATCCAATTTTTTTCTTCTTGTTGTAAATGAAACTTGAGGAAGATGGACATATTTTGAGTCATGGCTTCAGGCAATTCATCTCATTGAAAGAAGCATGATGCAGTCAGTGAATGACATTGTGTTCATAGTTAGGAAACAGAGAGAGATGAAGAATGATACTCTATTGCTTTCTTTTTTTCCTTCAGTCTACATCCCATGCACAAGGAATATTCCTACCAACATTTCTACCTCTGTTAAGTATCCTCTTAGAAATAATCATATTCTTGTCACCATAGGCATGTGTAAATTCTGTCAAGATGACAATCAAAATTAACTGCTACAGGAAGTTAGAATACTACATGTATAGACATAGATTAGGTTTGATGCGTTTAAATACCTTTTCCAGTCACTTAAAATAATTCTTTCTTATCTATATTGTAAATCCATTTACTGTTCATTGAAATGACTTCAGTGGATCAGGGTGACTAAAATAATTTTACAGCAGCAATTTCATAAAAGTTAGTGAAACTATGAAGTACACGTAACTCCAGCATCTTCTGCATGTGAACAGACCAACACTCCCCATTGCCTAATTTTACAGTCTTCAATAGATGATTCTCTCCCAAAACACATCACCTCATTCAGCCATATAGGACCAGTACCTGCAATAATAAAATATATCTGTATTAGTAAGTGTGGCTAAGTGTTCATGACTGATTAGAGTAACATATTGCTTATTCTTTACATGGAAGTATTAGGAATATACAATTGGCTTTCCTGCCTCAGAAAAACTTCATACTTCGCAAGCTTGGAAACTACTAGACTGCAAAATAATAATAGTTATAAAAGTTTCTGCACAATCCTGTGGAAGCCCAGATGATAGGGAAATTGATTGTTTTCCTAAGGATGAATTTGGGTTTTTTGTTGTTGTTATTGTTGTTGTTCATCTAAAAATAAGAAAGCAGTAGAACAGTAGATCTATGAAACGACATGATGATTGAAAGGGTTTTCAATGCTGGAATTTTGGTACATACCTGGCAGATGAAAATACTGCCAGCAAAAGGGCTACATGGCAGCAATTTCATTTCTTTCTCAACTTTTAGCTATTAGTCTATTTCACTGAGCAGTGCCCACTTTACCAAATAGTTCAATTAAACTACCATTATTGATTTAGTAAAGCATTTGGAAAACCATCCTATCAGGCAACCCTGGGCTGGAAATAATGTTGATTTTAAACACAAGCAAATAAGAAAATGGTGAGGTTAAAACACATTTACTTGCTCGTTATAGTGGAGAACTGCTAACTAGTAGACTACCTAACAAATATTTAATTTAATAAATAAGCAGACTAAAGTTTCACAAACAAACAATCATTTTTGGAAAGAAAGTTGGGTTATGAAAAGATAAATTAAAAATACATGCTAGGAATTTTTTCTGATATTCTCTGAAGATTCTATCTTCAGTTTCTCACTGTAAATATTCTTCTTGTTTTTTACCCTTAAGATAATAGAAAACAGAACCTTTAGAAAACTTATAAGCATGCTTACATCAGGTTTTATTGAGTGTATTAATTTCAAACCTCCAGATGAGTTTTCCAGAACAACAAGTAGATAGTGAGTTTTAAACATAATTGCATTGTAATATGTGTATACGGAAATAAGTAGCTACTGGTGATGTTATAATTCATAGTGTGGATAACACATGTTCTAAAATACAGACAAAATTTTCCCATTATAAACAAAGGTACTTATTTCAAAGGAAGCATAGAAATGCTTGATATTTTAGAATCATCTCTGGCCATCTAAAACACAATCAATGTTAGTGACTGAAGCAAGACATATTTGGCAGGTTAAATTGAAAGTTCGACTGTATTATAAAAACTCCTGAATTATTTATTGGGTATGACATGGCCTTTTCTATATTTGTGAGTATTTGTGTGTGCATTTTTTTCAGTACATAAAATCTCACAGAAAGTTTGGGAAAGTCCCAAAGTGATATTCAAAAACTGCATGCAAATAATAGTAATGTATGTTCACTCTCATGCTAGCATGCAATGAAGACAAAACAGAGAAATTTACAAATTGTACTCATTACATGCAAATGTAATTAAACAGAAGTGGAGAAACAGACATGCTGAAACTTTGCTGGTAGGCCATGACCTTGTGGTGATGCACCGATTAATGGAGATGGGTTAAATTATGATGTAAGAATTAGCCAATAAGAAGCTAGAACTAATGAGCCAAGCAGTGATTTAATTAATACAGTATCTGTGTGATTATTTCAGGACTAGCAGCCTCCTCACTACGTCACTTGATGCTAAATCCTATCATTTTACTCTCTGCTGAAAGAGAAAGCATTTTCAGGCTGTGTGCTCAGATGTATATTTCCTGGGAATGAATACAAACTTGGAAAAACCATGTGATGATTAAACCACATTGTTAACTGGACTGGATTTAGAATCTTCTAGATGGTGAAGTATGCCTCTCGAGATTCCTAGGGAGGGCATCTCGAGAATATTTGACTTGTGACGCTAGTTCTTACAGTTAACACAATCTCAGGATCATGCCTGTTCCCAATGCTATTTCCCTCTAGGTTGTAAGGATCTATTGAAAACATACTTGAAATACATAGCAAGTCTTCAAGCTCAGAGAAATAAGGTGCAGAACCACATTGCACTTTACTGAAGCTCATTAGGTCTTCCGAATTAAAATTACCCTATTTATGTCACTTTGATGTGATGTTCTTTCTGTAATAGATGAAAGGTTTGTCTGAAGATATGAGAGATGAATTAACTGCATGGGTCTCAGTGAAACAAGTATAACTATAGACTTGGCATTTTCTTTTGCAATGAAGAAAGCGATTAAGAATACAAGTTATCTACATGTTGTTATTCTAAACCTGAAGTAGGGTCAGCTGCTTACCAAGAAAAGAAGCACTGAGGCAGAAATGGCATATTCTGTTAAACCCAGAGATGCTGACTTCATAAGTGACCAAGACTTTGAATATATTTTATTTATAAATATGTTTTAAATATTTATTTAAAAACATATTTGTATTCTATTTTTTAAATCAAGCAGATACTTAGTTTTTTCTATAGCATATGGACACTCACATTGCCATTTCGGTTCTTTTAGCTCTTCTTTTAGAAAAAATTAACCCATTGATCGAAAGTATTTTATTCTAAAAAGTATATTTAAGGGTAGAAGGATGCTTAACCTCTACACATATCATTGTTGCTATTTTCATTTCTTCTCTTTATTTGAGAGGGTCTTGATAGGTAGGCTAGGCTGTCTTTGACTTCATATACTCTTGCCTTTCCATCTCTAGTGCTTTGTGTATAGGTGTGTGAGATCCCATACTAAATAAAATCACAACTAAAAGGTAGAATAAAAGTCCTGAAGGTGTGACAGGGATAAGAAGTTTGTAACCATGTAAATCCATGGTATTATGGGAAATATAGGTATTTTACATTTCCTGTGTGTTTTCAATTCACATTTTATGGCACAAATTAAATAATAGATAACCAGGAACTTAATGTTTGACACAAACTGTGCACACCAGGAATCTGTTATCTTACACGTGGATTCTTCACCAGATTAAAGCATGCATTTGAAAACATAGAACCTGGAGTCTCTGCTCAAATCCATCTCTTATTATCTATTATGGGAATTAATTTAAGAAAAGGATGTAATCATGACCCATTGACGATACTATTAATGTGCTCAGCATATCAGGTTCGTAGTTATCACTAAAGTGTGGTATCATGTCATAAGTCGTATCTCTAATGGGAATATTAAACATCTAATCTTATTCTAGTATTGAGTTATGATAATTTTCCAATATTGAAATTATATGAGATGACATATTACTTTATCTTTATAATTTTACATAAATTCCTTCTCTATATTTTTTTCTGATTGACCACATGCATCAGGAATAATAAAGCTATAAATTTACAAAAGCTAGAACTTCAATACAGAGAAACTTATTCGAAGGCTGGAATATCTAGAAAACATAGACGAAAATGAAAGTGTATACATGTTTCCCTAATCTCTTTGTTATCCAGAATCAAAACATTTGTAGATGTTTAAGATGTCTAATTACATATTAGACTTATTATAAGATACAAATTTAGAAATACCAATTTACAATGAAATATTTATGGATATACATTTAAGGATATTTTCCAGTGTAAATTCTCTTTGAGCTCTTTAATGTAGTCGTAGAACTGGTTGCTGCCATCTAGGTGAGATATATTAGCATATATATAGCCAAAGAAGTATCCCATGTTTTACAAGCCAAAAGAAGGGGATGACAAACTCTACTTCTGTGGCATTCGAACAGAGGTTGGGACCCTCCTCTAAATCCACCATGGATGGTTCATAAGTCAACACAAATGTTGAACAAACATCTCCAGAATCGGTTGTGCAAACTCAGCCACCAATGATGTACTACATTCTGTCTCATACATACATAAGTACTCATACATACTTATCCCTCTCCATCTTCCCGACCAATGATATTATTTGCTTTGCCAACTAACCAGCAAGCTTAAATAAAATCTAGATATTAGGTTGTCAGGAACATGATATATATACATATATATCACATATATACATGTATATGCATACATATTCTTATATACATATGCATACATACATAATATGTATATATATGCATGTTTTCTAAAGGTATTTACTTTCCCTCAAAACTTTTATGCAGAATTCTTTTCTTTTGGTTTACATGCTTCTGTACCTACTTGGTTTCCAAATGGTAAACAAACAAACAAGCAAGCAAACAAACCCTGCCTACTTTGGAGAATTTGAACACAGGGTGGATGGAGTTGGAAGAGAAAGGGAAATAGTGATGTACATTCAGTCCTCGCGTTTGTAATTCTCCAAGGAATGTTTTAAAAAGGCAACTTCAGGTTTTAAAGAAACAACCAGATTTTTGGTTACCTTGTCCAAAGTGAGCTCTCTTGTGCACGGCTTGGACACCTTGGTATCCTAGACTCCTGCAGACGACTTGTCCAGCACGTATATCCCAGCGGTCATCACAGATTGTGCCCCAGCGGCCTTGGTGGAAGATTTCCACTCTGCCCTCGTGAGGTCCAGTGCCATCAACCAGTCGAACATTCTTAAGAGTAGCTGTAACATAGGCAGCAAAGACTGATTATATGCACATTGCTGCACTATTTTTTTTGAGGTGGTTGGAGGTGAACACTGGCACTTTTATTTCTTTTTAAAGAAAGTGTTTTGATACATTTCTTCAGTAAACTAAACTATTGGAATAATGATTAAACTTTTTCGCCACCTATTGGCAAAAGAGTTTAACTGCAAGCGTTGCTTCCCTGTAAAGCTGAATTGAAGTAACATTTAAATATATTAGAAGACTTCAAATTTCTCCAATGACCTTGATGCATACCGGTTTATTGCAGTTTTATAGATTTCTCATAATTTTTCACGTATTTGTAAAATGTGCCACAGAGTGTGTCATTAGTTTCTTAATTCACTTATGTTTAATCCATAACTCAACAGTTAAGAGGATCAAAAAAGTAGATTGTCAAACTGTTTATCTTATTCAGAGAAAAGCAAGTAGTTATACTTAGAAATATCAAGAGAATCCCTTGTTTTATGACTTCATAGATTTTCCCCCTCTAAATGTTTAAAATTTCTCATCACCCCTAGGGAGCAGGTGCCAATTTCCTCAGTGGTGTAGCCTCTGGTAAGCCGACCATGTACCAGTAAATAATCTCCCACATGTGCCCAGACAAGCAATCCTAAATAAACCCAGGGAGTTTCAAACACACACACACAGACAGGAGAGTAGGAGAGGGTTTGGCTGGGAGAGTAGGTGGTGAGTGGAGGAAACTGCGGGTGTGAAACATGACCACATTCATTATATGCATAAACCATCAAATAATAAAACAATTTTTAAAATACTTATGCTAACAATATCATCATCTCTTATAATCACCACAGCCAATGAGTAAGTCTATTTAAATCCAATTTAATATTTCATGTATATGTTGTATTTGATTTAAATACACTGTATATATAAAAATGTAAAGTACTATTTAAATGTATCCTTTCAATTAAAGGTCTGAGTCATACTAAATTATAAAACGAACCAGGGAGTGCTGTATAGACAGCTCAGTGATTAGAGCACTTGTTTTTTTTTTTCCCCAGAGTACCAGTGAGCAATCCATACCATCCACACAGTGACTCACACCCTTTATCACCACAGTTGCAAGGGATTTCTTTCTAGCCTCTACAGGAACAAAACAGCCACATGTTGCACAGACAAGCATGCCTGCAAGACTGATAAAATAAAAATAGCAAATAGTTCTTAACTGTCCAAGTATAATTTTGGTGGTTTTGGTTTTTAGAGTTTATTATATTTAAGAACTATTCAGGGGTATTTTCTCCTGATTCAAGTAAACTTTGTTGAAATAGTAATAGAACAATATTTAAAAAAAGTTGAAGCTTTCATATATTGACTAACTCAGTGAGCCACACAGGAGCATCATAGGTGGTGTGGCAGGTAGAAAGACATTATTATAACTATGTTCTTTATTCTACAGAATGCATGGAATCATTCCAAAACACAAATCTATTTTTCACTCAAGCAAAAAATAAAAATTTTTAAAATATAAGTAGCCTACTATGACTGGATCCAAACTCCCAACTACTGAGGAAAATCCATGAATGACCTAATTATTTATTATTCATTTAAATCAAGTACCTAAGAAAATAAGAGAATTTTCTAAGAAAGATTTCATAAAGATTTTTATGTTAATACTGTAGTATTTTGCTCAGAAGAGTTATGCCTGAATGTGTATATATATATATATATATACATATATATATATAGTGACATATTCAAACATTTAATTATGTATGCTTGCAATCCCCAAACTTGTGTATAGAAGCATTCTTAATATCTTCTTCTTCTACAAGTACCATTGATGAGCCTTGCTTGTCCTGGGACAGTGGTTCTTAATTCTTGGTATGCAGCAAAATCCTAAATTTCTGGCCCGAATTTAGTAGGACCTTAGAGGAACCTTATATTTTCCATGTGCAACAAGTTCCCAGGTGGTGTTGATGTTGCTGGCCCAGCACCCACATTTTGAGATGCACAAACCAGAGGATGATATTGTACACTTAAGAAAGGAGGCATGTTTTATTAGAAAGAGCCCTTAGTGGGACATCTATTTCACCCACTCCAAGGCTCAGGGGACATCACAGAAAATCAGATGACAGGGATGTAAGAGGAGGAGAATGGAAATGAGTTTTATAAAATACTATCTTCTAAATATGGTATGGCCAAAGCAATTATGAGCACACACCAGAGACTGGTGCAGATGCACACACACACACAGACACAGACACAGACACACATACATACACACACACACACACGGGAATGGAAAGGGTCTACTTGGGTAGCATAAAAAAGTGACAAGAAATGGAAGGAGAGAAGAGAGGATAATGGTGGTAGAAAGACTATGACATCAATGAATTGTATACAAGTAAGTAACTGTCAAAGATTTAAAAAACTAAATTTAAAAGAAAATAAAAAGCTCTAATAGTGAAATAATTCATTGTTTACAAGGAGAATGACTGTAATATTCCAATGCAAGCCTATCACCTGGATGTTTTCAATTATATACTAATTATTGACACATGACCATCTCTGCTAACCTTTTGTCACTTCTGTGATAGGAAAGAGGCTCAGTGTAGAAATCGTATCTCACATCCATTCAGTTTCTCTGAGTCAGCTGCTTGTTAGATTGAAGTGGGAGACTTAAAAAAATTCAAGGCTTGCCTTTGCTCTAAGTGTGAGCTCGAGGCCAGGCCAGGCAACTTAATGAGATCCTGTCTTGAATTGAAAACCACAAAGCAAGGCTAAAGATGGACATCAGTAGTGCAGTTTTTCCCTCCAATAGGAATGCCTAGGTGTAGTCGCTAATACCACTAGGGGTAGCTTGCATGACAGACCAAAGTTCATAGGCACTATCCATGGCATTTCATATTCAAAATATTGACTGTAATATTTGTCTGGAAGGCTGAAGGTCAGGGGTCCTCCTGAACTTAGCTAGCTTATAGTTACATGAATAAAACCAACACAAATATCTTTCTAACACACTAGCATGTTTAGCAAGGCAGATAGATACCTTCCCCTGGGATTTTTGCAATATATATATTGGCTTTTCTCTGCGGTTGTCTCAACTCCAGAAGGTTGCTTCTCTCTAGTTGCATGGTGAAGCTGTGCTAACACCCTCTTCCAGTAGTTTTCTTTTCTTTTTCTTTTTTTTTTGTCCTGCTTTTTTTTCCTTTTTTTTATTGAAAAAAAAAAATCCCTGCTTCCTCCCAGCCTCCCATTTCCCTTAATGACACTTTCAAACTATGCAGACAAGCCTTCCAACAACATGGAGTAGGCTAGAAACCTTTCTGTGGATTAAACAGACTGGCCAATAAGCAAGGTCATGTGATAAACATGGTGTGTTTAGAGAGAGGGTGGGCAGCCATTTCCTTGTCAAAGGCAGAGTTTTTGAGTTGGCAAATTTCACGTTTTTTCCATAAACATATTTTAATAACCATGCTACATGTGCTCAATATTGTTTGTAATTAGATAATTATCCTTATATTTCTTTTTCTTTCCTATGTTTACAAAGTATAACCAAACTGATAAACTCAGGAGCCACTCTGGATTTGGGATCTGCTTTAGACAATGTGAGTGGACATTGCCACACATGCTAAACTCTGTTGGGCCCCTAATTTTCAGCTGTTAAAAGAGAAAATATGATGTATATTAGCAAAATACATGTAACTAAACAAAATCCACTGCATCAGACATATTTCTGGTTTCTGGGAAGAATTTTACTTAAGCAACTATCCTTTCTTTAAAGTTGATATGATTTTTAGGTTTAAAATAAACAATAAATTCCTTAAAATTCTGTGCAAGCACAGAATTTTATTTATCTAAGATTTAAAGTTTTTATTTTGTGGTTAAGTCAGCAGAAATAGCACATGATCTGTCTGTATTAAAACCTTTATATTTATGTGCGTGGATATTCATATTCACCATTTTCTCATGTAACATTTGTTCTTGTCAAACAGGGACTAGAAGTCCACTCTGACGAGCTGCTGTAGGAATTCAAGACCTGCTGAATAGGTTTAGATAAGAGTTTAGATAGCCATTTCTATAATTTACTGAATAATTTTCTACTACTTTCTGGAGCTCTTCTAAACCATTGAGGAATATTTATGGCCTACGGGTAAATCTAACTTGCTGTCTGATCTTCAGGTAAAGTTTGTTTGGATGTATGTACAACTATTCATTTGTGGCTGCCTTCAGTCTCTAACAATGTTAGTGAAGAGTATAGCCATTACAGAGAATAAAAAGAAAATGCTTGTTACCTGGTCACAGAGCCAGTTTGGTATCTTGAGTAGCTACAAATACAATTCTGTAGAATGATAGCAGGTTCCAGTAGGAATATGTCTGCCCAATAACTAAGACTCCTAGAGTAACTAAAGTTGTTACTTTATTTAATGTCTGATCACTATCTCCTTTGATCCATTGAAAAATTATCTTCCATTTCTTTGTCTTCTCCTCTTCAGCCTCTTCTTTTTCTCCTCTTCTTCCCCTTCTCCTCCTCCTTGCTCTCCTCTTCCTCTTCCTTCTCCTCTACCTCCTTGTCCTTCTCTTCCTTCTCCTCTACCTTCTCCCTTCTTCATCAGTCTTGTGACTCTCCAGTGTTCCAAACAAGTCTCTGTATTTTTTGTATCTGGGTCCTCATCTTAAATGTTCTTTGTTTCCCTCTCTAACTTCCCTCGCAATTCTCCTCCCTGTATTCCAGGTGTGCATGGGTTATCTTTCCTCCACATGTTTATACCTTTTTTTAATCTTTCCAGCACACAGTAGAATGCAGGTGGGACCCTAGGGCTCGTATGACAAACAGCTACCAGAAAGGCCATATGTGTTGATAAATAATGAGATCTTCCTGAATGAAGGACTTCAGAAGATGACGTAATTGAATTGTCAAAAATCTTAGGAAAAGAAACAATAGAAAAATGGACTGACTGTACTGTTTGCCAAGGTCTCTAAATTAAGCAGTTTGGTATGTATAGTAAAAGTAAGGTAACATCATGAAAAGAAGATTGATTTAATTTACATCGTTTTGAGTCTTGTTAAGGGAGTAACTGACAGTGTTGCCTCCTGTGAGCTTAGCATTAGCAGGGCAGGGGGCTGGTGGGAGCCGCTGCTCTGCAGTTATATATATTCTAATAGCTAAGTCTCTTCAGCTCGGAGTGAGGACTTGTTGCTTATCTGCTGACTCCTGGTAGACAGAAATCTTCTGACTGAATGTCAGCTTTGCTACCTTAAACACAGGGAGATTTGAATCTGCAAGACAAGGTCACTGTTCCTTCATGGGAAAACTGCAGATGATGACAACCAAAATCAGAAAATTACTGGTTTAATTAATTAATTAATAATGAGACACTGTTATTGCTGCCTTTGAAAACAGCCAAAATTTGCTGTTATGTATGTTAATGTACTCTATAAGGTTAAGTAGTTAAGGGAGGACTACGGTTGTGATATATATTATATCTCTTAGTCTGTACAGAAAATAAAAATCATTATTATACAAATATTCTATCTATATTTCTATAAGACACCAAAAGAAAAGTAGTAAACCAGATAATATAAAAATATTTGCTAATCTATTCAAATGAGATATCTCTAATTATAATAAAGGTTAACAATTTTAGTAATTTATTTTTATTTATTAAGGGATAATTTCAAAGGCTGAGCAAAAAAGAAATATGTTAAATATTCAGAAGGGAAGAATGTTTATCATAATTTTACTATATTATGTCTTAGTCAATGTTCTATTGCTGTGAAGGGACAACATGACCACAACAATGCTTATAAAGGAAAACGTTTTGCTTTCAGATTCAGAGGTTTAGTCCATTAGGAAGCACGATGACATGCAGGCAGCCATGGTGCTGCAGAGGCAGCTGATAGTTCTGTATTTTGGTAGGCAGCAGGAAAGGAGAAAGACTGGTCCCTGAGCATTGGAAACCCCAAAGCCCCCCACCCCCGTGACACATTTCCTCCAAGGAGGCCACAACTAATCCTTGTCAAGTAGCACAACTCTCTAATGATCAAGCACTCAAATATATGAGTCTATGGGGGTCATTCCTATTCAAACCACCACATTATGTATTTTAGAAACATTAAATATAATGGTTCGACGAAACACATAGGAAATAGAGAAAAGCATGACAACATACTGCTATATATTAGGTGACATATTAAAATTAACATATGATTACACTTACTTAAAAGTTTTTTCTCGATCACAACACAGAAGTTCCCTATAGCATTATTGCATATCATGATAAAACTTACAAAGTTAAAGATGAAGACGTAGCTGAAAATGAGAGATTATAATCTATTTATGATGTATAACTAACAAAACAATGCAATCTATTGTTTATATGTACAAGCATACAAGTAAAAATAAATTCTATGATAAAGGTTTACATTAAGCAGCCTGGAAGGTGGTTACAGTAAGGCCTTAGCAGTGCTCAGATGAAATACGTAGTTAATATGGTAAATATTGACATCTTACAAGTCCAAATGGTGGAGCATCTGTGGCCACTTAGCAGTAATTTTCTGTAAATAGTCTTTCCTTACATTTGAAATATATTTAACTTAAAGAAGTTAACACATTCACAGCAACGCTGACAGAGCCACAGCAGATCCTAAACATTTATTTACAATGAATAATGATCAATAATAAATGATGAAAGCGCTTTGTGCACAAGTCTTTCTTTAAAGTTACAAGCCACTGTAGTTTGAGAACTGTCGGTAATGACTTAATGGTCGTTAACAACACAATGTTACAAAAGCAACACATGCTCAACAGGAACTGAATTGGAGGTTTGACCTCTGAGTTGGCTTTCTCTCTCATAGCCCTGACACGCAATCTTGTACCCTCTAGAAATGCAGAAGAGCAGAAGCAGAAGACAGCACCCAGCCGGCCTTGAGTTCAGAGTAAAGGACGTACTAAGCCCATAGTGTGTTGTGCTGCTGAATTTAGAGGATTGGGAGTTAGTTGTGTCCTTTGTTTTATTGATTTATGATATTTTCAGTTTATGATGAGTATACCCAGAGAAACATATGTACTGCTATAATCCTTACTCATGCTTGTAATCACTTTCTCTCTCTGGGCTTCCCTCTTTTCCTCTCTCTCTCTTCATCCCTTCCTTTCCTTTTTTTCTTTTTTTTCCTCTCGCTCTTCTCTGTTGGCTTTAGATTTTAGGGTTAAACTCATTACAATGGTAGTTGTCATATTTTAATCCTGAATGTGGATATTTAAGTGTGTATTTACCTGGTTGCACTTTGACCTGAAAGAATTCACAACTTGGGAAACTTCTGCAAAGAGCTGATAATTTATGGTAATCAATTGCCTTAATGAGATTTTTAATAGATGAAATCCCAGATATTGTTTTTATTCAACAGTCATCATACAGATTTTAGATCTTACTTCAGAAGTCAGAGGGGGCAGGAATAAAGCCAGAGGATGTGTTGAAAAGAACTGTGAGAGGGTTTGCTATGAGGGTGGACACTACACTACAGAGATGGCAAAGACAGCAGGGTCCAGTCTAGCAGAAAACTTCAAGACAATTTAGTGGAGGTTCAAGTTAAGATGCTGTGAGATTTGTGCTTATACTTCTCCTTATGTAGGGAACAATTCTGTTAGATGCCTAAGCAGAGATTTTACATGTCCTCCAATGAAGAGTGAGATGTGGACTGATTGTTGGAATGAACTTTGGAGACAGCCTGGAACCGAAAGTATTTTTCCAGTGGTTGTCATAACAAATGGCTGGGGCTGTGTAGCTTAAAATAGAAATTCACAGTTTAGGAGTTCATAAGACTAAAATGAAGGAGCTTATGGAAACACTTCTTTTTTCAAGGTTCTGTGGAATCTGTGTTTGCTTCTTCCCAGCCCCTGGTGTCTCTTACCATACCTTGGTGGCTTTGGATGCAGTTACAGTATTTTAGATCTTCTCTGGGTGTGTTCCTATCTTCATATATGTGCTCACTGAGCTAAGGGTCACCTTAATCCAGTGTGAACTAATTTTGGTATATATATATATACATATATATATCCTAATTCAGGTCACTTACTGAGATTTTCGGTGGATGTGACTGCATTTTTGAAATTCCACGAAACACAGAGATGGCAGAAATTTGAATAAGAAAGAAAAACATTATTTTTACCAAAGTATTATTGATTAGAGGAGCTTTTAACATTTAAAATGATGTTGATGCTATTCTATTTCTTTTTATTGTTTTTATTGAGCTAAATATTTTCTCCGTTCTTCCTTTTTCTCCCCTTCTCAATTCTATTTCAATATTAAAAACCAAATTGTTGAATATTTGAAGTCTACAAAGTAACCTGCACAGTAACAGCTTCATTTGTGCTGGAAATGAGTAAGTTCTCAAAATCAATCACGGTTTTAAACTACACACTTTAGCAAACATTACAATAAATACTGAGAAGGTATTTCTTAAAAATAAATTATAATAAACTTAGATACTATTGTAAGAACAATTTTGATTAACTTATTTCAATATAGAAAGATTTTTAAAAGCTACTATTCCTATATTAAATCGTGAATTCTAAAAATTTGAATCATGGAGGCTTAAAGATACTTTTGTTAAAAGAATGGTAAATACTTGAAATGAAAACAGTACTGAGATACTTAAATTCGGGTGAAATATATTTCTGTAGATGTGTGAGAGCTCATTTGTTAGGATATTTGCTGTATTAGAACTACCTAGTACCATTTCTTAGTGAATCTTAATTTGTAAAGGTATTTAAAAGGAGGAATTTAAAAATTCTACACAGTGGAATTTACCTATTTGGGGGCTGTTTAGTTTGTTTAACTATTTGCTTATCATTTCAGACCCTGGGACCCCCAAATCATCAGGTCCAAATTTAAGAATTTGAACAAGGCTCATTTAGGATTTCAAAAGTGTGGTGTAGGGCACTGTATACGCTGATTTTTAAATTTGTACATTTCAGACATTTTGATGAAATTCTTATGTCCTTCTTCATGAAGAATAAACATTTTATCATCTGTGTCTTGTGATTGGGGTTACAAATGTTATAACATGTAAAACAAGTTATCCAAATATGTGAGCTACTATAAGAACAGCACAATGAAAGTTAACCATAATTTATTTTGAGAATTAGTCTGTAAAATTGTAGGTTGTAAGGGGATTTCAAATGTAAAGCTTAGGGAGAAAAAACTATTCCAAATCTGGTCCGTGAAGTTTTAATCTGTTTAGTTATTGGAATTCTGATTTACTACAGTATGAGAGAAAAGTGACTTCCTCTTTCTTTCTTTCTTTCTTTCTTTCTTTCTTTCTTTCTTTCTTTCTTTCTTTC
>JABTXL010006712.1:17036726-17113836 GCA_025134845.1 Neodon shergylaensis
TTCTTTCTTTCTTTCTTTCTTTCTTTCTTTCTTTCTTTCTTTCTTTCCTTCCTTCCCTCCCTCCCTCTCCTTTCTTCCTTCCTTCCTTCCTTCCTTCCTTCCTTCCTTCCTTCCTTCCTTCCTTCCTTCCTTTCTTTCTTTCTTTCTTTCTTTCTTTCTTTCTTTCTTTCTTTCTTTTTGGGTTTTCAAGACAGGGTCTTCTGTAGGTTTGCAGCCTGTCCTGGAACTAGTTCTTGTAGACCAGGTTGGCCTCAAACTCACAGAGTTCCAACTGCCTCTGCCTCCTTAGTACTGGGATTAAAGGCTGGCACCACCACCCACCCAGCCATAGCTTTGCTTCATAAAAGTGCTGATACCTGGCTTAATGCTTAGCAAAAGGCAATGGCGGCAGCAATGCATTCCAAAATCAGCGTTTAGTCACCTCGCCTTTCCAAAACCACGGGCAGCTTTTATGAAGCGTCTGATCCAGCTCATGGTAAAAAACCATGAACAGGATCCCCTATATCAAGTCTGCTGCATACGAGTAACAGAAACCCCAGAGGTTATTCTTATATTTCCCCGAAGCTACAAATAACTTATAGACCAGTGGCTCCTAGGATGCTGTGTGGTTCCTTGATTATAACTCATTTCCACTGTGAAAGAATTGAGCTGCTAAAATAGCCGTCCAATGAGCAATCAGGAAGATTGTTCCTAAATGTTATTGAACCACACAGTGAGGGCTGTTCCGTGTTCTGTGTCCTCGTACCCTTGAGATTCTGAAAAGGAAATCACGTCTTCCTAATTACTAGGCATTTAGAGCATTGTTAGGGAATGAGTATACCCATCCCTAAACACAGTAGCCAAGAGTAAGTTCAGCCCCCAAGCAGAGATGAATCAGAGGATTTATTTTAGGGAAAACAGTAGCAAGATGTAAAAATAATATGGCTCAACGTGAAGTTATTTGCAACAGGGGTGACAAATATGAAATCTGAGAGCCTTGCAGAGAGACTGAGTCCAGATGATTTAACTTGAGCTCGCTCCTGTATTATACTTGGTTTTGATGCAGCTTGTCACAAAGTAGAGTTGCCTGAGGAGTCTTACCTGAAGTAGCATCTTGATTGCTTTGATTGACATGAGAAGACTCACACTGGATATGGACAGTACCTTCTGAAACCAGCATGGATTAAAAAAAATGTGGCAGAAGGAAGTTCATCTTATCATTTGCTCTCTTAGCCTCCATCTTGCTGGAATTAGTCTGCCCTGTTTGCCACTTCTTTCACTGATGGCAGGACCATTGTTTCCCAGATGTTGTCCTGGACTAGGACCTTGGAACTTTCTAGGCTTCCAGTGCCAGATCGTGACTAGGAGGCACCCAGTCTTATAGAATGAGCAACTACTAGCTTATCTGTTGATCAACTTATCTGCCTTTTCTTCAGGGATATACAGACTTTGTGAGTCTGTTCTAATAGCTGAGACACTCAGCCTCAGAATACCAGGTTCTCAGATCACTGAAGCAATTCTTTTTGTGTTACTATTTTAAAAACCTACCTCTGTGTGTGTGTGTGTGTGCATGTGTGTAGGAAGGATACACACATACATATACATATGTATATATATATATATATATATATATATATATATCCATCCCATTAGTTTTGTTCCATTAGAGAAGCCTAATACACCCTATATCCTGCTATTTATGAAGTAAAATCCATTTTGTAGAATTCTTATGTGAGCCAATACATTCATTTCTTTAATGAGAAAGTTTATCACATTTTGTCACTTTTCATTTAAGGTTTTCAGGGGAATTTTGGTTTTGTTTGTTTTTCTAAACACTGTTTCTATGCACAGCCCTGGCTGCAGGGAATTTTTGTTTGTGTTTGCTTTTCTAAACATGGTTTCCATGCACAGCCCTGGCTGCAGGGGATTTTTGTTTTTGTTTGTTTTTCTAAACACCGTTTCTATGCACAGCCCTGGTTGTCCTGGAGCTAGCTCTATAGACCAAGTTGGCCTCAAATTCACAAAGATCCTTCTGCCTTTGTCTTCGTCATTTCAGTTTTTTGTTTGTTTTTTAAAACAAAGCCTCCTACTATATGTCCTAAGCTTGCCTCAAATTTGCAATCTTCCTGCTCCAACCTCCCAAATGCTGAAACAACGTGGTGGTACCAGCATTCTCATCCCTCTTAACTGCTCTCACAAACATATTGGTGGCAATTATTCAAGGAAGAACATACAAGATTGCCAAGGTCATTCTGTTTGACAGGAGCCTTTCAAAAATTGATTATTGTATATTCAGGTGAAATTTCCTGGGTAGTAGTTTTCATTTATGAAGTGGCATGATATTAAATAACATCGCTGAAATTTAAAGTTTAAAAATTAGTAAAAAGGGAAATACAAGTGAAATTGCTCTTGTAAGTTTCAGCATCAATATGATTTCAATTTTACTGGCATATTAGGCCTCCCCTAAGGATAAACTGATAGAAACCAACAGAGAGACTCTCTTCCTAGTTTTGTATAAAGGCAGATATAAAATAAAAGACCCATAGACATAGTGTCAATACCAATTCACTCTTCTGTTGTTGTTGAAGAGCAGGGTCAATTTTTTTATATCTTCTGTTAGGATTACAGTATGTTCTTCCTATGTACGTAACTTTCAGTGTGACTGTGTTTAAAACTGTGGCCTTTACAGTGTAATTTTTGCCTAAAGACTTGATAAAAGCAGTGTCCAAGTTCGGTAGGGTTGGTGCTTTAGGAGGGGAATATCATATGATCCTCAGAGGTCAGACTGGCTTTGTGACCATCAGCAAGCCAGGCAGAGAGGTCTCCTGAGAATCCAACCCTGCGGGCACTTCTGTCTTCGACTTCTAATCTCAATAAGATTCTGACAGTGCAAGAGCAGTAACGTGTTTTACTTTTCCCCCTTTCACTTATGTTTTGTGTTTGAGTATTCATAGTTAAAAGAGCAAATAAAAGGGAAGCTTGAAAGAGAGAGCTTTTCTTTCATTTTTAGGTGGGAAATAAGGGTATCCTGTCTGCTATACTGTGATTTGAACACATCAAAAACTTCTTTTAAAAGGTTTGCTTTTTAGCTGGGCATAGTATAAAATACCTTTAATCCTAGCACTCGGGAAGCTGAGACAGAAGGATCACTATATTGAGGTTAGACTGGACTGTTTAGTGAGTCTTACCTCAAAAGGACATTAAGTGGATTATTATATTTTTACTTAAGGGTTTTGGATGTTGGTTGACATTGTCAACCTGAGAGAAACTAGAGTCACTGGGGAGACAGACCTTTGGGAATGTCTGAAGGAGAGTTTATAGAGTGTATTCGATGAGACAGGAAGACGAACCAGAACTGTGGGAGACACCTACAGAAGTTTCAGGGTTCCCGGAGTGAGTAGAAAGAAGGAAAGTAAGGTCAGCACCAGTATGTACCTCTCTCTGCTTCCTAACTATGAACAAAGCATGGGCAGCTTTCTCATGTTCCTAACTCCAGAATTTACATGCCATTATGTTTTATGACACCCTCAAAACTGTGAGCCAAAGCAAACCCTTCTTCCTATAAGGTGCTCCTGTCAGAGCAATGAGGAAATTAATTGACAGATA
Source organism: Neodon shergylaensis (assembly GCA_025134845.1). NCBI lineage: Eukaryota > Metazoa > Chordata > Mammalia > Rodentia > Cricetidae > Neodon > Neodon shergylaensis. The sequence continues at coordinate 17,040,312 of JABTXL010006712.1, forward strand.
ATCCAACTCAGTGGCATGGCATTCACTTTACTGTACAAAGCCCCACATTGCTTTCAGCTAAAAAAATGTCTGATTTTAAAATTTCAAAATATTCATTGAGGATCTATTGGGCTTCTTAGCAAATATTAATAAAATTTATTCAACTGGTTACTTTCTGTGACTGGAAATCCATGTTCTTCTGATGAACAAATTGAATTCCTGTGGGTGTTAGTGTGGTTCTAAGAAATGGAGGGAGGGATCATCGTGGAAGAAGAGGTCTGAAGAGTGTAAGAGTTAGCAGTGTCAATGACTATGAAGAAGCAATGTCTCCTGGATAAAGGAGGACAACTGCACATAAGTCACGGTGGTTGTGACAGCATGCACAAGACTAGTTCATGCTCAAGTCAGATCTAATCATGGCATGATAAGGAGGGACTGGCTGAGAAGTCACACCCCTAGCTAAGGAGCTACTGGTGATTGATAGCAGCTGGAAGACAGAGAGTCAATTTCTCCTTGGTAAGTTGACGATACTCCAGAATATATAGGTGACACTAATTGGTCTTGATATATTTTTTAAGACACAAAGTTGGGGTTTGTACAGAAGCAGGGTTAGATCTTGGAAGGGTTGGGAGAAGGATGGTAAATATGATCCAAACACATCGTATGAAATTATCAAAGAACTAATAGAATACTAAAAATTAATATTAGAAAAATAAATGTGGCTATGATAGGAGAGAGTTTCATTTAGATGATAGTTTATAAGAGAACATTTAATTATTTTGCAGGAGACTAATGAATCATGCTATAAACCATATGGAGTTTTATGAAAATATTGTGCATAGAAAACTGAATATTTGTGTTCTATTACACTTGTCAGCATTCCAAGGAAGCGAGAATTCAGACTTTCAAAAATATCAATAGGAAACAGTCATTTTACTATGCAATTCACAATAGAGGCTTTCAGCCGGGCGATGGTGGCGCACGCCTTTAATCCCAGCACTTGGGAGGCAGAGGCAGGCGGATCTCTGTGAGTTCGAGACCAGCCTGGTCTACAGAGCTAGTTCCAGGACAGGCTCCAAAGCTACAGAGAAACCCTGTCTCGAAAAACCAAAAAATAAATAAAATAAAATAAAATTGCCCTGCAACATTCCAGGAATTCACATATTTTACTCTGAAGTGTCTTAATCTGGGGTGAAGATTTAATGGAGGGACAATATAAGAGTAACTTCGGTATGCTAAGGAATGGTGAAGAGGACATAGCTTGAGTCCTAGCTCAAGTATTGCAGAGATCCTCCTGCACAAGTCATGTGCTGTCAAGCTTGCTATTGTTCTAGGGAATTGAACTTGAGATTCATTTTCTAACTGTAACTCACTCCCAGACAAGATAGGATGAGAAGACCAGATAATAGACTGCAAGTCTTTACTTACAAGGCACTTGAATGGGAACAAGTAGATGATCCTGTATTCCTATAAAGCAGAATTTTCTACTGTAGCACAGAAGACAGCATTTCATGACTAGAGATGGGTGCAGGGAGATTCTTGGTTCCTCCGAGGTTGTAGAAGGATGTGTAGCATCCATGCTAGGCCTCTTTTCTCTTTCTGAACCCATGTCCATACTGGCTGAACTTCAAATCTGCTGGTACAAATCCTGGAAAGAACTATAGTGACTTTCTTTTCTAGCTGGATCTGGTGAAATCCCGACTGTAAGAGTCATTGGGGAGACGTACTGAGCAGAAGAAGCTAACTACTCATCCATTGCTGATTTAAATCTCTGGTTCCATTTACAAGGCATATTAACAGTGTTATTAAGGACCATACATATTGTGTAAGGGGAATGTTGTCTGCTTTTATTAACAACTGGGAGGATCATTTGAAGCTATAGACAAAACGCAATTGTCATAAAATTAGGTAGCACTTGTCTAATTTACGGACAGCTATTCCTGCTCTGATATAATGTGCCTTGTTTTGATGGCCATAACTAGTGCTCCTGTGGAAAGTACACTCTGTAACTTGAGAAAAAGAAAACACTTTAAGTGCAAGGAGGCATCAAAGCAGCCAATGATACCAGAAAATGTGAACACTGAGTCAGTTACTGAAATAAAGGTAGACTATTAGCAGGTAGCTTTCCCCAAGGTGCAAGTAAGTAACTCTCATTAGTGATAATGGAAGTCTTGAGAGCAATTCCAGGAAGACGATGTGTCTGAGTAATAGACTTGAGGGAGAGAAAGCAGGCAACATGTGCAGTAGTTATGTTGGTGGAAACATAAACAAAGATGACTCAGTAGTACACTTTTGGAATTTGACCTAGTCTATAGATTTTTATCTCAATTAGAAGGCTCATTCTGTAAAGTGGAATTGCTAATTGCAAATATCCTCTCTCTTCTTCTACTTCCAAACCCTCTATATGAAATATCTGCAATATTAGCATGCATAGAATATTTGACTAGTGTGGAAACATTTCACAGAGTCATGAGGATTTGGAAACTGGTTGGCATATGTTTGAATTTGCCCTATTTTCTTTTATTAGCAGTTAACATTAGATTCAAGTTCATGAAACACTGATACTAATAGCACTTACCCCAATGGCTCTCTGAGTATTAGGTATGAAAATGCATCAAAAGTACCCTGTACACAGCAAGCATCCTCTGAATATTCACTATCATAGTTAGTGATGGGAGAAGGAAGTTTTAACTTAAGTCAACTAAGTGTTTTGAGACAGACAAGAAGTTTATTGACGATTGAGTTGAGTTCTCTGTACAAATGAATGCATTTTTTCACAACATTGTAGGAATTTCAGAATAAGATTCCAAAGATTAACATTGTATCTCTCCTTTTGATGATGTATAAAGCTTGCTGACACAGCACAGATAAGCATCACAACTCTTTAAGATGGTGCCTCCCAGTGTTTGCTTATATGGTTCCCTTGCTTGACAAAAAACACTCTTTCTAGTTAACAAGGCATTGAAACATGTCATTTGTCACTTTTCATCATACATAATAAAAGTTGGAATAATTGATGCCTTTGAACAGGGCATTTGGAATCTGTTTTTATCCAAAGAGAAAGATAGAGCTGTCTTTGTTAATTTGGGAAGTTCAGGTTAATATTACACACTTCAGCATCCATGCTTAGTTTTGGAAGACAGATGCCTTGAAAACGAAATTCCTACAATTTGCCTACCTGCACACTGGGACCAGGGTCATTCTGTATGAAGCCAAAATTGGCCACAGCAATGCTTTCTGGCACAAGAAAATAGTCACACACACACACACACTCCACAGCTCAGCCAATTAAGTCACATGCCCAAATCCATTTTTTTCCTAGATGTTTGCACAGAATTACTAGTCTGTTAGTACTGTAGACTACTACAATCACTGGCTAATTCTCTTTTCTTTTCCTTTATGACCAGATTTGATCATATCTTGGTAGCATGCAGACACAGACCTACTGACAGAACCTACTACCAGTGACAATACCAATTTTTTGCTACCATTTTCAGAACTTTTTCAACGAATGTCCTGGGCTCAGGTTTCATTCTATGAAGCCCACTCTTGCTTTATTAGTTTGACATTTTGTTCTGACCTCTGTCAACAGATGCGGCCTCTGGTTTAGCTGCTTCTCTTACTTGCAACTAGTACTCTTCTGCTGTGCTAAGACAAATTCACTGATTTATGATCTGGGCACACTTGCACTGCTCGTCCATCTAACATAAAAATATTGTCTTATTCTCTAACATCTCTCTTTTTGCCCAAAACATATATATGGCTCCTAACATTTCTATTTTTCTTTATGTCCTAATGTGATTAGAGATTTAATATGTCTGCATAAAAATGGCAAAGAATAGCTATTAAGTTCAGAAGGATTGCTACGAACCATTCCTTCGACTTTACAGGTCTTTATGATTTTACAGAACATCTTCACACATGTAATTTGGTCCCCACAACAACCCTGTGAGGTAGGAAAGGACATCATTTGGCAGAGCAAAAAATGGAAAAACTGAGATACACATAGGCATACAATTAGAATTGTGCTTCTATCTTAATGCTGTGGACCTTAGGGTTTAGTGTTAAAACATGAAGAAAAAAAAAAAAAAGAAAACCCTGGGAAATATTTTTTGTTGGCTCACAGAGAGGAATCAACATGAAAGCTTCATGGGATCTTATGTCTTTATTATTTTTGTATTTTCTTTTCTTTCCTTCTCCTGTTTTGCATTTTTTCTATAAAATATCTCATGTCTATTGTAATATTTATTTTCTAGTATATACACTTCAAACATAAAAATCAAGTAAATGTAAAGAGTTTTCTAGAATAAAATCTTTGATTTTTTTTCATGATCAAATATTTTTGTTTGAAATGAATAGGCAATTCATGAAGTTAGATTTGGTTCTCATTCAAACATATTGAAGAAATTATCAAATTATGCTTTATCTCTCTCTACTCTCTCACATATATATATATATATGATTTGATAATAAGAAGGTAGCATTGTGAAATAAACAATAAAAATAAGGTTATTTCTAATATAAAAGACACGAATATCTATCTCCTTTCAATGTCTATTTCGCCCTATTATTTTCCTAGAGTAGTCTTCTGTGGTTTGTTTATAACTGGTATATTTATATCTATACATTTAGAAAAACATATTTATTGTTATTTCTGACTTCACAACATACACATTGAACTTATGCTAAATGAATGAGTGAAAGAATGGATGGATAGATTTTCTTTTATTCTATCGCAATTGCTATTTGGGAACAATGTCTTGATATTAAAGGACCCATATTTAATCAATATCCATGAAGTTTCTCCTAGAGCCCAATGGGTTAAATTGGATTCCACAAGATTAGGTGAGTGAGCAGCGGGAGGGCTGAAGGAGGCAGGAACATCCCAGTAGACAGCATATGAGTGCATCTAAGTGAAGGGTGCCAAGGGATGGTGATTATTACAGCAGAGGGCATGATGGTATACATATGGAATTGGGAGCCTGCACAGCACCCAGAGTCAGAAGAAGAGGTCCTGAAGAGACCAGGCAATGACATGACACGGTAGCCAAAGTCATTTGAAGGAGCTGCAGAAAGATCCCGGAAGTCAGTTGTTCTGATGGCTTGTCCAGAGGTGAAAGGCCTTTTAAGGAGATGATAATGGAGCATTCTGCTCAGCCCACCTGATCTTAAAAGGGTCCTGCCCCAATGTGATCAGGTGCATAAGTAAAAGAGGAAATCAGGATTATTTTCTTATATTTCAAAAATACCTGAAGTATTAAAATATGCATTGAATTAATTCAATATAATTTCTAAGATCATGATTAAAATGTGGAGATCTGAGTAATTTCATTCAGAATAATCTATAGAATCATTGTGGAGGCATTTGCAAGACCTCTTTGTAAAATGCATATAACCTTGAACTACTGATTATACTTCTAGTAAATCCTATATTTCACAACATTCTCACAAAACATCACAGGAAATGGTGAACAGAACATTGATTATTAAAGCCAAACCAAAGCAAGCAAAAATTATTGACCATTTAAGAGTAAGGAAATAAATGACTACATTGTGGTAATTGTGATATCTCTGTAATTTTTTGTAGTACTTTGAAAAAAATATCTAGTCACTGAGAGAAAAGAGGCCAAAGCACTTGTGATTGCCTATTAAACACAGAAAACCAGGACCTTTTACATTAGATGCACATGCATATTATTGTTTCTTCTTTTGGAGTGTTGTGGAATTGCTTTACATTCTCTCTGGGGGGACATGGAGAAGAATCAAGAGGCTGTTTACACTCATTCCCCCTCAAAGAGCTCTTACTGCTTTCTCAGAGAGAAAGTACTCAAACTCCCAAATAGTCATCCAAATTTGTAATGCAAATTTCTAGACATAGCTGAAAAATTATTACGAGTATTTAGAAGCTGCCAGAAACAGAAAGCGGAGTGGCTTTGCAATCTATAGATTAAAAGTAGAGAAGTTCCTTAGGTGCCACACTCAATTACGGTCAATGTTTCAAAGCTCTGACAAAGCCTCAGGGAAAGGAGATGAGATCAAGATACTTTATATAAAGTGTGAGAAAATAAAGACATAGACAAAGATACACAGAAACTTAAGAACTAGAGGCTGATAAGAGATCAACTGAAACTAGAAGGGATGAAAGAGAAAGGAGATAAAGGGCTATTAACAAGCATCCAGCAGAGAAGTGGCCACCTGAAAGGAAACAAGGACAAGGGAATGCGGTTATGTTGCCTTAATATGCTAAGAGCAGTGGGGAAAGTACCCAAGTACTGAGGATTCCGTCACTCCTATGTGTTGTTCAGCTTTGAAAGCATCATAGTTGGATTGGACTGCAATGGTTCATAACAGTCATAACCCCATTCTGTCTAATTGTGCCATCTGTACAATGTATTAGGCTAGAGTAAATTTTTGTGACAACAAGGAAATAATGATTCTATGTTTTTGAAAAAAAATGATCCCAGCTAAAACCAGCAAGGTTTTGTTAATAAAAACTTTATCATGATCTGTCTAAAACAGAGCTCTGAAGAAGGAGGGCATGGCTGTGGCTCATACCAGACCTGCATCTCACATGTAGACTCTTTTTGGAAGACAGGTTGGCACTCTGATTTCAATAACCCAAGTGGGGTATCCATTTCTCTTCACAATTATTACGTTAATGTATATTCATCCTATACACATAACAAAATTACTTAGAGCCTAGTTTACTATTGCCATCTCAGTTGATACTTAATTTTTAAAATCTGATACTCAGGTCTTTTGCATTTCAATGAAAAGTTTGCATTATAATGGAGCTTCCTGATGTGAAATCTATTCCTTTGAAGGTTGGAAAGTCTTGGATATATAATGTGACATTTTCAAGGTTTTAGTAAAAACAAAATAAAACAAAAGCTCTAGCTGCCTGGGAATTGCTCTGTTAAGGTCTTCAGGTTGCCCACATGTCTATGTATGAGCTTTTCATGGGATCACTTAGTGTGGAAGGGGACTGTGATTGTTTCTATTCAAAAGCTTGATTTCTCTTCAGTGGGTAAAAATTGACTTGAAAATTGGACAATTTTCTGTGTGATTTTTTTTCCTTTAGAAAATAGTGCTAATCAAAAAAAAAAAAAGAAGAAAAACAGAATGCAAATGCATAATGAGTTTGAAAGAGTTGTGTAATCTAATCTATTTGTTTTATTCTAATTAGCATGTTTTATTTGGGAAAAACTGTTGCTGGCTTCTCCAGAAACTCTGCAGGTAATTCTAAATCTCTCCATGTTTGTTTTAAGCCTACACTACTAATATCAAATTCTAACTTTATTTTAAAAAGAAACTGACATAGAAAACAAGAAGTCATGAACTTACTTGATATGCCTCCACTCCCCTTTTCTCCCTTTTGGCCTTTAGGTCCAGGATATCCTTAGGGGGAAAAACAGCAAAAGAGAAAAGAATTAGTTCAACAGAAAATGCTGATATCCTACTCTGTTTCTCCACTACCTCTTTCTTTTTCTCTTTATTCTCTTTCATTTGGGAGTGCTGGAGATTGTACTCAAGGCCCGTGTATACTAAACCCATGTTATACCACTAAGGCATGGTTTCAAACTCCACAGAACTTGTTTTAAATGGAAATAGGACACCACAAAATAAGACACCAATTTATAACAACTTATAGTTAGTCAAATATAATAACCACCCCATGCTGATAATGATGACGGCCACTTTTGAAACCCCATTATAATTTTAGTATTATAACATCTACAATTATTTACAAGGGTGTGATATGTCCCCTTTTCACAAAACAAGCAAAACTGAAATGTAGTATAAATTTGCACGTTCGTTTTCATTTTCCTCTCTATCTGACCTTGCCTTTTCCCTCCTCCAACAGCTCAACATCTTCTAACTCATCCCATATCTTTACTATTTTCCATTACAAATTTATTTTATGTCTCATTATTTATTCCTTTACAACAGAACATCCTAAAGACTGGATTGTATAAGTCCAGGGACTTGATGGAATTCTAATGACTCCATTCCTAAGTGTTAATTGGTCCCTTAATTCTGTAGACTAATCACATTTGGCTTTGAGAATACCCATCTATTTACATAGGGATGTAGCCCAAGTGTTACATAAGGGTCAGTGATTCAAACTTAGAAGTAAATATGGAAATGTTCATCATGGGTCAGACCCCAACATTTTAATTTTTAAAGAATACTCCTCCTTAATAAAGAGTATTACCAAATTTTCAGATTGTTCAAGAAGAAAAATAAAAGATCTAAAAATGTAAATGGGAGAGAAGTAACATTTATGATGAACATTTATGGTTCATTGTTTCTATTCTTCCCAGACAAAGAGCCACAATATAAAACTCAGTTTCAACATTTCAGCTTGAATTTCATGCTTAAGAAGGAGAAATAGTTGCTCAACTGCTGCCACTTTTTCTATACAGTGATGTCTATACAGTAAAGCTACAGTTTCTATACAGTGTAACACCAACATTACACAGAAGAGGATCCCAAGAATACCCTGTGATCTGCCTAACCATCATGGCCCCTTCTCTAGACACCTGGCAACCAGAGATGTATTTCCTGACTCTACAACTTTCCCTTTTCCAGAAGAGCACACAGTTGGAATCTTCAAGTTTAGCATTTTCAGATCAGATTCTTTCAGCTGGCAATATGCATTTAAGATTTTTCCATATCATTTTGTGGCTTGTCTGTTTCTCTTTGTTGCTAATTATGATTCTGCTTTCTGCCTTCTTCACAACTTGTTTATCCATTCATGTTCTGAAGTGTGGTAGAGGCTGGGTGAAGAGTTCATAGTGTTTAGGTGGATCACAACTTATCTTGAAACTAAGAGTCTATTCTGTAACACTATAGAAAAGGAATGCTGTTCACTTGTCAGACTTCATACAATATGGAACACAAAGAGTGAACCATAACGCTCTCAATGACTTTTGCTAATAATTATGAACTACTACTGCTTAATACTTGTGTCAAATGTTTCCTCAGTGTATTTAATGAGAGGTGTATGAAAAATGAATGCCTTCCTTGACATTTTTCTATAAACCTATAAGTGCTAAAATCTATTAAAACTATCTTAACAATATGGACTGTATTTCCTTGGTATTACTATCATTTAAATAGGAAATAATCTTATTCCCTACTGATGTTGTTATACAAAGAACACAATCCAATATTAGTCTATTAATATAATTAGTTGTAATAACAATTGTTTTCTGTGCAAAAGAGACATTACTGAGCAATGTTGATTATTATGCACTAATATGCAAGATAAATCCATTAATTTTGTTATGAATATTTTTTCAACTGGGACTTACCAAGATTTAGCCAATTGTGTTCAAAAAGCTCTTTATACTGTTCACTTCTTTTTCTTGGTAGTCTTTTGACTGCTTACTGTATGGTAGATAACTTTCTTCATAGTGTGCTGCTATGGGGTAAAATGAATAGATTGTGTGTGTGTATGTGTGAATGTGTATATGTGATCTGTGTACACAACTATTTTATTTTGGGGCATAGGAATTTTACTCTCATGAGTAAAAACTAATTTCAATTTATTTTAGACTATAAATTTAACTATTTGAGTACTGCTATTCTATAAGTACAGATTTTTATGCAAGCATTTGAGAAACACTACCAATGATCCAGTGCTTATTGTCATATTCTATAACAACCAAAGCTTTACAATACCTGACCTCCCCGCTTTTCCAGGTGACCCTGGGTATCCTCTATTTCCAGGGAAGCCAGCTGGACCCCGATCACCTTTAGGGCCTGGAGCACCTGTATGGTTAATAAAGAAAACAAAAATGTCCAGCAATTAATTTTCAAACATATTTGAGCACCCAATAAATGAAGTAAGTGAATCTCTGAGGAGAGTATGACATTTTCCAACCATCCACACATTCAATTGAAAGATAATGTAATAAATGACATAAATTTGTTGCAATGAGTGTGTTACAGTCAATGAATAGCACTACGTTTTCCATTTTAGCTAGAAAGCTACTATCATCTGTCTATAACTTGTATAAAAAATTTTTTGAAGCTTAACATTTTAATATACTTATATGATAGATTTTATTCATGATTTTCAACTTGGGGTATTTTTTCTCATGTAATTTCGACTAGTCAAAATATTTATAGAAAAAGGAATGCTTATTTCATCTAAAGAGAAAAACTAAAAACAGATCCAAGGTATTTAGGTAAATTGACTAGTCATCCTTTCTAATTGTGTTTAAATCATTCAGTCTATTTTATTTGCAAACATTATGAAGGGAATTTGTTTGCAAAGGATGGCATTTGAATGCATGGCAATAGCATTGTTTTTATTGTTAGTTACAGAATTGTTTTTTGAGCAAAGAAAGTTCATTTTCTCTCTCCTTTTCTATGTCTTCCATAATCTCCTTTCAAAACATTGCTTTCAAGATTATGACATCCTTAGAGGAAAATAATTAAGCACAATTTTGTGACTCATTAATGTTTCTATATAACTGGAAAACTCATAGCTTGCAAATTAATCCAATGTGAAGGTGATTTTCTTATTCTCCTTCACATATAGGTTTATGTGAACAATATATTGCATGTGGTCTCTATGAAAGCCCTCAGACCCATAATGAGCAAGCTCTTGTAGTAACTGTTGCTAAATAATTAAATAATGTACAAAAGTCAATAATTAGTGCTTGGGCTAGAGAGATGACCCAGTAGTTAAAAGCACTGGCTGCTCTTCCAGAGGACACATGTTTGATTCCTGGAACCTATATGGCAACTAACAATTATCTGTAATTCAAGTTCTCTGAGAGCAGATATCCTTTTCACATCTCAGAAGATACTAGGCATGTACACAGTGCACAGACATATGTGCAACCAAAACATACACATAAACTAATAAAATACTTGAAAATAAACTAATACTCACCATTTAATTTGCCCTGTAATTAGGATGCTAGAATGCATTATATTTTCCAACACATGAGATGATTTACAAACACTCACATACAGCTACACCACAGAAAAGATGAAATGGATATTCATCCCTAATGACAAACATGGATACACATCATTCAACCTCATGGTATATGATTAAGTGATTACACTATGTCCTTACCATTTAAACCCGGAATGCCAGGTGGACCACTTATTCCAGTGAGCCCTCGGTCTCCCTTTTCTCCTCGAGGTCCAGGAGGTCCTTTAAGAAACACAAGCATTGACTATAATTATAAAGCATGGGTAAGATTATCATTTATCAAGATAGTTATATGAAAATCCAAATATTTCTATTTGCTGTACATTAATTTAAAATGAATAACGCTGACCTATCTAAACGGCTAAGTACTCTGATGTTGAGAATTGTAATGGCCTCATCTGAGAAAAATGTCATATCCTCAAATTAAATCACAAAAGTACTGTTGTGAGGTTAATATTTTGCTAGGTTATAATAAAGTGGTAACAGAGAAAGGGTCACTGTGATAACACAAAATAACATAAATATTGTACATATAAAAACTTCGGTTTGTAATACTCTTGATGGAGATAAATATGCATATGTATATGAATGTGTGTATATGTGTGTATGAGTGTGTGGGTGAATGTATGTACATGTCACAACAATTAAAGGAATAGAAGCCATAAATTTGAAAGATAGAAAGTAGGGTACATGGGAAGGGTTGGGTGGAAAAAAAATGGAATGGGGGAAATTAATGGACTATATTTTAACTTAAAAACCTAAAAATCTGTAAAATAAGTGTTGATAAAGTTAGATGATTCCTTTTCTAGGTAGAATGAGTAAACTGTAGACCATGTAGACCAATTACAAGGCTGATACAACACACAAAACTGGAAAATGGTGGAAGTACAACAAATATCTAATACAAACATTCTCCAACCAAAATGCCAGATTAGTGATCTCACAGGCATTACAGAGAGATGAAGAATGAAGTTAAGGGCAACTAAAACCCACAGGAATAATTTCTCCAAAATGCACTGGGACGTCTTATTATCATTTTGCACCACTTACAGTTTTAAACAATTTCCAAACAAAATATTTAAAATTACAGACAAAACCAGATGGCTAGGTGGAATTCAGTTGTAGAGTACCAACACAGCCTGTCCAGTGCCCTAGGCTTTATTCCTAGCACCGAGTGTGAGAAAAATGGTATGTGTGTAAGCATAATTGTTATTTTCTTGTGTTCATTCCCTAAGAGAGAATACAGAGCAACTATCACACAGTATTTTTCTTTTATTAGTTATAGTAACTAATTCTGCAGTCATTCAAAATACATACAACAGAGAAAAAATACTGGGCCTCTTCATAAGACAGATGGGCATCTATGGATATTTGGTATTCAGAGGCCAAGTTCCCATGAATTATTGTCCTCACAAAATAACCCTAATAATTATGAATGTAAAAATGTGCATGGAGTAAGACAGTGAAAATTCAAGAGCAAACAAAAAAAATGACACCAAGATCATACCACTGATTTTCGATAAATGAACTTCCAAAGCATTATTTTATGAAGAAGGAAGATAACCCAGAAGAGGTGGATGAAATAGATTTTTTAAATAAATAATTGGCTAGCTCGTGGACAAGTCTTAATAAATTATTTTAATATAAAGTAAGATGAGCAAAATAGACTAAACTCTGGTTTGTGAAAGTCCATAGCATAGAAATGAACTGTAATCTCAGACAGAGGGCACAAGGGATTGTGTCACGAGTCAAAGCCCTTTCAGTTCCCGATACAACTCAGTTTTCTTTAAGATGCTGACTAGCTTTAACATATATTACATTTCAATTGCAGTCAAGACATATGGAATATATCATAAAGTTTCCAAAACCTCCTTGGTAACTTTGATGAAAAGATAAATTCAATAAAAATAATTCACATCAACTATAGAAAAAAACAAAACAAGAAAATGAGAAAGACATAAATCAAGTTGGAAAAAGAAAAAAAAATACAACCCCCCACCCCTCCTAGAAACAGATACAGGGAAAAGAAGTTGTCAGGTCTTCAAATTCAAGAATTTTTACAGGAGATAAACTATAAGCACACAGACCAGAAAGTTAGAACTATAGAAAAATATTCATAAAGTAAAAATGACTAAAATCTATTATGTGGGCATAAATGACTTACGTTTGCTAAAAGATGAGTAAGGGTCATTGGCACGGTAGAAGACACTGATATATCTAAGATTGTCTTTAAGAATTCAAGAGGTGTTTCTAAATGACAGTATAGTCAGAAAAGAAGGAAAGAGATTTTTTTGGTGCTTTTATAGTTCTCTCTCTTTGATTTTTTTTTGAGGCAGGCTCTCACTGTGAACCTTAGTCTGGCTTCAAACTTGTGGCCTCCTGCCCCAGCCTTCCCAGTGATGACTCACCATGTCTGGTTTTGCATTTCGCTTTAAGAAATTCTAGTGTGGGGTGACATTACCACACCTGCCCTCATATTAACTGTTCTTCTGTGCATAGTAACTGCACAGTAACTGTCTGTAGTAACTGCATCCTCAAAAATCATTTCCTTTAGACGACAGGATTTCAAATACCAAAGGTCTGCATATAAGGATATATTTTAGCGTCTCATTTTTGGGACAAGATGTCTCACCTTGAATTGAGGTGATATTTTTCAATGTCTGTGAGTGTTCCCAGTCCTTCAGTCTGAGGTCGTTAGTGATGTTATTCAAAACTTTCATTTCCTGCTTTACTTCCTCTTCCACATGTTCTTGTTCTTCTTTCACAGACTGGATCTCTGCTGATGCTTTGCGCACACGTTCCTCTAACTTATTGATGGCCTAAAACACACAGTGAGCATCGCAACCTTTGTTACATGCAATTAGGAAATATATAAGTGAACAGAGTTGTGGAAATTTGAATGTTGTAAAATCACATAACATTGGGCAAGTGCTATAAGATAAGAATAAGGAAATGAGTATTCAAAATTGCAGCTCTCTGGCTGAATAGCATTTCTTCTTTAAACTAAATGGTTCACTAAGATCCCTAGTCAGAACAAACAAAATCAGTTGCCTATACATCTAAGAATGCTTCTACTCCCAAATAAACACATGTCAAATATTGAGAATTAAAAATAGCAGTTATCATAGGGGTTTAATTTATTCAAAGTGAAATTTCTTCACAGTTCATTTGGGGTTAAACATTCTTGTTTTATGATATTGTTTCATAGCAATAACTGAAGTTTAATGTGATTCTCGGTGATAATGACAGTAAGAACAGAGTTTCATATTTAGTAAGATGTCCAAGTTGCATTTTCATAACATTTTACTCTCAATTTTTATTGCCTCTTCTCTTGATACTTTTGTATTTTCATCAGTTATAAATAGGCCATATGTAGATGCATACATACATGCACATATACACAGTGTGTACAGCTCTTTTCTTCTTCATATTTCTTTAAGATATTATCTCATGTACCACTTGGCCTTAAATGTGTTATTTAATTAACTTCAACTCCTGATTCTCTTCTTCTACCTTTTCAGTGCGGAGATTTCAGACATTTACTAGCTATCATACACATATTCAAATGGTGGCTGACCAAGGAACGTGCCAAACAGGACATAGAAAGCACAGGAGCAAATAAGGCTTCAATCCTACACATAGAACTATAGGTGACTGAGGAAATGGGAGCAGGAGCAGTGGCCCTCCCCAAGGAAGAGCACACCAATTGGTTGTCCAGTGCCAAATTGTAAGTCTGAAAATATACATGCAGGTAGCATTATACAGACTGAATAGGTTATATTTAGGAACACAGACGTACATACATATGCACATATGAATAAAATAACAATTACTGAAAATGGGGGTCATGGATTTGAATGAGAATTGGGAAATGTATAGGTTCCTGGAGGGAGGGAAGTAAGGGAGTTTTGTAATTAAATTATGATCTCAAAAATAAAATTACAAGAGCTTTTGCTGCTATAATACTGTTATGTCTGCTTGCTTCTTTTGCAGTGCTGGGCTGAGCCTTAGGGCCCTATGTCTGTTTTGTTATCATTCTACCACTGAGCGATAAATTATTATCTGGAAAATAGCTTCATCAGGAGTGTTCTTTTATTGTTGAATCTCAATTTTTGAGATTGTAATTTAACTGCAATGTCTTCCCCCTTTTTCCTCTCCTGAAGCCCTCCCTGTGAGAGCTCAAATAGGAATAGAAAACAATGCATATTGAATCTTATGGTAATTGTAAGTATACACTGCTATCCTATTAAGAACTCATGTTTAAATATATTTATATTTTCAAATTTTAATTTTAGTTACCAGTGCAAAAAAACTTAAGTGTATCTTCTAGAAACAGCAAAATAAATTATCTAAAAATTCTGCTTCATAAGGTATCTATGTAAATAACATGCATATTACTTTGATGTAAAGATAATTATATTATTCATAGAATTCACAATATATGTATTTACCTTCCTAGTTATGCTCAGGTAATCTAAATCTTATAAGTGGTGTAGTCTAACAAGATAATAAGTGGTATTTATAGTATAAAAACAACTTCATAACCTAGATCCATTGGAAAATAATATTCTCTCTTTTGCGGGGTCTGGAAAAGGCCCCAGTTACATCTATGAAGATCTCTTATTAGATTGTCAGAGGTGTCTACATCAGTAGGTGAAGTAGAAAATTTTTGTTCCTCCTGCTTTCTGAATTGCCTAAGAAAACAGAATCTGTATGAATTTTGTTCTAGAATAAACTACACCATTGTATTCTGAAATGCTTACCTCCTGTTGCTTCACGGTAGACTCATTGACTTTGCGGTTCAGTGTTTCTGTATGGAGCTGGACATCAAGCAGTGTGGTATTGAGACTCAGCAAAGATTTGGAGATTTCATCTAGTGAGTTCCGATGTTCCTGGACTGACGAAATCAAGGAACTTAACTGCAGCAGAACATCGTTAAGTCTTTGGTCGGTTGCCATACTGAAATTCTGGAAGCGTTCTGTGTCCATGAGGTTGTCTTTTAAGTCTGAAATGCTTTGGATTCTCTCCTCCAAGTCCTTCATGTGTTCCATAAAGGCTGGAAATCTCATTTCAGCCTTCCTGGTGTCTTCTTCTCCAATCAGACTTTGAGAAGTATCACTTGTGTTAATTGAACCGACAAAGCAATTCTTCATTCCCCTATTGATAAGCTGAGCTGAATATTTCAACAAAAACAAATCAAATCATAGCCTATATCATTTTGTGCTCATCACTACTTTCTATGTCTCTGCACTACATTCCATTACAGTATGTTGAATGCTATCCTAAGTCAAGAATGTATTTTTGAAACATAAAGCAAAGAAAACCAGCCTACAAATCACAGTCTCAGAGAACTTAAATAACAATGAGGACACTAAGAGAGACATACATAGATCTAATCTACATGGGAAGTAGAAAAAGAAAAGATCTCCTGAGTAAATTGGGAGCATGGGAACCTTGGGAGGTACTTAAAGTACTATCACTTTCAACAGTGGCTGAGATGGAATAGACTAAATATGTAAAATTTATCACTGGCAGCTGATAGCCATGGAAATTCTATTCCATTGCAAAGTGGATTATACATAAAAGAATGTCTTATCAGAATTCTTGCAGCCTTTACTCTCATAGAAAGAAATGTCTGCTAATTGATTATTATTTATATTAACAATAAGTGTTACTGTGTTTTTTATTTAAAAGCACTTTATGTTTCTGTGTGAAATTAGCCTATTGAATATAATAATATATCAATGGTATTTTGATATGGTCTACAACAGGAAACATAATTATTGTATGTCAGTCATTCTGAATTTCTTAATCAATAAATTAGACATACAGCCCAGTTCACGCACCCTCTCCTCCACTGCCCAGGGTCCTAGCTGGGGTCATCCCCATGGACTCCTGAGATTTCCTCCAGAGCCAAGCCTCATGCCAACCCCAAAATAACTCCCTCAATTAACATATCTCCTTCCCTGTTTCCATATCCGTCCTTCCTCCATCTCAATCATCCCACTCCCCCAAGCTCTCCCCAAACCCTCCCCTTTTCCCCTGTCTCTCATCCTCTCCCCTTCCCCCCAGCCTACCCCCACCCCCATGCCCTCAACTTTTGACTGGCGATCTTGTCTGCTTCCAATTTCCAGGAGGATCTACATATGTTTTTCTTTGGGTTCACCTTATTACTTAGCTTCTTTAGGATCATGAACTATAGGCTCAATGTCCTTTGTTTATGGCTAGAATCTACTAATGAGTGAATACATACTATCTCACTCAGGTTAGTGTTTTCTTTTTCCATCCATTTACATGAAAAATTCAAACCTGAACTGGCCTTATCCCGTAGTCAGACTAATGACTATCTTGAATATCACTATAGAACCTTCATCTGGCAATGGATGGAAAAAGAGACAGAGACCCACGTCAGAACACTGGACTGAGCTCTCAAGGTCCAGTTGAAGAGCAGAAGGAGGGAGAAAATGACCAATGAAGTCAGGACCACGAGGGGTTGGTCCACCCACTGAGAGAGTGTGCCTGAGCTAATGGGAGCTCACCAAATCCAGCTGGACTGGGACTGACGAGCATGGGATCAAAAAGGAGCCTCCGGACGTGGCTGACAATGGGGGCTGACTGAGAAGCCAATGATAATGGCGCTGGGATTTGTCTCTACTGCATTACTGGCTTTTTGGGATCCTATTCTATTTGGATGCATAACTTCCTAAGCCTGGATGGAGGTGGGAGGGCCTTGGACTTCCCACAGGCAGGGGACCTTGCCCTCTCTCAGGATTGGAGGGGGTGGGGAGAGGGTGTGTGGGGTTCGGGATGGAAGTGGGAGGAGGGCAGGAAGTGGAAATTTTGATTGCTATTATTTATAAAATAATAAAAAATTAGACATAAAGTATGTTTGCTTGCTACAGATAATCATATTTATTAAATTCAAACTGAGAAGCAAATTTTTATGTAAAACTTAATCAATTTAATGCTTTACTTATAGAGCACCTCTGGTGTGAACTATTAATTGTGAACTGGCAATAAAAGTGTATGCCTCATCAAGAAAACTTTTTTTTGGAACAGACAGAGATAACTATACAAAACCACTATCAATAAAAATCCATTGGAAAGCTTGGTCCCAAGCAATGAATCTACAAAATGCTCTCACACTTAAGGTTCAAGGAACATCACAGAAGAGGGCACGTGAAGACTGAAAGAGTCAGAAGATCATGGACTTCTATGAAACTGTGTCTCCTAGTAACATCAGAAGATGCAGCTGTAAAGTCTCACCCACATGGCTGTCCAAATGGGAGCTGAACAAAGAGGACACTAAGCAAGCACATTAAATAAATAAATAATAAATAAATAAATAAAATTTAGAACTAAAGATTACTCCCTGAAAATATAGCAAGATAAAGAATGTCACAAAGACAATATTAGTGAACATAACAAAACTGCATAGGGAACACCCCACAAGTCTCAACCTTGCTCAAAAAAACTACAGGCCACTGAGTAAAGCTAGGATCAGGAGAAGTGCCCCTGCCCAAGGAAGAACACGACCATTAGTTGCCCATTACCAAACGGTCAGACTTAGAAACATAATTCTAAGTAGCACATGGACTCAATAGGTTATGTTTGGGAATACACATGTATATACGAATGCATGTATGTAAGAAAGAACAATTGATAAAAAGGAAGTCATAAGTTTGGAAGAAGCTCAGGGATGGGTATATGGGAAGGTTTGGAGGTGGGAAAGGGAAGGGAGAAGTATTGCTATTAAAACACAGTCCCAAAATTAAACAAAATAAAC
The DNA here is from genome assembly GCA_025134845.1 of Neodon shergylaensis. Classification (NCBI taxonomy): domain Eukaryota; kingdom Metazoa; phylum Chordata; class Mammalia; order Rodentia; family Cricetidae; genus Neodon; species Neodon shergylaensis. Next base: position 17,059,034 of record JABTXL010006712.1, read on the forward strand.
TGACTGGGAAGGCATTTTGTCCCTAACAATAATAAACTTAAATCAACAACATTTAAAAAACTGTTTCAAAATTGTCCCATGGTAAACATTGCTTCATTTAGTCAGCAGTTACAACACAAAATTTTTGAGTGGTATATACTGGATTAACATTTTAGACTGTGTTTATGAGCAGTGACATTGGACTAGTTATTAGTGTTCAAGCTTTCATTTTACCATCTGTGCAAATAGAATGTTAGTACTACTATCAGCAACAAATATGTATATAAAAAGTGTATAGATCATTTCCTAATATTAATAAGCATTTGATGCTTCAGGATTAAAATATCATCTTATATCTACATCCTTAATATTGATGAATTCCATCATAATGATATATTAACTATGTATAGTATAAATATGTTACTTAAGTAAAAGTAATCAATTAATAAATTATACTATAATATTAATATGTTGTATAATATAAAAACATTCCTGTAGGGAGTAATGTCTGTAAACACAACAGTTTGCGCTTTATTTTACAAAACCTATGTCCTATTTGCTTCATCATAGAACTTTGCTTTGAAAACAAACTTTATTTCACATAGTAAAATAGTATTTTTTTCTCAGCATAGAAAGAGGAGGTCGGATGTTGTTAAAGGTGGCATCAACTATGATTTTAATTTGACAACATAGACATGAGTTGATAATAAAGGCTTTGTCTATTTATTTTAAAAACATAGTTTTTCTTGTCTCCTCAATAATAAATAAAACTAACTTCAGCTTTACTTTATTTAAAAATAGTTCACTTGAGTGCTGGATCAAGGAGCTTTATGGTAACTTGTCAGGTATTCATGTGAACCTTAGAATCTAGACTACAGCAATAACTAACTGTGGTGGTCTTAATGAGACTGGGTTCCAAACACTCATATATTTAATGTTTTGATTCCACAGTTGGTTTTACTGCTTAGGAAAGATTAGAGAGTGTGATCTTGTAGAAGAAGAACATCTATGAGGCATGACTTGAAGTTTCTAAAGACTTGGGCTATTCTAGTTTCCTCTTTCTTGCTCGTGGTTGTATCTCAAGCTGCGAGCTCTTAGAGCCATGCCTGCCTCCTTCCTCCCATGCTCTTTGCCAGGATGGTTATGGACTCTAATCGTTACAGTTACGGTAACTGTAAGGTTCAAATTAATGTTTTTTTTTATAAGTTGCCTTGCTCATGGTGTCTTATCACATCAATAGAAAAGTTAGACACTTTCTAAGCAAATTAAATAGGTAAGAAAAAATGTAAAGTAGGGATTACCTCCTTATAATACAGATATATAAAGAATGCCACAAGGACATGGCCAAAGGACATACCAACGTGGACAGGAAAAAGCTCATGAGGTCACAACCTTACCCAAAGAACTTTAGGCAACTGAAAAAGCTGGGAATAAAAGAGGTGGTCTTCCCCAAGGAAGAACATACCAATAGGAGGTACAGTGTCAATCAGCCAATGCTGAAACCATCCATACAAGTAACAGTATGCAGAGAAAGCAGGTTATATTTTAGGACTATATATCAATGTACATATACACATATGCAAGCAATAACAATAGTGAAAACAGGGCATTAATTTTAGAAGAGTAGGGAGGACATGAGAGGGTTTGAAGAAAGGAAAGGTAAGGTAGAAATGTTAAATGTAAAATTATGTTATAATCTCAGAAATAAAATCAAAAGAGAACGTGAGAGTTCTTATATTCTAAAGTGTATTTCTTTTTGCTTGTTTCTGGAGAGATGGCGTTATGTAACATTTATATTTTACTCAAAAGAAGTCAAACTTTTACTCATATGCAAATACCTAGGGAGCTGGTGGTATTTGGTTATCCAGATCAGATTTACTCTCTCATGTTAGCAATTCCTTTGTCTATCTAAAATTTATATTCTTTAAAACATAAAACAGCAATTTATGCACATTCATTCTAGAACATATCTTTTTGCACTGCTCCAGTTGTATGCTGTTATTTTCCGTCAGGAATGCGTCACATTCTTTAAGAAAGCCATCACATATAGTAGGCCATGAAGAGAACAAACAACTTTTCACGCATGTGTTACTTCAAATTTGAATAGCTTTATGTCCATCATTCTGCTTCAACTATTAATTCATGTGTTGCACCAGTGCTTTTGACATTCTACATTTGTGAACTACTGATATCACGTCTGTCTATGCAACATATTTTAACTTTTCTTTGAAAGATATTATGATCTGGTACTAAAAGTTACAAGTTCACTAATTTACCTATTATTGATACGTGATAATCACAATGAGTTCTGCTTAAAATTCTGGTGAATTTGGTACTGGTATTAGTTTACAAGATTAGAATATCCTATTCCTTATATGTGTTAACAGGTTCCTACTGTAATTTTAAGAAACAGAAAATCACAGATCAATTAATATATATTGCAGAACAAATGTTTGAATTGGTAATATTTGTTAATGACTCAAAAACTTTGAACTTGATTACAGGCATGGATACTTTTCAGGCTTCTGTTTTCTTGGGTCAGGGCCTATCAGAGCCCTCAGTCCTTGAGGTAGGCTTTGTAGACTGTGCTTTGTACAATGAGATGGAATTTGCTCAAATTCTACCTGGTGTAAATTTGATGACACCAGACAAGGGCATGTCATTCAGCTTTGTATTCACACTTCAGATAAGCATGTCCACATGGACAACATGGAAATAATTTTACTCGTGTGGAATCTACATTACTAGAAACTTCAGTTCTCTCCATTCCATAGCTGCCATTTGCTTGCTGTTTGCTTTGGTTGTTATATTTGATGTTTGTTTTCTCTGCTTTTCATGGCTAAAACAGGAGCTGCTTTTTTGTTGCCTTTTTTTTGCTTGTTTGCTTATGGGCTTTTTGTAGGAATATTCTTTGGGCTAATATTATGACAATTTTATTTTCATGTTATTTTTTTCTGGACAATCATGTTTTATTATAATAACCAAATTACAACGGGAGCCAGTAGACAAGAGAGGTTAGGACACAAAAGTCATAGATGGGAGCACATTCTCCATTACCGAGGAGTTTCAGTTTTCTGGGGTGGATAATGAAGGTAATTATAGTGTCTGCTGAAAGGGTAATTGTAAAGACGTATTAAAATAACATGCTGAAAGTTTAGAGCCCAGTGCTTGGGCATAGTAAATGATGTAAAATGATTAAATGATAGCTACTTTTACAATTGCTGTTGATTTCCTTAGCTTTTCTTTCTGAGGGGAATTTTGAATCTGTTTTGAGATACTCTCTCAAAAGTTTCCTTTTGCATTTAGGAGTAATTTCTTAGGGAGATTAGAATGCAGATTCACATGAACTTTTCCTAAGCCTTTCTCTTGATGGTGCATATAGCAAATATGTGTGTGGGTGTCATCAGAAAAGAACAATGACAAGACCAGCGAATTTGAAAATCAGCTGTCTGGGGAGGTAGCTCAGTTGATAGACTGCCTTCCTGGTTTGCAGATCACCCTGATTCCAGCAACAGGTGAACTGAATGTGTTGATGCTGTAATCTCGGTACTCAGAGGTAGAGGCAGGAAAATCTGTGCTCAAGGTCATTCTTAGGTACACAGCAAGTTAGAAGTGCCAGCCTGGGATAAAGAATGTATTCAGGAAAAAATATCATTTGAAAATGTTATCCCCATATAAGCAAACTTCTTAGAGAAATACATGCCTAGAGAACACCACAGGGAACCCAAGTCACAAAACCTATTTTAAAAAATCCCAATGGATGTTGCTGTATAATTGTTTAAAAAACTGCTTAAATAATGGAACATTAGATACATTAATTAGATATTGTCATGTGGTGTAGGAGTTCCTTCTGTTTGTGTGTTGTTTTCATTGGTTAGTGAATAAAGAAACTACCTTGGCCTAGTTGATAGGGCAGAACTTAGGTAGGTGGGGAAGACAGAACTGAATACTGGGAGGAAGAAAGGTTGAGTAGGAGACAGACCACGGATCCTCCACCTGAGACAGATGCTGGCTATTGTCTTTGTCGGTAAGCCACTGCCATGTGGCAATATACAGATTAATAGAAATGGGTTACTCTGTGATATAAGAGTTAGTCAATAAGAAGTTAGAACTAATGGGCCAAGCAGTGTTTTAATTAACACAGTTTCTGTGTGGTTTTTTGGGGGGTATAAGCTAGCCAGGCAGCCAGGACAAACAAGCAGGCTATTTCCCCTGCAACAGTCATGTTTTTAAAATGTGGTATTACCATCTGATTTTTGCATTTGATGTATAAAATTTCTGAAAAGCAGGCAGGCATGTTTTTCTGGGATAGACATTGTTAGGGTAAATGACCATACTTGCTTTCACATTGACACATACCTCAGAAACAGAATATTAGATTCTCTAAACATACTTTAGAAGACACTGGAGACACACAGAAGAACCATGGCTGACTTCATTCTCTTTGAGGGGGCATTTCTATTATGCAGTAATTGGAATTTCAGGAGTGCTTCAGTCCAACACTAGAAGTGTTACGAACTATTGAGTATATTCTACTTTTGAAATAGTCTAAACCTTATCACTGCACTTTCTTTTTTTAAAAAGATTACAGAAAGTATAATATAAAAATTCAATTACATTTATATGTAACAGTAATGAGCAATAGCAGTGTAAAATTCAAATTCATTAGATTTACAAAAGCAAGAAGAGAATCTAATCTCAGTCATGTCTACCAGTACATGTACATGATATATGTAAAACTCTGAAAGAAGCTAACAACACTCTAAACAAGTGAAGATGCACCCCCATACAGTATTTTATGATTGCTTAAAATTATAGGCATGCATATCTGCACACACAGTCACACACAGTTTAAATGAAATTTTGCAACTTGGGGTGAAAATGATTCCCCCTGCTCATATTGAACAGTACTGTAAACCTAGCCTAGAGGACATATAAGAGCCACATCCCTACTACAATCAAAGTTCTAACTGCCTTCTAAATAATTATCTATGCCCATGGATGAGTGTAACTCCCACAGCTCATCACCGCTCTTCAGAGAAGTGCCCCTCAGTAGATTGAGATCATTACAGAAATCCACAACTTGCCAAAATGGCCTGAACAACTGCCTGGTATACCTATCCCAAATTGATACATCTATAATACAACCGGTACATCCAAGGTTCAGCGAGCATCACAGAAGAGGGGACAGAGAGTCTGTGAGAGGAAGAGGACCAGATTATTTACCGACAGATGATGTATTATATGTATGACATGGATTGGCACTCATGAAATGGTAACACTGTGATCACCTGAACAAGACCTGAAAAATAACACCACCAATCGACTTTTAAGTATAGATGGAGAAAATCTCACAAGGCCCTAATCCTGAATACATGGCTTTTGGTGAAGACCGAGTCATCTGTAGAAATGAGTGCCCTCATATGTTATCCAATCCCAAGAACTCAGATATACACATATCTATATCACAGTAACAAAGAATAATAGATAATGGTTTTTAGAAGAATTTGGAGACAAGGGAGGAGAGAGAGAGAGCAAAACAGACGTAAACTGAGCTCTCTTCATGTCAATATTTTTATTTTACTCTTTTATATTTCATTTATAAAATTAAAAGAACCTTCTACTTACATTACGGAATCTATTTTAATTGCATCTGCCGAAATCGAGGAATGCTTTGCATATGAAGTTTCTTTATGAATCCATCATACAAAGCTGTTATAGTTCTGCTTTCACAATAAGCACACGAACAAAGTTTCAAGATTCTAGGATACTGTACCTGCTACTATCCCAATGAGTGGTATGAGAACTGCAAACACAAGAAGGTAGAGAGCAACTAAGGCAGTTTTGAAGGACTTCAGCTTCTCCTGAGGGGAAGAGCCATTTTTAGGATCTAAAACAGAACAAAAGAGAACAGAGCAAAACCCCAAACTATTATTAAAAAACAAAACAAAAAAACTTAATTAAAGTCTTGGTAACTGGTGCTGGGAATAAGGTTTAACATATGAAGAGCTTGTTGTACAAGTAAGAGATCATGACTGTATATGATCTCCTATTTGTACATCTCACATGGTTGGACTATATCACATGATTGAACTATAACACACAATTATTTTAAATGGGAAAAAAGTGAGTCACATTTTGACAAAAGTTCAGAATGCATCAATGAAACCCATTCTCTGGATCTATGAGAATGTCATACCTATACTTATCCCTTTGACATACTTTCACATAGAACAGGAATTTTTATAAAGGGATATGGATTGCAGTGGGACCATGCTGATACAGAGGGAAAATGGTAAATTGTTTCCATATTTATTGTGTAGGGAGTATTTATGTGTGTTCATGTATTGTGTGACTACCTGTGTACAGCTGGATTTCTGTAGAAGCTCATGGTCAGTGTTTAGATGTCCTCCTTTATTGTTCTTCACTCTTCCCTTTTGAGAGAGGGTCTCTCATGGAACCTATATTTTCTTGGTGTCACTAGACTGGTGATCAGGGAGCTTCAGGGATCTGCCTGTATTTGTCTTCCCAGTGCTGTGTTCAGAAGAGTGCTCTGCCACCCTCTGCTTTCTACGCAGGTTCTGAAGATCCAAATTCAAGTCTCTCTGCTTGCACAGCCAGCGCTTGACTGAATAAGCCACCTCCTAAGGCATCTTCCTAAGAGGGTTTTGTACAGCCCAGGCTAGCACCACAGTCACTCTGCAGCAGAAAATAGCCTTTAACTCACGATTCTCCTGCCTCTGTCTCCTAAGTTCGGGAATTATAGATGTGCACCACTTTGTTAAGCTCTGTTCAATCCCATTTTGTGAGACAATGAAAGGGAAAGAAACGAACATTTAAAAAGGGTACAGTCAAGAAAAAAAGTAAAGAATGGAAATGAAAAGAACAACCCATTGTAAGAGCAAGTTGAAACTGTATTTCAGGCTGACTAAATGGGAATCACATTTGTGCACCTTGTGTGTGTCTGATGCATAAGGAGGTCAGGGGTCAGTTCATCTGGAACTGGAGTCGCAGTGGTTATAAGATGCCACATGCATGCTAGGCACCAAAGCCAGGTCCTTTGAATGAGCAAGTGCTCTTAGACGTGGAACAATCACTCTGTCCCTTCCATTTTATTTTTGAGAGAAGTTCTCTCACTGAACCTGGAAATTACAGATTTAATTCCCCAGAAGCCACAGGAATTTTCCCGTTACTGCCTCTCCCACATAGGAATTACAGGTGTCAACCGCCACATGTGATTTGAATTTGCATTTGTAAACTCATGAGTTTTGCATGCTGTTTCCTTTACCTGAAATCTCTCTGTAATGCTTCTCTTTTCACCCATCTCCTCAGATATGGGCATCAAGGGTTACTAGATGGATAAAAATTTCTGTTCTGTCACCTCAAGCCTGATCAGAAGCTGGTGAGCTTTGTTTCTTTTGTGTTCCTGCCCCAATCCGATTCATCAGTTGTAAGTGGAATTTTTATCTCCCCAAAAGATATGCAGAAGTGCTAGCTCTAGATAGCTATGAAGACGAGTTTAATGAACTAGGGTCACTGCAGATGTAGCCAAGTGTAAATGATGTCTTGTGGTGTGATAACTATTCTGATGACTGGATCTTTACAAGAAGAGAAAAGAACATACACAGGAAAACAAACTCTCAGAAGCAAGTGGCAGAAGTGCAATGATGCACCTAAAAGCCAGGACTACCAAGAATTGCCAGAAACCACTAGAAAGAGACATGGCCTTTAAATGACCTTTGTTCATTTGGATACCTTGATTTAAGACTTCTGGGACAGAGAACTGTGACAAAACAAACAAACAAACAAATCTACACTGATTTAAGCCACTCAACCCAGGACCTGTGCCACTGTCATTTTCTACTTACTGGGAGGAAGTAATGTTGTCATTGAGCGGGCATCAAACTTCACAGATTCTGAGTAGCTATCAGCATCCTCTGGTTCATCAAGGAAGAGCCTCTGTTGCTCTATGATCTATTAAACACACACAGAATACACGAATCCCATATGAAATTGCTGAGGTTTCTCATGGTGTTTTAAGTTATTTATAATTAATATTTAATTTTAGCAAGCAAAAGTATAATTAAATACACATGCCGTATAAAGCACTATATTAGTCTTTCTCTTGACTTTTCACTGAAGTATTAAAAAATCAAATTTATAGGGCTGTGTGGATAGTTGCCAATAAAGTGTCTGCTGATCAAGCATGAATACCTGAATTTGGATGCCTATCATCCCCCAAAAAGCTAGACATGGTACAGTCCTAGTGATCCGATCTGGAGACAGGAGGATCTCCAGCACTATGATGACCAGTCTGTGTAACCCACTGATGAGTCTCAGAGAGAGTAAGGGATCCTGTCACAAAATAAATGGTGCAAAGAAGCAGGAGGCAATATCCAGCGTTGACCCTTGATTTCCACATACAGGTACACACACATACAGGCACACATGTTTACCTTCACTACCTTCAGACATGCACTCACATGCACACAAACATGCACTCACACATAAGTTACAAACACATGAAAAACAGACGGAAGAGGTCCGATTCTTGAGGACTCTCTGTGCTGTTCTCTGTGGAAAGGCATCTGTGTTTACAGGCATGTGGTCTTTGCGTGTGAAGAGGAGTAGACTTACTTTTCTAAGGACAAAAAGATTCAACTGGCAGAAAAATAACTAGCTAAAGAGAAAACAAATGATTTCCTTAGAACAAATAGCCTCGTGTTTTGGGACAAATATTTCCTGTGACTTTCTCGACTGATTCGCTACACATAGCTTAGTGAGCCAGACTTCCTTGCCAGGGCATCTGCTTATCTGTTTAGAAAGATAAAGTCAAGTAATTAGATTTAAATGCACAGGAAAAGGTAACTTTCCTCTCATTCCCTTCTAACTGGCGCTCTCTCCCTCATTTCCTCCCCATTGTCCTCCTCTTTTCTTTTTCTCTCCTCTTTTTTTCCCAACTCTTCTCTCTTTCTTTGTATGTTTACATTACACAACATAAGTCTGTTCTTGTATCATTTTAATTCAATCACTATTCTACTGAACAACATATACCCTTTATCTCTAATGGCAGTTGTCAGTTATCAAAGCCCTTGAATGTCTTAATATGGAGCTAAATGGGCCACCATGACAGACTTCCTGATATGTGAGTGGAGAGGGTCAATAATTTGCAAGTCATAGTGAGAGGAGCAAAAGTCTGGCCTGGGATTGCACATTGAGGTGACACTTATGACAGCATTGCACTGCACATTCAAAAGATAGCAAAAATAATCCTGAAAGTTTTCACTAAAAGGAAATATTTAACATTATTTTACTTCGACACAATACATATAAATTACAACATAGTACTCACTAAGATGTACACTTTTATATTTACATTTATAAATTTAATTGTGACCAAAATTAGCTCAGTGGTGAAACACCAAGCACGTAACAGGTCTCATTCTTACTTCCAATTATACAAAATATCTTAATTAGGTTTTCTATTGCTGCAATAAAACACCATGACCAAAAGAAAGTTGGAGAGGAAAGGGTTTATTTGGTTTATACTTTCATATTGCTGTTCATTTGCCAAAGAAAGTCAAGACAGAAACTCAGACAGGGCAGGAACTTGGAGACAAGAATAGATACAGAGGCCAGGTGGTAAAAAAAACTGGATGGAAAAGTGTTTGCTCACTGTTACTGAAATCATTTTGTTGCTCGCTGTCACTGGTTCTTCTCCAAATGAGTAAAGGAGGCTCTAGCACACCTCTTGAGGTATCCTGAATTCATTTTCCCCTCAATGCAACGGAAACATTGGAGGCCATTCACTCTACTGTCTACGGAGGAATGTTTATGAACAAAGACGAAGACACTTGTACCTGAAACATACTTCTAGAATGTAAGCTGGCAGATCCGTGTCCATTTTTGTCCAACATTTTATTGCCAGAGCTTACGGCAACCTGGAACTTTGAATATCCTTTACAAGTGTTGAGTGGATAACTGTGTTAGACTTTCTAAGACTTAATCTCATGTATTTGTCTTTTCTTGCCAAGTGAAGTGGACATTTAGAAAACCAGGGAACTGCAGGGGTGAGTTCTTTGGCAAACGGAAATTCTTCACAATTTTTGTTTGTGATCCAGATTCTGTGGGGTTTTTACTTTAATTCTAGGGTCCCTCAATACCATCCTTGACCCCGTATTAATGTAACAGGCTCCACAAGAAATTAGTATTTCAATTCTTTTTATTTTTTAGTATTCATCCACTTATAGGAAATATCCTGTCATGCCTTGAAAATTCATATCCCGATTGACAATCTGAGGCAGGTTTATCTTCTAGTTTAGGCAGCCTGAGCTTCCATCAAAACCAAGGTGTATATTTCCTAGCTTTGTCTCAGCCTCTCCACAAGCTAGAACACTAACATAAGGAAGATGAAGCCAGACTGAAATACTTTGGATAAAATTGTACTAGAGTAATTTTCCTTTTTATGTATATATATTTTGTTGTCTTTTGGATCCAGAAGTAGACTTGCTTCTTAGGGCTTAGGAACACAAACTGCCTATGTCCTGGTCCTTGTCTGCAATCCTTTGATTCTTGTGAGTCACAACTGGCCACTGGTTTCATCCACATCCTACTGACATTTGCAGGGACATGTTACTAGCTTTAGGCCAGGGTGATGTAGGTGTGGGAGATTAGTTTAGTAGGATGTTTATCTAAGCTAGGTTTTACCCTCTAACCATCAATAATAGTTTTTAAATCACCATGGGGAATCACCGAATCTCAGATTCTCTTGCAGTGTTATTCCCAGCTGCTGAAGTTTCTTGTGGGAGATATAGGAACAATGTCTATTTCCTCCTTTCAGATCCTAGTGATAAATGACAATATGATTCCAGAACATCACAGTTCACACTGGGAAACAATGAGTTTACTGGGCTTACTTAAAGTGTATGACTGATAGGTTTTTATAGAAACATGGCAAACTTTAGTACAACTCCTCTGGCAAGTCTATGGATGATTTCTTTCACGTCTTTGCATAGATAAAGCCTCTTTTCCATACTAATTACGAGCCTACATGCCTTAGACCATTCCTGAGTTCATAACCCCACTTGTATAGCTACATGCAAATAGCTGGAAGAGTGGCCAGATACTCTGGTAACTGTCCAGTGAGCCTTCCCACTCCCTCATTCACACTTTGACGAGAGGATATCAGCAGTCCACAGGCTCAGTGGTGACAGACGCTAACAAGTAGGCGCAGATGATCTGAAAGATGGTAGCAGTGTGGCTGGGAAGCTAGCAACTTCTAACACTCCCAATCCTCATCTTTGTATTTTTTCAAACAGTATTTTCTTCGACACCCACAGTTCTATGAGCATTATGAACATTGACTCTGAACGTAGATGTAGCGATTTCAACACTGTGGGCAACATCTGCTCTCAGCAATCTACTGCTGGGACTCCTTTAATAAACATTCATATTCGTGACAAAAACAACTTCATGAGCAACAGCAGCAACAAAAATTGCTCACATATTGTGCGATTTCTCTCAATTTACTCCCTATAGTTTTAGCCCTTTAAAGTGTGTTGGAGGGAAGAGAAACAGGCATATAGAGAAAGCTTCATTTGCAAAAAAAAAAAAAAAACATAAAGAGAAACATAAAGTTGCAAACAAGCTTGAAAGCTTGATTGGTGGACAAGTAAGCAAAAACGATCCTGTACTTTCAGATACAGACAAACCTTCGGTTATTTTCTGTATGATTTTGCTTTGAGACAGTGTGTTATGAGGTCAGCAGTCTAACCTTAACACACACTCTTCCTCCCTCAGACTCCTAAATGCTGTGATTACAGGTGTGCTACTGTGCCTTCCCCCATACCTGCACAGTGAGTGTGCCAGGCCCAGCTCTTATCCTTTTGTCTCTCCCTATTTGCTCCCCTGATGACCTCAGTGCTTGCATTTCAGATGCAATGATCTGTGTTTGATCCCCACAGCCATAAAATGAAGATAAAGATAAAGCAAAACAAAATGAAAATGAAAAGTTGCATACATAAATAAAAAATATTTTCCAGAATGATTAGGCTTCATAGATCTGCTTGTACCTCAAGGAAAGTTCATATTTCTTAAATACGAAATTTAAAATTTCTGCTTTTCCCTGGAAAATGTTTCTTTCTGGCTTGCGTGAAGTTCCCTAACGCAAAAGATATCACCAGTGCATCCCATCTCGTCCCAAAGGAATTTATTATTAAATTTATTGAATTATTTCAACTTTCTTCTGATTATTACTATGAAAATTTTGTAAATGTTAGAGCACATACCCAGGTCGAGTCCTTCCTTGTCAGCATTGTCATGCGATGCTAAATGCACTTTCCAAACACCAAACAAACTTCACATCCAGTGGCTTTTCCCGCCACACCCAGCTGCACTGATAAAGGATTGGGGAATTCTTTGAGCTTGTACAATCTATGCACAGAGTGTTCTCACGAGAAGCAAAACACTTCTCTACCGTGTCAGCTTTTTATAAAGGGTCAAAAGTTCATGGACGTAGCAACAGGAAAGCCATAGGAAAGGACTCTGTGGTTCACACGAACCACAGTCTTCATTTTTGCTTTCCAGTTTATCATTAAAACAATGAGGGCCATGGAAGCCTGAGGCAGAAGTCAACTTCTACCATCCTGTCATTTTGATACAGTAAAATGCCATCAGTCGTCACAGGTAACTTTAGTCTTTGAGCATATGTCTGGATTTACACAGTGAGCACTGTAGTGTGCATGTTGATGGGTGTAACACATTTCCCTTAAAAATAATGTTTTCCTTCTTCTTTGATTTTTTTTAAATTTAAAATAATGAATTACATGATATTTAACCAAACATGAGAATCTATTTCTATAGATAATTACTTATCGCCCCCTCCCCACATTTCTGGAGCACACAATTTTTCTAATATAAACTTTGATGTCATAGCTTTTGTGGTCAGTTAGATTTATTCTTTTGATATTCTTTTGTTGAACCACTTGACTAAGTGAAAGCTACTGCAAATTTCCTGGTATCTACTATTGTTTAGAAAGATGGTATAATACCATATATGTTTGAGCAATATGTAAATGAGGAGATTATAAATCGAATTAATCACCATCGACTTGCTTAGATATTAACAAGAGTTCTGTTATCTTAAGACATCTTTGTTTTCATGTTTATAATTATTGTAGAAAAGATATTTCCACTTAATCATTTCTTAATTACTATACCCCTTAGGTATTGTCTGTTCATATCCATTGCTTGAACAATACAGGGACACTTTCTTAAACCCATATGTAACTAAGTAAGAAATTTGTGTTTGTCATCTATTAACTATTTGTTCTTGTTGTTGCTGTTATTGTGCTAGAATTGGATTTGTGAACAAATGTCTGCTCATCAAAGGGTGTCACAGGTGAACTATACCCCCCAACACTCTCTTACTTTTAATTTTGAGACAAGATCTCACTAAATTGCCCAGGCTGGCCTTGAACTCACACTGTAGCTCAAGCATGCCTAGAGCTTGTTGTCTGACTGCCTTGGCATTCTAAGTAACTAGATCACAGACTTGTGACCATGCTTACTGCCACCCTCTTTTCATATTTACTATGTATCATTTTTTCTAAGATAAATCTCTCTACATATATTTGCATGATCTTCTTACAGCCAAATTCTTAACATTGGGGCAAATTGCTTCAGTGTAATTGACCTTAATCTTTTAAAATAATAACCTTGTTTTTATAAATAAGTAGTTGACAATTTGCATCATTTTTTAAAATCAGTATATTTGGGCAAGCATTGTTTCCTGCTGAAGAGATGAGTGTATAAAAATTTCTGTTAGCAACTGAACCATATATGTACCTGATGGTCATGATAATTATCCTTTGAAATAGAAAGAGCATCAACATTTGAATCTAATAGCAGAAAGTGACTAAAAACATGTGATGAAGATACATTTTATAAAATTCTCAAAAAATAAAAACAGAAAGATAAAGAATAAAGCATTAACAAGCATGCTAAATGGAAAAGAGAATATGCCATATTTTAGGTAAGTGATATTTAAGAAATCAAGCACATATTTTAACAATTTTGAATTATAAAAATATATATGTTTATAATATTATATATATATATATATGTAAAGGAATACTACAAAGGCAAAAATCATTTTAAGCTTGCCTTGTATGCAGAATAATATGCCAATATATGACTCAGCATTGCTTTGCAATTCTATATTACCATATTAGACATACTTATTTTACCTTCAAAGCAGCTCTGTGAACTATAGAATCAGATTTTCTCTATTTTGCACCTTAAGACAGTAACACCTAAATGGTGTAGGTACTTACTCAGTGTTATATAGTTGGAAGTGAAGAGGTAGACTTGAAAACAAGCAGATAGTGTACTTATACAATGTGAGCTCTCAGCTACTACCCTAAACATTCATCATTTCAGCTCGGTGACTATTCTGCCCCAGTTCCACATGGCCAGTGATAACACCAGCCCACTTTTATGCTGTGTAAATCATACTCATCAATCAATATCACTCTAAATTGTAACATCTCCATGAATTTATTTCTTATAGTTCTTTCTCCTTTTAAAGTAAGAGCCCCTCCTCTTCATACAGTAGTTACCTATATCAATTTTATTCTATGTAGGGTGCTCATGTCATATTAATTGTATTTTATTCTTTGCATCCCTTCCCCATATGCAATTCAAAAACTATCTACAGAAGAGACTCAGACAATATCACTCTATGAACAAGTCAAGATTAATACAACCATCTGGTTAAAACCACACATGTCACTTGAAGAGAAAGGAACAAACTAATTTATTAAACATACTTTGAATAAAGCCAACATTTTAGCAAAACACACAGAGAGTTGCTAAGCTAACTATAAAGTAGTTTGTTTCAGGCATATTTATTGTGTTTTCATTAATGAAAACCTTGGCAAGAATTTTTACTATTATCTTACCTGTTAAACAACAAAACCACACTATTAGTGATAGAAGAAGAGTTCTGCTAGAAATTACTAATCAGCACTCTCTCTCTTTTACCATCTCTCTTTCTCTCTCCCCTCACATACTCACATGTACACAGACTAGACTCACACCATCAATAGGAGTAATTTCAGAAAAAAAATTAAAATATACCTCTTTTGTCATTGCTGGAAAAGAAGACCGCAGTGATTTATCTGCTTCTCTCTCTTTACAATTGAAACCTAAAATTTTTATCACATAGTATTTCAGCATCTGGCCCACAAGGAAAGGAAATGACACAGTTGTGTGTTGAAAATCTTTCTTTGAAATGTGTTTCAATAGCCGTCTCATCCATGCACAAGTTTGCAAAATCTAAATTTGTCAGATAACTCATTCCCCTTTCCTCACAGGATATTGTAAAAAGAAAAGGGGAAGTTAAAGCAAAAGAAGAGCAAGAATTTTGGAGCAGAGTTCAAAATTAACCCCATACCAGTCATCCCTGGTGCATAAGTTATGTATGACCTCTCCAGCATCCGTTATTTCCCATCGCATCTTCTTGCAGTCATACAGTGCTGAGAGAAAAAAACCTGTTTTTTTTTTCTCTTTGCCATTCTTTTCCCCTGGTCTTTTTAGAAAAGAGTAAAGTAAAAGCATAAAACAAAACATAAGGAAAGTCATTGGCACTTAACAATGGAAAGCAACAGTGCTGCTGCTCACTCCAGCTCTCTCTGTAATGGTGGTAGCAGTATCGCTTTCTTTATCATCTACGAGCAGATCGGACTAAAGCAAGCTGAAGCATCAGCTTAATGGGAGGGAAAACCCTTCACCTTTCTGACACGTGGTCAGAAGTTTGTATGTTCTGTTTGGTTCATTCACTCCCATTCCACAAATTCAAATATGACACAATTAAAAATTCAATATTGCATTTTTAAGCTTTTCTAGCTATTATTTCTGAACGGAGACACATAGATTATGTTCCACAAGCAATGGTTGGTGCTCCAAACAGAAGGAATCTTACTTCTTCTTTTTAAAATAAAATGTTCTTCTTTCATACACTACATCTCTGCAGCAGCCTCCCACCCTCCACACTTGCCAGCACCCCCCAGCACCCCCAGTGCCTGTATCCCCTCCATATCTACTGCTCGTCCCTTCCCTTTTATAAAAGAGGAGACCTCGGGGTTATCAACTGAATATGACATAATAAGTTACATTACGACTAGGCATATACCTTCATATCAAGTCTGGGTGAGGCAACCCATAGAAGGCAAAGGATCCCAAAAGAAGGTGAAAAGTCACAGACACCCAGCTCCCACTCTTAGGAGTCCCACAAAGCACCAAGCCAACAACTGTAATATATGATGAGTATCTAGCCTAGGTCCATGTGGGCTCCTCAAGCTGCCATTTCAAACTCTGTGAGCCCCTATGAGCCCTGCTTAGTTGATTCAGTACACCATCGCCATTAGAGGCTCCTTCTGTCAGCTGATAGAGCACATGCTGAAACCCAGAGTCAAATATTAGGCAGAGAAAGATTTCAAATTGGAGATTTCCATAAAGTTCCTCCCCTTGGAGCTTGGAACCTCATGGAAAAGGGGGAGGAATAATTGTAGGAATCATATTTCTTAATCAACAATGGATCAAATCAGTAAGCCCAAAGATACCTGCAATCAGTTGACAATGTGTGGTAGAAACAAGACAAAAGCATATGAGAAAACACAAATGACAATGTAATAGTACTAGTGTTTATGATAACAGTATGGCGAACCCATTCTGAAGGTAATTAATAATATACTAAGAGTGGGCAGGTGGTAGAGCATTTGTGTAGCATTAGCCAAGTTGCCTTGGCTCAATCCCTAGCATCACGTCTTTTTTAATTAAAAGAAAAATAGCAAAAGAAATATTTAAATGGGGGCATATAACTTCTAGCCATGATGTTTTAAACAAAAAAAGTAGAATTATAAATCCACCCACACTGAACTAGCCCCAAGGCTATAGGGCTATTTCATAGCCACACAGCAGAAGTTTCTCATAAAATTTTAAAGAAAGAGGAACCGTGAACGGACACAAGATCTCATTCATTTTCCTTTATTACTATTTGTGAATAAATACAATTATAGGGCACGGGGCCTGTGATATCGGGAGTATAAGAATCACATCCTACCCAGGCATAGCAATGCAGGCCTCTGAACCTAGCATTCAGTAGACCGAGTAAGGGGATATGGAGTTTGAGGTCCCCTAGGCATCTAGTGAGATCTCATCTCAGGAAGAAAAAAAAAGATTTTCTATATTGTTAAATGGAGATAACCGGTTAATATTATAAGATCTTTAACATCACACTCAAGGAGTCACCAATTATGACACTGACTCTCCAACTTTCTTTTTTTGAGAACTTAGACTAGAGTCAGTTGCATGTCTAACCTCTCTGCAACAGCGTGATATATTTAGTTGTACTTCACAATGCTAACCACTTCCCGTCTTCATTGTTTCCTCATTTTCTGGCTAATCTAATTTTTCATGTAAAAAAATCCCATTTCTTCTACCTACAAAAATATTAATTATCCACACATTTTGTTTGCATATAAATATGCTTATCTGTAATTCTATAATGTGTTGTATTATACTATCTATTAGATATTGTATAATGTGATACTATCTCTAACTCTTTACCAGGAAATCAGGGAGAAAAGACTAAACTCAGATCAAAGGCTAATTGAAATTGGGGAAGGAATGAGGAATGTCTAAGGACCTGGGGCTTTATTGTCTTATTTACTTACAGTCTCTCTGCCAGGCCTGGTTAGGAAAGTGTGGTGGGCCAAAGAGAAGATTCAGAGGATAGGGTGCTTGCTCCCACAATTGACCACCTAAGTTTGACTCCCAGGATCCACATGGTGAAAGGAGAGAACTGATTCTTTCAACCTGCCGTCTGACCTCCACATGTGTACTGTGAAGTGTCATCCTACCCATCTCCTCAAAACTTAAATGTTCTTTAGAGAGGAAGTATGACTTTTAGACATACTTAAGTAAAATTTCATTATCCTTGAACTATGAGTTACCGGAATTGGTAGTCTAATATACTGATTTCAGACTGTGTCAAATACATTATTTCTTAATCCTGGGTCAGCGTGTGTACCATAGAAGGGTGTGTGCAGTCCTCATCAGAAGCATTGCATGGAAAAATCAATCACAAACTTAGGCATATTTCAGGCCTTTGGGGTGGTCACCTATTACCCGTCTTGTGATACATAAATGGATCTAGTCACTTTATCTCTTCTATCTTTAAACATGTATCTACAGGGAAGACTGCAGAAGATTTGCCTAGTATTCAGTAAAAGTTCATCATCAGTTAGGGAACTGGACTGGAAAAGCTGAGCTGAATGTTTTAGGGTTCATTGCATCACAAACTTAACAGAAGACCTAACACTTTATATTCTCTAAGAGTTACTTATATGTTTAAATTTGCAACTGGTCATTAGTTGTAAGAGGTAAAATATGACATGACATACAGAGTCTGGAGACAAGACTCAGGAATTAGAAGTATATACTGCTTTTCCAGAGGATCCAAGTTTGAGTCTAAGACCCCATGTCAAGCGGCACACAGCCGTGTGCAATTTCAGATCATGGCATCTAACGCTTTCTTCTGCATTCCACGGATACCCCACTCACATGCACAAATCCACACATGCACACACACACACAGAGTCACACACACATATAATAAAAATAATAATAAATGTATAGTTTGACATAAATATGTGATTTTTCTACTAATATTTGTGTGTTCTGAAATCAAGCAAATGAGTTCTGACTTACATACAGAGTTTGAGAATGCTGGAGTGGGCATATATATATTAAAGTGAATATTATGACTACATAGAACTATCAAAACAATGCAAAATGTTGGCAAATACAGAGAAGCTGAGCAGAAATTGGTTTACCTCAGGCAGAATCCACCGGAGGCTCAAAGTTGTAGGAATATAACATAGAAACTGCTTTTTAAAAAAGAAACCATGGGCTCCTCACTTGAGCCCCAAAGCTCACATTTTGCATTTATCTCCTCTAGATGTTTTACTGTGAGATTTTACAATGTTCTGTTTCAGACCAGAGAAGGAACACAAATCTGAATTTATATTGGATTCCAGGAGCACTACCAATCATAACTACATTTATGACAAAGGACAAATACCCAGAGAACTGTCACAGGACAGATCACACCTCATATTCTGGCAAGCATCATCAAAGGCACATATCAAATGCAAAGCCCTCTACTGGAGCAGGAGCAATCATCTTAGGGAAACCAGAGGTCTAACCTCAGGAGCCAAGCACGTCTAAGAGCCAACTTTCTGAGTTAGAGAAGAGATGAGGATCATCTACTCCCTACCTTGACCAGGACCCCTTCTCCAAAGACAAACTTGGGACCACTGGATTCTTTTGTTTTTTCTTATTGGGATCCATTGGGTGCATATTTCTCTGAATTAAATTATTCTATTATTTGCCCCTTTAGTTGATAGATTATTAGGGCGGTGTGATGGTTAATCTTCACTGTCAACTTAAAATGCCTCTGAGATGCCTGTGAGAGTGTTTCCAGAGAGATTTCAGTAAGAAGGGAGGAGCCATTCTGACTGCTGTGAGCCACCATTTGATGAGCCAGATTGGGCTTCAGGGCTGACTCAAAAGGATGCCTGCTAGCTGCTAGCAGTTCTCTCTTTCTTAGTGCCTAAGCTCTCAATGTAATCAGATGTTGCATGCTTCCATTGCCACGTCTTCCTCCTCATGTGGTTTCTTCTTAAACCACAGCACAAATGAAACCTTCTTTGCTTTTGGCCAGCTATTTTATCACATAAATAACAAACATCACCAATACAAAGAGTAACTAACTTTGGGTTTCTGGTGAGTCCTAGCCGGTTGATGCTGATGGACTCAGCATTTGTATTATAACAAGTACACTTAAATATTAATTTTGAAAAAAACCAGAAAGCTAAAATAAGGAAAATGAGGTAGCCTAGAACTTGTGGCTCTTAGGAGCTCCCAAACATTCGTGGTTTTATCTAAAAACAAACAAACAAACAAACAAAACCATAACTGTGTTCATGAGGGGTTCTCAGGAGAGATGGCTCAGTGGTTTAGAGCATGGGCTATTGCCAGAGTCAATTTTCAGTTCCTTTATGGTAGCTTTACTACCCTCTGAAAATCCAGTTTCAGTGGCTCCAACATCCTCTTCTGGCCTCTTCAAGATCGGGATTACAACTGGTTCATAGACACACATGTGTGTTTTTGTATACATATGCATCTCTAAATGTAATCTACCAAGCCCATGTAATATCATTTGTATGTACATATTTTTATGTATATTAGTTTTTAAAAGGAAGTATATAGGGAAAGTCAAAACCAAAAGAAAAGGCAAAACGAGAGTATACTAGAGGAGGTTTTAGCTTTTGAAGGCTTTTTCTATAGGGAACATTAAGCAAAGGCCAACACAACACGTCACTAAAGCAACCTCACATAAGTGTATGCTAAACACCGCAGGCCACACAGTTCTTCAACAATTAAGGAAGTATAAAATAAGCATTTACAAAACAATAGTGGCGGATTTCCTTGCAAGGTCAGCTATCTACAGCAATCAACATCGCCGGTTCCCCCTTTCCTTACGATTACACTTTACTAAAAAGAACCAGAAATGTAAGAAAAAAATGTGGATATGAATCTATTTGGGGGCACTATATTAGACATACGAATACACATTGTACTGAATTTAGGCAAGTATGATTTCAGAATCCTAAGGAGGGCAGGATTCAGCTTAAGTACGTTTAAGAGTTGTGAAAAAGTCCACTAAGTAAAATCTAAGAAACAGCAAGCAAATGCATGCGCAGAAATGCTGAAGTCTTGAGATGTCAACTGAGGGATTTCACAAACAGAATTCAGGGTCTGTAGAGATGTCTCATTTTGTAAAGGATCTAAAGACCAGAGTTTGATACCAAGCACAAGCTTTAAAGCTGATCACAACAGTGAGAGCCTTCAATTCACATGCTGAAAGTGAGAAGTGAGAGGCAGATGAGTCCCTGGGGCTCACCGTGCAGCCAGTCTAGCCCATTGGGATAAATTGGTAAGATTATTTGTCTCCAAACATAATAGCAGCAACAAAATATGGAGAATGATTAAGGAAGATACTGATACAGACCTCGAGTTTCCATAAAGATGCACACTCATACGTGTGCACACATGTGAACATACATAGCCAGTCATAAGCACACACAAACACACACACACACACACAGAGAGAGAGAGAGGGAGAGAGAGAGAGAGAGATGGAGACAGAAACAGTAACAGAAACAGAAACAGAGAGACAGAGAAGGAATGGGCAAGCTATATCTTGGATGAGTGGATTGGAGTGAATTAGAAGCTAATTATTTTATAAACATTTCATGCCTTCCATTTTATTTGTCTCTATTTTAAAATTAGAAAATTTGACAACAAGTTCATATATTCTCTAGGGTTGCCTGGTCGATAACAGAACATGCTATCAGAATGTCTATTCTTTGAAGTTTTCCCCACTGAATCACCAGGGTCCCTTAGACCCTTCATAATCACACACAACGGCATATTCTATGCATCTTCTCTCACCTTAATTTCTCCAGACATTATTGCTCATCATTCTCAGTAGGATCTAGAAAGCTACATTCCATTTCTTGTGCTTGGATCTGCCTACAATTGGACAATAAAGGCTGACTTTTCATGTTCCTCGCATCTCTTAACATGATTCACTAGCAAATTTTAAAGAGGAATCATGGGGAAGGTGATGAGAATCACAGAAACTCTTGCTTGGCACCCAAGTTCCCGAACTAAGAATATCAAACCTTTGCTTGACTTCCAGCTGACTAAGGCTCTGCTTCTGGGAAAATGTGCTCTTCTGACTTTTTCCCTAGAAAACTAAAGTATGTCATCCAGATTCAGTTTTTTTCTAGCTCACACCTGACAATAGACCATGATATTTCATTCATCTTTTCTTTTTTCTTTTCCTAGAGTATTTGCTACAAGCAATATAAACTCTTGAGTCTTCTATTTGTGCCTTTTATGGATTTGTAAAAACAGGCTAGCAAACATTGGCAAGTACCTAATTGTTATATGACTAAATGGGATAAAATCAATTAAAGAGAGGATAAATATTATACAAATATTATGTTTATATCTTATAGGATAAATAGTGGAATCATAGTTTATTCTCACAGTTTCAGTTTATGTGGATTTGAGAAAACACACATTAAAGATCAGATAAATTGTCTTTCTACTTTTAAGTAATTTCTGAAGGATGTGAAAGCTGTTTTGTTCAAGAGTAGTGTTCAGGGAGGATGTTGCTTCATGTTCTCAGTGAAAAGAGAACTTTTCTCCTTTGTTACTTCAGATGCTTTCTCTACCTTGTGCCAGCCTTCTGCTTTGCCCCAGAAGGCTGACACATTACTCAGAGTCAAGTGGCTGCCTGACCTCCAGCTGCTGACTGCACTGTGTCAAGGGGAAGCCAAACAGCAGATTTCCAGAAGGAAGAAGAGTTCATTTCCATATGAACTTCCACATAAAGTACCCAAAAATGAAATAGATAAGCATAGTCATAGAATTCTTATAGAGTTTTAAGTAATTACTTGACTGTATAAGTAAGCAAACAAAATATGTTTAGGTCTGTTTTGTAAGATTTTGATAATAATATCTCTTATATTTACACAGTCTTTGACACTTGCTATTGTTTTGAGGATCCAGAATATTTTAGTTCTAGAGTTCACAGGTTCAAGCTCCACTATATCTCAAGGGATGGAGAATTAAAAGAAAGTTCCAGAAAACTGGCAACAGGAGTTTTGGGAGGCAGAAAAGTATTGTCTGATAGCTCTCTGAGTTTGAAGATGTCCACATCCTAATTTGAAAAAAAAAAAAAGTACCCATTTCAGGGCAAATGGGAAACCACATTTGTATGCGGAATTACATTTACGTTGAAATCACTCAGGTGGCATGACAAGATTATTCCGAATTACCTGAGTGAATCCAGTGGGATCACAGTTATAAAAGTAAAAATTGAAAACAAAGAAAGAGTAGGAGAATCAGAGGAAATATATTCTGAACGAATAGCCAGAGAGATGCAAAATCGTTGGCTTTGATGGTGGAGAATGAAGGCTATTTGATAAAAATTGTGACTGGGACCTAAAATGGGGAAGGGTAAGAATGGGCACAGATATTATTTTTCTCTCAAGCATCCAGAAAACAATGGAACCACATCAGCAACTTGATTTTTATCTCTGGGAGACCTGTTTGGAACATGTAATCTATAAATTTATAGAAGAGGAAATTCTTGCTTTTTAAGCACTGTTTGTGTAGACATGTCACGGCAGCAGCAGAAGAGCAATAGAAAGTTTTACTCGTTTCCTTGAGTGTAGTAACAAAATATAAGCCTGGGTGGTTTAAAAACAGAAGTTTGCACTTCACAAATCTAGATGTAAAGGCAGATCGATGCCTCAAGAGGTTTGGTTTCAGCCAAAAGTCTCTGGCTTTGGTTTTCCACCATTTTTTCTGTGTTTTCATATATTATTATTCTATGTCTGTGTGATCTTAGTGAATATTTATGTGTATATGTGCATGTGTGTGTTAACCAGATTTCCTCTGTTTTTAAGGACATTAGTCCGATAGGATTAGGGTTTATTTGGTTTAGCAGCTTCTTTAAAGGTAGGACCTGTCTTCATACATGGGGTACATGCTAATAAGATAACTCTGACTATTTGTCCAGTAAGAATACATGCAAGTGACTGGAGGGATAGCTCAATGTTTAAGGGAACTTTTTGTTTTTACAGAGAATCTCGGTTTGGTTCCCAGCACCGACATGGTGACTCACAGAAAAGGGAAATCTGATACCCTCTGCAGGATCCAGACAAACACGCTCATAAATATACATGCAAGAAAAGCACTCAAACACATGAAATAAAAACAAATTTAAAAACATTGGGACACTCAGCCCTAAATTGGATGTCTTCACCGTACCCTTCCCCTCAAGGTTCAGGCATCTATGTGGAAAGGGATGTAGAAAAATTGAGTGAGCCAGAAGTGGAAGATGACTCCCAGAAAAAAAAAAGTGATTTTCCAGACACATTGTGTCTACTGCACATATGAACTTACAGAGAATGAGGCAGCATACATAAGACACACACAGGTTCCAGTTGAAGAAAGGAAAGTGGTCACAAATCCTGCCATAGGTGAGAAGCTATTTGCAAATAGTAGCTGCTGGAGACGGAAAACTATTTTCTTTGATGGAATGACACTGAGTGTTGTATGAAGGCCACTTGGTCACTCCGGCTGCTCGGCCGAAATAACCAACAGAAACTGTATTAATTAAATCACCGCTTGGATAATCACTTAAGTGTATTGCTAGTTAGCTCTTACATCTAGTATTAACTCATTTCCAGTACTTTACATTTTACCATGAGATTCGTAGCCTACTGGCAAAGTTTCGGCGTCTGTCTTCAGCGGGGCTCCATGGCTTCTCCCTGACTCTGTCTTCTTTCTCCCAGCATTCAGTTTAGTTTTCCCCACCTCACTTCTGTTCTACCCTATCATGGGCTCAAAACAGTTTCTTTATTATCCAATGGTATTCACAGCATACAGAGGAGAATTCCACATCAATTGAGTATACAAGTACATTCCAAGGCAGGTCCCTTTCTCTGGAACCATTAGACAACACACACTTAACCCCATGCTTTCCTTGTTTCATTTTGCTTTGCTTTATTTTGTTTTTGTTCTATTTTTAAGAGAGATAAAGATATGAAGATGAGAGTGAAGGGAGGTGGGGGTAGATCTGGGAAGAGTTGTGGGTAGAGAATGTGAGCAAAATATGTTGTATAAAATTCTCAAATACTATTTAAATATATTTTGAAGATTAGCAATGACATTAGAATATCAGAACACACATAATTTTGTGTGCTAAGTTTTAACTCCTTTCTATATCCCTGGATACTGTGAACCTATCCTGTGATGTTTTCCCTATGTACAAAGTCAAAATGAACAATGAGAAGGAGTATTTTTTAATTGGCAGGATCCACACTGGTTTGCTGGGGTGCAGAGTGACAATCCTCCTGGTTGTAGAGCCAAATGGAAGTACTGAAATACTTCCTCTAGGCAGACCCTAGGACAGAAGATGGTAATCACTCCATGCTGCTTTTACAGAAAGGTAAGTGACATAGGTACAAATGAAGGATTTCTGTCCAGCTGTCAGCTGGATCCTTGTGGGGTGGGAGGGTGCCCTCTACTGGGCATGTATATAAAAAAATAAATATTTTGTGGTTTTGCCCAGTTAGAGTTTCATAAACAAAACATTCTATCAAACTCACCTCGGAAGAACAAAAACTACTTCATAGTGTTTAATTGTGTACCTTATGCAGCTTTCTTCCTGGAGATGAAAGTCTTCAGCCACCATATACATGAATCAAGCATTCAACAGAGGGGAGTGATTCAAGGTTGAAAGAGAGAGTTGTATTTTTTTTTTTAACAGAACTGATCTGGTCTGGGTCCACACTGAATTTTCCATATGTCAACAAAAGAACACATAGTGAATCTTCCTGGAAGGGCCTTACCATTCATACAAGAGTACACGGATTACCTCTGACTTCTTTCCAGCAGGTAATGAGGGATTTTTATTGGACAACAAAACAAAACCCAACCCTTGGAGATGTAGGCTTGATTCTGTAGATTTCAGAGCTTCACCTGATTCCACAGAAACAAACATATTGTGCAACAAAGACGTACGAGACCCTACTACTTCCCTTAAGGAGTGTACTGTATAGATGACTCAAATTTTAAAAGTTTCAGAAGTGGATGCATTTTATTTTATGGAATTATAATTGATTAAATCTGATAATGAGCTTATCATCAGATAATACTTTCTTTTAGAGGAAGATTTTATAAAAAAAGGTGGAGGTAGCAGGAAAAAAGTAACAGAGAAATAGATCACCATGAATTTTTTGCTCTCCTAAATTTCTTGTTTTATTTTATTTATTTATTTATTTATTTTTGGTTGTGAGCCTAGCCTTTAATGGCTGAGCCATCTCTCCAGCCCTTATTTTTTTTTTAGTACTATTCCTTGGTCCAAATTTTCAAGCAGAATGAAGAATAAAGACACATACACTCCTAACACATATTAAATTAAAAATTTTATAACAATACATCATATTTATATGCCCTAATATATAACTCATATTTATTGCCATGCATTTTATAAACAGTGGATTCTTACATATTTAATTATTTATGTGTTCTGGAAAAGACCTCGGGGCCTTCTGCTTGCTAGCATGTGTAATACCACTAACGTAATGAATAATAAAAATGTGATACATTAATACAATGCAATAATATTCAGCTGTTAAGAAAAAATGAAACCTGAAGGTGAATGGATGAAGCCAGAAATGATCACTTGACTGAGGTGATCCCAGACCCCATGGTACAAACATTGAACACTTTTCTTAAATGAAGATGTTAGATTTTAGGTTTTAGATGCTTGTGCTTCAGTTTGAATAATCACTGAGCCTAGATAGCCAACAAGGGACCAAGGAGAAGGAAATGATTCTCCAAGAAAGAGGAAATAGCTGATGTAAGAAGTGAAAGATACCAATTATCATTTTTTTAGCTTCCATCCAAGACTATCATATCTCTCTATATTTCTTTCTCTTATCTCTTTTCTTTTCTCCCCTTTCTGTTCTGCCTCTCCATGTCTTCTTCTCTAATTTTCCCCTACTCTCTCCCAATTTGGTATTTAAGACACAAAGTTTAATTGTTTAAACTTTTTCAATTCCATTTTTAAATGGCCTGTTATCTCTACCAAATCACGGAAGATACGACCACACAGATTTTTTCAAAATAATTTGCCCTATTTACTCCTCTTCTTATATTTGTCATGGATACGAGATATACTTTGTCACCCTTAGAGGTCACCCATTTTCAAGTGTTCTTTCAACCTGAGAGATTTAGAGACAATCATTTTCATTGAATAAGTCCACAATTAATAGTGTAGTTAGCACATCATTAAATAGGCTCTGGTGGTATGATGTCCTACAGCTCTCTTCAGGACAAGTTTTTCCTAAATGCATCTAAGAACAGTGAACATAGTGATGAGGATTAAA
Organism: Neodon shergylaensis; assembly: GCA_025134845.1. NCBI lineage: Eukaryota > Metazoa > Chordata > Mammalia > Rodentia > Cricetidae > Neodon > Neodon shergylaensis. Next base: position 17,086,114 of record JABTXL010006712.1, read on the forward strand.
GAAAACAGTCACGTTGTGTAATTAGCCAAAGTGTAGGAGACCTCACAAGGACAAAAAGTCAGTTGGATGTCTTGAATAATAAGAAAAAAAAATGTCTAAAATGAAAAAATAAAACAATAATAAGTAGCTCAAGATTGCATTTTTTAATAATATGAATGATGATAAGTTTTCTATTATTTATATATGAATACAAATTATATTAAGGATATATCTTTGCTATGCAAAAGCTTTTTGAAAATGCAAATGAGTTCGTCTCCATCTGTTATAATGCTTGCAACAAATTTACATAGCACTTCACATGGCATTACCATAACCCGAGGGAGCAGTCTTCTATTCCTGTTTCTTCATTATATGAAGAAGATTTTTTTTTATATTTGTTCCTTTTATTTTTGTTTACTGAGATAGAGACAGGCATATAAGATAGCCCATCTTATGACTTAGAAGCAAAACACTATATTTATTATGAGTATATCTATAAGTCAAAGGAAGATGAAATTGGTGCTGGGACATTATTACATTTACATTTTAAAATAAATGTCTTGCATCCAAGTCATTTCCTCCATTCATACATAATGGAAAAGTGAATAATATAGAATGAGTAATGACAGAGTATAAATCAGCTACTGAAAATCTATTATGATAAAAAGCATAGTTTTATTATTTAAGAAACCCATTATTATATCCTCAGTATTGCCAAGAAACCAAATATTTTTTATCATTAGTGATAAATTATTTATTATTAATATATTATTATTTTGTTCTGAAACAGGATTTCACTGCGTAGTACAGCCTAGCCTGGAAATTACTATGGAGCCCTGGCTAACTTGGACTTGTACTCTTCCTGCGTCAGTTTTCTGAGTACACAAGATTCTTATTTTAAAAATATGAGTGACACTAGTGCCCATATATTACAAGGGTGCTTAGATCTTTTTTTTTTCAGTCCAACATCTAGAACATGATATGTAACATTAGGTAAGAAAGTTACTTAGCCAAAGATTATTATCTGTCAAGTGATAATTAAATTACATATTAACTAAAATTCTTTTGGGATGGTGGCTGAAGCCAAATGTTAACTTCATATTTTTTTCAAAATGTATAAAGGTATTTGATATCTACTGTAACTCCCATTAGTTTGCTGCCTAATAACAAACTATAAATTAAATATTAAAATTAAGAAAAAATAAATACAGCAAAAGAAGCTATGCATGGTAGTTCTTACCTTAAGTCTAGCATGGTGTGGTTAAACCAGAATAACTTATGTGATTCCTATGTTACAAATATTGCCTGCACAGTATGATACTGTCACAAGATATCAAAGAAACAAATAAATGTGAGTGAGCAACCATGCAAAGTCAAAGGAAAAATTTAAAAATCTACCAACCTTCATTAACATTCATATTATTTTCCCATATAAATAATCTCTTTAGAAATATTATACTGACTTATTGGTAAAATTTCTCCAATGTTTGTACCTAGTTGTTGCTTTTAAAAATAGATTCAATAATCTGCCTTATAGTTTTCCAAATTCTACAAAATGTAACAAATCCATCTGCCAGATTTTATTCCATTGAGTATTTCTGGGGGTACTTCTTGGAGATAGTGATTTTGGTTTTATAAAGAACAAGTAGAACATATCATTATACATTTTTCTCTGCTCTTCTCCCTTCCTCTCCCCTCCCCTTCAACCCTCTCCCAAGGTCCCCATGCTCCCAATTTACTCAGGAGATCTTGTCTTTTTCTACTTCCCATGTAGATTAGATCTATGTATGTATCTCTTAGGGTCCTCATTATTGTCTAAATTTGCTGGGATTGTGACTTGTAGGCTGGTTTTCTTTGCGTTATGTTTAAAAACCACTTATGAGTGAGTACATGTGACACTTGTCTTTCTAGTCTGGATTACCTCACTCAAAATGATGTTTTCTAGCTCCATCCATTTTCCTGCAAAATAAAAGATGTTGTTATTTTTTTCTGCTGTGTAGTACTCCATTAAGTAAATGTACCACATTTTCCTTATCCATTCATTGGTCGAGGAACATTTGGGTCAATCTTTGAAAGAGTTCCATGAAGGCTTCCTTTGGGCCCTATATAACTTTAGTAAATGATTCAGCTTTCATTATTATTATTATTATTATTATTATTATTATTAAAAAATTCCACCTCCTCCCATTTCCCCTTCCCCTCCCTCTCCAATCCAAAGAGCAGTCAGGGTTCCCTGCCCTGTGGGAAGTCCAAGGTCCTCCCTGCACCATCCAAGTCTAGGAAGGTGAACATCCAAACAGACTAGGCTCCCACAAAGCCAGAACATGAAGTAGGATCAAAACCTAGTAACATTGTCATTGGCTGCTCAGTCAGCACTCATTGTCTGCCACATTCAGGGAGTCCGGTTTGATCACATGCTCCATCAGTCCCAGTTCAGCTGGCCTTGGTGAGCTCCCATTAGATCAGCCCTGCCGTCTCAGTGGGTGGGTGCACCCCTCGTGGTCCTGAATTCCTTGTTCATGTTCTCCCTCCTTCTGCTCCTCATTTGGACCTTGGAAGCTCAGTCTTTTCTACTTCTGAAATTCTGTCCCAAGCATTCAAAGCCACATGGCTAACACATACAAGAATTATGGTATAATATATGTTACAAGAGTTAGTAAGAAGTCTGAGCTAATAGGTCAATCAGTTTATAACTAATGTAGGTCTCTGTGCATTTATTTGGGACTAAACGGATGTGGGACCTGGTGGGACAGAAATCTCTGTCAACAATTCCTTAGTGTTTAATTGATTGCTCATTGCATAGTCTCTAATTTCATGTATAAAAAACAATGAAAATGGTTCTATCTGCCTGTTTTTCAGTGAAACTTCATATGACAGTTTATAAAAATTGAATACAAAAGGAGGAAATGTTGAGGAAAATGAATGTTTGGTAAAGAAACAAAAACAGAGAGTCCTTGATGTGAATTTCAAACTAAATACAAATAGAGTTACAGAAGAACTATTGAAATCAGGGACACTGTCTAGAAGTGTTTTCATTCAGCTACAGGAGTGGAACAAAGGAAAATTTTATGAAAATTACCAAAGTAGCAATAAAAATAATTTGAACAAATTGATGCTATAAATGATTCCACATCAAAGGAACTCTCAAGAATATTGTACCACTTAAAAGCTAAAGAATCAAATGTTTAAGGAAAATCTAGAATGGCTTATAATGAATTATTAAAGAAAACTTATGCTTCCTCTCTGCAACTGAGAAAAAGGCATGCCTGATGAAATTTTACAAGGAAGTAAATCACTGAAATCTTTAATGTTTCTAATATTTTATATTATACTATGTTTATTTATACTACATTTATTTTTCTAGGCATGACTGTAAAAGATTCTTAACAGATTAATACAGAATGTTTAAAAGTCAATGGGATGAGTACAATCGCCTACATACATTAAGGTTCCTTCTCATCCTTTGAAGCTGCCTGTTTGGTGTCAAGGTGCCCCACTACTGCACCCAGAGCACATTGCCTGTTTCTAAAGTGAGGGATTCCATAAGATAGTGAACAGTTTTTAAAAAAATGCTATTGGGAGGTCTGACCAGTTTGTGAGAACACAACAGCAGTGGTGTATTAACAACAACAATCTACTAGAGTAAAAATGTTTTTTTTTTACAAGTTAATTTTTTTTTATTGAGAAAACGAAAAAAGTTTCCGCCTCCCCCCAGCCTCCCATTTCCCTCCCCCTCCTCCCACCCCTCTCCCCCTCCCCCCACTCCCCTCCCCCTCCCCCTCCAATCCAAAGAGCAGTCAGGGTTCCCTTCCCTGTGGAAAGTCCAAGGTCCTCCCCACTCCGTCCATGTCTAGGAAGGTGAACATCCATACTGTCTAGGCTCCCACAAAGCCCAAACTTGAAGTAGGATCAAAACCCAGGGCCATTGTCCTTGGCTTTTCATCAGCCCCCATTGTTCGCCATGTTCAGAGAGTCCTGTTTTATCCCATGCTTCTCCCGTCACAGTCCAGCTGGCCTTGGTGAGCTCCCAATAGGTCAGCCCCACTGTCTCCGTGGGTGGGTGCACCCCTCGTGGTCCTGACCTCCTTGCTCACGCTCTCCCTCCTTCCGCTCCTCACTGGGAACTTGGGAGCTCAGTCCGGTGCTCCTGTGTGGGTCTCTGTGACTATCTCCATCCATCACCTGATGAAGGTTCTATGGTGATATGCAAGATAATCATCAGTATGGCTATAGGATAGAGTCATTTCAGGTTCCCTATCCTCAGCTGCCCAAGGAACTAACTGGGGACGTCGCCCGGGGCACCTGGGAGCCACTCTAGGTTCGAGACTCTTGCCAACCCTAAGATGGCTCCTTTAACGAAGATATGTGCTTCCCTGCTCCCCTATCCAACCCTCCTATATCCCAATCATCCCGTTTCCCCAAGTTCCCCCCATCTTCCCCTTCTCACTTTTCTCTCCCCCTCTCCCCTTACCCCCATCCCGCCCCACCCCCAAGATCCCAGTTTTTTGCCCGGCAATCCTGTCTACTTCCCACAGCTAGGAGGATAACTATGTTTCTCTTTGGGTTCACCTTCTTATTTAGCTTCTTTAGGATCACAAATTACAGACTCAGTGACCTTTATTTATGGCTAGAAACCAATTATGAGTGAGTACATCCCATGTTCATCTTTTTGGGTCTGGGATACCTCACTCAGGATAGTGTTTTCTATTTCCATCCATTTGCATGCAAAATTCGAGAAGTCATTGTTTTTTACCGCAGCGTAGTAATCTAATGCGTATATATTCCATACTTTCTTCATCCATTCTTCCATTGAAGGGCATCTAGGTTGTTTCCAGGTTCTGGCTATTACAAATAATGCTGCTATGAACATAGTTGAACAGATGCTTTTGTCATGTGCTAGGCATTACCATCCCTGACTTCAAACTCTATTACAGAGCTACAGTAATGAAAACAGTGTGGTACTGGCATAAAAACAGAGAAGTCAATCAATGGAATCGCATAGAAGACCCAAATTTTAACCCACAAACCTATGATCACCTCATTTTCGATAAAGGAGCTAAAAGTATACAATGGAGGAAAGAAAGCATCTTCAACAAATGGTGCTGGCACAACTGGATATCAACCTGTAGAAGATTGAAAATGGACCCATATCTATCACCTTGCACAAAACTCAAGTCCAAATGGATCAAAGACCTCAATATCAGTCCGAACACACTGAACCTGATAGAAGAGAAAGTGGGAACCACCCTACAACAAATGGGCACAGGAGATCGCTTTCTATGTATAACCCCAGCAGCACAGACATTAAGGGCAGCATTGAATAAATGGGACCTACTAAAACTGAGAAGCTTCTGTAAAGCAAAAGACACTGTCACTAAGATAAAAATGTTTATAGACAGTTGCCTTTTAAGTCTTGTCAGAGATTGGTAGAGAGAAAACTCTCATTCAATATAGTTCTCTGATTGACTGGATTCTGCAGCAAGATGGTGTCAGTATGCATGTTATGATCTGAGCACACTCAAGAAACTAAAACAGAACATGTCGTTTTTCATATCAAACAAATTATGGTTAAATGAAAGTGACTCAGTTTTAATGATGCACTCAGTGAAATGCGTGCTGAATTGAGCCGCTCTCAAAGACCACAGCAATCAGGATTCTTGAACGCAGGCCAGTTGGTTTTCACTTTGTACGTTCCGTCCATCTGTAAGCACTATCAATATTGACAGTTTCCCACGGCACCACTATAACATTTTGCTCAACATTTTGCAGATGTGTACCTGTGGATTAGAAGAGAAGACCTGGATGTTAATCTCCTGGCTTCTGTCCTTACTTTGCCCCTAGCCTAACCTTTATGTCATAGAATTGTCAAGACTCACGGTGTTCTGTTCAGACATTAATGTTTTCCACATTTCTCTTTCTTATCTGAGGATTCTTTACACCTGTACTACTTCTTTTAAAATATAATTCCCATTTCTTTATGAAAGTTCAATGTGGACTCAACGTTCACATATTAACAACTTAGAAATTTAGAAAAATTCATTGCTACTATTATTTGTTTTGCATTTATTTGTTTGTGTATATGTATGTGTACACACAACATGGTGGGTATGTGGAAGCGTCAGAGGACAATTTGCAAGAGCTGGGTACCTCCTGCTACTATGTGGTCCACTTAGTTCTGACTCAGGTGATGTGGGAGTCCACTCTGTATGCTGTGAATACTATTAATGAATAAAAAAAACTGCCTTAGCCGGGCGGTGGTGGCGCACGCCTTTAATCCCAGCACTCGGGAGGGAGAGGCAGGCGGATCTCTGTGAGTTCGAGGCCAGCCTGGTCTACAGCATGAGTTCCAGGACAGGCTCCAAAGCCACAGAGAAACCCTGTCTCGAAAAACCAAAAAAAAAAAAAAGAAAAAAAAAACTGCCTTGGCCTGTTGATAGGGCAAAACTTAGGTAGGTGGGGAAAACTCAATGGCATGCTGGGAAGAAGAAGGCAGAGTCAGAGAGATGCTATGCAGCTGCCGCCAGAGTCAGACGTGCCAAAACTTCGCTGGTAGGCCACGACCTCGTGGTGGTATACAGATTAATAGAAATGGGTTAAATTAAGATGTAAGAATAAGCCAATAAAAAGCTAGAGCTGATGGCCAAACGGTGATTTAATTAATACAGTTTCTGTGTGGTTATTTCAGGGCTAAGCTAGCTGGGCAGCTGGGACAAACAAGCAGGCTCCCTCCTCCAACACTCAGGTTGTACTGCTTTGCAGCAATCTTTTTCAACCAGTTGACCATCCTGAAAGCCCTCATTGCTGAGTTTTAAAATGTGAATGCTAGTGCATATACAAAGGGAAGGGTGTCTTATGCCTTTACAACACTGTCCTTCGTCCATGCAAGCTGCTATAATGAAGCTTGAACTACCTTCCATGGTAACTTATAAACAATAGAAATATAATGCACATTTTTCTGAAGCATGGGAAGTCCTGGGTTAAGACACCAGAAAATATGTCTCTCGACATATAAGATGGTGGTTTCTATGTGTGCCCTAATACGGCCTAGAGCGTCAACTGATGCCTTCCAGTTTCCTAAATCCACAACCAAATAACCTCCCGAAAGACACCAGATGCTAATAATATCACCTTGATATCAATGAATGTCAGATTTTGATGTACTAATTCTGAGAGGACATTAGTGGTACATTGCCAGCCTCTGCAGGTTTGGAGGTCTTAAGGGATGGACTGTGAAGGACTTGGTTACAGAAAGAGGTTTAAAAAAAAGAGAGAGGAGAAGAAATCTTCACTCTTTCCCTTAGTTTACTAACTGCCTTTAATCTAAAATATATATATTTATATATATAATCTAAAATATTATATATATATATAATGTGTTTTTTGTTGTAGGTGTAGCCATTAATCACTAAATTAACATATGACTTAATTCTCCTAGAAAAATGGCAACAGAATTTTCTTGCTTTTTCCTTTTAGCTAGAAATCTTGTGATCTTGTGATTGCTTCGAAACCAACATTAAGGACAAGTCTAAAATAAGATCCATCACTTAGAGTCATGAGTTCCATAAGGCAGTAAACGAGCTGCAGGTGTTTAGCCAGGATGAGTGCTGATGTAGCCAATGTCTCGCATTTACCGTTAGCCTTCCGTTCATGTGGTAGAGAGACCTGGGTTCCCTTGTCCACTGTTTGTGAATCTCTGTCACTACTGATCATTATCAAATTTCTCAACCTATTTCTGATATCAGAGCCCTATGGACCTAGACACACACATGTGTAACTGTATACAATATTTATATACAAGTATATGTATATATGTCATTATATATTTATAATAGTTTCCTCCTGTGTTAGCCCAGATTCTTAGAAAAAAAAAAACACTAAGGGGCTAGAGAGATGGAGCAACATTAAAGCATTTGCTGCTCTTGCAGAGGAGCCCAGCGTTTATTTCAAAACACTCATTGAAGACCTTGTAATTACCTATAACTGTACATCCAGGAAATTCAACTCTTTTTTTTCTGGCCTCTAAGGTCACCCTAATAAACATGGCATATGTTTTGTGGTAACTAACACATGCACACATACTCATAAAAATATTTTTAAAAAGAAGCAGACACTGACTGAGATGGAACAAGTTATTTAAAAATGTCTTACAGAATCATTTGGGATAAAAGACAAGAGCTGAACCTCAGAAATCATCTAAGGTAGGAGCTGTAACTGAGGAACTGACCTGTGGGCACGGCTGTGGGGCATTCTCTTGACTATTTCATTTATTTCAGAATGCCCTGGCAACTGTGCCTGGCACAACCCTGGGCAGATGGTCCTAGGTTGATTTAAAAAAAATGAGCTGAGCATGAGCCAGAAAACAGGACAAAGAGCGGGAATCAAGTGGTCTTTCTTCTTCCTGATCCACACCTCCAGGCTGGCAGCTTGAAGAACTTTCAGTTCCTGCAGTGACTTTCCCCAGTGACAGAGTTATAAGATCTAGAAGTGTAAGGCAAAGATAGCTGAAGGTAGCGAGTAATTACAAGTGATCAAAAGCCATTCCCAAAGACAGTTGCTATTTATTGTGCCCTGACATCACCTTTTTATCTAATTTCCTGAGGCTATTTTATGGCGTGTTTTTCCTAGCTCTTCACTTAGTTTCCACGTGCACACTTGCCTGTCATAGCCAGAGAAAGACGTTCTGTCTCACGTATCTGTTTAATTGTTCATCTTCCTTTAAGACACAGTCCAGAGCAAGTGTCAATGACAAATGTTTGAAAGAATGGATGAATAAATGAACAAATAAGTATACTCCGTCTTAGACAGTCACCAGACAGTTGGGCACTAAATTGACCTCTCCTTCTGCATGATAGTTCAGATGGGAGGAAATCAGTGAGAAGCAGAGAACATCGGATGTGTTTCTCTTCTAATATTTATTCTTTATTAAAAGGGCTGTGTGGGGTTCATAGGCTTTATTTTAGTTGGACATACCACTCAAGGCTGTCAACATATTAGCATGAGAACTGCATCCTATAAAAGCCATTAATAAAGCCCTGAACTTACTTTTCAGAGTTAAATAGAGTTTAGTATATCAAATCTATTAAACCATATTTGGACACTATAAAGTATAAATATCTTTGCCTTTAAGAAGAGGAAGGAACATTATGTTGTGAAGCAGAATCACTGAAAGGGGCTTTCAGAAAGCATACTCTTTTTTGTTTTTTAGTTTTGAAGCAGGGTCTCACTGTGCAGCCCTCCTCAGCCTGGAAATCACTGCATAAGAAGGTTGACTCCAAGCCGGGCGGTGGTGGCGCACGCCTTTAATCCCAGCACTCGGGAGGCAGAGGCAGGCGGATCTCTGTGAGTTCGAGACCAGCCTGGACTACAAGAGCTAGTTCCAGGATAGGCTCCAAAACCACAGAGAAACCCTGTCTCGAAAAACCAAAAAAAAAAAAAAAAAAATGAAAAAGAAGGTTGACTCCAATTTGTGGTATTTGTCCTTTCCCTTTACATTGTTGGGATCCCTGGCATGTGTCAAATCACCTGAAGGAAAGTGCTAACCTTTGCACATAATTAGAATCACTACTCTATAATATTTAATCTCATACACGTAGCTTTATGCAAATATATACCTCTAAGGTCAAAATAAATGAGAAGATACTTTCACTTTTTTTTCAGACGAATACTTTTGTGTGTCTTATTTGACTGCATATGGCTGAAACAATACAAGAATGCTATTTAGTACTTTGATGGTCAGTTTAAAATTAAAACAAATGAAAGTGAATTCCGACTTACATAAACTCTGTAAAATACCTGCATTTCTACTATGATTTTAATCCTTAAATTTGTTTGAACTTTGACTTACCAGAAAATGTGAGGACAGCTTGTAGTTATCTATATTAGAAGTTCTTATAATATTATATGCACTGGATAGAAGAAATAAAATAACTTTTGTTAGCTATCATTTTAAGAAAAATTTGAATGTAGTGGCATACATAAAAAGGAAATTTAAATTCCTCAAAAACTGCTAATCATATGCTAATGCTTATATAAATCAATGTTTTCTATATACACATACCTCTGGAGCATTTATTTATTTAAATATACTTTTTACTGTTGTCTGTTCATTGTACTTAGAGACGGGTTTCTTAAAAGTATTCTCAGGCAATTGGATCCTGTACTTTGACCATATCTCCTACTCTCACTTCTGAATCCCTTCCTCCATCTCTTATTCCTCTTCTCTATTCCAGAAATTCCTACTTCCATTTCATGTCCTATATACGTATATGATTTTACTTATCTACATAAAATCTAGAATCTGAAAATGAGAGATTGTATGTGATCTTTATCTTTATGAATGTGGCATTTCTTCTCAGATGGTGATCTCAAGTTGCATCCATATTTCTACAAGCATCATAATTTTTTTCTTCTTTGTCCCTGAGTACAGCTCCAATGTGTATATGTATCACATCTGTTGATCCACTCATCTGTGGAAAGACAGGCTGATTCCATATCTGTACCCTTGTAAATCATGCTGTGTAGCATGCTATCTTTGGGTCACCACCCAGCTCCCAAATCATGACAGAGACTTATTAGTTATGAATGCTTGGCCTTAGTTTAGCTCTGATTTTAATCTGTTTCTCTTTATATATATATATATATATATATATATATATATATATATATTGAATCTATTATTCCTTCTTTCCATTTTTCCTTCCCTCCCTCCTTCCCTCCCTCCCTCCCTCCTTTCCTTCCTATATGTATATCTTTTTTGCTTACTGTCTCCATGACTAATTGGTAGCTGCCTGGCATCTGGCCCCAGGTGTGTTCCTTTCCTCACTTGGTTTCTTCATATCTTCTTTTTCTGTCTTCGGCCTAGATTTCTCCTCCTACTTACCTCTTCCCTTCAGCTACACCTATCATTTTTATGCCTAGCTATTAGCTATTCAGATTTTTACTAGGCCAGTTAGGTGCCTAGGGCAGGCAAGGTGAAACAAATACAACCCATCTTTACATAATTAAATAAATTCAACATAAACAAGTGTAACACATCTTTACATTGTTAACAAAAGTAGCATAAAGAAATATAACCCACCTTCACATAGCAAAAGTAATATTCTGTAACACAAAGAATTATAACACATCTTTACATAGTTAAAGTAATTTCCACAGTGGTGTTACTACTAATGGATGTAGAAGCATCTATTGCATATAGAGTCCTTCAGGTGTATATCCAGAAATGGTGTAGCTGTGTGTAAATGGATACTGTGTATTGGTTTCCCAGCTGTGCAGACCCAAATAATCACACAGAAACTATATTAATTACAACATGTCAACCAATAGCTTAAGTGTATTCCTAGCTAGCTCTTACATATTAAATTAACCCATTTCTATTAATCTGTGTATCACAATGAGACTGTACCCTACTGGTAAGGATCCAGCCAGCTGCTACATGGTGTCTCCCTGGATCTGCCTTCTTTTCCTCTGTATTCAGTTTAATTTTCCTGCCTATCTCTGTTCTGCCCTATCATAGGCTAAAGCAGCTCCTTTATTAACCAATGGTAATAAAACACATTCACAGCATATGTAAGGGAATCCCACATCAGTTGGGTTAAACTGTAGATCTATTTTCAGTTTTTGAAGAATCTCAGTCAGTATTTCTATCATGGATACTCATCAACAGCCTATAAGAGTTGTCTTTTCCTTTCATTCTTGTTACGACGTCTTGTTAGGTAAACATTCTAACAAATGCGATGGAACTCAGTGTTATTTTCATTTTCATTTCTCTGATTCAGGGTCGTTTCTGTTACCACTTACCTGTGATTTTCTCAGCTCAAGTGTTTGTCAAATAACTTACAAGAACGATGAAGTAGACAAGGCCCAGGGGAACCTTAACACAGACTTCTTGTTATCAGAGAGAATTTACATATTAAGTAGGTGGGTTAGCAGTTCCAAACATAGTGTGCAGATTATCCCATAATTCAATGTAATCTGATCCAATTTACGTGCTTTGTTTGGCATCACTAATGAGTCTGCATGACAGTATGCACTCTCAAGAAACAAGGAAGCTTCTTCTACTGCCAATCTTGTTATTTTCAGGTAGGTTATCTACAACATTTTAAAAATACAGGCATTTTTTGTTTGTTTTTTGTGTTGTTGTTGCTGTTTGATTATTTTTTGCTTGCATTCAGGTCCCTCCATGTTGGAATATAATCAAAATGAATGCACACTATAATCTTATTAAGTGCCAGAGAATTATTAATGGTGTTAATTAATTAATTTAAAATGTTTAGTTATAAACATGGTACACATATACACATACATTCAAGGAACTATCCATATAAGATAAAAATAGAGAAACTGTTTTATTTCTATTTATATGTATATGTGTGGGAGTCTGTATGTATCTATGTACATGTGTATGTGGGTGCTTTTGAAGACAAGAAGAGGACATTGGATGTCCTAAAGCTAATTCTACAGCCAATTGTAAGCTATGTGAGGTGGTTGGCTGGGTCAAAATTCTGTCATTCTGCAAGAGCAACAAGTGATTTCTAACTCCAAGCCATCTCTCAAGCCCCTAGACACTAAATATTTTATGTGAAAACATCAGCAAAAGCCTGGTATTTTTACTTATTTCCTGGTCCTTTAGCTTTCAGACAAATCTTGTTTCCATTCTATTCTATTTCTACTTTAACGTGTTTATAATATTATTAGATAGTTATTTCTCTTAAAACATTTTGCTTCATGACTACATGTGGCATAAACATTTTTTTTAGTACCAGCATGCCCTGATATTCCTGCTTAGTAATACTTACTTGTGGATATAAACCACAGAAGATTTCCAATGAATCATTTATGGAGAAGGTTGTTTTCAAAACCAAGTTCAAAATGCAAGGACTTCAATTTCCATACTTATGCTTTTCTTCCAGTTACTATGCACTGGTGTCTATCATACAGATTATGCCACAATCAGTAAAAATCTGAAGTCTGAATAAACATTGAAATTGCTGTATTTATACATAGTATTTTTTGCAGGAAATGGAGAAAATCCACACGCAATTGAAATACCTATGCACTGATGTAAATCTGTGCTCTGTTTATGTTATACATTGATGCTGACTTATTCTGAGGCCTTTAGAGCTACACTAACCTTGGGTTTGGCATTTTCGCTGGTCTGTGTGGAATAGTAAGCAATTAGTTGAGTCAGACATACTGATTTCTGAAGATATTTTTAAGACAGTGGCTACAGGTCCTGTTTCATTATTAGGACAGATGTTATAAATGTCTACTCAAATCATAATGGAAACACCAAAAATAATAATAAATAGATGCTAAACTGTGTTAGAATTTAACGTGAATAATTTTTATTGTGCATTTCCAATATAGACGTTTTTACTTGTTTGTTCTGACATTTTCTGATATATTCATGGTATAAGTAAAGTGGCCCTTAGTAGCTCTACCAAAAAATCTATAAATCACTTGAATATCTTTAATTATGTGCAGCATCCAATAAAAAGAATGTTTACATTTGCTTATTAGTTATCAAAATATTTCTATGTGATGAATTTAGCAATTATCAGACTGAAAACCATTTCAAAATGCAGACATCTAAGGCCATTTGGTGTTTGCTTCTTTGTAATTACGAGTGGAATCACGCAGCTTATATCAGACTCCCATTCTTTCCTACAGTATCAGGCCTTAGAATGGAAACCTTCTGCTGGAGCTCGCTTGTTTCAGTTGCTAGAATTCCACTTAATGCTGTAAATTCATTTATCCATTTCACTATAACTGTTTGAATGGTGCTAATTTGAAATACATGGCTGATGAACATTCTTGGAATTAGGTTTGGCAAGTTTCTATTATACAAATTATCTTCTAACGATCACAGTTTAGGTAAATAGGACACACTTTATAGAGAAAGAATTTGTGAGTAATAAAGGATATAATAATTTCAAACTTAGCAGATAAACTTCTTCCAAAAATGTTGTGATAATTCCCATACTAGTAGAAAATTGATATTTCAGATGCTCTATGCTATTACAAATCTGGTATTATCTTTTTCTCTTTCTTAATTTTAACCATTTTGTGGTGTAGATGATTGTCATTTCCATGATGACTAATTAATCTATTTATACATCTATTTTATATTTTATATATCTGTAGAATTTTTGTATCTGAGCCATAACTATATAAACTTACATTAGGTATGAATTGGGTCACTAATCAAATGATCACCTTTTGTATGAGTCTGCCTTTCTTCTCTGTTTTATTCATCTTTTTATTGTGTTATAAAACTGTCTCACTAAACATGGCTCCAGTGTAGTTTTAGTTAATATCACAAACACAGAAAGTACTTATAATGTCATATGATTTTCCTCAGTCATAAATACAAGTTTATACTACATAATGCTCAATAATTTAAATAGTTTTAACTCTCACGTTTGATTTTTTCATTGTTATCTTTTCATCAATGTGGCTGATGAATAGTTCACATTCTTCTTAACCTAAAAGCTAAACAATTTTCTTTTTAGACTTTTGGTTTAATTATCTGAACATAATTTAACATGTAATTTGCTTCATAAAATTGTAGAATGCTTAGCTATTCAGAGTAGTTAAAGCAAACTCCTGATTTGAGCCTTTAAATGTAGAAGGTTAATTTTATTATACAGAAAGGGAAATTATGCCATTGCTAAACTCCTGTGTTAAAAACTTATAATTTTATATTAAGATGATTCCTGATACAACATGCATTGCAAGATTTCAATCAAAACACATACTTGAGATGCAAATTTAAATTTTCTTTTATTCTGTTTATGACGAAAAAACTAAAGAAAATAAAACTTCTGCTTCTAATTCGCTGTAACAAAATAAGAATGAGCTTGGCACTGGCTTTCACCACCGCCACCTGAGCTGTTTCATTGGCCCTGCATTCCTTATCGTTAAGCTGTGAGCCCAAATAATCCTCCTCTTTTACTTGCCTGTGCCGGATATTCCACTACAAGAATGGCAAAAGTAACCATTGCAGAAAATTGTTACTGAGCTTGTGGTTGTCTTGATAAACCAGACAATGTGGTTCCTAGGAATCTGGGACTCAGTTGTAAGAGGATTGTGGACGAGCTTCTAATTGCAGAGTGGGGATGCCCCTAGGAGGTCTTAAAAAGAGATTAATGGCATTATTGGAATTCAGAATGCCTGCACGCTGATAGAAATGCAGAGAGTGGAGGCCAAGCTCACGAGGTTTTAGGCAGGAATATGAAGTGACTGGTAAGTCATTCACGTTACAGTTTCAAATACTCTTCATTAATTCTGGCAAGTTTGAATGCTGTTGAATTTATCAGAAATAGAATAATTTATTTGTTGGAAAATTTTTCAAGAGATCATAACATCAAGGCTGTAGTTTTCATACTTCATTTTCTTTTAAAGATTTATTTTATTTTACATTATGAGTGTTTGTATGTATGTGTGTATGTACCTGGTACCTGAAAAAGGCAGAAAACAGTGTTGAATTTCCCGGAACTAAAGTTTAAGCTGGTTGTGAGCTGACAGGTGCGTTTTGGCAACTGAACCTGGGTTCTCCACAAGAGCAGCAAGTGGTCTTAACAACGGAACTATCCGTCTATCCTTGTTTGCTGTTTTTCTTTGCTTTTAGCCAGATTTAAGGTGAGAATTCAGAGAAAACTCATACCGAGAAGACATTAAAAGTGAGTCAGGAAACGTACATAGTCTTTATAGGATATTTAAAAAGCAAGACATCTAAAAGATAATAAAAACTGCAAATAAAATTAAAAATTAAAAGACTATAGCATAAAAGATATTTTAAAGTAAAATAGTAGTATAAAATAGATCAAGAGTGGGAAAATATCTAAAGAAAAAAATAAAACCATTTGGAAAAATAGAGAAGTGTCTCTCTTGCCCTGAAGTACCAGAATAGGCAGAAGAGTGTAGAAGGCATGTAGTGAGTTGCGGATGCAGTCTTTTGTCCTGCTTCGTGTTCAAGCTGGTATTAACACACTTCATGAGTATAATAAGCTCTTCTAAATACTGTTTGGAATGATAAAACAATCAGGAAAGAAAGAAAACTTCAGTGAATGCAAACTATTTTGCTAACACCAGAAATGTAAGTTAATTTTATCCTATTTTCATACTACAGAAATGGTTTCCAGAACTTCTTGTGTCTTGACTCACGACAAGGATCTCATACAGTAGGCTTTAAAGGAGCCAATCTTACTTGGTCTCATGGAGAATCCCAGTACACCTAGAGGCTCTTCACAGACAAGAGCTCAGCTCGAAGAAAAGGAAACTTAGCTCCAGAAACATCTTGCAGATCTCCTACTTCTGAATCGCTGTGGGAATTTTAATAATTTTCCTTTGCATTCACATCCTGTTCAAGAAACTCAGTGAAAGATTAAAGTTCCCGTCCTGCATATCAACAGAGCTTGCTAAGTCGCAGAGAAATGCATTGGGATATTAAGTTCTAGTCTCAGCTGGTTTGAACTACCACTATATTCTAGCTAACGTCAGGATCATATTTTCAGAAATCCCACGAGGGTCACTTAAAAGTGATGGTCAGAGAAATCAAATTTCCTTATCAATGTTCTTTTTGCTCCAATGCTTCTAAGAGAGAGAGAGAGAGAAAGAGAGAGAGAGAGAGAGAGAGAGAGAGAGAGAGAGAGAGAGAGAGAGAAAGAAAGAAAGAAAGAAAGAAAGAAAGAAAGAAAGAAAGAAAGAAAGAAAGGTGTCTCTATTATGTGAGTAAAGGGAATGTGGAAACAGGAAGAATAACGGCAAGTAGATAAGATGAAGAATTTACCCTTGAAGATAATTTTTTTTAACTTTTTGTGGATTTTAAGTTAATCCAAACTATTCTTAACTGTAACTCAAACACCTCACGATACCTAATTAAATTTAACATGGTTGCTACTTTGGAAATCTTAAAGAAGAATGGTTTGTTGCACATATCATGGAAAGAACCAAGAGGTAGATATTGAAGCCATATCCTGCTTGTCATTCTTTGCTGCAGCTGTTTAAGAGATTAATGTAGAAAATATTAAAATATGCACAGTATTTAAATTATTACCATTTTCAGGCATAAATTATTTTTAGAGGAAGATTCCAAATATTTTGATTTTTTAAAAAATGTAAGATGTTAGATTTTGAAATCCAAGAGGACAAAGACACTGTGAGTTAAAAGTGAGAAAAAAATCTAGGGATGTGGTTTTGTTAACAGAGTTTTTTTTAGCATGCACAGCCCCTGGGTTTGACCCCCTGAATTACCTAACCTAGGTAAAAATGCGGCTACAAAAATGAAATTCCAGCACTTGAAGGTTGAGGCACAAGAGCTGGAAGTTCAAGATCATCTTTGGCTACTTAGGGAGTGAGAGGTTAGACTGGGACATAGGGGCCCTTTCTCATAAGATGAGGATAGCAACAGCAATGGTGATGATGGTGATGATGCCAATGATGACGATACTGTAGAAAAATAAGCCTATGTGTAGAATAAGTTAAATGGACAAACAGAGCTTAAGTCCTTTGAGAAGTGTTTATTTTAATTTGGCAAAATAAAAAGGTCACTCTTCAAAAATGATTTCAGATGCTTGATTAAATAAAAAGATGTGGATTATCCATACCTAGATCCTTTTAAAATGGAAAAAAAAATCTTTGAGAAAAAAATACAGCATTCCTTTAAGTTGATGGTTAGAAACAAAGAAAAAAGAACATAATGTCGGGCGATGATCCAAAGTGCAGTGTCCTCCTGAGGAGAGCAGCGCAGCTGTTTCCACTGTGACAATCATAGAGCAGCACTGAGTATTTCCGTGGCTTCTCCTCGGGATATATCTCCTTAATATGCCATCATGGAAACCTTTGATATGTATGGAGGATTGTCGTCATGCCGCATTGAATTTTTAGGTAACGAAATTTCAAATATGCACTGAGTTACAGAATATATTGTTCTCAAAATCACTTCACAAATGTGTATGTGTGTATTTTCAAGTAATAACTAATTGTTTCAAGTCTCAAGCCAAGAGACAAAATGATAAAACAAACAAACAAACAAAAACATTAAGAACTAAAAGGGCTTAAAAAGAATTCAAATTTAAATAAAGTAAATCGGATATTCAAGTTGAAATCATTCACCTATGAAGCATCATTTCAGAAATAATGAGTGTACAGTCATACCATATTATTTTTACAAAAATTACCCTTAGTCTCATCACAATGTTTGGACTTCACCTCAACATTTATTTAATACTAAGTAAGGGGAATAGCAGGCTTTACACTTCACGGATTTCCTTGTCTGAAATTAAAAATAAAATAGAGAAAATACTTACATAAAGTGATTTAAAAGTAAGGAAGAAACTTTCTCACAGTCATGATGGCTGTGAAGAACATAAGACACAGCATAAAGGAACTGAGCTAGAAAAGATGCATGAGGAACAATTTCTAAAGATAGAGCATGTACAATATCGGCAAGGTGATTGAGACCTAGGGTTCTTAGCAGCTTGGGAAAACTACCCAGCACCATCGGTTTTACTTCACACCTAGAAGGAGGAGCAAGCTAGTGTAACCAGGGTGGGGGAAGCCAGGTGTCTGAAGTACGAGGCAACGAGAATGCACGCTGAAGAACTGTCAAGGGATAAGCTAGGAAGGGATGCTAAACGAGGAATTTGGATTTAAGCATGACGATGGTGTCTTGATTTATGTCTTTCAAACAGCATGTTAGAAACATTAACCATAAGGAGGAAAATGTGATGATGACCGGGGATAGATTAAACACTGCCTTCTCATTGCCTTATGTTCAGGACGAGGCTTACAGAAGTGCTGGGTTGCAAGTGATCTGGATTAAAGGCTTGTAGAATTTGGGTTTATGAGCACATGGGGGTTTTTAAAGCATATGTTCCTGTATACCCCTCTGCCCTGTGTATTAAGAGGATATCTTTGGAACAACAAGATGGCAGTTTGAACAATGATAATTTGCATTCATAATGATTATATGTGTGTGTATACTTATACACACACACACACATACACACATATATGGAGAGTTGGGGGGGAAAGACCAACACACACCACTAATTTACAAAGGTTGTGAACCAAAGATATCAGCCTGTAGAAATTTTAATCAACTCTGATACTTCTCTGAAATTATACATTTACTGTGTATGTGTCCCTGAGGATAATAGAATTTCTCCAGTAATGATGATTAACATAGAAAACATATTTTGCATCATTAACATTCATTTGATAACCACTCAGCTTCTAGTTTCTCTGTGACTATAAAAAGATAATTAAGTCCAGTCTTAGTGAGTAGCTGGGTCCCTTAACACTTGCAGACCTGACTAGTTCCAGCTAAAAGTCCTTCAATTCAGTCTTCAGAAGGTTCACCAGCGTCTGAATGCAAAGCATCAACTTCTCTTCTTTTCCTCCTGCCCTTCTCTCCCATTTCGTTGTTCCCCACTCTGTCTTCTGTCATCTCTCTATTTTTATTCCTTTTCAAATTCAATCTTCTGAGAAAGTAATGTCTCAAAACTAAGTAACTTATTAAACAAAGAAAATGGAAGATCAGAGTACCTCTGCACACCAAAGGATAAGGGACAACGTAAGGAAATCGGCTGTGTGGTGTGACCAATGATCACAAAAGACTCATGTCTTTCTTTGTACTACAGTGGGTCCCTAACCACCCCATGCAAGGTACAATCAACCTTCAGAAGCTTATCCTCCATACAACTCCATTACTTCCAAGATGGAGGTATCTGGGGAGATATTTGAAATTATATGGATGACTTATGGAAAAAGAAATGAAAAATCCTTAGTACTCTGACACCATCTCAGTTTGGGAAAGTTCAAGGCCCAGGTCTATCCCTTGTTGGTCCTGCCCCATGTGACCAACAGGT
Source organism: Neodon shergylaensis (assembly GCA_025134845.1). Lineage (NCBI taxonomy): Eukaryota > Metazoa > Chordata > Mammalia > Rodentia > Cricetidae > Neodon > Neodon shergylaensis. The sequence goes on from JABTXL010006712.1 coordinate 17,105,967, forward strand.
AGTGCAGAGGTCACACACTACAGGGTTAGAGGGAGGCCAAAAGTAATAGAACACACACAGTTATATTTAGCCATGGTCTGAAAAGAATGACACCTCCTGATCTTATGAGCCCTGGGTTGAATCTAGGCTGAACAAAGGAGATTTGTCCAATTTTATTTGTGATCCAAAGACCCAAAGAAAGAGATCCACATATTTTGAAAAGTAACCATAGTAATATCTGACAATGTGGAATTGCGTAATGGAAACTGATGTGTCTTCATGCTGTGCTTAACATCCTGCATGTTCACAGCTTTCTGAGCCACTGCTTTTAGCCTTGTGTTAGAAGCAGTACAGCTTCCCCAGTTGTGGGCATCATCACCGGCAGAGTTCCCCTGTTTCCTGCACAGTGTGCTGATTCCTAACGTGTGTGCTCATTGCAGGCCACAGAAGTGTTTTGCTCTTGGAATTCAAAGGCAAGAAAGTTCTCAGAGAAAAAAGGGTATCTAAACAAGTATTAGAAGATAAACAAGTAGAAAAGCCATGTTCATAACTGAACTTTGTGTTGAGTGGGCTTGGTGAAGGAAGTTAGGAAATGAGAAGCTTGTAAAATCATTTGTATATGTGTGCATGTGTGTGAGAGAGAGAGAGAGTGGGGGAAGGAAGAGGGAAAAAGAGGGTATCACTGTTTAGTATCCCTGGCTCTCCTGAAACTCATAGAAATCCACCAGCCTCAGCCTCCATAGGGTTAAGGTTAAAGAAGTACACTACCACGTTTGACTTGAAATGGAAATTGTAAAATGGATTGAAATTTTACTTGTGGAAAATTAGATATTACTGAGTTGGGGCTCAGGAGAAGGATAGATACCCTTATGTGGAACCGAATAGCCTGGAAGACTGCATATTCCTCCCTCGGTCTCCCGGCTTCTGGGATTACACGTTTCCCTCCATTTCTGGCATGCTGAACTTGTGCTTCATAAAATAAATGATACAAATGACCTAATTGGAATACCCTTTATGAAATATAATCACCATTTCTGGTGACTCCAACAAAACAAGCATCATTTAGCATTAATCATTACACCAGAATGAAAAGCCAACAAATAAGCCAAATGAAAGGTGTAAAATGTTACTTCCCGAGAGAAAACACGATAGTGCTGATGGCTTACAATGGGACTAGAATATTCTATCCAAGGAAAATCCAAGTGTTATTTGTGGGCCATATAGTTGAATGTCATATTTACATTTTGCCTCTTATTTAGAGTTATGTTCAGAGTTTACTTGGATGTAATTTTTGTCTTAGGCTCTATATCAACAAGTTTAATATTTTACACTCTTCACAACAATAAAAATAAAATATTCAGAAGAAAAGTTATGTTACTATAGCTACAAGAGATATGTAAATAGAGCAATAGCACAACATCTAAAATCGCCAAGAGCAAATGCATAGCCTGGCTCCTAGAGATTGCCATTTGGACTGCATTTCTGGGACTTTCAAATGCTCCAGATTTTACTGCCTGCATTTGCCTGTTTCACTGCATGATGGTTGTAAGCTGCTTTAGGCTTTGCTTTTCCTTCTCAAATTCCATTTTATTATGTTCTAACTGAGGTCCCTTGTTGTCAAAAATAGAAGGAAGAGAGAAACACACACACAGAGAGACAGAGAGATCTCAAGACTTTAGTGCTTAACTTCTACAACTCAACTTCTTTGAATAATTTATTGTCTACTATATAAGACCCTCTTACACATTTTCTGAGCACCAGATGCCAGATATCAAAAATGAATAACAAAACTCAAGTCATTTTTATCACTACTTTATTGTTCCTGTGTGACACATTTTCTGGGCATTTTATTGTTTTTCCACTTTTGTCCAACCTAATAAAAGACTCCAATACTCTGTTCCTATCTAAACAATTCAGTAGCAACTGTGGGATAATAAAGAGATGATTTATAATCCATTTGGATAATTTCTTGCAGCAGACTGAGAATAGTCTCATAAGTCTCTTCTTAATGTGAAATTATATAATTCACAAGCACTAGACGTGAACTAAAAGGAGGGCCAGTGCAAAGCCTGAGTTAGATCCAGGTGAAGAAATGCCTAACCCTTTCTAACGTAACTGCTCTCCTTTTCAGAATACACTGAAAGCATTTCAACAAGTATTTTGGAAAGCTTTGCCTATACATGAAGACGAGCAACACTAGAAAATTAATTATCCAACAAGGAAAACAATTTCAGGAGCAACATGCAAAATGACAGCAAACTGAAACAAAACCAGAGGAATCACTGTCACTGATTTCTTTCCTTAAAAAAAAAGTCACTATAGTGTTGTTTCTCTTGTCCCTCACCCTTGCATTGAGGCTGAGCAAGGCATCCTACTATATAGAAAGGGTTCCAAAAAGCTATGGCGTACACTTGGTATACACATCCTGCCAGGGGTTACACAAATAGACTAAGACACACAACAGTCACCCACATAAAATAGGGCTTAGTTCAGTTTCATGCAGGCTCGACAGCTGTCAATTCAGAGACTGTGAGCTAGCTCCTACTAGTTTGGGTCAGCTGTCTTTGTGGGTTCCCCCATCATGATCTCGATCCCCATACTCCCCTGCTCATATAATCCCTCTTCTTTATATTTAACTGGACTCCCAGAGCTTGACCTGAGGGTCTTAACCATTTTGACAGGTGTAAGATGGAATCTCAAAGTCATTTTGATTTGCATTTCCCTGATGTCTAAGGATGTTGAACATTTCTTAAAGTGTTTCTCAGCCATTTGACATTCTTCTGTCATGAATTCTCTGAGTAGATCTGTGATCCATTTTTAATCTGAACTTTTTATATCTAGTTTTTTGAGTTCTTTATATATTTTGAATATTAGTCCTCTATCAGACGTGGAGTTGATGAAAATCTTTTCCTACATTGTAAGTTGCCACTTTGTCCAGTAGGTGGTGTCCTTTGCCTTACGGAAGCTTTTCAGTTTCATAAGGTCCCATTTATTAATTGTTGATCTTAGTGCCTCTGCTATCAGTGTTCTATTGAGGAAGTTATCTCCTGTGGCAATGCATTCAAGGTTATCCCCCTTTTTTTCTAACAGGTTCAGTGTACCTGGTTTTATGTTGAGGTCTTTTACTCACTTGAACTTGAGTCTTGTGGAAGGATATAAATATGTATATGTTTTTATCCTTCTTCTATGCATACATCTAGTTTGATTAGCACCATCTGTTGAAGATGATTTTATTATTCTAGTGTGTATCACTGACTTATTTACCAAAATCAGATGCCCATATGTGTGTAATTTTTGGATTTTCCTCAGTGTCTCTTGTTATGTCCCCCTTTTTGACTCTGCTATTTATTGTCCTTCTCCATCTCTTTTGATTATTTTGGTTTGAAGTCTGTTTTGTTAGTTATTAAAATGGCTATTCCAGCTTACTTCTTAAGTCCATTTGTTTGAAAAATCATTTTTCAGTTCTTTACCCTGAGTTAATATCTATCTTTGATGTTAAAGTGTGTGCCTTGAACACAATAAAAGACTGGATTCACTTTTTACATCCATTCTGTTAGTTTGTGTCTTTTTATTTGGGAATTCAGACTATTGATATTGAAAAATATCAATAACCAATGATTGTTTATTCCCGATATTTTATTGGTATTATTGTTGGTATTGGTAGTCATGTGTGTGTGTGTGTGTTTCCATTCTTTTGATTTTGCTGCTAAGAAAATATTTGTTTCCTGTATATTCATGGGCATCGTTTACCTCCTTAGGTTGTAGACTTCCTTTTATCAGCTTTGGTATGACTGAATTTATAAATAGACAAAGTTTAAATTTAACTTTATCATGGAGTATCTTATTTTTTCATCTATGGTAACTGAAAGTTTTACTGGGTATAGTAGTCTGGGCTGGCATTTGTAGTCTCTTAGAGTCTGCAACACATCTATCCAGGCCCTTCTGTCTTTTAGAGTCTCTATTTAGTAGTCAGGTTTAATTCTAATAGATGTGTTTTTTATTTGGTCTTTTTCCTTTGCAGGTTTTAATATGCTCTGTTTAACTGGATGTCTAATATTTTAATTTTTGTATGTTGAGGGAACTTTATTTTTTGGTCTAATCTACTTGATGCTTCTTATGCTTCTTGTACCTCTATAGGCACCCCCTTCATTAAGAAAGTTTTCTTTTGTGATTTTGTTGAAGACATTTTTTGTACCTTTGAGCTGTGTTTTTTCTTCTACTTCTTCTATACCTATTATTATTATGTTTGACCTTTTCATAGTGTCCTAGATTTCCTGGATGTTTGTGTCAGGTTTTGTTTTGTTTTTATTCAACATTTTCTTTGATCTATATATCCATTTCTTCTATCATATCTTCAATGCCTGAAGATCTCTCTTCCATCTCCAGTGTTCTGTTGGTGAAGAATGCCTTGTAGTTACTGTTCAAATTCCCAAAATTTTAATTTCCAGCATCCCCCCAGTTTGAGTTTTCTTTATCAATTCTATTTCCAATTTCAGGTCTTGAATAGTTTTATGTCTTTACACTGCTTGTGTTTTTCTGGATTTATCTAAGGGAATCACTCATTTCCTTCTTAAGGACATCTATCATATTCATAAATGGTGTTTAAAGTCTTTTTCTTATGCTCCAGCAGTGATGGAAAATTCAGGGCCTTTTGTAGTAGGATCACCAAGATCTATTGAAGACATATTGTCCTGGCTATTATTGATTGTGCTTTTACACTGGTATCTTAGCATCTGTGTTTGGGATGACTAAAGATCTAGGTGGTGATTTCTGAATTTGTCTTTGTTGGGAAGATTCTTTTTTTTTTTATTGGTTTCTGTTTCCTAACTGGATTTTGAGAGTGTAATGGTTGTGTGTTGTCTGTTTCTGGCCTGTTCTGCTAGAATGTTCACTGGGAAGTTGGAGGCTGAGTAACTGGGATGAGTTGGAGAAAGAAAGGTTGAAGGAGAAATTTTTTGTGATCCATTGGATCTGTGGTTAGAGAGGAAATGGAGACCATAGTAGGTTTCCTGTTACAGAGCTGGAGATGAGACTGGGGGCGCCTGGATCTCAGAAGCACTAGGCGAAATGTTGGTCTGCCTTCAGTCTTCTTGTTGCTCTCAGAGGCACAGCCCTTGGTATAGCAGGGAATGCCTGCTGGAGCTCTACCGCACCACGCCCCCTGTCTGTGCTTTATGCTCTAGAACCCAGTTCGCCAGCTTTGGGCAAGGGGCTGGAGGTTGAGGAAACACACGCACAGACAGACCAACACACGGACCTCCAATCGCTGGTACAAAAACCCTTCTATAATAGCACCATGGAGGCTTAAATACCCTGCAGTCAATGGCCAACAGGTGAAAATCCCATCCTTTGATCCTCTAGTCTAGGCACAGCTTCTAGTAACTTCAATTAGAAGGCTCTAGACAGGGAAGAGCAGCTGAAGACCAGGACTCAATTGGTCCAAACAGAGCTCGGTTCTGGGACAAAGAAACAAGTTAGGGAACAGGGTTTTGAAGGCGAAGGTCTGTGGTAGCCACAGATGTGGGCAGGACTGAGGGAAACTGAAGCTGATGTTCTGTTGCAGCACTAGGGAGGAGGCTGGGGGATTGGTTCTGGGCGAATAGAGATGGAGAAAGTCTGCAGGAAAACTTCCTAGGTTTCTGCCAGACATAGCATGTGGTTGAACAGAAGGTGGCTGCTGGAGTTAGGGCTGGGGTATAGCAGCGAGTGTGAATGGGGGGGGGGGGTAGAAGGGAATGGTAGGTGGGATGTACAGGAGATTTGGGAAGGAGTGAGGGAAGGTTGAAACTGGTGTTATATTACAGGAGACTAGGGAATGGTTTCTGGAGAAAGAGAGGATGAGAAGAAGCTCTGCCCAGTGCTGTAGTCTTCTTTAAATGATCATATTGTTGGGATTTCTGACCATTTAATAAAAAAAGTCTTCCTAACCTTAATTTTTTTTAAGTTTCATTGATTTTTTTTCCCATCGCACTAATGAACTTTTCATCTTAATTCAATTGTTTCAGTTTAAATTACTTTTGTTCTAAAATTATCTTCATAAGTGCAGAGCCGATGTGTGTATGGTCAGCTCCAGAATCACCGGCATAAGCAAGATGTTTATTTTTCACAGACTAATGAATAATAGTCTTTGTGGCTGGATAATAGTGCTTTGCTCAGCAGGAGCTCTATAAACTACACACCTTTGAACTTGAACTACAGTGTGCTTATAGGATAATGATGGACACACTCAAAAATAAATATTATAATATTTGAGCTTTAAAACCCTATACAGAGCTACAAGCGGTGAGAATTATAAGATGAATGTATTGCCCAGTGTTTTCATCTCCTTGTTTATATAAACATGCAAATAATATTCATTACAGGCCTCCTCAGATGCTAGCTAGACATTTGTTACACAAGAAGATTTGATGAGCACACTTGACAGTTTATAAAGTATACTATATAATGAAGAAGTGGGAATAAAAGGTTTGCGTAGATTAATATTGAATAACAACTCATAAATATGAACAAAAGACGCTGGAGTGATGACTGTGGTCCAGAGCCCTCGCTGCTCTTGCCGAGGACACGGATTCAGCTCCTTTTATCCATGTGGTGGTTCAAAAGCACCTGAAAGTCGAGTTCCATGAGACTGGAACCAATCTTCTGCTCTCTGTGGACACTAGGCATGCACATGTTAGTGCACAAACATGCATGCAGGCCCTCCTATATACACATGAAATAAAGATGATCTTAGAAACAATAAATGCGAGACTGAGGAACTACGTGAAATGCAGATTTCATACTATATTGGATTGTCCTGTGCATGAATTAAATTCATTATGACTAATGGCACTTATCAGATTCTAAAGAATTGTCTCTATTTTATAAAAGAGCTGATGGGCATAAACTTGTATTTTTATGTGCTTGAATTGTCTGTATATGTATAGTGTGTGTTGTGTGTGTATGTGTGTGTGTGTATTTTTCTGTACATATGTGGAGAGTTCAGAAGAGGATATGAGATGTTTTGGTTTTGAGAACTTGACACAAAGTAGTGTCACTGAGGAAGAGGAGATATCAAATGAAGAATTGCCTCCATTAGGTTGGCCTGAGGACTCATCTGTGGGCATTTTTTTTTAATTAGTGATTGATGTGGAGGGGCCAACTCACTGTGGAAGGCGTCAGTCCTGAGCAGCTGGCTCTGGGCTGTATATGAAAGCAAAGAAAATAAATCATGGAATAGTCCACGGACAGTGGGCCACCAAGATGCATTCCTATAGTTTTCCACTTCAGTTCTTGTCTCTGGTTTTCTGCTTTGGATTCCTACCTTTAATTTCCCCTATGAGATACTATAATTGAGATCTGAAGGCAAATAAACACTCCTCTGAATGCATCTTGGTTTGTTCAGTTTTTTTTTTTTTTAATCACGAAACGGAATTGGAGTAGGTGTTCTCTCTCACACACTTTCTTCTCCTTTGAGGGAGGATTAAGGTCTTTATTCCATGTGAAGGTAGTTTGTGATTTTGATTCATTTTGTCTTGTTTTTCTAGTCTGGTCTCTGCCGGCCTTAGAAGACTTCCTGGCTCTGCTCCTTCAACCCAATGATAGGAATACAGGCATGCCAGGAAATATTTTCAGCTTTTTTTGTAGGTATTGGGATCTGAAATCCAGTCCCGAGTCTTGGGCAGAAACAAGTCTTAATGACTGAGCCATATCTCTAGTGAAACATAGTTTCTAAACATTGTTTTTTTCTTCTTTGAAAATTTCATGCCCATATATATATATATATATATATATATATATCATACAAATGTCCCACACCCTTATTCTCCTCAGATTTCTCTCAAGACATCTCCTTCTCAGCTCTGTCTTCTCTTCTCTTCTCTTCTCTTCTCTTCTCTTCTCTTCTCTTCTC